>CM024636.1:44244914-44848703 GCA_014182715.1 Eucalyptus cloeziana | reverse complement strand
TCTCTATGGTTAGTATCTTGGCACCAGGATTGGTGGAAGGACAGAGCAACATCAAGCCACCATATTTCGATGGAAATGAGTACAATGTGTGGACGAACAAAATGAATGCATTTCTCAGATCTAGAGATCCCTTGCAATGGGATGTTGTGGAAAAATGAATCAATCACACTGCTGCGTCTACATCAAATAAGAATGGCAAAGACAAAGACAAATCCCTTGCTCCTATATCACGGACGAAGATGTCTAAAATAGAAGCTCTTGATGCAAAAGCCATTTATTATTTATATTACGCCTTGTCTCCTACTTAATATAACAGAATTTCTTCATGTGAAACAACTAAAGAAGTTTGGGATAGACTTCATGTTACTTATGAAGGGACTGATCGTGTAAAAGAGACAAAAATAAACTTCCTACTCGACAAAAGTAAACTTCCTGCTCAAAGATTCTCTTCCTTGTGCAAAGTTTTCGCAAATATTGTCACGATGACATGGGGAGAAAATGAATCCAAAAGAAATGGAAAGAATCGTGATCACCTTAAACAGACAACAATTGCGGGGGAGCATTGATCAATTATGGAAAAATCTTTTTGAATTGATCGTGATCTTGTTATGGATTGAAGGAAAAGGTAAATGTGTCAGAACTTGTTAAGTTCTACAAAATCTGGTTAGTGCATCTTTTATTACCTTTTGTCATCAACAAATCTCTTATTGATATTATCATTTTATTATGACAAAAAGGATAAGTGAATTTTATAATGCATCCGTGATTTTTATTAGATATTTGTTGTTATATATGATCGAAGTGAGCTATATTGCATATCTTTAATATTCGACTTACTTTGTAAAAGTTGCTTTTTTAGAAATTGTGTTTCATGTAAGGTATATTTGTTATCGTTTTATATTCTCTGCATGATATTTTTTCAATTGTTATCGCTTTTTGATTATGACAAAAAGGGGGAGAGGATATAAATATGCATATGTATTGATATTAGTTATTGAGTTGCGATTAACTTTCCATATACAATTATGCTCAATCTATTTGTTATCTTCTGCTATCTCTTTGAATTGCATTATTCTTTAAGATTCCCCTGATTTATTAATATTTTAGAAAAGTGTGATTACACATCTGCATATTCAGAGATTGTTTTGTCATCATAAAAAATGGGGAGATTGTTAGGGAAATCCCTTAGGATGTTTTGAAGATGACAAAATAAATCAAAGGCTACTAATGTGTTTAATGGTTGAGTAATAGACTATACAAATGATGGAACATGTAAAGGATATTGTCGAAGTCTATACTTGGAAGAACCAGAAGATAGACTCTTTGTTGAAGTTAAACTTATTCAGACTGTGTCCAGATCTTAAGGCTAAATATGTTTAGAAGCAGAATATGTTCAGACTTACGTCCAGATTGTAAAGTCTATTTCAGATGGAAGACACTCAGACTCTACTTCAGACAGAAGACACTTAGACTTTACTTCAGACAGAATATTCTTAGACTTTACATATAGAATGAGACACAAGTTTAGAACATGACAAGGTCCAGAATGAGACACAAGTTCAGAATGTAGCAAATTCAGAACAAAGCTTGTTCAAAACAAAACAACTTGATAGTGTTAGAGAAAACTCCTATGATGTTTTGAAGTTGACAAAACTTATCTAAGTTCTATTTTGAAGATTGCCAGACTTCTGTGTCAAAGTCTATCTTACATCAGAAGTTTGCCCACTCTAACAAGTGTCAGATTGAACGTAAGAATGAAGACTTAATCAAACTCAGGAGTATTTTCTTCAAGGTTTTATTACGTACAAGATATATCAGGCTTTTTGGTTGGAAATATCACTTACCATATTGGTTATCTTAATTGGAATCAATTTCGAAGAAGCAAATCATTTTGGAAGGCAAGCTTATTTGGAAAGAATCTACTTATGGAAACCAAGATCCTGATTGTATGGGCAAACAGGATTGACGGACTTTCATCTCAATCTTCAAACAGCTTGAGATTTCCTTGATTGATTCTGTCCAATAGGTTGATTGGAAGAATTCTTCTAGAAAGTGCCAACGGTCGACAAGGCATGGAGGAGTATTTAAAGGGATTTTTCAAGTCATTCGATAAGAGCGTGAAAGAAGAATTTCAAAGTCTGAAGCTTCCAATTCTCTTGTCCTTCATCATTTAGTGCTTAAACTTGCATTCGAAAGTGAGAAACTCTAGAGAGTGATCTTGTGAGAACAATAGAGACACCTCACTGAAAATTTGAGATCACAGTACTGTAACATGCCCTTTCGATTCATAGTAAAAACCAGCCAGAAGGCTGTCAGCATGGAATAGTGGACGTAGGCTTGATTTAAGCTGAACCACTATAAATCTTGTGTTTATTTTTCTCTTCCCTGAACTCATTTATTTTATTTACTGTGATATGCTTCTGTGTTTTGAAATAGCTGTTAAAGTCTGTTTTCATACCTATTCATTCCCCTCTAGGTGTTCTACTATCTCTTTCAATTGGTATTAGAGCTTGTGTGCTTACTTTGTTGAAGTGTTTTTACTTCTAAAGCCAAAGATCTTCTATGGCTAGTATTCTGGCTCCACAATTGGTTGAGGGATAGAGCAACACCAGACCACTTTATTTCGATGGAAAGGAGTACAATGTGTAGAAAAATAAGATGAAGGCATTTCTCAGATCCAGAGATCCCCTGGAGTGGGATGTTGTTGAAAAAGGAATCAATCCTAAAGCAACATCAGCTTCAGACAAAGGGAAAGAAGTGATTGATGCTGATGAATCAACACAAGCTAAAATTACCAAGAGATAGGCTCTTGACGCAAAATCAATTTATTCTTTATATTGTGCTTTGTCTCCCAATAAATATAACCAAATTTCTTCTTGTGAAATACCAAAAGAAGTTTGGGATAGACTTCATGTTACCTATAAGGGAACTGACCGTGTGAAGGAAACAAAAATAACATTATGCTTGGACAATATGAAGCATTCATAATGAAGCCTGGAGAATCTATCTCTGATATGTTTAGTCGCTTTATAGAGATTGTGAATGGCCTAGCTTATCAAGGCCAACCAATTTCTGGACCAATGAAAGTCAACAAACTACTGTGTGGACTTTCAAAGGACTGGAATCATGTGAAGACCTCAATCAGAGAGACTCAAAGGATTATGCCTCTATCAGTAGATGAACTAATAGGCACACTTCAATCGTACGAAGTGGAGCAAATCAATGACGAGGAAGATCTAAAATGTAAGAAATCAATTGCTTTAAAATATAATATTGATTCTGATGATACAGATTCGGAAGATGATATGGATGATGAAGAACTCGCCCTCATGATAAAGAAATTTAGAAGACTGAATAGAAAAGGTAGAAGGTTCAATTGGAAGAAGTGAGGCTCGCAGAATTCTCAGAAGAAATCTACAGAAGAAACTGGAATTAGCAGGGATGTAATATGCTTCAAGTACAAGAAAAAGGGGCATATCAGACAAAATTGTCCCTTGTTGAAAAAGTAGAAAGGAAAACTGAGAAATACAAAAAGGCTCTCAAAGTAAAAACTTGGAGTGACACCGAATGTGAAGAAAGCGAAGAAGAATTTGCAAATATATGTCTGATGGCTCACTCATGGTCAGACTCAGAATCATAAATAGATACTGATTCAGATTCTAATAAGGAAATTGAGGTTAGTAACTCTGAAATTCCTGTTAAAGTCTCTATGTATATTGATGAACTTTGTCTCAATCTTAAATCTTCTCTTAAAAGGATCTCCAAACTAAAAAGAAGAATTCTAAGCTCGGGCAATAGGAAGTTTCTTAGAAAGAAAAGTTTGAAAATTTGAAAAGAAGTTTTGACGATTTGAAAGAAAATTCTGATTCTCTCTCAAAAGAAAATGTTGTTTTAAAAGGGAGATCTCAAATATTTCAAAAAGGTTTTCAAAAGGATCAGAAAAATTAGAGAAAATTCTTACAGCTCAAATACCCTATTTTAACAAGTCTGGTCTGAGTATGAGTAATGAGATGTTCCTTTAATTGATTTTCCTAAAGTAAAAGAGAGATTTAAACAAAAACTTGCAAAAACATTTTATAAAAATCATTTTCAAAAAGTATTTGTAAAACTTGTTGGCCAAAGTGCTCTCGGATGTTCTAAGTGTAACAGCTCAAAACATTTCGAGAAGGATTCCAATTAAGAAAGATTAGGCAAGAACTATTTTTAATACTAACACTTTTGGACCCAAGAAAATCTGGGTACCAAAGAAAGTTTGAGTTTTTCTTCTAATTGCAGGTCACTATTAAAAGAAAAATCAAATGGTATTTGGATAGTGGCTGTTCGAGGCATATGACACGAGACTCAAGCTGTTTCGAAAAACTTGACAGGCTAAAAGGAGGAAAAGTTTCTTTTGGAGGAAATAGTAAATGAAAGATTATAGGCTATGGAACTGTGAAGATTGGAAGTCGGACTATCAACAATGTTTCCCTGGTGAAAGGTTTTGTTGGAGAAAGCTCTTATGATGTTTTGAAATTGACAAAATTTATCTAAGTTCTATTCTGAAGATTGCTAGACTTCTGTGTCAAAAGTCTATTTTACAACAGAAGTTTGCCCACTCTGACAAATTTAAACTCAAGATTATTTTCTTTAAGGTTTTAGTTCATATAGGATATATATGGCTTTCTACTTGGAAATATCACCTACGAGATTGGTTATCTTTATTGGAATCAATTTAGATATATCAAATCATTTCGGAAGGCAAGTTATTTTGAAAATAATCTATTTATGGAAACCAAGATCCTGATTGTATAGGCGAACATGATTGACGGGCTTTCATCACAATCTTCAAACAGCTCGAGATCTTCTTGATTGATTTTGTCTAATGGGTTGATTGGAAGAATTCTTTTGAAAAGTGCAAACGGTTGAGAAGGCATGAAGGAGTATTTAAGGAGGCCTCTCCAATTGTTCGATAGTGTGCGTGAAAGAAGAATTCCAAAGTCCGAAGCTTCCATTTACTTGTTATTCCTTACATTATGCTCAAAGTTGTACTCAAAAGAGAGAGATAGATTTATACTGTGATTTCGTGAGAGCAGTAGAGACTCTTCACTGATAAGTTGATATCGCAAGATTGTAAATTCTCTTTTAATTCATAATGGAAACCAGCCAGAAGGCTGTTAGCATGGGAGAGTGGACGTGGGCTTGATCAAAGTCGAACCACTATAAACCTTGTGTCTATTTTTCTCTTCCCTGAACTACTTTACTTTACTTTACTTTATTTGCTTCAATATACTTATGTGTTTTGAAATAGTAGTTAAAGTCTGACATCTTATGCAAAGTTTGTAGTCAACTAGACTCAGGTTAAAAGTAAAGTTTTTCACTGCATTTCACAAAATCTGTTTTCACACCTATTCACCCCCTCTAAGTGTTCTTACTAGCCCTTTCAATTGGTATCAGAGCTCGTGTGCTTACTTATTTAAGTGTTTTACTTCTAAGCTAAAGATCCTCTATGGCTAGTATTTTGGCTCCAGGTTTGGTTGAAGGTCAGAGCAACACCAGACTCCCTTACTTTGATGGAATTGAGTACAATGTGTGAAAGAACAAGATGAAGGCATTTCTCAATCCAGAGATCCTCTGGAGTGGAATGTTGTTGAAAAATGGATCAACCCTAATGTAACATTAGCTCCTGACAGAGGGAAATAAGTTATTGATGCTGACGAAACAACACAAGTCGAAATTACCAAGAGACGAGCTCTTGACGCAAAAGCAATCTATTCTTTATATTGCGCCTTATCTCCCACTCAGTATAACCGAATTTCTTTTTATGAAACAACAAAAGAAGTTTGGGACATATTATATGTTACCTACGAAGGGACTGACTGTATAAAGGAAACTAAAATAAACATTCTGCTTGGACAGTATGAATCATTCAGAATGAAGCCTGGAGAATCTATAACTGATATGTTTAGTCGCTTTATAGAGATTGTAAATGGTCTAGCTTATCAAGGTCAGCCAATTTCTGGACCAATGAAAGTCAACAAACTGTTGTGTGGACTTTCGAAAGACTAAAGTCATGTGAAGACTTCAATTAAAGAAACTCAGAGGATCATGCCACTATCAGTTGATGAACTGATAGGCATGCTTTAGTCATATTAAGTGGAGCAGACAAACATTGATTCTAATGATACAGATTCAGACGATGATATGGACGATGAGGAGCTGGCGCTTATGATTAAGAAATTCAGAAAGCTGAATAGAAAGGAAAGAAGATTCAACTGGAAGAAGTATAGCACAAAAATGTTCATAAGAGACCAACGGAGGACAATGAAACTAGCAAGGATGTTATATGTTTCGACTGCAAGAAAAATGGGCATATCATGTGGCACCCCCTCGGCACGGCCCCCCAATCCGTTAGGGTTGCCACGGGTACCTATCCTTTATCCTACCACATACCAGTCTAATGCCTTTTTTAATTCAAAATGGAACCATAGTTCATAGGGTTGTTCAATTAATTTTATTTTTTTTTGAAAAGATTCCAGTGCAACTCATTAACGAAAGCACAAACGAGTCTCACCATCCCCTACTCCAATAACAATAATGCAATGCACACCAACTACGCACCAAAAGAAAAGATAAAGCCGAGTCACTTTTATTTACATTTTTATGATGGACATCTCGGGTCGGTACAGCAAAAAGCCAAGATTTTTAACTATACTTGGCTATGACTCAAAAGAGATCTTGACCCTATATGAAACATGTATACCCGTCCATCAACAAGTGTCAGCTATCCCAAAAAGTGTCATCTCCCACCAGTCATACGTGCCATCACACCCAATCCGGTGCATTGGGCGGCGGTAGCGGCAGCATCCCAAGCATCACCCCATCGCGTCTAACGTGGACAAACAGAAACTCTTGGACAATAGGGCCCCCAGCCAGGCCCACGTCATACATAACCAGCACACGGACTCGAACAAACACTAGACCAGGAACATTGACATAGATGTGCTCCGCGCACTCAACCTCAACGTCAGACGGTAAGCCATAGAAGGTACCGCGTGTGACCGGTGGCAAATACATCTTTTTAATCTGAAATGTTAATCCCCAAAGGGGTGAGTACAACCACTTAGTAGTAAAGATCCATCAAACTACACAATGCAGCAATCAGAACAAACAAGATGTCACGAGTAAAGTGCATATGATTCATACTATCAAGCATACATTTCCATGCGGTCATGCATATATCACCATGCCATATGAACATACTCATGCACATGATTCAATTTTTTTAATTTCAATAGGATCTCATTTCATCTTTCTTCCTAGGGATCAATGTTGCATCCCTCTATTTATCGCTCGCACCCAACTTGACATCGCGAGGAGCCTCTGGCACACACCTCCGGGCATCTCGAAACTCCCGAGGACATCGTCGACTCAAGGGTCCAACGGTATTATCACTTTCACAATTTATAATTACATGTGTGCTTCACTTTCAACATGGCATTTGATGCAATAATGTCAAAGGTTTAAACCAACTTTTGATGTTATATGACATGCCAAATTTCACCACATGTGTAGCAAAAGCAACTACTTAAGACAATACATCACATAGAGAAATTCATTTATTTTTGAAAATGCATCAATTTTGGATAAAACAGAATGCACTTCTTTAGTTAAAACTCTAGAAAACTTAGTAAACGGTATTAATAAATTCTGAAAATTTGACACATTATAAACAAGACCTAACGGCAAATATCTCATGAAGAACACCATACCAAAAGAACTTCACACAATTTGGTACAGTCCATGCATCACAGTTATCAAAATTCCAGCATTACAGTTTGCACAGTTTCAGAAATAATTTCGATTAAATACCCATATGAACTCCCAAAATTCTGAAAGTTTGATATGTTATAGAAAACACCTAGAGGTAAATATCTCATGAAGAACACCATACCAAAAGAACTTCACAAAATTTGGTACGGTCCATGCATCACAGCTATCAAAATTCCAGCATTACAGTTTGCACAGTTTCAGAAATAATTTCGATTAAATATCCAAATTGTGGCACCCCCGACACCCGGTAGGGTCGCCACAGAAAAAAACCACGAAGAAAGAATAACACCGAAGAAAGAAAGATTCAAGCCAACGCTTAGGCAAAAAAAAATTTCTTTTCTTTTTCCTTTAAAAAGGTTTTAAGGATTTTGCGCAGCTCAGCGGAAATTAAGAGGCGAGTCTCACCAACACTTCGCTTCCCTCACGACAACACAATACACACCAACTATCTTTGATTAGGTGAAAACACGAAGCCGAACCACTTTTATTTACACTTATAATTACGAAGGGTTACACAGGTCGGTACAAAAAGGATAGGCCAAGACTCATCTATGCTCGGCCTTCACTCCTCAAAAAGAGACACACGACCCTCAAAGAAAAGCAACGTGTAACGATCTCCCTTCGAACTACTCGTGGCGGCCAATCCAAAAACTTGCTAACCCCCACTCCACGCGCACAGGCCATCACACCCAACCCGGTGCATCAGGCGGTGGAGGTGGCAACATCCCCATCGAAACACCGTCACGACGGATGTGGACGGAGACGTACTCCTGGATGACTGGGCCTCCAGATAAGCCCACGTCATACGATACGATCGCGCGTACACGCAAAAAGGTCAGTCCCGGCAGGGTGGGACAATCTATCTCAGTCACCACGACCTCCACATCAGATGGAAGTCCATAGAACACTCCCCGTGGAACGACGGGGATAGGCATCGCACTAATCTGAAATGTTAGGTCCCCGAAGGGGTGAGTACAACCACTCAACAAGTAAAGGAATCCAAACACCAATCAATGCATTTAAACAATATAAACAATTACATCATACATGCCACATATGCAATGCAATATACTTACCTCAAAGCTAGGCACATGCCAACATACATCATCATATCATATAACTCATACATGTCATCGTATTTTCATGTCATATCATGTATACACATGTCATCACCATGTCATATCATGTGTATACATCATCACTATATCATATCATACATGCATGTCCTTATCATAATATCATGCCACACATGCATGTCATCGTCATGTCATATCATGCCATACATGCATGTCATTATCATGTCACATCATGCCACACATGCATGTCAATTTCCACTTTGAAAATCCCAATTGATCATCACATCTTCCTTTCCTCGGGATCATCCATCCCATATTTTACACTCGCACCCTCACTCGGGTCTCACGAGAAAAACCTCCGGAATTATGCCAACCATGGCCACCGGGCATCCGGCACCCCCAACGCTCCAGGCATCTCGCATCCCAACTGGCATCACGAGGTATCCCCTCGGGCAAAGACCTCCGAGGCTTCCGGCACCCATCTCATTCCAGGCATCCTGACACTCCCAGGGTATCCGGCCATGTATCTCTCTATACATTCCGGCCAACGCTTCCTCCTCCAACCATTACCATGGATCACATTGCCAATTACTTTTCAATTTATCATGCACATGATGTCATGACAAAACAGGATTACCTTAGTACTTGTGCATGCATAAATTAAGCATCTACACATACATGCAATAGGTGCAATTGCTAATATAGATTAAATCCTTGTGGGATTTTTTTACTTACCACATGCATTTTGAATTATAAAAATCCAATTTATTCCAAATTGAAATTAATTAAATAATCACATAAATCCTAAAATCATGAAATTAAGGCATATAATATCCAAATATAATAGAATGGAAAAATATGCAGAAAACACATGGCCAAACAATTTCTACATAGTAAACCACTTTTCCACAATTTCAATGTACGTTTTCGGATAAGGGCAGAACGCACAATTTTCTTGGTAAGTCAATTAAAATACCCATATGACCTCAGAAAATTATGAAATTTTACCAGGATGTAGTTAAGACATTAAAATATACTTTTCATGAAGAAAACTAAGTCAAATTCGTTTTAGATAATTTTCTACAGACCCACGAAGCTCCTGGTCAAGCCACCGAAATACACAGAGCACTATGTCCGAAATATGCAGATTTAACCTACTTACACTTCTTCGTTATCTCTAATTTTTGGATATGTTATACTCCTAAGGATCCTCTACAAATTTTATGAATAGACTTAAGCCAAAATACCAAAGGAAGACCTTCAAATGGTCCCACGAAGTCTCTGGTAACCCACATCGCAACTCCAGTTTCATCGTCTTCAAGGTCAGGTTGGTTACCTAGCCTAAACTTGTTATTTTTGCTTCAAATTTGAGTATGTTCATCCTTAAGATGTGCTCTACAAGTTTCATGAAGAAGTCGAAGAGATATTCTTAGTAAAAATCAACATGCAAACCACGAACTCACCTCAAGGTCAAAAAAAACAACTACAGATCTAGGGTCTCCGAAATATGAGGTTTAGACCCTTCAAATCTCCATCATTTTTCACGAAATTTCAGTATGTTATAGTTCGAGATGTTAGATACAACTTTCATGAAGATATCCAAGCCAAAATCGAACTCCAAACACACATGCAAACCCTCACAAGTTTCTGACTTCACTGGTTCATGCGAAAACAGCAGGTATTCTCAACATCCAAGCATTCTCACTCCATTTTCGTAGCTTTAAACCACCAAGAATCAAACATGCAAGCACACAAGCAAGGAAAGGAGATGGATCCTAACTTGCCTCTAGCCAAGAAAAGAACAACGGAACGGCGGCGGACGGCGGCGTGCGGCGGCGGACGGCTCTCTCTCTCCCTCTCCTCTCGCGCGAGTCCTTCCTCCTTCTCCTTTCTCTCTTTCTCTCTCTCTCTCCCTCTCTCTCCTTTCTCTCGCACGGCACCCCCTCCTCTCTCTCCCTTTTCTTTTCTCTTCTCTTCCCTAATCATCACAAGGAAGACTCTAAGCATGTATGCCAAGTGGCATACACACTAGGACACTTGGGGAGGGGCATGCAAACCCTCCCCTCCTTCCTTCGCACGGCCACACAAGGCCCATTGGGCCTTATGGGCTTGGCCCACACGGCCCACCCTTAGGCCTTCCAACCATGGGCCTAAGTCCATGCTAATTGGGCTTAAGGCCCAATCCAACTCCCTTCTCTAAATTAATTAAAACAAACAATTTATTTCACCTAATTAAAAATCATAACATTAAATCTATAACAAACAATCTATAACAAGCATGGCAACACAAAATTTTATCTTTAATAATTATCTTATAGCTCAATTTAAATTAAAAACAAACAAGGCACAAGGCACAAGGCCTTAAGAGAGAACTAAAACTAAAACACAACCAAATAGGTAAATTCATTACCTATTAAAAAGCTCTAGGGCACCTTAGGACATGCCCTTAATTTCTAGGATGCCACAACTCTCCCCTCCTTAAGGAATTTCGTCCTCGAAATTAAACGTTACTTACAACCTCAAAAAAAGGTAGGGGTACTTCTCTTTCATCTGATCTTCACTTTCCCAAGTGGCTTCTTCCACATCGTGATGTCGCCACAAAACTTTCACCAAAGGAATCTTTTTATTCCTGAGAACTTGTTCCTTCCGATCCAGTATTTGCACAGGTTTCTCAATATATCTCACTTTCTCATCCACTTTGATGGCTTCATGATCGAGTATGTGACTGGGTCTGTGATACTTTCTTAGCATCGACACATGAAACACATCATGCAAATTTCCCAAATTTGGAGGTAGCGCCAATCGATAAGCCGCATCTCCTATTCTCTCTAGTATCTCAAAAGGTCCAACGAATCTAGGACTCAACTTTCCTTTCACTCAAAAACGAGATACTCCTTTTAACGGAGATACCTTTAGAAATACATGATCTCCTATTCCGAATTCCAAGGGTCATTTACGCTTATCCGCATAACCCTTTTGTCTACTCTGGGCTGTCTTTAGTCTTTTCCTGATAATCTCAACAGCTTCAGTGGTATCTTGTACCAATTCGAGTCTGTCAATCTCCTTTCACCTATCTCGTCCCAACGAGATAGGGGTTCTACACCTCCTCCCATATAATGCTTCATATGGGGCCATGCCTATACTTTTCTGAAAACTATTGTTATAGGCAAATTCTATCAAATGTAGGTTCTCATCCCATCTTCCTTTAAAGTCGATGACACAGGCTCTCAGCATATCCTCTAGAGTTTGTATTACTCTTTCTGTTTGTCCATCTGTCTGAGGGTGATAAGCTGTACTGAATTGAAGTTTCGTTCCCAAAGCACTTTGCAAACCTCTCCAAAAATTCGAAGTAAATCTAGAAACTCTATCCGAGGTGATTGATACAGGTATGCCATGCAAACGCACTATCTGACTTACATAGATTTCGGCGAGTCTACTCATTGAATAGTTCTTATGGACAGCTAAGAAATGGGCAGACTTAGTTAAACGGTCCACTATTACCCAAATTGAATCGTGACCACTTGATGTTCTTGGCAATCCTTGTACAAAATCCATTGTCACATGCTCCCACTTCCACTCTGGTATATCTAATGGTCTCAAAAGTCCTGCTGGTTTACGATGTTCTGCTTTTACTTGCTGGCACGTTAAACATTGAGAAGCATACTTGGCTGTATCCATTTTCATACCATTCCACCAAAATTGTTGACGCAAATTTCTGTACATTTTCGTACTTCCTGGGTGGATACTATACTTGCTCTTATGTGCCTCTGACAGAATATCTTTCTTTACTTCTTCGTCGTCGGGCACACAAAGTCGTCCTTGGCATCTTTTTGTCCCATCTTCAGAAATTTGAAACTCTGGTCTCTTTCCTAGGGACATTGCTTCCTTCACTTTCAAAATCTCCGGATCAGACTTTTGCAGGGTCTTGATTCTCTGAATAATTTCTGGCTCAATCCTTAAGGCTTTAAGCATACCAGTAAGATTATCCACCTTCAACTTAAACTCTGAATCTGCTTTCTGATTTTAGTAAACTCCACTCGCTATTCTTAAACGGCCATTTCCATGGCTGACTTACGGCTAAGGGCATCTCGCTACCCTATTCGCCTTCCCGGATGATATCGTATCTCACAATCATAATCTTTTAACAATTCCATCCACCTTCTTTGTCTCATGTTCAACTCTTTTTGCGAGAATATATATTTCAAGCTCTTGTGGTCCGTATAAATTTCAAACTTTTCCCCATATAGGTAATGCCTCCATATCTTCAAAGCAAACACTATAGCTGCCAATTCCAAATCATGCGTGGGGTAATTTAACTCATGGGGTTTCAGTTGTCTAGATGCATAGGCTATGACCTTACCATGTTGCATCAAAACACATCCCAATCCTTTGTGAGATGCATCACTATATACTGTAAAACCATCCGGTCCAGAGGGTATGGTTAAAACTGGAGCTGTGGTTAACTTCCTTTTAAGTTCTTGAAAGCTCCTTTCACAATCCTCACTCCATTCATATTTTGCATTCTTCCGAGTTAACTTAATTAACGGTACTGCCAATCTGGAAAATCCTTCAATGAACCTTCGGTAATAACCGGCCAATCCTAAGAAACTTCGTATCTCGGTAGGTGTGGTCGGTCTCGGCCAATTTATTACCATTTCCACTTTTGTCGGATCCACTGCAATTCGTCCTCCTGACACCACATGTCCTAAAAATGTTATCTGATCCAACCAAAATTCACACTTGCTAAATTTGGCATATAATCGATGGTTCCTCAAAGTTTGCAAAACTATCCTCAAGTGTTGCTCATGTTCTTTTGGTCCCTTCGAATACACCAAGATGTCGTCGATAAAAACAATCACAAACTGGTCCAAATAGGACTTAAATACCCTGTTCATTAGATCCATGAACGCTGCAGGTGCATTTGTCAATCCAAAAGGCATAACAAGGAACTCGTAATGTCCATAACGAGTCCTAAATGCGCCTTAGGAATATCTTCCTTCTTAATTCTCAACCGATGGTATCCCGATCTTAAGTCAATCTTTGAGAAAACCGAACTTCCTTGAAGTTGGTCAAACGAGATCATCAATTCTAGGCGAGAGGATACTTGTTTTTAACGAGTCACTTGATTTAATTGCCTATAGTCAATACATAAGCGCATCGACCCATCCTTCTTTTTCACAAATAGAACTGGTGCACCCCAGGGTGAAGCACTTGGTCTAATGAATCCTTTGTCAAGCAACTCCTGTAGTTGTACTTTCAACTCTTTTAATTCCACTAGGGCCATTCTGTATGGGGCTTTCGATATTGGTCCTGTTCCCGGCATCAGTTCTATTTCAAACTCAACTTCTCTTTAAGGTAATCCGAGGCAATTCCTCGGAAATACATCTCAAAACTCGTTTACTACACTAATTTCATCAAGTCTCTCGCTCTTCCTTGGCACAATCTTTAACCATTGCTAGATACCCTTGACATCCTTTACTAAGTAACACATTTGCCTCTATCGCAGAAATAAGTGCTGCGATAGGTGGGTCGACCACCTAAAGATTCACAACCGCAGTCGGGTAAAACGAATTGGATTACTCTTCTATAACAATCCATTCTAGCCCGATACTTACAAAGCCAATCCATTCCTAGGATAACATCAAAGTCATACATGGCCATCACAACTAAGTCTATTTCTGTGTCCCTTTCTCCTACAGTTATCTTACAATTCTTACACACCAACGTAGACAACACCGCATCCTCTAAAGGCGTAGAAACACAAAGAGGAATTCCAAGAAAAGTCGTTTCAATTTCACTCAACAACCTATATCTATCAGATATGAAAGAATGCGTGGCACCCGTATCAAACAATGCATAAGCCTTCTTGCCATTTATGTAGATTGTACCTGAGATAACGTTGTTGGAAGCTCTCGCTTCCTCTTGAGTGACCGCATACACCCTTCCTTGAGCTGGTGGTCTCCGAGAATTTCCTTGTGAATTTGGCTTGACAGCACTGTAATATCCTTGTCGCACTGAGCCAGCACTCACCTGCGACCTTTCTCGTGGGCAATTTCTCCTAAGATGGCCCACTTGTCCACAACCAAAGCACTTTGGCTGCCCAGTACAAGGTCCTGAGCCATGCCTTCCATTACACCTTTGACAAACACTAGGCTGATAGGGCGCTTTCCCTATATTCAGACCACTCCTTGCTCCCCCAAAGTTTCCAAAATTACTTTTCTTCCTAGCATCCCAAGTTTGACCTTGACCATAATAGGGTCTCTTACCTTTTCTCACATCATCAGAAACCCACGGTTTCTTAAACTCAGACCGCTCTCTTATCAGCTCCTGCTCCACCAACTGTGCCCTTTCATAGATCTCATTGTAATCCCTCATATTCAAAGGCACAAGTTGCTTCTAATGTCAGTTCTCAACCCTTTCAGAAATCTCTTAGTTTTTTCCTCCTGATCCTCAATCAGTCTAGGAGCATATCTAGATAGTTTAGAAAATCTAGCCTCATACTGGTCCACTGTCCGCTCCTTTTGTTCCAGCTGAACAAATTCTGTGATTTTCTTATCCTTGGTACAGTCAAAAAAATGCTTTCTATTGGAAGCCCGACAAACTCATCCCGTTTATATCAATACCTGGTGGAAAGATCGTATCCTCGAAGCTCTCCACCAAAACTTTGCATTTCCCTCCAGTGGTACTCTGCTAAAGTTATTTTCTCGGCATCGGTGCAGTCCAACAACCGGAAAATTCTCTCCATACCATCAATCCAATGCTCCGCCTCCTCGGGACTTCCCATGCCACCGAACTTGGGTGGCTTCAGCTTCGAAACCCCCATTCCACAAGTCCCCGAGTACGGCGTTTAGCTCCAGTTGTTGCTGCGCCCGCCTTTCCATCGGATTTCCAATATTGGCCAATGCTTGCAGGATATCCTCCATTCGGGGTTCAGCCCTTGGAGCAGAGGCTTCAGCCCTCTGTGGACGTTGACTTCCAAACCGTACCATAGCTTTCCTGCAGTTCCAAGCATTTGCCTCAGGAACAATCTGAGACTCACTGCCTCCACTACTAAAGTAACATACACATGTTACTAGCAACCTAAAACAACTACTAAGGATCTACGGGCGAATATTCATCACCCGTTATTCAGTTATCCTATGGTGTCCATTGTTAAAGCTTCCCTCATTTTTTTCTAAATGAGGTCTCCTTATCACTCCAAGCATAAACCTTATGCTCTGATACCACCCGCTGTGGCACCCCGACACCCGGTAGGGTCGCCACAGAAAAAAACCAAACCGAAGAAAGAATAACACCGAAGAAAGAAAGATTCAAGCCAACGCTTAGGCGTAAAAATTTTTCTTTTCTTTTTCCTTTAAAAAGGTTTTAAGGATTTTGCGCAGCTCAGCGGAAATTAAGAGGCGAGTCTCACCAACACTTCACTTCCCTCACGACAACACAATACACACCAACTATCTTTGATTAGGTGAAAACACGAAGCTGAACCACTTTTATTTACACTTATAATTACGAAGGGCTACACAGGTCGGTACAAAAAGGATAGGCCAAGACTCATCTATGCTCCGCATTCACTCCTCAAAAAGAGACACACGACCCTCAAAGAAAAGCAACGTGTAACGATCTCCCTTCGAACTACTCGTGGCGGCCAATCCAAAAACTTGCTAACCCCCACTCCACGCGCACAGGCCATCACAACTACAGATCTAGGGTCTCCGAAATATGAGGTTTAGACCCCTCAAATCTCCATAATTTTTCACGAAATTTCAGTATGTTATAGTTCGAGATGTTAGCTACAACTTTCATGAAGAGATCCAAGCCAAAATCGAACTCCAAACACACATTCATACCCTCACAAGTTTCTGACTTCACTGGTTCATGCGAAAACAGCAGGTATTCTCAACATCCAAGCATTCTCACTCCATTTTCGTAGCTTTAAACCACCAAGAATCAAACATGCAAGCACACAAGCAAGGAAAGGATATGGATCCTAACTTGCCTCTAGCCAAGAAAAGAACAACGGGAACGGCGGCGGACGGCGGCGTGCGGCGGCGGACGGCTCTCTCTCTCCCTCTCCTCTCGCGCGAGTCCTTCCTCCTTCTCCTTTCTCTCTTTCTCTCTCTCTCTCCCTCTCTCTCCTTTCTCTCGCACGGCACCCCTCCTATCTCTCCCTTTTCTTTTCTCTTCTCTTCCCTAATCATCACAAGGAAGACTCTAAGCATGTATGCCAAGTGGCATACACACTAGGACACTTGGGGAGGGGCATGCAAACCCTCCCCCTCCTTCCTTCGCACGGCCACACAAGGCCCATTGGGCCTTATGGGCTTGGCCCACACGGCCCACCCTTAGGCCTTCCAACCATGGGCCTAAGTCCATGCTAATTGGGCTTAAGGCCCAATCCAACTCCCTTCTCTAAATTAATTAAAACAAACAATTTATTTCACCTAATTAAAAAGCATAACATTAAATCTATAACAAACAATCTATAACAAGCATGGCAACACAAAATTTTATCTTTAATAATTATCTTATAGCTCAATTTAAATTAAAAACAAACAAGGCACAAGGCACAAGGTCTTAAGAGAGAACTAAAACTAAAACACAACCAAATAGGTAAATTCATTACCTATTAAAAAGCTCTAGGGCACCTTAGGACATGCCCTTAATTTCTAGGATGCCACACAAATGAACTCTAAAAGTTTTGAAATATTGATATGTTATAGAAAACACCTAGAGGTAAATATCTCATGAAGAAATCTAAATCCAGTTCGTTCTATATTAATAGATATAGATGATTTAATTCCTCCTGTTCTCGGTGCCGTTTTTCGAGATTAACTTCTTTCAAAGTAAATTCGTTTCACCGACCTACGGATGTCTGTTTCTTCTAAATTTTAGTATGTTATTCCTAAGAATGTCATCTAAAACTTTCATTAAGGACACTAGATCAATTTGCAACTGGATGATTTTATAAAAATTCACAGAATCATACTAGGTCAAGGTAACGTTTTCCCAGATCCAATTTCTTCAAAGGACAACGGTTTCACCAACCTATACTTGTTCATTTCCTCTCAACTTTTGATATGTGATATCTCAAGAAATTCTCTACAACTTTCATTAAGGAATCGAAGTGAAATTCCAACTACAAAGTCACTTTACAGTTCACGAAGTCACTGAGGGTCAGCACAACAAATTCCAAATCTATTTTCTCCAAAGGAAAATCATTTCACCAAGAAATAATTGTCCGTTTTATCTCAAATTTTAATATGTTACTCCTCAAGATGTTCTCTACAACTTTGATCAAGAGGTCGAGGTGAGATTCCAACAAAAAAGTCACATGCAACTCACGAAATCATAGAAAATTGGTCTGTCTTTTAGGAAAACAGAACACTAGACCAACACCTTACTCCCCAAAGCTTAGAATTTCATCACTCCTATCACGACCAAGGTTTATTACCCCTCAAAACACATATCACAGCAAGTAAAGAGTAGGTTTATGGACTCTAATTGCCTCTAGTTCAAGCAAACACAGCAAGCAAAATGGTGGAGGTGAGGCGGGCTCGATGATGGCGGCTAGGCGGACGCACGGTGGCCGGTCTCCTCCTTCTTCTCTCTCAAACGCACGGTCTCCCTTTCTCTCTTTCTCTCTTCCTTTCCTTTCTCTCTTCCCCTCCTTTCTCTCTTCGTGCGACCCCCTCTCTTTCTCTCCCTTTCCTCGCTTAATCCGCCCCCTCCCCCTCACTAATTTCCTCCCCTCAATGATTAACACTCATTGGATTTTGCATGGCTCTTACACTTGGCTACAAAGGGACAACACTTGGCAAGCTTCTCTTGCCACTTGGGGATTTAGCCATGCAAGTTGATGGGCCTTCCTTTGGGTTGGGCCTCTCCCTCCATCCAATCGACGGCAGCCCCCTCTCCTTTTAGGCTTCGCGGGCCAGGCCCTAATGGCCAAACGATGGGGGCTCTTGTGGGCTGGTCTTGGCATTATAATTTCAGCCCACTCCTTCTCTTAATAATCTACTCTAAACCCCCACTCATATAAATACCTAAATGAAATTTATAAAACTATAAAACTTGCCACATAAATTAATAAAATCCAACCTATAAAACACATGGCCAAGAATAGAATTTTCCCATCAAGTAATTATCCAATGGCTACAATACAAATTGGTGGTGCTTCCGACATCTCCACATGGCTCATAGCACATCTAGGGATTATCATGAAATTCTAGGGTGCCACATATTAGACCAAACTGTCCTCTATTGAAGAAGAAGAAAGGAAAATCTGAGAAGTACAAAAATGCTCTCAAAGCTGAAACTTGGAGTGACATCGAGTGTGAGGAAAGTGAAGAAGAATGTGCCAACATATGTCTGATGGCTCATTCAGAATCAGACTCAGAATTAGAAACATATACTGATTCAGACTCAAACAAAGAAATTGAGTTTAGTAAATCAAAAATCCCTTTTAAAGTCTCTAAGTATATAGATGAACTTTGCCTCAATCTTAAATCCTCTCTTAAAAGGATTTCCGAACTAAAAAGGGAGAATTCTAAGCTCAGGTAACAGGAAGTTTCTTGGAAAGAAAAGTTTGAAAGTCTGAATAGAAATTTTGATAATTTGAAAGAAAATTCTAACTCTCTTTCAAAGGAAAATGCTATTTTCAAAAGAGATATTTCAAATATTACAAAAAGATTTTCAAAAGGATCCGAAAAATTGGAGAAAATCACTTTAGCTCAAATACCCTATTTTAACAAATTTGGGTTGGGTATGACTTCAGAAACTGTTCCATTAATTGATTTTCCCAAAGTAAAAGAGAGAGTTAAACAAAAACCCGTAAAAGGATTTTACAAAAATCACTTTCAAAAAGTTTTTGTAAAACTTGCTGGCCGAAGTGCACTCAGATGTTCGAAGTGTAACAGCTTAGAACATTTTGAGAAAGAATGTCCCAAGTTTGGAGACCAGTTAAGAATGATTGGGCAAAGACTGTCTTTGATACTAACTCTCCTAGACCCAAGAAAATATGGGTACCAAAGAAAGTTTGAGTTTTTCTTTTGATCACAGGTCACTATTAAAAGAAAGATCAAATGGTATTTGGATAGTGACTATTCGAGGCATATGACAGGAGACTCAAGCTACTTTATAAAGCTTGTTAGATTGAATGGAGGAAAAGTTTCTTTTGGAGGAAATAGCGAAGGAAAAATTGTAGGATGTGGAACTGTGAAGATTGGAACCCTGACCATCAACAATGTTTCCTTGGTGGAAGGTTTGAACTACAATCTACTGAACATAAGTCAGCTTTGCGATACTGATTTTAGAATAAACTTCCAAGAAGACATTTAAACTGGAATAAGTCAAGACTTCTCTCAATCTTTTATTGGGCGAATGTATGGCAATATATACCTTATGGATGTAAACCCAGAAAGTTCTCAGTGCCTTATTTCTATTCAAGATGAAGCAAGTCTTTGGCATCGGAAGCTTAGTCATGTTAATATGAAGCAAATTGCTAAAGTTTCTTCTAAGAAGCTAGTTCGAGGACTTCCTAATCTAGTTTATCAGAAGTCTGAATTATGCACTCGCTGCGTCTTGGGAAAATGGGTCAGAAGTTCCTTTAAACCTATAAATCAAGTTTCTACCAATCAAGTTTTGCAGCTACTCCATATGGACATTTTTGGACCAATAAGAACTTAGAGTATTGGTGGAAAAAATATTGCCTAATAATCATGGATGATTACTCTCGTTTCACTTGGGTATACTTCTGGCAAGTAAGTCTGAAACATTCTTTTATTTCTCGAAGTTTTCCAATAAGGTTCAGAATGAAAAGGGTTATGCTATTTCTAGCATACGAACTCACCATAGATGTGAGTTTGAAAATCAGGACTTTACAAAGTTCTGTGATGAATTTGGTTTTCAACATGTTTTCTCTTCTTCATACACTTCAGAACAAAATGTGGTTGTAGAAAGGAAAAACGGATATTTATATGAGATGGCCAGAACTCTCTTAATAGAGAGCAAATTATCCTCTTGATTTTGGGCAGAAGCAGTTTTTACTGCCTGCTATATTATCAACAGAGTATTCTTGAGGCCCATCTTAGAGAAAACTCCTCATGAAGTGTATAAAAGAAAGAAGCCGAATGTTTCCTACTTTCATGTCTTTTGTTGTAAATGTTTTATTTTGAATAATGCAAATGAATGATCTGGAAAGTTTGAGGAAAAATCAAACGAAGGAATCTTCCTTGGCTATTCAACATCAAGCAAAGGTTATAGGGTTTTCAACAAGAAAACTCAATCTGTGGAAGAGTATGAATGTCAAGTTTCAGGATTATGTGCAGATTCAACTAGATCAAACTCAACTTGAAGAGTCTGAACTAGTTCCAGACTTAACGAAGTCTATTTTCCCCGAAGAGGATCAGACTTTTGGAGTATCGCAACAAGCAGAACAGGAAGATTCAAACGAAACAGAGGATCAACAGACTCTCAGGCCAAATAGCAACCGAAAGCACAAGTCAAGTAATCCCAAAAAACTCATCATTGGCAACATTGATGAGGGATTTCACACCAGATCTAAAGCAAGAGAAGATTCTAGTGCTTTAACACTTGTTTCTAAAATAGAACCAAAAGGAGTAGAAGAAGCATTGTCTGATGAAAGTTGGATAGAAGCTATGCAGTAAGAACTCAGACAATTCAGCATTAATGATGTATGGGAGCTGATTCCAAAACCCAAAGGCAAATCTATTATTGGAACGAAGTGGGTTTTCAGAAACAAGATGGATGAGAAAGGAAAAGTGGTCAGAAATAAAGCAAGACTCGTGGTGAAATGATACACACAAGAAGAAGGGATTGACTATGACGAGACCTATGCACTTGTAGTAAGGTTAGAAGCAATTAGATTATTGCTTGCTTTTGCCTGTTTCCAAAATTTCAGGTTATTCCATATGGATGTCAAAAGTGCACTCCTCAATGGATTCATTCAAGAAGAAATCTATGTGGAACAACCACCAGGATTTGAAGATCTAAGAAAACCAGACTTAGTCTACAGACTAAAAAAGGCCTTATATGGACTAAAGCAAGCACCTCGAGTTTGGTATGAAAGGTTGAGTAAGTTTCTAACTTAGAATGGTTTTGAAAAGGGAAAAGTTGATACTACTTTGTTTATAAAGAGAGAAGGGAAAGATTTTCTACTAGTACAAATTTATGTAGATGATATTATCTTTGGTTCTCCCAACGAAAATCTTTGCAAGAAATTTTCAAGATCTATGCAAGATGAATTCGAAATGAGCATGATGGGTGAATTGACTTTCTTTTTGGAATTGCAAGTCAGACAATCAAACAAAGTTATATTCATTCACTAGGAGAAATATGCCAAAGATCTCATCAAGAAATTTGGACTGGAAAATTGCAAGAGGACAGAAACTCCTATGTCGAGTTCATCAAAACTGGACAAGGATAAGGAGGGAAAAAAGTAGATCAGAAACTATACGAAAGCATGATCGGCTCTCTTCTTTATCTCACCGCCTCTAGACATGATATTTTATTCAGTGTGTGCATCTGTGCTAGATTTCAGTTTGATCCAAAGGAATCTCATCTTAGTGCTGTTTAACGCATCATAAAATATGTTGTGACTTTTCCAAAGCTGGGTCTATGGTATCCTAAAGAAAGAGACTTTACCCTTCTTGGTTATTTTGATGCTGATCTAGCTGGTTGTAGAATCAACAGGGTGAGCACATCTGACACTTGTCAACTGTTGGGACAAATGCTAGTGTCTTGGTTCTCAAGAAAGCAAAGTACAGTGGCTTTATCAACATCATAAGCAGTTTTTATGATGCACGGACACATTACACGTGCCTCCATGTCGTGTCCGACACTTGTCGGAGCATGTTGGACACGTCGACACGCTCGGACACGCATTGACTGTGTGTGTTTATATATATATTTGACACGTGGTCAACTTTTGTCGACATGCTTCAACACGCGTGTCCGAAAGAGAATGGAGGGTGGAGGCGGAGCGAGGAGTAGAGATGAGGCCGCAAGCGAAGGCGAGCCCGTGACGGCAAGAGACGGCCTGAGAAAGAGGGCGAGGGCCGTGAGGAGAAACTTTAGGAGGGAGGCGCGCGTGGGGAGCACGGCGTCGTCGAGTGGGGCGGCGGCGGTGGTGGCAAGGGGGAGGAGGAGGAGGAGGAGGAGTTCGCAGCGGTGGGCAGCCTCTCGGCCCATAGGGACCGCGCGTTCCGTCTTCTTTTCCGTTTCCTTTTCATTGAAACTTTTTCTGGGTTACTCCCTTTTCCGCTCCTTCGGTGAATGCGGGTGCTTTTCTTGATCGAGTCTTCGATGCTTTCGAAGATAGGCGTTGTGCAGCAAGGAGTAGGAGGCGAGGAGGAGGAGAAGAAGGCGCCATGCTGCTAGGGTTTTGAACTTTTGAGAAGGAAAATAATAAAAAGGACGCGAGGAGGAGGAGAAGAAGGCGCTGTGCCCTAGGGTTTTGAAAAGAATAAAAAGGACTTGGCGTGTTGGAGGGAGGGGGAAGTGATGGGCTGTCGGGTGGTGGGGAGGGAAAAAAAAAGTGAAAAAAATTTGGGGGTGGGGGGGAAGGGACGAGGGAAGTTTTGGGCGCAGGGGGTGGTTTTGAAAAATAAAAGTAAATTTGGGGGAGGGGGAATTTCGAAAAATAAATGTAAATTTTGGATAATGAAATAAAAAAAGTGTAAGATTTCTTAATATTATTAGTATAAATTCATTGTAAACTCTTTATTTATTTATTTGTGAATTTGAATCAAATTAATTAAAAATAAAAATATTTATTTAATATTTAACGTGTCAAAATTCTCTACTTTTGAGAAATGACGTGTCACGTGTCGTGTCGTGTCATGTCGTGTGTCCGTGTCGCCGTGTCCATGCTACATAGCTTGTTTCTGAGATAGAACCAAAAGGTGTAGAAGAAGCACTGTCTGATGAAAGCTGGATAGAAGCTATGCAGGAAGAACTTAGACAATTTAGCATCAATGATGTATGGGAGCAGATTCCAAAACCCAGAGGCAAATATGTTATTGGAACGAAGTGGGTTTTCAGAAATAAGATGGACGAGAAAGGAAAAATAATCAGAAACAAAGCAAGACTCGTGGTGAAAGGATACTCATAGGAAGAAGGAATAGACTATGACGAGACATATACACCAGTAACAAGGTTAGAAGAAATTAGATTATTGCTTGCTTTTGCTTGTTTCCAAAATTTCAGGTCATTCCAGATGGATGTCAAAAGTGCCTTCCTAAATGGATTCATTCAAGAAGAAGTCTATGTGGAACAACCATCAGGATTTGAAGATCCAAGAAAAATCAAACTATGTCTATAGACTGAAAAATGCTTTATATGGTCTGACGCAGGCTCCACAAGCCTGGTATGAAAGGTTGAATAAGTTTCTAACTCAAAATGATTTTGAAAAAGAAAAGGTTGATACTACTCTATTTATAAAAAGGGAATGAAAAGATTTTCTACTTGTATAAATTTATCTAGATGATATAATCTTTGATTCTCCTAACGAAAGTCTCTGCAAGAAATTTTCACGATCTATGCAGGATGAATTCGAAATAAGCATGATGGATGAATTGACATTCTTTTCGGGATAACAAGTTAGACAATCAAAGAACGGTATATTCATTCACCAGGAGAAATATGCCAAAGATCTCATTAAGAAATTTGGATTGGAGAATTGCAAGAGGACATAAACTCCTATGTCGAGTTCATCAAAACTGGACAAGGATGAAGGAGGGAAGAAAGTAGATTAGAAACTATACAGAAGCATGATTGACTCTCTTCTTTACCTCACTGCTTCTAGACCTGATATTTTATTCAGTGTGTGGATCTGTGCTAGATTTCAGTCTGATCCAAAGGAATCTCATCTTAGTGCTGTTAGATGCATCATAAAATATGTTGCGACTTTTCCAAAGCTTGGTCTATGATATCCAAAAGAATGAGACTTTAATCTTCTTGGTTATTCTTGTAAGTGTTAGTATGAACACCTAGAGGGGGGTGAATAGGTGTGAAGACAATTTTTCACAAATTCTAGTAGAAGTAATTTGTCTTTAGAAGATAACAAACTATGAATGAATTTAAAACTTAAACAGTTAAACAAAGTTACGAATTGAGTAAAGAGTTAAGGGAAGAAAATAAAAACACAAGGTTTATAGTGGTTTGGCTTAGATCAAGCCTACATCCACTCTCCCATGCTGACAGCCCACTAGCTGGATTTCACTAAGAATCAAAAGATATTTTACAGCAGTGTGATCTCGATTTCATAGTGAAGAGTCTCTACCGGTTTCTCACGAAGTCTCATTAAGTGTTTCTCTCTTTTATATACAACTTTGAGCTTAGTAAATGAAATAACAAGGAACTAGGAAGCTTCAGACTTTGAAATTTCTCTTTCACACACACACTCAAATAGCTGAAGAGTCCACCTTAAGTACTCCTTCATGCCTTCATGACCGTTGGCACTTTCCAAATGAATTCTTCCAATCAACCCATTAGACAGAATCAATCAAGGAGATCTCGAGCCGTTTGAAAATTGAGATGAAAGCCCATTAATCCTGTTCGCCCATACAATCAGGATCTTGGTTTCCATAAGTAGAACTTTCTAAGTTTGCTTGCCTTCCAAAATATCTGATTAACCAAATTGACTCCATTTAAGATAGTCAATCACGTGAGTGATGTATCCAACCATAAGGTCATCCTTTAAACCATACGGAGCGAATCGTTGAAGAAATAAAGTTAATCTCGCATTTGGATAAGTCTTCATTCTTCAGTAGCATTCAGTCTGGGATCTGTCAGAGTGGGCAGACTTTGAACCTAAAGTCTGGCGGTTTTCAGACTTTGACACTTAAGTCTGGAAGTCTTTAGACTAGACTATGGAAAGGTTTTGTCAGCTTCAAAACAGTAAATGAATTTTCTCCAACAATCTCCCCATTTTTTATGGTGACAAAACTTTCCTGCAGATTTAAGAACTTTTGTCCTGCAAAACAACTCTTAAAGAGTACATGATGTCTTATGAAAAATAAGTTGATTAGGACTTAGATAGCATTGATTCTGCAACCACAGAAAACCTGTTAATTTTGAAAAGATAAGATAAATAACTATCTAACCATAAACGGTATCACCAAAATGAGTTACTACAAGCGTAAAAAAGTTCAACAAATAGGTTCAACAGTCCAACAATGAAACCAAAGTCCAACAGTACCAAAAGTAAGTAAAAATCAAAGTCAAACACATTAAATCTGCACATTCTCCCCCTTTTTATCAGCATCAAAAAGTGGAGAAGTATAAAAAGTTTGATAAAATCAGGGCTGTTTAGGGATGCGAATGAGCTGGAAATCCCCCATAGACTGAACAGTCTACTCTAGCTTCCTCACGGTCTCTTTCAGCTTCTCAATATCTTCACCCTTAGCAATTTCTTAAATTTGAAGCTTAAGAGCCTGTACTTGCTCATGTAGAGAATCTGAAGTAGACTTCAAGGCTTTATGGAGGTTATGTATCTCAAACTCCATCCCATATTGCTGACCCTTTAACTCCAGAAGGAGTTCTAGCAGTCTTTGAAAGTCTGCAGCATTTTCTATTGATTCACTAGGTCCAGCCAAATTAATTCCAAGGGAGTTGAGATGAGAGGGAACATCAGCAGTTCGATCACCAAGACTTGGAGAGGATGCCTCAACATCAGCTTCAGGAAATTGAGAGGCATAGATATCCTATGGATCAGTAGGAGAACGACTAACATCATCACTAGTAAAAACAGGTGAAGAAGAAGTACATAATTTCTCAGCAGCTCCCCTTGTTTCGGTGGCTACTGGTGGAGAAGAAAAATCTTCTTCTTGTTCTTTCTTTGCTTCAACTTGCAAATGATGCTCTTTTTTCTCTTGTGTCTCCTGCAGTTCCACTCCTAGTCTTCTCAGAATCCTCAAACAAAGATACAACAAATGTTAGTTCAAAAGAGTCATCTTGACCCTCTTCTTCTGCTGCTTCTCTTCCTTCTTTTTCTCTTTCTTCTTTTCTTTCTTGTCTTTGCTCTGTTTCTTCTCTTCCTTCTCTGTCCTCGAGCTGCTCAAAACTAACAAAACTCTTTAGATTTTTTAAGGCAAATGTAGAAATAGTGAGATCATCCTCATCCTCTTCATCCTGCAGGATAAGGGCTCTTCTCTTCTTGATAGGTGCACTTATAGGCTCCTTGCCTTTTCTTTTCAGGGCAGCAGAGTCTTGTTTTGCTTTGCTGGGCGACTTCTCCTTAGAGCGCTCTAAAGCTTTATTCAGTTCCTTCAATCTCATCTTTGACACCATTTTCAATCCTATCACCATAGAAGCAATGGTTCTAACGCATAGAGATGTTGGAAACTGAATATGAAAGTGTCGAAACAATTGAGTGACCAACGCATAATAAGGAAGTTGTCCATTTTCCTTCATAACAGTCCTATACATGTGCATCAGGATTGTGTGTGGCAGCGAGAACTTCATCCCATTACTGATAGCAAACATCAGTTTTGCTTCAGAATGAGAAACATCAGTCTTGGAGGTTGACTTTGGTCAAATGCAATTGATCACAATCTTGTGCAACAAGATGTTTGAAGCAGACATTTTGGAATAGGTAATGCCACCTTCAGCAAGTTTGTCTTGAACAAGAGACATTGTTGTATGACCAACAGACACATTTATTGGTTGGAAACTCACTCTTTCCACACCAATAACATCCGCCAATGTGTCAACATCCACCATATACTCTTTATCCCTCACAATAAAACGAAATCTATTCGCATCTAGAAAAGACAAATTCGAATATAAATATGCAGTTAATTCAGGTAAGCATCAATGATCTTAGTGCAAAATCTTTCAAATTGAATGAGAGCAAACTTCTCCATCAGATTCACCTTCAAAGAGTCCAAGAAGTCAAAATCCACAAATCGAGGGTTCATCACCCCTCTTTTCAACAACTTCGAGTATGTCTTCTTATTCTCGTTAGAACGAAATAGACTCGTTCCTTCAACACGCACATTTGTAGCAACGCCCATTCTAGGTAGAAAATTCGCGTACATTTTCTCATCATCATCCTTCACCTTAAGCTGATTAAAAGCACTAAACCGGGGATCAGTGGGAAAGTTGGCAAACGTTCGGTCTACCGTTCATTCAGGCACAATGCCTAATCTTTCCATTGTTCATAAGAACTGAGTCTCATTCCGATATCCAAGTTCTTTCAGAAACTCATCAATGAACATTATCGCAGAACCACCCTGCTTCAATTGATTGTAGAGTTTAAAGATAAACTAAGGTTTTGATGCTCTTACAGATTCAACATCTTCCAAGATCTCCTCTTCCACTGGTTGGCGAGGAGGATTTTGAGTGGCACACTATGGAGAATGCTGTTGTTGTTGCTGAGGAGAATCTTCTTCCTTGGTCAAGTCAAAATGAGTAGGATCCTCTGGCATATTCTGTGGCCCCTTGCTTGCGATCCGAGATGACTTTCTTTGGAAATAAATCTTCACAGTCTTTGAGAATTTCACAAACACGTTCGAAGAATAAAGATGAAAACTTGTAAAACAAGCTTGAGAGTAAAAACGAGAGAGTAGAAAGTTTGTATGTTAGGGTTTGGTAAAAAGTGCTCGAAATAATATGAACAGTATATAAAGAAAATGAATGGTCACAAATAAAGGAAAACGAACCGTCACGAGATAATTTCATTTTTCGAAATAACTGTAAATAAAAACTACCTTTTTCAAAAAAAAAAAAAAAAATAGCCAAAGATTCAAAAATTCAAAAAGATAACTTCCAAAAACAGAATAGGTAAACAATGATTCGAATAGACGTACCTCTTCATTCCACAAATAAAATACTTGGATTCGAGACTTTTTTAAGTAGAGTATGGAAAGTCTAAGTCTGACCTACTCCAGACTTTAACTAGTGAGAGATAAAATATTCAGTCTGGTGCAAATAGACTCGAATAAATTTTTCTCCAGAGGCTTTGTGAATATATCTGCCAACTGATTCTTCGAGTCAATGAACTAAATCATAATCTCTCCATTTTGAACACAATCTCTTATGAAATAGTGTCGAATCTCTATATGCTTTGCCTTGAATGAAGAATTGGATTCTTCATGAGATTAATAGCATTGGTGTTGTCGCATTTGATCTCAGTACACAATTCTTTAATTCCAAAGTCTTTTAACTATTGTTTTATCCACAAGATTTGAGAACAACAGCTCCCAAGAGCCACATAATCTACTTCTATAGTGGATAGAGCCACAGTACTCTACTTCCTTGAGAACCAAGATACCAACATGTTGCCCAGTAGTTGACAAGTACTTGAAGTACTCTTTCTATCGACTTTACAACCTGTTAAGTCTGTGTCTGAATATCCAAGAAGAGTAAAGTCTCATTCTTTGGGATACCACAGACCTAGCTTTGGAGTAATTGCAATGTATTTGATGATGCGCTTTGCGGCACTTAAATGAGATTCTTTGGGATCTGATTGGAATCTAGCACATATGCAAACACTAAACAAAATGTCAGGTCTAGATGCAGTAAGATAAAGAAGCGAACCAATAATACTTCTGTAAAGCTTCTGGTCTACATTTTTTCCTCCTTCATCCTTATCCATCTTCGAAGAACTTGACATTGGTGTCTCTGTCTTTTTGCAGTTCTCCAATTTGAATTTCTTAACGAGATCTTTTGCATATTTCTTTTGGTGAATGAAGATACATTTTTCAAATTGTCTAACTTGCAATCCTAGAAAGAAGGTTAAGTCACCCATCATACTCATCTTGAATTCATCCTACATACATTTAGAGAATTTCTTGCAAAGATTTTCATCAGTTGATCCAAAAATAATATCATCAACATAAATTTGAACCAATAAAAAGTCTTTACCCTATCTTTTTATGAACAAGGTAGTATCTACCTTTCCTTTAACAAAATCATTTTGGGTTAGGAATTTACTTAACCTTTCATACCAGGCTCAAGGTGCTTGCTCAATACATATAGGGCCTTTTTCATTCTATAGACTGAGTCTGGCTTTCTCGGATCTTTAAATCCCGGTGGTTGTTCCACATAGACTTCTTCTTGGATAAATCCATTAAGGAATGCACTCTTTACATCCATTTGGAATAACTTTAAATTTTTATAGTAAGCAAAAGCAAGTAATAGTCTAATTGCTTCTAACCTCGGTACTGGTGCATAGGTCTCATCATAGTCTATCCATTCTTCTTGCGTATATCCTTTGGCCACGAGTCTTGCTTTGTTCCTGGTCACTTTTCATTTCTCGTTCATATTGTTCCTGAAAACCCATTTAGTCCCGATAATAGACTTACCTTTTGGTTTAGGAATTCGCTCCCAAACATTATTGATGCTAAACTGTCTAAGCTCTTCTTGCATAGCTTTGATCCAGCTTTCATCAGACAGGGCTTCTTCTACACTTTTGGGTTCTATCTTAGAAACAAGTGCAAAAGCACTAGACTCTTCTCACCTTTTGGATCTGGTACGAACTCCTTCATCAATGTTGCCAATGATGAGTTCTTTGGGATGACTTGACTATGCTTTTAGTTGTTGGTTGGTTTGAGAGTGTGTTGATCCTCTACTTCAGTTGAATCTTCTAGTTCTGCTTGTTGCCGATCTTCAAAAGTCTGATCTAGTTGATTCTACATAGAATCTTGAAACTTGACGTTCATAGATTCTTCTACATATTGAGTCTTCTTGTTGAATACTCCGTAAGCTTTGCTTGAAGTAGAATAGCCAAGGAAGATTCATTCGTTTGATTTTTCTTAAAACTTCCTAGTTCAATCATTTGCATTTTTCAAAGCATAACATTTACAACCGAACACATGAAAGTAAGAAACATTTGGTTTCTTCCCTTTATACACTTCATAAGGAGTTTTTTTTCTAGAATAGGCCTTAAGAATACTCTATTGATGATGTAGCAAGCTGTAGAAATTGCTTCAGCTCAAAATCGAGAGGAAATTTTACTTTCAATTAAGAGGGTTCTTGCCATCTCTTGCAATGATCTATTCTTCCTTTCCACAACCCCATTTTGCTATGGAGTGTATGGAGAAGAGAAAACGTGCTAGAAACCACATTCATCATAGAACTTTGTAAATTCTTGATTTTCAAACTCACTTCTATGGTCTGTTCGTATGCTTGAAATAGTATATCCTTTTTCATTTTGAACTTTCTTGGCAAACTTTAAGAAGTAAGAAAAAGCTTAAGACTTATTTGCCAGGAAGTAAACCCAAGTAAAGCGAGAGTAATCATCCACAATTACTAGGCAGTACTTCTTTCCACCAATACTTTGAATTCTGGTTGGTCTAAAGAGATGCATATGCAAAAGTTGCAAAACTCGATTAGTAGAAACTTGATTTATAGATTTAAAAGAGCTTCTAACATGTTTTCCCAAAACACATGGTGTGCATAATTCAGATGTTTGATAAGCCAGGTTGGGGAGTCCTCGAACAAGCTTCTTGGATGAAATCTTGGCAATCTACTTCATGTTAACATGGCCACGCTTTCGATGCCAAAAATTTGCTTAATCTTGAATGGATATAAGACCATTGAGAACTTTCTGGTTTTATATCCATAAGGTAAATATTCCCATGCCTTCGTCTAGTGAAAGATCGAGAGAAATCTTTATTTGTTCCCGAATAGATGCCTTCTTGGTGTTAGGACTAGAATTAGCACCTAGAGGGGGGTGAATAGGTGACTAAAGCGATTTTAACAATATAATTCGAATAAGAGATTAATGAATTAAAAACAACAATCGCTGCAAATGAAAGTAATGAAAGATAAAAGGATTAAGGATAGAGAATCAAGACTCCAGATTTATAGTGGTTCGGCTTATACTAAGCCTACATCCACTCTCCAGCACGGACAACCCTTCTGGCTGGATTTCACTAAGAATCAAAAAGAGTGTTTACAATCTCACGCCCTTGAATCCACAGTGTAGAAACTCTACTACACTTCCTCAAGGTCTCACCACACTATGGTCTCTCTTTTGATTACATGTATTGCTCGAAGAATAAGATCACAAAATAACACAGAGATTCAGACTTTGGAATTCTTCTATCTAGCATCCTTCAACAACTTGAGCGTCTCTCTCATACACTTCTTCATGCCTTCATTACCCTTGGCACCTTCCAAAGAAGTTCTTCCAATCAACCCGTTGGACAAAATCAATTTAGAGAGATCTCGAGCTCTTTAAGGTAAGTGTTGATAGCCCATCAATCCTGCTCGCCCATACAATCAGGATTTTGGTTTCCATAAGTAGAACTTTCCAAATATAAGTTGTGAATCTTAGAGAATCTATATTAATTCGGATATGAATATAAAATCTTGTAGTGCTGATTCCAGTCGAAAGATATTCCTTAGCCGTTGAAGTCAAAACTATATATGATAGAATCAGAATAGAAGTTTTAAACTTGACGGTCTGAAAACTGTCCATGAGAGTAGACTTTGAAACTTGAGTCTTGTTATCTTCAGACTTTGATCTTCAGACTTTGTCAGTAGAGTCTGCAAGTCTTCGAGACTAGACGAGGAAAATGTTTTGTCAACTTCAAAATATTTAAAGAGAATTTATCCATCAATCTCCCCTTTTTGATGGTGACAAAACTTTCTGCAGATTTGAATACTATTGCCCGCAATACAACATTTAAGCTAGCAATGATATCTCATAAAAGATTAGAATAAGGATAGTATAAGTTGTCCTGTACACAAATCTGCATCCACAGAAAGCACATTAGTCAAGTGCAGACATCAACTATCTTTATCTAATTTAACAGCTTAAAGTAATGCAGTAATAAGCAAGCATTCAAAAAACTCAAGATAAAGTCAAAATGTTAATCACAAATGTTAAACAAAATATTAAATCCAAACATTGAAAATGAAAGGTTTGGGTTTGGAATGAGTGAAAATCTGGAGTGAAAATCTGCCTGCAAAGTCTTCTCCCCCTTTTTGTCAGCATTAAAAAGTGAGAAAATCAAGGAGCACGAGGAATGCGAACAAGTTGAAAGTCCTCCATAGACTTGACAGTTCCTTCCAGCTTCCTCAAATCCTCTTGTAGTTGAGTGAGAGCAGCACCTTTGGCAGTGGACTGAACCTGATGTTGAATTTCTTTAATCTGATCATGCAAGGAGATGAACATGGCATGATTCTCATTCTGCAAAGTCTGAAATTCACACCCCATAGCATATATCTGGCCTTTGAGTTCCAAAATGATTTCAAGCAGCCTTCCGAAATCAATTGAATTGTTAGTTTGTGTGCTTGCATCAACACGGTCTGATGGAGGAGTTAAACCAGTGTGAATATCAGTAGGGAGATCAATGTTTGGAGATGATGCCTCTCCCTCAGGAAAATGAGCAGCATGAACATCTTCTGCATCAGGAGGCAATTTACTAACACTTGCACTGGTAAATGTCAAGAGAAGAGGAGTACTTTCTCTTTGGACATCTCCCCCTGTTTCAATGCCTTCTGGAGGAGAGAAGTACTCTTCTTTCTGAGGAGTTTTCTCAATGGCAAAATGTTGTTGATCCTCCTTTTCTGCTGGAGAATCTGTCTTTGCTGGTTCTTCTTCTTCTTTTTCCTCTTCTTCTTCCTGCAAGGATTCCTTTTCCTGGTTCCCTTTCTCAGTTTCCTCTGCAACTTGTTGTTCTGGTTCTGCTGTCATAGGAGCAGACTATTGAGAAACATAGACAGAGATAGGAATATCATCCTCATCATCTTCATCCTCCAAGATGATTGCCCGCCTCTTCTTGATAGAACCAGTCACAGGTTCCTTTCCTTTCCTCTTTGTAGCAGAAGAGTATGGTCTGGTCTTAACAGGGGTTTGCTCCTTGAACTGCTCTAGCTTCTTGCTGAGTTCTTTCAGACGCATCTTTGTAATTATCCTCAATTCGATGACCATTTGATCAATAGTCTTCACAGAGAGAATGTGGGGAGGTTGAATGTTCAAATGTCTGAAAAGACGAGTGATGAGAGCAGCATAAAGGATTTTTCCCTTGTCCTTCACCATAGACCTGTACATGTGAAACATGATGGTATGGGGCAAGGAGAAGTTAAGACCAATCTTAATTGCATACATCAGTTTGGCTTCAGAGATGGATACATCTGTCTTCGATGTCGATTTCGGTCTGAGACAGTTGATTACTATCTTGTGAAGTAGAGTGTTTGTAGCATTCATCCTTGAGTAAGAGAGACGACCTTCTGTGATTCTGTCTCTCGCAAGTTCCAGAGTTGCATGACTCACAGACACAAAAATTGATTGGAAAGCTCCTCTTTCCACACCAATTACATCCGCCAGAGTTTCTGTGTCAACCACATACTCTCTATCTCTCACACTGAAAGAAAAACTATTAGCATCAAGAAAACTGAGGTTGGAATAAAAATAGGCTGTCAATTCAGTATAAGCAACCTCGCTCTCAGTACAGAATTTATGAAGTTGAAGTTTCTCAAACTTCTCCCTCAGATTGATGCTCAACAGATCCAGAAAATCAAAATCCACCGTTCGTGGGTTCATCACCCCAAGCTTCAGCAATTTCCCATACACTTTCTTGTGTTCCTCCGGTCAAAACAATTCATCCCTCTTTCCTTGAAGAGTTGCAGCCACACCCATCCTAGGCTTAAAATGTACAAACATCTTCTCATCATCATCTTTCCCCTCAGGCTGATTTACACTATTAAAGCGAGGGTCACTCGGAAAGTTCGCAAATGTCTTTGCTGCAGTTCCAACAGGAACAATGCCTGATCGCTCCATCACAGTGAGAAAAAGTGTCTAATTTTTATAGCCTTTCTCTTTCAAAAACTCATCAATGAAAGTCATTGCAGAACCTCCTTCCTTCAACGCAGAATAGAGCCTATAACCAAATGCAGGCTTAAGGGATCTTACAAGTTCAACATCTTCAATGATTTCTTCTGCATGTTGAGGATGACGAACATGTGATCTAGTCGAGGAGGTGCGCTGTTGAGATTGTTGGTGCGTCTGTTCTCTTGGAAAGTCACTTTCTTCTGTGAGATCAAAATGCGTAGGCCCCTCACCAGAGCCCTGTGGTCCCCTACTCGCTATTCTTGAAGATTTCCTTTGGAAAGACATTGTCGCTTTCTTGGATGGAACTTTCACACTTGTGTCGCAAGAAAGTTAAAAACTTGAGAAGAGAAATCTCAGAGCGTGAAAAAATGTTCAACTAGGGTTTATGGGTAAAGTAAAAGGAGAAGGAGAAGGAGTATAAAAGGCAATCGATACGAGGTATCTGAAGCGTCGCAATTAGGAAAAATTTAAGAAATTCCTTTTCAAAAAATAACTGCCTTAAACAAATCGATAACCACCCCTTTTTTAAAACATTAACTGCCTTAATAAACTCAATTATAGATAAACAGACAATCTTACCTTTTCGAGACATCAGTTTAAGTGAGTAATTGAACTGTAATTGTAACAACTTACAGTCGTGATGATTGGTATTCCAAGTCTGAATTTTTTAGTCTGATTCTTTGACAGACTTAGATTCTGAGTTTGAACTTCAACAGTCTTCTAGAGATAAAATGTTGAGTCTTGAACAAATAGACTCAAATAAACTTTTCTCAAGTGGCTTTGTGAAGATGTCTCGCGATTGATTCTTTGAGTCAATAAATTGTATCAAGACTTCTTTGTTCTGAACATGATCTCTTATAAAATGATGTCGAATCTCAATATGTTTTGCTCTTGAATGTAGGATAGGATTCTTTGTAAGATTGATTGTGCTGGTATTGTCACATTTAATCTCTGTGCAAGAGTCTTCAATACCAAAGTCTCGTAGTTGTTGTTTTATCCAAAGTATTTGAGAACAGCAACTTCCAAGTGCTACGTATTCTGCTTCAGTTGTTGAAAGAGCCACAATACTTTGTTTTCTTGAAAACCAAGATACTACCCTGTTACCAAGTAATTGACAAGTTCCTGAATTGTTTTTTCTTTCAACTCTACAACCTGCAAGATCTGCGTCTGAATAACCAAGAAGGGTAAAGTCTCATACTTTGGGATACCATAGACCAATCTTAGCAGTAGTTGCAACATATTTAATGATACGTTTAGCAGCACTTAAATGAGATTCCTTAGGATCTGATTAAAACCTAGCACATATGCAAACACTAAATAATATGTCAGGTCTAGATGCAGTAAGATAAAGAAGTGAACCAATGATACTCCTGTATAATTTTTGGTCGACTTTCTTCCCTGCTTCGTCTTTGTCTATCTTCAAAGAACTTGACATAGGAATGTCAGTCTTTTTGCAATTTTCCAGACCGAACTTTTTAACAAGTTCTTTTGCATATTTTTCTTGATGAATAAAGATTCCTTCTTTCAGTTGTTTCACTTGTAGTGGTTCGGCTTATACCAAGCCTACGTCCACTCTCCCGCACGGACAACCCTTCTAGCTGGATTTCACTAAGAATCAAAAAGAGTGTTTACAATCTCACGCCCTTGAATCCACAGTGTAGAAACTCTACTACACTTCCTCAAGGTCTCACCACACTATTGTCTCTCTTTTGATTACATGTATTGCTCGAAGAATAAGATCGCAAAATAACACGGAGATTCAGACTTTTGAATTCTTCTATCTAGCACCCTTCAACAACTTGAGCGTCTCTCTTATACACTTCTTCATGCCTTCATAACCGTTGGCACCTTCCAAAGAAGTTCTTCCAATCAACTCGTTGGACAGAATCAATTTAGAGAGATCTCGAGCTCTTTAAGGTAAGTGTTGATAGCCCATCAATCCTGCTCGTCCATACAATCAGGATCTTGGTTTCCATAAGTAAAACCTTCCAAATATAAGTTGCGAATCTTAGAGAATCTATATTAATTCGGATATGAATATAAAATCTTGTAGTGCTGATTCCAGTCGAAAGATATTCCTTAGCCGTTGAAGTCAAAACTATATATGATAGAATCAGAATAGAAGTTTTAAACTTGATGGTCTGAAAACTGTCCATGAGAGTAAACTTTGAAACTTGAGTCTTGTTATCGTCAGACTTTGATCTTCAGACTTTGCCAATAGAGTCTGCAAGTCTTCAGACTAGACTGAGGAAAATGTTTTGTCAACTTCAAAATATTTGAAGAGAATTTATCCAACACTTGAAAATGAATCTTGAATCCTGTATCGCAAAGTTGACTTATGCTGAGTAGATTATAATTCAAACCTTCCACCAAGGAGACATTCTTGATAGTCAGGCTTCCAATCTTCACGGTTCCACATCCAATAATTATTCATTTGTTGTTTCCTCCAAAGGAAACTTTTCCACCATTCATTTGAACAAGTTTTATACAGCAACTTGAATCTCCTATCATATGTCTCGACTAGCCACTATCTAAATACCATTTGATCTTCTTCTTGATAGTGACCTATTATCAAAAGAGAAACTCAAGCTTTCTTTGGTACCTATATTTTCTTGGGTTAAGGAGAATTAGTACTAAAAACAGTATGAGCCCAATCCTTCTTAATAGGTCTCCAAACCTTGGGACATTCATTCTCGAAATGTTCTGAGTTGTTACACTTTAAACATTTGAGAGCACTTCAGCCAACAGATTTTACAAAAACTTTTTGAAAATGATTTTTGTAAAATGCTCTTGTAGGTCTTTGTTTAATTCTCTCTTTAACTTTGGGAAAATCAATTAAAGGAATAATTTCTGGAGTCATGCCCAAACCTAATTTGTTAAAATAAGGTCTTTGTACAAAACAAATTTTCTCCAACTTCTCAGATCCTTTTGAAAGTCCTTTTGTGATATGTGAAATATCTTCTTTCAAAAAGGCATTTTCTTTTTAAAGAGAATCTGAATTTTCTTTCAAATCAACAAAACTTTTATCCAGATTTTCAAACTTTTATTTCCAAGAAGTTTCCTATTGCTTCAGTTTAGAATTCTCCCTCTTTAGATAGTAAAGCCTTTTAAGAGATGTTTTGAGATTGAAACAGAGTTCATATATATACTTCGAGACTTTAACAGGAAATTTTAGATTGCTAGCCTCAATTTCTTTGTCTGTGTCTGAATCAGAATCTATTTCAAGGTTTGAATCTAACTCTGAATTGGCCATCAAACATATATTGTCATATGCTTCATCACTTTCCTCGCATTTGGAATCTTTGGGTACTTTGCTTCTTCCAATTGAATCTTCTTCCCTTCTTGTTTAGCTTTCTGAACTTCTTAATCATAAGTGCTAGCTCCTCATTGTCCATGTCATCTTTTGAATTTATATTATCAAAATCATCGTTAAACTTTAAAGCAATTGTCTTTTTACCTTTGGGATCTTCTTCCTCATTGATCTGCTCCACTTCATATGATTGAAGTGTGCCAACAAGTTCATCTACTGAAATAGGCATGATCCTCTGGGCTTCTCTAATTGATGTCTTGACGTGATTCCGGTCTTTGGGGAGTCTACGCAGCAGTTTATTGACTTTCATTGGTCCTAAAATTGGCTATACTTGATATGCTAGGCCGTTTACAATCTCTGTGAAGTGACTAAACATATCGGTGATGGATTCTCCAGGCATTATCTTGAAGGCTTCACATTGTCCAAGTAGAATATTGATTTTCGTTTCCTTTACTCGTTCAGTTCCTTCATAGGTAACGTGCAACCTGTCCCAAACTTCTTTAATTGTTTCACAAGAAGAAATTCGGTTTTAGTCAGTGGGAGATAAATCACAATATAAAGAGTAGATGGCTTTAACATCAAGAGCTTGTCTCTTGGTTATTTTTGCTTGTGTTAATTCACCAGCATCTACAGTTTCCTTTCCTCTTTCTATGGTTGATGTAGCTTTGTGATTGATCCATTTTTCTACCACATCTCATTCCAAGGGATCTTTCGATCTCAGGAATGCCTTCACTTGTTTTTCCATACATTGTACTCTTTCCCATCAAAGTAAGAAAGTCTGGTGTTGCTTTGGCCTTCAACCAATCCTGGAGCCAAAATACTAGCCATAGATCTTTAGCTTAAGAAGTAAAACACTTCAATAAAATAAGCACACAAGCTCTGATACTAATTGTAAGTGCTAGTATGACCACCTAGAGGAGGGGTGAATAGGTGTGAAGACAATTTTTCACAAAATCTAGTAGAAGTAATTTGTCTTTAGAAAATAACAAACTATGAATGAATTTAAAACTTAAACAGTTAAACAAAGCTACAAATTGAGTAAAGAGTTAAGGGAAGAGAATAAAAACACAAGGTTTATAGTGGTTTGACTTAGATCAAGCCTACATCTACTCTCCTATGCTGACAACCCACTGGCTGAATTTCACTAAGAATCAAAAGAGCTTTTACAGCAGTGTGATCTCAACTTCACAGTGAAGAGTCTCTACTGGTCTCTCACGAAGTCTCACTAAGTGTTTCTCTCTTTTATATACAACTTTGAGCTTAGTAAATGAAATAGCAAGGAACTAGGAAGCTTTAGACTTTGAAATTTCTCTTTCACGCACACACTCAAATAGCTTAAGAGTTCACTTTAAATACTCCTTCATGCCTTCATGACCGTTGACACTTTCCAAAGGAATTATTCCAATCAACCCGTTGGACAGAATCAATCAAGGATATCTCAAGCCGTTTTAAAATTGAGATGAAAGCTCGTCAATCCTGTTCGCCCATATAATCGAGATCTTGGTTTCCATAAGTAAAACTTTCTAAGTTTGCTCGCTTTCCAAAATATTTGATTAACCAAATTAATTCCATTTAAGATAGTCAATCACGTGAGTGTTGTATCCAACCATAAGGTCCTCCTTTAAACCATACGGAGCACATCCTTGAAGAAATAAAGTTAATCTCGCATTTAGATAAGTCTTCACTCTTAAGTAGCATTCAGTCTGGGATCTATCAGAGTGGGCAAACTTTGAACCTAAAGTCTGGCGGTCTTCAGACTTTGACACTTCAGTCTGGAAATCTTCAGACTAGTCTATGGAAAGGTTTTGTCAGTTTCAAAACAGTAAATGAATTTTCTCCAACAATTCTAACGCTGATATAGCCGGTGGTAGAATCAACATGAAGAGCACTTCTGGCACTTGTCAACTGTCGGGACAAATGCTGGTATTTTGGTTCTCAAGGAAACAAAGTACGGTGGCATTATCAACAACAGAAGCATAATATGTTGCTCTTGGGAGTTGTTGTTCTCAAATTCTTTGGATAAGACAACAACTAAGAGACTTTGGAATAGAAGAATCCTACACAGAGATCAGATGCGACAACACAAGTGCTATCAATCTCACCAGAAACCCCATTCTTCATTCAAGGGTGAAGCATATAGAGATTTGACATCATTTTATAAGAGATCATGCCCATAATGGCAAGATTATGGTTCAATTTATTGATCAAATAATCAGCTAGTAGACATCTTCACAAAACCATTGGAGAAAAACTTATTTGAGTCTATTCACAGTAAGTTGAATATTATCTCTCCTATTGATTAAAGTCCGAAGTCGGTCAGACTCATAACTTCAAGAAGCTACTTCAGTATGAGAATCTCTCGAATCCAAGTATTTTATTTTTTGGTATGAAAATATATGATTATCTTAATCGTCGCTTGCCTATTTTATCTTTAGAAATGACTATTTTATTAGTAATTTTTGGATTTCACATTTTTAGCAGTTACCTTTTTAAAATTTGTTATGAAAAGGCATTTTTCCTTGTGACGTTTCGTACACCCCTTTTCAATTTCTTTAAATACCTCTTAATATTTCTTTCAAGCACATCTTTTCAAAACCTTAAAATTCTGATTCTCTCTAACTCTCGCTTTTTACTCTCAAAACTTCTCTGCAAGTTTCCATCTTTTCTTCACTTGAACATGTCTACGAAATCTTCCAAATTTGCATCCATGTCACACCAAAGGAAATCTTCTCCGATAGCAAGTTAGGGGCCTCGGAATGTGCCAGAAGGGCCAACTTATTTTGATCTTACTGGTGAAGACTCTCCTCAAGACTCTCCTCGTCAACCTTTGGAAGAAGAAGTTGAACAAGATGTAGTTCCTCTCAGAGTTTTGACACCCTAGGTTCTTTATAAGCATTATTGTTATCTAAAACAGGGTGGTTTTCCAATGTCCTTTATCACTAGTTTTTTGAAAGGGCATGGGCATGGGAACGAAACTCTGTTCTTAAGAGCCATGGAAAGAATAGGAGTGGTGCCAAAAGGATTGACTGAAAAGCCTTTTCTTCATTTTCCTTCTCATCCTAGATTTAGTTTTGAGAATCAGCCTGAAAATAAGGATGATGACGAGGAGATCTTTATGAATTTTCAACTTAGGATGGGTGTGGCTGCTAACATCCCTGGTGAAAGAACAAAATTGTTTCGTTCTAAGGAACATAAAAGGGTTTATGCCCAAATGCTAAACAGAGGGGTGATAAACCCTTGAACAATAGATTTTGACTTTTTGGACTCGATAAAGGTTAACTTGAGGGAAAAGTTGGCCATTCTTCAACTTGAAAAGTTTTGTGTTGAGACGGCTGTGGCTTATCCGAAATTGATAGCATACTTCTACTCAAATCTGTCTTTCCTTGATTAGAATCACATTCAGTTTACTGTTTGTGATAAAACCTTTGTTGTGGATGTTGACATTATGGTCGATATTTTAGAAGTGGAAAGAAGTGGTTTTCAACCAATCAATATCTCCATAGGTCAAACCACTAGATTTCTAGTAAAGGACAGACTGTCAAGTGGAGGTATCACATATTCTTGATTGCCAGCCTCCAACATTCTGTTGCACAAAATTGCCATCAACTGCATCAGACCCAAGGTAGCCTCCAAAACTGATATTTCCATATTTGAGAACTATCTTGAAAGAAAAAGGCCAATTGCCCTACTCTACCTTGGTTACAAAACTGTTCCGCCATTTTCAGATTAAGTTTCCCTCTTCTCTTTGTTCAAGAACTGTTGCTCCTATGGAAATAGGAATGAAGATGATCTCAAAAATGAGGCTGAAGGATCTGACTACAGCCATTGAGCTTTTGAAGAAGGAATCCTTGAGCAAAATCAAGGAAGGATCTGCTGCTGCAAGAAAGCGCAAAGGCAAGGAAGTTGTGCAAGAAATTGAGATCACTTATCCTACAAGATGAAGAGGATGAAGATGGTCTAACCATTTTTGCCATTGCCTTAAGAAATCTTCAAGGCTTTGTTGCTTTTGAGAAATCAAAGGAAAGAGAATGAGGAGACAGAGAAGATGAAGAAGAGCAAGAAGAAACAGAAGAAGAAGAAGTAGGAGTTGGAGATGAAGAAGAAGAAGAAGGTGATTCTGAAGAGAATGGTGAGGATGATGACAACAATGACTCTGATGGAGAGACTGTTGCAATAACATTATCAGATGACTCTGGAGAAACTAAGGATGACCCTGAAGGAGTACGAGCTGAGACAGAAGATCACTCTTGTTCTGAAAAAGAAAATATACAAGAAGAAGGAATTTATTTTCCACCTATAGGCATAGAAACAGGGGGAGCTCATGAGAAAACATGGACTTCTTCTCCACCTAATGCAAGTGATGGCACAAGTAGATCTCCCGCCGACCCCGAAGATGTTTTTGCATCCCGGTTTCCCAAAGCTGAGGTTGAAGAGTTTACTCCAAGTTAGGGTGCAAAATAACCTGTCCTTGATCAAGTTGATGTTCCCTCATCTCTCAATTCTCCACAAATTCACTTCGCTGAAGCTAGTGCTCAAATAAAACTTGATGCAAACTATCCAAGGATAGTAGAGCTCATTTTGGAGCTTAAAGCTTGGCAATATGCGATGGAGGTTGAGATCCAGAAGCTTCACACTGCCTTGAGATCTACTTCAGATTTTCTCACTGGCAAAATACAGTCTCTTCACACTCAAGTTCAAACCTTAAATGAACAAGTTTCACAAACTGTAGCTAAGGTTGAGAATGTTTAACACCGGTGCCAGGGAGAAACTTGAGGAGGCAGTGTAGTTGCTGGGGGATTTCTGACTCGTTCGAGTTCCTAGACAACCCTGGTTGCATTTATCTTTTATTTCTATCTTTCTATTTTGACTTTCTCTTTCTTTTTGTTGTTGACAAATGGGGAGAGTGATGAGAGCAGATTTAATCTGTTTGTTTTTTGTTTGAACTTGTTTGAACTGATTGTGTTGAATATTTATATTCTGCAGTAATCTTTTGTGGTTGGGATTATGGATTTGGATTGAATCTTTGTCTAAATTGTCAAGATTAATGAGTTTTCTATGGTTGCAGAACCAATGTTATCCAAATCTATAACAATATGTTTTTATAAGTTATCATGTACTGATAAAGTGTTATTTTGTAGGATATAAGTTTTAAATCTGCAAGAAAGTTTTGTCACCATCAAAAAGGGGGAGATTGTTGGAGAAAACTCCTATGATGTTTTGAAGCTGACAAAACTTATCTAAGTTCTATTATGAAGATTGCCAGACTTCTGTGTCAAAGTCTATCTTATATTAGAAGTCTGCCCACTCTGACAAGTTTCAAACTAGATGCAAGAATGAAGACTTAATCAAACTCATGATTATTTTCTTTAAGGTTTCAATACGTACAAGAAATATCAGGCTTTATGGTTGGAAATATCACTTACCATATTGGTTATCTTAATTGGAATCAATTTCGAAGAAGCAAATCATTTTGGAAGGCAAGCTTATTTGGAAAGAATCTACTTATGGAAACCAAGATCCTAATTGTATGGGCGAACATGATTAATGGGTTTTCATCTCAATCTTCAAACGGCTTGAGATCTCCTTGATTAATTCTGTTCAACAGGTTGATTGGAAGAATTCCTCTAGAAAGTGCCAACGGTCGATAAGGCATGGAGGAGTATTTAAGGGGATTTTTCAAGTCATTCGATAAGAGTGTGAAAGAAGAATTCCAAAGTCTGATGCTTCCAATTCTATTGTCCTTCATCATTTAGTGCTTAAACTTGTATTAAAAAGTGAGAAACTCTAGAGAGTGATTTTGTGAGAACAGTAGAGACACCTCACTGAAAATTCGAGTTCATTGTGCTATAACATTCTTTTTCGATTCATAGTGGAAACTAGCCAGAAGGCTGTCAGTGTGGAAGAGTGGACGTAGGCTTGATCTAAGCCGAACCACTATAAATCTTGTGTTTAATTTTCTCTTCCTTGAACTCCTTTACTTTATTTGCTGCAATATACTTCTGTGTTTTGAAATAGTTGTTACAGTATGTTTTCACACCTATTCACCCCCTTTAGGTGTTCTACTAGCCTTTTCAGATAGAACGTAACACAAGCCTCAAACATATAACGGCTAGTAATCTGGTTTGGATTCTATATCAAGATAGATTTGATTGACAATTGGATCTTGAAGACAAGAACTTTTTATACAAAGAAATTCTATTTATGAAAACCAAGATTCTGATTGTATGCGCGATCAAAATCAATTTGGGATTATACTTTCGTTACTCAACAGCTACTAAATCTTCTAGATACAGATCTATCCAATGGGTATATTGGAAGACGATTCTCTAGATATTGTCCAACAGCTAGTTTGGAAGTGGATGAGTATTTAAGGAGATCAAGGACCGATGAGCAAATAAGAGATGGAGCGTAGAATTTATAATTCCAAAGTTCGAGTGGACTTTGATCATACATTTGTCTTTAGTGAGCTTAAACGTTTGTGATCGTGAGAGAAATACCAAAAGAGTGACTTAGTGAGATAGTGTGATCTACCACTGAGTGTTTGCACTCAAAATTGTAATCTCTTGTTGATCGCATAGTGAAATTCAGCCAGAAGGCTATTAGCGTGGGAGAGTGGATGTAAGCTTGATCTAAGCCGAACCACTATAAATTTTGTGTGCAACATTCTCTTTCCTTAACTCTTCTTATTTAAGTCTATTGCATACTTATAGGTTATTTCATAAGTCTGTTCCATCGCATAACAGATTCTGAACATCTACCAGAAGTCTGGTGGCTCGTTTGTCAAACTTTGATCCTTATTTAAACTTTGTTCGCAACTTATTTTATTTCGCATTTATTTGTCAATATTTCTTTTGAACACCTATTCATTCGCCTCTAGGTGTTCGTATTAGCACTTTCAAATACTTCCTACATATAAGATTATTTATCTATAGAGACGTCTACCTATAATTCTAGGACGGTTGGACCACGGTTCATTTCTAGGAAATGTAATCTTGGACCTGTTGGGTTGCATGTATCTTATCAAGCCAAAGAGAAAAGGATATTTTATATTGGTATTGAAGAGACAAGGGTGGGGTTGGGGGGCCTTTTCACATGTGACGAACCGTGATTTGCTCATATGGAACCGAAATCGCACGGGTGGATGTATAATTCGCAGTGTATATGACCCAGGCAACTTGTATGTGAACACGGGAATAACATTTGATTACGGTCTTTATATATATAGAAAAATACCTGACACTAAAGTTATGTTTGATTGTCCGAAATTCTAACAATGATAGAATTAGATAGTATTAAATATGAAATTTGGGGATTTTATTATTTGCCGTCAACTGTTTGGTGATTATAATAATAAAGTTGGATATATTCACATTATATTATGTATATTATTTGGTATAAACACCTATATGAATCACAAATTTTATGATCAAATATGGTAAAAATTTCTCGCAACACTCTTGTTTACTTTATTTTACTTTTTCCTCTCTTTTTTATTTCTTTCTTCCCCTTCCATCATTCTCTAATAAAATTTTATTAAATAGAAAATTGTATTAATATACCTAAAATACTAAAATACCTAAAATATGTAATAGATATACACTTATATATTGAATTTATATTATAAGATAGAATTAAATTCGAATATATAAATAAAAACTATATCAAATTAAGAAGCTAACTTTTTATTTTTTTGTTATTTTGAATTTCTTATATTAGAATTCAAATATTATTTATATTGAAATATAATTTTAATTTGTTAATTTAAGAAATTTGTTATATGAGAAAAAACTTTAATATTATAGATATTAGAAATCTTATATGCCTTTATCCGACCTTTCCCATGGGATAATTTATTCGGTATATATTTCATTTATATATGATTTTATCCTATTTTGAGCAAGCACTAAATGGAGAATATGATAAATTTTATCATGTTTTGAATTTTATTTTAATCGCCAAATGCAGCCTAACATCTTTACTTTTGAGTGCCAGTATAACAATTAGCAACATCTTTATTGAGTCGAAGATATCAATATATAAGAGAAATAGAGATAGAGCCGTCTATAGAGCGAGTGATTGAGAGAGTAATCTCATTGTAGTGATGATATTGATTAATAGAGAAAAATAAGTTCTCCGGATCATAAAGTCATTGTCACCCCACAATGCTAAATAATATAAAAAAATCTCTCCTCCTAAGCTGTATAGTAATTAGTATCTTGTCGCTGCCCACTAATTATGCTAACCCACTTCCGGTCACCAGCATCCGCAGAAAAATTTATCTAAAAAATCTTAAACTTATTATACTTTTATCAATTTAATCACAAATATCAATTAATTTTTGCAATTTGAGTCAATCCGGCTAATTTTGACTGGAAATCATTAATGTAAACATTGGTTGTCTAACTTGGTATGCCAACACTGGCATGTATAATTTTTTTAATATTTTAATATTTTTGAATATTTTATTTTTCTTTTCTATTGTTTATATTAACCTATCTCTCGATCGTCTTCTCCCGGTGAATCGGTTCTAGTGACTCAAGCACGAGCGCATGCGCCTCGACCTTTGGATTTTGTAGTTTTGCTCGTTGGGTTTCTGGTGTATTGCTCTGCTTTTGCTACCGATTCTTGCCAAGAACACCGAGGTTTGCTGGGTTTCTGGTGTTTTGGCTCTATTTGCTTTGCTTTTACTACCGACTTTGCTGGGTTTTTGGATTTTACGGTGTTGTTTACTGGGTTGCTGGTTTTCTTGGTGTTTGTTTGCTGCATTTCCGGTGTTTTGGCTCTGCTTTTCCATTGAAATTTGAAGACGGTTCGCTTCCAAAGGAGAAGATTTTTTTTTCGGACGAAATTCCAAAGGAGAAGATAATCAAGAGAGATAAGTTAAAATAAATAATAAAGAAAAGAAAAAAATTAAAAAATTAAAAAATATGAAAATATTATTAAAAATTATTCACATTAAATCAGTGATTTTCAACAAAATTAGCTAAATTGACCCAAATGGTAAAAAGTGAAAAAAATTGGATTCAATTGGCAAAATTGAAAGGTTTATAATTTAATTGATAAAAGTATAACAAGTTTAGGATTTTTAGATAATTTTCCCGCACCCGTCGCTAGTTTGGATTGTCATCCCCCTCCCCCACTCTCCTTTTCTCTCGTCACACGTGCTTGTGCCATTTCAAAATATCGAAATATTTTCCTCTCTTTGGGGAAACCATATGATATTTTCTCCATGTTGAAGTAAATTTAATTGTGACTTTTCATTTAATAAAAAAATTATAATAGTTCGAGCCAGTACATGTTATATAGAGGACAACATGTCCAAATAAAAAAAGGGGTTGAAAGTATCATTCCCATATTATTTGTGATGATAAGCTTAAGACTCGATTGTATAGGGATGCATTCCTAGAGCACGAGGAGCAATTTGCCCATTAAGTCAAGGCATAGAGCATAGGTGCAATTAAGAGACGGAACTTGAATGACCTTAGCTAAAATACGGTAACTAGTCCTGGGGTTTGCGGGCATAATAGTCTTTTGGCTATTGTAAGATAACAGCTTATTGTAAGTCACAAATTCTTTTAAAAATAAACCCCACAACAATTTATAATTATTTGTCATTTAGTTTTTTGTGGTCTAGATTCTCAAAGTAGATTAAAGACTGTCCAAGCCAATCCTAAAATTATTGGCTTTTCTTGACATGAAAAGAGAAACATTCATTAGAGAGAGATAATAGTAACAAATAAGTTAAAGACAAATATTATCAAAATGAGATAAAAAGTTGAGCGCAAAAATCTTAAGCATTGACTTAATTAAGGGTTGGATCACAGAACAATGCATTTGAGGTAATTTGTTGTTCATTCAGTGATTTAATAATATGATCCAAACATAAATAAAGATATGTCGACTAAACTTTCATTAAGTATTGCCGGTATAAAAGTAATTTACACTTAATTGGAAATTTAACATATTGATATATTCTACTACATAACTATCTTAAAGCACACGTCATATATTCAATCGTCAATGTGTGAAAAAAAAAATTACATTGGCATTGGATTTAATAATCCTTTCAACACTAAAATAGAAAATAATTAGTAAAAATGAAGAATGTCCTGAATTCAAAATTTTTGAGCTATAAGCTTCATTTTTAGCAAGCAAGAGAACTCTTGTGTATGATAGATCATTCCATACAAGAATTAGGGGGCAGTAAAACTTAATATGGCTGCGGGATGTACTTGATTTTCAAAAGAAGAGGAAATGCAAATCACGTATAAACATACTACTTAGAAACAAAAACCATCTAAGTTGATATTGAAAATACAAAGTTTCTATTCAAACATACTGTTTCAAGAAAAGGTGTCTACATTTATGTTATTACAAAGAATATTCGTCTAAACTACTTCTAGAAATATGAAAAAAATTCGTCCAATCATTTAGAGAGTATGCAATATTTTAATGTAAAATGTCTTTCCTAAAACATATCGGTAGTGTTTAAAGTAGTCACTAAACCTTCAAGCTTCAGAAAATATCATTTTTGAATTAGTTCTCGATTATGTCGTGCCATGCACAAACTATTGGTTTTGTGTAAGTTGATCTAAGAGCTTCATCATATGGACCCAGATTTAAGGACAAAGACATTCGGAGTCCTTCCTGCAAAATGTTTAATTAGGCCTTTCAACTACTATCATTATAGCAATCATCGAAAGAACAAACAAGGAACCGCTGCCAATGATGATAATGAGATAGTTTGGTGTTGTTGGGGGACGACCTCAGGTTACGTTTGGTTGTCTGGATTTCTAACCAGGATAGGATTAAATATGATAAGATATAAAATTTAGGAATTTCACTATATCTTGTCCACTATTTGATAATTGCAATTGGAAATATTTACATCATATCATGTATATTGTATAGTATAAACGGCAGATTAATATAAGTGAACCAAAAAAATTTACAAATGGAAATAATAAAAATCTCTTGTGATACTTTTGCCTACTTTATTTTTATTTGCTCTTTTCATTTTATATTCTTCTTTTTTTAATTAATTTCTTTATTATTTTTTTCTTTCCTTTCTATCGTTCTCTAATAAAATTTTGTTAAATAGCAAACTATACTAATATACCTAAAGTACTAAAATGCCTAAAATATGTAAAAATATAAATATTGAATTTATATTCTAATATAGAATTAAATTTGAATATATAAGTAAAAATAAGATTAAATTAAAATAACTAAATTTTTATTTTTTATTTTGAATTTCTTATATTAGAATTCAAATATTATTTATCTATTGAAATATAATTTTAATTTTTTTAATTTTTTTGTTGAATAATTTTAATTTAGTAAATTTTGTTATTTTAAGAAGTTTGTTATCCAAAACAAAAAAAAAAAACTTTCCTAATATGAATGTTAAAAATCCTATACACCTTTATCCCATCTCCATCTTGAGATAATTTTATCTGATATATATCCCCTTATATTTAACTTTATCATATCTTGAGGAGACACTAAATGTAGGATACGATAAATTTTGTCATATCCTGAATTTTATTCTAACTGTCGAACGCAAACTTAATAGGGTGGGAGTGAGACTTAGAGGAGGAGGAAGAGGATAAATTCAGGTAGTAAGGCGAAAGCCCGCGGAGACTAGCTTATCTCCATGGACATTGTGCGTGTTGCATTTTTTTTGGGAGGAGTAGTAATTAGGGCCAGCCAATGGGGCTGCTCCGTACAGTTTCTTTTTTCTTGTTTGTCTTTTCCCTCTTTCTCTCGCTTTCATGGGGAAAATTGGATTTTCCCCAGAAAATTTGGTGATTAGCTAGAACGTGTGATGGTTTGTTGGAATTATTTAGGGCTAGTCGGTTCAATCTTTGTTCTCCACCTAAAGAGACTATATCAATTTGTCCTTTCGGATCTTCCCCTAAACCCGCTTAGTTATGCGAGGTAGGGATGGGAATCGAAAATTTCCCTCGCAGGGTTATAGGTCAGAGTCGGATCTCGAGTCGTTCATTAAAGCTTTAAAGCTTTAGAAAATATCATTCCAAAAATAGTTCTCGATAATGCTATATGCTGCACGGGCTATTGGCCTTGTGTTAGTTGATTGACAAGCCTTATTTTATGTAGATAAAAAAAGAAGGATCAAGGCATTAGGCGTCTCTAAATTATTGCAAAATGCTCAATAAAGTCCCTCAATTTTTTTTTGTGCAATTAAGTCTTTAAACAATATGAAATGGGCTAGTACTAACACCTAAAGGAGAGTGAATAGGTGTAGATAAAAATTTTCACAAGACTTGGAGAATTAGTTTTTCCTTTGACAAAGATAGACTTAAAAAGTAATTCAAATTGAGCAAGTAAACAAACAATATAAGAAAGTAAGAAGTTCGAGGAGGAGAAAATAAGAACACAAGGTTTATAGTGGTTCGGCTTAGATCAAGCCTACATCCACTCTCCACACTGACAGCCTGTTGGCTGGATTCCACTATGAATCAAAAGAGATGTTATAGCTTGTGATCTTGACTATCACAGTGACGAGTCTCTATCGAACTCTTACGTAGTCTCACTAAGAGTATCTGTCTTATGTATACAACTTTTAGCTCGATGAATGAAAAAGCGAGAGACTAGAAAGCTTCAGACTTTGGAATTCTCTTTCAAGCACAAACTCGAATAATTTGAGAGTCTGCCTTATATACTCCTCCATACCTCTACTACCGTTGGCACTTTCCAAAGGAGTTCTTCCAATCTACCCGTTGGACAGAATCAATCAAGGAGATCTCGAGTCATTTAAAGAATGTGATGATAGCCCATCAATCCTGTTCGCCCATACAATCAGGATTTTGAGTTTCCATAAGTAGAACCTACCAAGTTTGTTCGCCTTTCAAAGATCTTCGTATCGGAGTAGATCCCAATAAGAATAATCAATCAAGCAAATATGAAATCCAGCTATAAGATCTTCCAATAATTATATGAGTCAAAACCTTGAAGATAATCCTGAATTTGGATACTAATTTTGCATTTGGATAAGTCTTCATTCTTTAGTTTGGAACTATCGGTGGGAATAGACTTTGAGACTAAAATGCGGCGGTCTTTAGACTTTGACAATAAAGTCTTGGAATCTTCAAATATAGACTTTGGAAATGTTTTGTAAACTTCAAAACAATAAAGGAGTTTTCTCTAACAATCTCCCATTTTTTTATGATGACAAAACTTTCCTGCAGATTTGAAAAACTTTTGACCTGCAAACAGCACTTATGCAATATAATATCTTAAAAAGTAATTTGATTAGGACTTGGAAACCTTGACTCTGCAACCACAAAACACATGTTAATCCATAACAAACCAGTCATAATCAATATCGCAAATTGTACTGCAAGCATCAAAAGTAATAATCAAATATCAAAAATCAAAAGTCAAACCAAGCCAAAAGTTAGTCAAAGTCATTCAAACAAAAACAAATCTGCAACACAAATTCTCCCCTTTTTGTCATTAGCAAAAAGTGGAAGAAAAACGATTGAAAAAGTTTGATAAAAGTTAAGAAAGATCATGGCTGCTTGGGGATACAGACGAGCTGGAAATCCCTTATCGACTTGACTGTGTCCTCGAGTTTCTTCAAAGACTCTTTAATTTCTTGAATATCCTCACCCTTGGCATGTGCTTGCAGTTGAACTGTCGAGGCTTGAATTTGTTCTTGAAGAGAGTTTGTAGATTTCTTGAAAGCATTCATCATGTATGTCATTTTAAACTCAAAAGCATACTGCTGACCTTTTAACTCTAAGAGAAGTTCCATCAGTCTTTGAAAGTCTTTGGAATGATCTGTTGCAATACTAGGTCCAGCCGAGTCAGTTCCAGGAGTTTGTACATGAGGGGGAACATTAGTTGTTCTACCACCAGGACTAGGAGTAGATGCCTCGAGATTTGCTTCAAGAAATTGAGAGGCATAGACCTCCTCTAGGTCTGGTGGAGATCGACTAACATCACTAGCAAAGATTGGTGAAGAAGTACCTCGTTTTTCACCATCTCCCCCTATTTTCGTGCCTTCAAATGGAGAGATATGCTCTTCTTCTTCTTGCTTTGCTTCAGCACTGTTGTGATGTTGTTCTCTAGTCTTTTCACTCATTGTCTTCTCCAAATCATCGGACAAGGATACAACCAGTGTCGGTTCAAAAGAGTCATCACGACTCGCTTCTTCTTCTTCCTCTGTTCTCTTTTCTTCTCTTTCCTCTTCTCTTCTCTCTGTTCCTTCTTATGCTCTGTTCTCTGTCTCTCTAAAGCTCACAAAACTCTGTAGATTTTGCAAGGCAAAAACTGAAATAGTAAGATCATCTTCATCTTCATCTTCGTCTTCCAAGATAAGAGATCTTCTTTTCTTCACTGGTTCTGTCGTGGGCTCCTTGCCTTTCATTTTCTTTTCTGCAGAGTCTTGCTTTGCCTTCACAGGGGACTTCTCCTTGAAACACTCCAACTCCTTGCTCAGTTCCTTCAACCTCATCTTAGAAACCATTTTGATACCAATAACCATTGGAACAATGGTTCTAACACACATAGGAGCAGGAAATGTAATCTTGAAATGCTTGAAGAGTTGTGAAATGAGTGCCAAGTAAGGGAGTTGTCCCTTATCTTTCACCACAGTCCTATACATGTGCATAAGAATTGTGTGAGGCAGAGAAAACTTACGACCTGTGTTGATCGCGTACATTAGCTTTCTTCGAATCAAGAAACATCCGTCTTTGAGGTCGACTTTGGCCTGATGCAATTAATCACCACCTTATGAAGAAGAATATTGGAGGCATTCATTCTTGAATAAGAAATCTTGCCTTTGACCATTCTGTCACGAACAATGGACAAGGTAGCATGGGCATAAGACACACCAATTGGTTGGAATCTTACTCTTTCCACACCAATTATGTCGGCCAAAGTGTCCACATCAACTGTAAACTCTTTGTCCCTCACAGTAAAGCTAAATTTATTTGCATCTAGAAACGATAGATTTGAATAAAAATAAGTAGTAAGTTCGAGATACGCAACGATTGTCTAGGTGCAAAATCATTCAAGTTGAAGAAAACTAAGCTTCTCCCTTAAATTAACCTTTAAAGAGTCAAGAAAGTCAAAATCCACGCTCCTAGGGTGCATAAGCTCTCTTTTCAACAAACTCGAGTAAGTCTTCCTGTTGGGAAAATATGGCTTCGAATAGGGTAGAACAATGAAGACGGATCTTTTGAGTACTCAAGTCGGACTTTGAGGCGTGATATCACTTTATTTAAGAATTTATTTGCCCCAAAAAGTTGCTAATGGTCACCGGCGAATATCCTCCAGGATACAACAAAGTCTCTAATTGAGAATACTATATAGCAATTCTAGTATTTCTCCAGATCTCTCTAGGAAACAATTGAAAGGATGGCTGTTGTTTTTTTCAGAAAGAAGACTCGAAAAGATGAAAAATGATCACTCCAATTCTTCCTCAATTTGACAAGTATATATAAAATAGTCTTGAAAAACAAAGACAACTCTTTGTGAAAAGTTGCGAAATGAACAAACACATTGTTTCGAAAATTTGCTCAAATGAACAAACACACCTGTCTATCCGTAGGAAGTTAAAACCGAACAAATGCAACCCTTCGTGAAAGGTCGCAAATTGAATGGGTATTCTCTTTCAAAGGTTGTCTTGAAAAGACACAAACAAAAATTCGGAATAAAATAATAATAATTATTTAATAAATAAAATTTCGAAATTATTATTTATTAATTAATTAATTTTCGAAAATTCTAAATAGTAAAAAACAACCTTTGAATTGATTAAACTTAATAAGACAACCGTACGAAATAAAATAAAATAAAAGACAAAAGGATTAGTGCTAATTAAATTGCGAGCGCGCAAAGTGCTAAGTGCGCCAAATAATCGTGCAATTATTCGCGCACCCGCATGCGGGTATGGTGGGGTCTATCCCACCCCAACCATTCCTTTAGATTCACAAAGAAAACTTCACACTTATAAATTAGCCCATTTCCTCCCATTTCTCCTATGTGGGACAAAGAGAAAAGCACTTTAGTTTGTTTTACAAACAAACTTCCAACAATCCTCCACTTTGTTTGTAAAACAAAGATTTAAAAAAAATAATATATATATTTTTAAAATCGTACAGCCAAGATTTCAATGAAATTAATATACATACATAAAGGTCTCTTTCGAGTTAAACCTTTACTTAGTGCAAGTACATCAAAGCTCTATCAAAGTGACAAGTAGCTCGGCTTTAAACTTGTACTTTTATGTAATAGAACCGGACATACTGCACATACACTAACCTCTTGTTTCAGCGAGAAGTTCTACATTACTCTGCACTATTATGGCCTTGTGCTTGATCCTATTTCATGAGCTCTCTAGAAAGCAACCTTAACTTTCGTAAGAAGCGGCACCACTTCTATGCTCATATAGGTGAAGTATCTACCATGTGTTTCTGTTACTATCAACACATTACAAGTTTGTACTATACTTCATTAAGAATTCAATTCAACCTAGAAAACGTAATAGGCGATACTGACTTCTCATATCAAGGCTACGTCAGTATCAAACAATCACATTCAATAACTTGTTCTTACCCATTAAACCCTGTAACTAGTGATGGTCTAGAAAAAGGTCGGGTTACCGTTATTGGTGATTTCAATTAAAGGGTTTCAGCCCCATTTCTTGTAAGGTTATTATTACCATATGTCTTGGTAAAGCCTTTGTCAAAGGATCAGCAAGATTATTACTTGACCTCACATAGACAATTGTTATAGTACCATCTTTAAATCAATTGTCTCACATATTCATGTCTTAGACTAATATGTCTAGACTTACCATTATAGTTACTATTATAGACTCTTGCCAAAATAGCCTAACTATCACAGTGGATAGAAATAGGAGGCATAGGATTAGGCCATAATTTGATATCCAACAATAAATTCCTAATCCATTCGGCCTCTTTCCCAGTTGTCGCTAAGGCAATAAATTTAGATTCCATTGTTGAGTGAGTTATACATGTCTGTTTCTTGCTTGACCAAGATACAGCACCTCCAGCTAGTGTGAAAATCCATCCAGAAGTGGAATGCTCATCTCCCACACTTGTAACACAACTGGCATCGGTGTATCCTTCTAATACAGCCGGATAATTATTATAGAACAATTCTAAATTTTTAGTTCTCTTAAGATAACCAAAAATTCTAGTAATAGCTCTCCAATGTTCTATACTTGGATTACTAGTATACCTACTTAACTTGCATACAGAATAAGCTATATCAGATCTAATACAATGCATCGCATACATTAAAGACCCTATAGCACTCGCATATTCTAATTGTGCCACCGCTATACCAGTATTGTGATTCAATTTAATACTGGAATCAAATGGAGTACTTATTTCCTTGAAACCAAGATGTTGAAATTTATTTTATAACTTTTCAATATAACTACATTGACTTAAAGAATAACCCCCACTATGTTTCTTAACTTTAATGTCTAAGATGGTATCTACTTCACCCAAATTCTTCATTTTAAACATGGAAGTTAGATACTTCTTAGTCTCAATAATTACAGTCATATTCGTTCCAAAGATAAGCATATCATCAACATACAAGCACACTAAGACGCTATAGTCTTTAGTGAATTTAGAGTATATACACTTATCAGCAATACTATTGATGAAACCATTAGACAATATGATCGAATTAAACTTTTCATGCCACTGCTTAGGAGCTTGCTTAAGCCCATAAAGAGACTTAATCAATTTACATACTTTTCTTTCATTTCTAGGAAGAACGAAACCTTCTGGTTGTTCCATGTAAATTTCCTCATTTAAGTCTCCATTTAAGAAAGCAGTCTTAACATCTATTTGATGAACACAAAGATCATAAATGGAAGCTAGAGCAAAAAGAACTCGAATAGAAGTTATACGTGCAACATGAGCATACATATCAAAATAATCTATTCCTTCTTTTTGTCTATATCCCTTGGCCATAAGTCTAGCCTTAAAAGCTTGAATAGAACCGTTATGATGATATTTTCTTCTAAAAACCCATTTGCACCCAATAGGTTATGATCCTTTTGGTAAATCTACTAATACCCAAGTATTATTGGACATAATTAAGTCCATTTCATCATTCACAGCTTCTTTCCAAAAGGAAGCATCTCTAGAAGACATAGCATCATCAAAGCTTATAGGATCATCTTCCAAATTTAATACTAAAGGATATTTATTTATCACGTTATTATCTCCATCTCCTTCAACAAGAAAGACATGAGTAATAAAATCAGGACCTAAGTCTTTTAGTTTCCTAACTCTAGTACTTCCCCTTAGTTCAATCATGTCTCTAGAATCATTTGTTTCTTTCTCTTGAGAATCTCTTTGAGTTTCCATGGATTTTGAATTATTTTCAATAATTTCAGAACTTGTGAAACATCTATTCTCAAAGAATTCAACGTCTCTTGATTCTACAATGACATTGGACTCTAAATCAAGAAGTCTATAAGCTTTACTGTTTTCAACATATCCAATGAAAACACTTTTAATAGCTCTAGGACCGAGCTTTGTTCTCTTAGGATCCGGTACTCGGTAATATGCCAAACACCCCCACACTTTAAGATATGACAAATTTGGCTTTCTACCTTTCCATACTTCATAAGGGGTTATGTCATTTCTCTTGAAAGGTATTCTGTTATGAATATAGCATGCGGTAAGTAATGCTTCTCCCCAAAGATTACTTGGTAACTTTGAATTTGAAAACATACAATTAACCATTTCTCCAAGAGATCGATTTTTCCTTTCAGCCAAACCATTTTGTTGTGGAATATATGGTGCTGAAGCTTGATGAATAATACCATGTTCTTCACAAAAAGAAGAGAATTCATTTAAGAAATATTCTCCACCTCTATCTGAACGTGGAACTTTGATTTTCTTTTCTAATTGATTTCTACTTCAGCCTTATATTTCTTAAACATGGTAAATGCTTCATCCTTCGATCTTATGATAAAAACATACAAAAACCTACTGCAATCATCCACAAAGGTAATAAAATACCTTTTACCTCCACATGTTAACATACCATTGAATTCACATATATCACTATGAACCAAATCCAATAAATTCAAATTTCTTTCAACACCAGGAAATGGTTTCTTAGTAAGTTTGGACTTAGCACATATTTCACATTTATCATATTTGCCATTGAAATTTATCAAGTCTAACTTTTTCATATTCTTCAAATAACAAATATTTATATGTGCTAACCTACTATGCCATAAAAATAAAGACTCAACAATATAAACAAAACTAGCAATATTATTATTGATACTCAGTTGATACATGCCATTATTGGCATAACCCTTTCCAACAAACAGCCCATTCTTCGACATGATAACCTTGTCGAATTCAAATAAAACCGGAAACCCCCTCTTACAAAGTAAATAAATAGAAACTAGGTTCTTCCTAATTTTGGGTATAAATAACACATTAAGAAGAGTAATCTTCTTTCTAGAAGTGAAGTCTATCTCCACCGTGACTTTTCCAGCAACCTTTGCAAGATCATTATTCGCCATCAGGACTTCTAGAACATCCGAGTCGACAATCTCCTCAAATTGCTTGAACATGTATTTGTCCTTGCACACATGGATTGTTGCTCCAGAATCTAACCACCAACCAGATTTGACAGTGGTAGAATTAATTTCAGAAATTATAGCCATCATATCATTAATTTCAGAAACTTTCATGTTCGAAAACATGGTTGAAATCATGGCCACATAATTTTCTTCAACCAGATTTGCATTTGCTTTCATCATCGGAATATTCTTGTCCTTCAAAATGCTCTTGCGGTGAATGCATTCCTTGGCGTAGTGTCCCTATTTGCCACAGATAAAACAACAATCCTTTTTCTTCTTTTGCGTTCTCTTAAATTTACACCCGCCTTTTACTTTGAAGTTCTGGTCGATTTTTCGCTTTCTTTCCACATCATTCACCTTGGAATTGTACAAAACAGAATTATCACATAAACGTGACTCTTCCTCAATGCGAAGATGTTTCTGTATTTACTCTAAAGTAAAGTCCTCTGACTTATGCATCAGCCTTTTTCCATAGTCTTTCCAACTTGAAGGCAATTTCGCAATAATTGCTCCAACTTGAAAGGCTTCTGGAATGTCAATCTTGAGGGCATGAATTTTCTTCACAAGTACTTGCAATTTATGGACTTGTTCCAGATGGGGGTTTAGTATCAATAAATTTGAAATCAAAATACTTTGCGATTAGATACTTGTTGGTACCTTGCTCCTCCGCTTTGTACTTGAATTTCAGTGCATTCCAAATTTCTCTAGCCGACTTCATTTCAGTGAATAAGTCGTACAAGCGATCGGATAGAGTATTCAGAATGTGTCCTCGACAAAGTAGTTCATCCTTCGCACGTTTCTTCTTCTCTTTATTAACCCTTTCAATGGCTTCCGCACTTGGCTCTCCTCCTTTGATAGTAGGCTTCGGATCTTCTATAGGCGCCAAGTTAGGATCTAGTATGTAGGAAATCTTCAGAGCAGTAAGTAAGAACATCATCTTGTCCCTCTAGCGAGCAAAATTGTTCCCATCGAACCGGTCCAGTTTGACCATGTCTTGATTCATCACTTTGATTGTCTCCGACTCCATTGTTGCGAAATAAATCCTTAAAATTGTTGGGAAAATATGACTTCGAATAGGGTAGAACAATGAAGATGGATCTTTTGAGTACTCGACTTGGACTTTGAGGCATGATATCACTTTATTTAAGGATTTATTTGCCCCACAAAGTTGCTAATGGTCACCGGCAAATATCCTCCAGGATACAACAAAGTCTCTAATTGAGAATACTAGATAGCAATTCTAGTATTTCTCCAGGATCTCTCTAGGAAACAATTGAAAGGATGGCTGTTGTTTTTTCAGAAAGAAGACTCGAAAAGATGAAAAATGATCACTCCAATTCTTCCTCAATCTGACAAGTATATATAAAATAGTCTTAAAAAATGAAGACAACTCTTCATGAAAAGTTGCGAAATGAACAAACACATTGTTTTGAAAATTTGCTCGAATGAACAAAGGTGTCTATTCGTAAGAAGTTAAAACCGAACAAATGCAACCCTTCGTGAAAGGTCGCAAATTGAACGGGTATTTTCTTTCAAAGGTTGTCTTGAAAAGACACAAACAAAAATTCGGAATAAAATAATAATTATTATTTAATAAATAAAATTTCGAAATTATTATTTATTAATTAATTAATTTCCGAAAATTCTCAATAGTCAAAAACAACCTTTGAATTGATTAAACTTAATAAGACAACCGTATGAAATAAAATAAAATAAAAGACAAAAGGATTAGTGCTAATTAAATCGCGGGCGCGCAAGCGTGCAAAGTGCTAAGTGCGCCAAATAATCGTGCAATTATTCGCGCACCCGCCCGCGGGTATGGTGGGGTCTATCCCACCCCAACCATTCCTTTAGATTCACAAAGGAAACTTCACACTTATAAATTAGCCCATTTCCTCCCATTTCTCCTATGTGGGACAAAGAGAAAAACACTTTAGTTTTTTTTATAAACAAACTTCCAACACTTCCTATGGTCCTTGGATCGAAATAAATTTGTCCCTTCACCACGAATGTTGGTTGCAACGCCCATCCTGGGCTGAAAGTGAGTAAACAACCTTTCATCGTCATCCTTCCCATCTGGCTGATCGTATCTTGGATTACTAGGAAAATTTTCAAATGTCCGTTGAGCCGTTCTTTGAGACGCGATGCCTATCATTTCCATGATGTTCAAGAAATAGGTCTCATTTTTGTAACCGTGTGTTTTCAGGAACTCATCGATTAGATTCATAGCAGTTCCACCCCTTTTCAGATTAGAATACAGTCTATATATAAAATGGGGTTTCTGAGTCCTTATAGGTTCAACGTCTTCAATAATCTCTTCATGTTCTTGCTGAGGAGGAGGATGTTCCTTGCCTGTTGACGCTGTTGAGAAGGTTGTCTTGGTTGTTGCCAATGTTGTTGTGGAGTGTGACATCCTAATTTTCAAGTTCTAATTTCGATTGGATAAGTTGGGCATTTCATTGACGCGACTATAGTGCTTTTCTCTGAGATGGCCACTCATGAGCTAAGTAGATTATCCAGGGAAGCCATTAAGGAATTTTAAGGCAATAGACTTGAGAATTCGACCAGGGATCGGGCTTCTCGACCAGGGATCGGACTTAAAAATCGAATTGAGATTAGAGATAGGTCGGTTTGACTGAGATGTGTGGCCGATCATGGGTGACTCCACTAAATTGGAAAATTCTTGTCGACCAGTATTAATTTGATTTTACCCTCGTTTTGGTACCTTGTGTCTGTATTTAAATCCTCGAGATTTTCACAACAACCGAAAATCGCCAATGTGTCGAGTGGGTTCATTATGGCTCGAAGAAAATAGACCACGGGTCATTTGCCTCAAAAAGTTCTGAAAACTACTCAGTAGCCTAGGTCACGCTAAAAACGCGTCGGAGTGAAATTAACCGCCAATTCAAGTCTGATTTCAGAAATTGAAATTTCTGTAGTGTCACAATAATTCTAGAAGTGTAAACTCAATCTAAGAAGATTTTTCTGACACCCAACATTTTTTGGAAAAAAAAGTTGTCGTCAAGTTGTTTTTTAGCAGAGAAAGCCGGTAATTGTTTTTTATGGCAAATTTGAGAAGCATGGTGGATACAAAGGTGAGGAAAAATACTAAGATGATCAATGAGGTATCAATTAATATTTTATAGGCCATTTGAGGTTGAATTGAGGAGAAACAAGTGTCCAATTGAAGAGAGATGGTGCCAATTTCGTAGCTCCCCCTTTACCCTAGCAAAATTGGACCATTTGAGAGGTTGTATGAGGTGTTGGTGTGGCTCAGCCATGGAAGCCTGGCTTCTTGGACAAGTCTTGATGGGGACAAAACTTTGGAAAAACAAGGCAATGGGGCCCTTGTCTCTCCCTCATCCTTATCTCACACTCTCTCTCCCTCATCTCTATCCTCTCCATCTCTCTCTCATTTCCACCATCCAAGACCCTCTCTCTCCCTCCCTCCTTGCTATTTGAGGACCACCAGCAGCCAAGGAAGTTGTCGGAGCAGCCACACCACCGCCGGACCGTTTTCCTCCTCTATTTTCACTTATGCTGGTTTCTACTCCAATTGACCTTTCGTCAAAGATCCAAGTAAAAAGTAGACTTCCCGGATGAATCAGCGAACAAGCCACCCATCACCACAAAGAGGACATCCCGACCGTTCCATCAAGCCCGACCTCGTCTAAAAAGGAGCCGCCGGCCATCCCATACGGTTGGAATCTTGTTTCGATTTCTTCATGAAAGTTGTAGAGAACACCTTGAAGAACAACATAATAAAATTTGAGACAAAACGAACAAGAAATGGTTAGTAAACTTATTTTTCTTTGGAGAGACTAGATCTGGAATTCGTTGTGCTGACCTTCCGTGGTTTCGTGGTCTGTAAAGTAACCTTCATGTGAAAATCTCACCTTGATCTCTTAATGAAAGTTGTAGTGTACTTCTCGAGGTAGAACATATAAAAGATTTAGAGAAAACAAACAGGAATAGGTAGGTGAAATCGTGGTCTTTCGGAGATGGTTAGATCTGGAAATTTCGGTACTAGGAACAGAAGTTTTAACCGCCTATATTTAAATACCTAGGACAAATATGACTTCGATGTCTTCATGAAGTATCTACCTTGTGGTCTTGGCTACCACATAGTCGAATTGCATAATTTTTTAAGGTCATTTGGGTATTTAATTGGAAATGTTTCTAAAACTGTGCAATCTGATGTGTTCGGACTTTGTAATGTTGCAATGCGTAGCCTATATCGTTTTTATGAGGTTCTTTTGGAAAAGTGTTCTTCATGAAATATCTCTTTTTATGTCTTTCCTACAACATATTCAAATTTCATTATTTTTGAAGTTCATTTGCCTTTTTAATCAAAAATGTTTTTAAAACGGTGCAATCTGATGTGTTCGGGCTTGGAAATGTTGCAATGCGTGGTCTATACCGTTCTGTATGAGACTCTTTTGGAAAAGTGTTCTTCCTGAGATATCTTTATCTATGCCTTGCCTACAACATAGTTGAATTTCATAATTTTTTAAGGTCATTGGGTATTTAACCAAAAATGTTTCAAAAACTGTGCAAGATGAACAGACAGAATTAATAGTGCTGTGATACGTGGTCTGTATTGAATTATGTGAGGAACTTTTGGTAAAGTGTTCTTCGTGAAGTATCTGCCTCTATGTCTTAACTATCTCATGTTCGAATTTCATAATTTTTGAAGGTCATTTAGGTATTTAATCGAAAATGTTTCAAAAACTGTGCATGAGTAAGGTTAACAATCCTTTTTCAGTGATACATGTACCTGTACGTATTCTGTGAATCCTTGTTTGATAGGGTGTCCTTCACAAAATATGTTTCCTAGATATTATCTACAATGTGGTAAATTTTCAGAATTTACTTCCACCGTTTACTAATTTTTCCGAAATTTTCATGAACCGCGTATTCTGATTAAGCTGGAAATTGTGTTATTTACTGGTTATTGAAATTGTTATGTGAATCATGATATCTTGGATTATTATTCGTGCAATGATGTGATGACATTCATACATTTCATATGACATCAAAGGATTTATGAATTTTCATGAACTCAAAGAAATATTTCTTTTTAAAACCATTGCATCAAATGATACTTTTCCCAATGCATATTACATGATTTCAAAAAGGCTGATTTCCAATCATTGGCATTGTTACATCAAATGTGAAATTGAAAATGAGATATATGAGAATATGCATTGTAATGAGGATACCGTCGGAGGTGTGAGCCGACGATGCCCTGGGAGTGTCGGGATGCCCGGAGTGTGTGTGTCGAATGCCCGGAGGTGTGTGCCGGATGTCCTCGGGAGTTTCGAGATGCCCGGTGGTATACGGTACGCAATTCCAGGGGGAATGTCTGGTGGTATGTCGGTACGTAATCCCAGAAGCCTTGGAGGTGTGTGCCGAGGGATTCCTCGTGATGCCAGTTGGGGTATGAGATGCCCGGAGGTGTGTGCCGAATGCTCGGAGGTGTGTGCCGAAGGCTCCTCGCGATGCTAGGTTGGGTGCGAGCGATAAATGAGGGATGCAAACATTTGTCCCTGGAAGAAAAATGATGTGATCTAATTGAAAGATAAAATTTAGAATTGACTCATGCGCATGGATGTGTGCATATGGCATGGGATGAACCTCATGGAAATGCAAGCATGAAGTGCATGGCTGCTTGAGGATATATGTACAAGTGCATGGTGGTATATGCACGTTGCATGGTGATATATGCATGGCTGCTTGATGGTATATGTACAAGTGCATGGTGGTATATGCACGTTGCATGGTGATATGTGCATGGCTGTATGGTGAGGTATGTTCGAATGCATGGATGATATGTGCTTTATTCGTGATACCTTGATTGTTCTTGCTTGTTGCATCGTGTAGTTTGGTGGATCTTTACTGCTGAGTGGTTGTACTCACCCTTTTCGGGGACTAACATTTCAGACTAGATAAGATACCTCTGCTGCCACTGCCACTGGTAGATGGATCGAATGGTTGGATATGATCGCAAGGAGGAGGATAGCAAAGGAAGGAACTTTTGGACACCGACACTGATCAATGGACTTTAAGTATACGACTGTTGGAGGAGATGTCGGTCATCTTTTGAAGTATAGCCAAGTATAGAAAACCATGGCATTTCGATGTATCGACTAAAGATGTTCATCTGCTTTATGTAAATAAAAGTGTTTGACTTTAACTTATAAAAGATGTTTAGTTGGTGTGCACTGTTTTCTAAATATAGGGAAGGGAGTTGTTGGTTATGCTTCCGTTATATGAATTGCGCAAGGGACCGATCTAAAAAATGTAAGCCCAGGTTGTATGGACCCACTGCAATTGAAATGGTATCAGAGTGACATGTTATTAGGGAAAGTGACAGGTAAGCGAACTGTGGCAATCCTAATGGATCGGGGGCCGTCAAGGGGTGTCACATCGGCGATGCGTCTTGGGATGTCGCTACTAATCGACTAAGTGAGGGATGGGCACATGTTCGAAGATCGGGGCGTGACATGGAGAGTCTTCTTCCTCGATCAAATCGAAATGCGTAAGTCCCTCAGGCATGTGCTGTGGTCCCCGGTTTGCAATTCAATAAGATTTTCTTTGGAACGACATGGTCAAAGTCTAGAGGGATTTCTTCGAACTCGCTCTTTCGAAAAGAACTTTTTGGATCAAACTCAAGAGAAAGTGAGAGAGTAAAATCACGATATTCTAGGGTTTCAAAAGAGGCGTAAATGGAGAAGACGAGTTATGACAGTATATGAAGTAGGTAAAAAAAGTGCATACGAAACGTCATAAGGAAAAAATAAAACTACCTTTTTTAAAAAATGGATAACTGCCATTTTCAAAACAAAAACTGTCAAAATTCAAGAATTAATTTTTAAATATAAAAATGGCAGGTAGCGATTCAAAAGTTAAACATACCTTTTCAAAATTCCATCCAAAAATAAAATCACAAATATTTAGAAGGTTTTAACTTACTGAACTGAGTCTGTGCACCTTCAGACTTTAATCGGTAAGAGATATAATGTTCAATCTGGTTCAAATATATTCAAATAAACTTTTCTCGAGTGGCTTTGTAAAATAATTATACTAGCTAGTTCTTTGAGTCGATGAACTAAATCATAACTTCTCCATTCTGAAAATGATCTCTAATGAAATGATGTCGAATTTCTATGTGCTTTACTCTTGAATGAAGAATTTGATTCTTTGTGAGATTGATTGCACTAGTGTTGTAGCATTTGATCTCGGTACATAAGTCTTCGATTCCAAAATCTCTCAGCTGTTGCTTTATCCATAAGATTTGAGAACAGCAACTTCCAAGAGCTACATATTCCGCTTTTGCTATTGAAAGAACTACAGTACTTTGTTTCCTTGAGAACCAAGATACTGTCATGTTGCCTAGCAATTGACAAGTACTAGAAGCACTCTTTCTATCGACTCTACATCCTGCTAAGTCTACATCTGAGTATCCAAGAAGAGTAAAGTCTCACTCTTTTGGATATCGCAGACCTAACTTTGAAGTAGTTGCAACGTATTTGATGATGCGTTTTCCAGCGCTTAGATGAGATTCTTTGGGATCTGATTGAAATCTAGCACACATGCAAACACTAAACAAAATGTCAGGTCTAGAGGCAGTAAGATAAAGAAGTGAACTAATGATACTTCTATAGAGCTTCTAGTCAACTTTCTTTCCTCCTTCGTCTTTGTCCAGTTTCGAAGAACTTGACATTGGTATATCAGTCTTTTTGCAATTCTCCAATCCGACCATTTTGATGAGATATTTTGCATATTTTTCTTGGTGAATGAAAATTCCTTCATTCGATTGTTTCACTTGTAATCCAAGAAAGAAAGATAATCCACCCATCATGCTCATCTCGAATTCATCTTGCATAGACTTCAAAAATTTCTTGCACAAATTTTCATTAGATGATCCAAAGATAATGTCATTAACATAAATTTGAACAAGTAGAAAGTCTTTACCTTACTTTTTAATAAACAATGTAGTAGCCACCTTTCCTTTAGCAAAACCATTTTGAATTAAAAATTTACTTAACTTGTCATACTAGGCTCGAGGCGCTTGCTTTAATCCATATATGGCCTTTTTCAGTTTGAAAACTAAGTCTCGTTTTCTTAGATCTTCAAATCCGGGTGGTTGTTCCATAATGACTTCTTGGATAAATCCATTTATGAATGCACTTTTGACGTCCATTTAGAATAACCTGAAATTTTTATAGCAAGCAAAAGTAAGTAATAATCTAATTGCTTCTAACCTTGCTACTGGTGCATAGGTCTCATCATAGTCTATCCCTTCTTCTTGCGTATATCATTTGGCCACGAGTCTTGCTTTGTTTCTGACCACTTTTCCTTTTTCGTTCATTTTGTTCCTGAAAACCCATTTAGCTCCAATAATCGATTTACCTTTTGGTTTAGGAATTAGCTCCCAAACATCATTGATGCTGAATTGTCTAAGCTCTTCTTGCATAGCTTCAATCCAGCTTTTGTCAGTTAAGGCTTCTTCTATGCTTTTGGGTTCTATTTCAGAAATAAGTGCTAGAGTGTTAGACTCTTCTTGCCTTTTGGATCTGGTGCGAATCCCTTCATCAACGTTGCCGATTATGAGTTATTTAGGATGACTTGACTTATGCTTCCAGTTGCTGGTCGATTTATGAGTCTACTCATCCTCTGCTTCATTTGAACCTTTTGGTTATTCTTGATGTTGATCATCAGGAGTCTGAGCTTCTTCAGGGGAAGTTGACTTTGTAAGGTTTAGAGCAAGTACAAAATCTTCAAGTTGAATCTCTTCCGCTTTATTCTGTGTTGAGTCTTGAAACTTGACGTTCATAGATTCTTCCACGGATTGAGTTTTCTTGTTGAAAACTCTATAAGTTTTGCTTGTGGTTGAGTAGACGAGAAAAATTCATTCATCTGATTTTTCTTCAAACTTTCCAGTTCGAACATTTGCATTTTTCAAAACAAAATACTTATAACTGAACACATGAAAGTAAGAAACAATTGGCGTTCCCTTTAAAAATTTCATAAGGAGTTTTCTCTAGAATAGGCCTCAAGAATACTCTGTTAATGATATAACATGCTGTAAAAACTGCTTCAGCCCAAAAACGAGAAGAAATGTTACTTTCAATTAATAATGTTCTTACCATCTCCTGCAGGGATCTATTTTTCCTTTACACAACCCTATTTTGTTCTGGAGTATATGGAGAAGAGAAAACATGCTAGAAACCAGATTCATCACAAAATTTATCAAAGTCTTGATTTTTAAACTCACCTCCATGATCTGTACATATGCTTGAGATAGTATATCCTTTTTCATTCTGAATTTTCTTGGCAAATTTTGAGAAATAAGAGAATGTTTCAGACTTATTTGCCAAGAAGAATACCCAAGTGAAGCGAGAGTAATCATTCATGATTACTAGACAATATCTCTTTCCACCAATACTTTAAGTTCTCGTTGGTCCAAAGAGGTCCATTTGCAGAAGCTGCAGAACTCTATTTGTAGAAACATGATTAATAGGTTTAAAAGAACTTCGAACCTGTTTTCCCAAAACACATAGTGTGCATAACTCAGTCTTTTGAAAAGCTAAGTTAGGCAATCCATGAACAAGCTTCTTAAAGGAAATCATGGCAATCTGCTTCATGTTGACATGGCCAAGTTTTCGATGCTAAAGATTTTCTTCATCTTGTATGGAGATTAGACATTGAGAGCTTTATGGTTTTATGTTTAGTAGATAGATGTTTCCATGCCTTCGTCCAGTGAAAGATTGAGACAAATCTTTACTGGTTCCTGAGCAAGTGCCTTCTTGGAATTTGATTTTGAATCTAGTATCGCACAATTGACTTATGCTGAGTAGATTATAGTCCAATCCTTCTACCAATGAGACATTGTTGATTGTGAGACTTCCAATTTTCATAGTTCCACATCCAACAATTCTTCCTTTGATGCTTCCACCAAAGGAAACTTTTCTACCATTCATTTGCACAAGCTTTATCAAGCAACTTGAATCTCTTGTCATGTGTCTCGAATAGTAACTATCCAAATACCATTTGATCTTTCTCTTAATAGTAACTTGCAATCACAAAAAGAATTCAAGTTTTCTTTGGTACCCACATTTTCTTGGGTTTAGGGGAGTTAGTGCTAAACACAGTCTTTGCCCAATTCTTCTTAACAGGTCTCCAAACTTTAGGACATTCCTTCTCAAAATGTTCTGAGCTGTTACATTTTGAACATTTGAGAGCACTTCAACTAACAGGTTTTACAAAAACTTTTTGGAAATGGTTTTTGTAAAGTGTTTTTGTAGGTCTTTGTTTGATTCTTTCATTTACTTTTATGAAATCAATTAAATGAATAATTTCTAGTGTAATACCAAAACCAAATTTGTTAAAATAAGGTCTTTGCACAGAAAGAATCTTTTCTAACTTTTCAGAACCTTTTGAAAACTTCTTTGATATATTTGAAATGTCTTCTTTCAAGAAAATATTCTCATTTGAGAGAGAATTTGCATTTTCCTTTAAAACATCAAAGTTTTTGTTTAGATTTTCAAACTTTTCTTTTCAAGAAATTTCTTGTTGCTTTAGTTTAGAATTTTCCCATTTTAGTTCAGAAATCCTCTTAAGAGATGTCTTGAGACTAAAACAGAGTTCATCTATATACTTTGAGACTTTAATAGGAATTTTTAAATTACTTACCTTGATTTGCTTGTCTGAGCCTGAGTCTGAATCTGAGTCTGAGTTTGCCATTAAGCATATATTTGCATACTCTTCATCACTTTCTTCACATTTAGTGTCGCTCCATGTCTCTACTTTGAGAGCCTTTTTGAACTTCTCAGTATTTCCTTTCTTTTTCTTCAATAGAGGGCAATTGGGTCTGATGTGTCCATTTTTCTTGCATTCAAAGCAAATCGCATCTTTATTTGTTTTATTGTCTTCAGTTGATTTCTTCTGAAATCTTTGAGTATTCTGCTTCCTCCAGTTAAACTTTCTTCATTTTCTATTCAACTTCCCGATCTTCCTTATCATGAGTGCTAGTTCTTCATCATCCAAGTCGTCTTATGAATCTGTAACATCAGAATCATTGTTAGATTTTAAAGTAATTGACTTTTTACATTTGGGATCTTCTTCCTCATTGATTTGTTCCACTTCATATGATTGAAGTGTGCCAACTAGTTTGTCTACTGAGAGAGGCATGATCCTTTAGGTTTCTCTTATTGAAGTCTTTATGTGATTCCAATCTTTGGAGAGTCCACGCAGCAATTTATTGACTTTCATCTGCCCTAAGATTGGCTATCCATGATATGCTAGACCATTTACAATCTATGTGAAATGACTAAACATGTCAGTGATGGATTATTCTGGCTTCATCTTGAAGGCTTCATACTATCTGAGAAGTATGTTGATTTTTGTTTCTTTAACTCAATCAGTTCCTTCATAAGTAACATGCAACCTGTCCCAAACTTCTTTTGTTGTTTCACAAGATGAAATTAAGTTATACTCAGTAGGAGATAAAGCATAATATAGGGAGTAGACAGCTTTAGCATCAAGAGCTTGTTTCTTTATTATGTCTGCTTGTGTCATCTCGCCAGCATATGTAACTTCTTTTCCTCTTTCCGAGGTTGATGTAGCTTTAGGAATGATTCACTTTTCTACCACATCCCATTCCAAAGGATCTTTCAATCTCAAGAATGCCTTCATCTTGTTTTTCAACACATTGTATTCCTTTCCAACAAAGTAAGGAGGTCTGGTGTTGCTTTGGCTTTCAACCAAATTTGGAGCCAAAATACTAGCCATAGATCTTTAACTCAGAAGTAAAAAAACACTTCAATAAAATGAGCACACAAGCTTTGCTAGTATTAACACCTAGAGGGGGGTGAATAGCTGTAGATAAAAATTTTCACAAGACTTGGAGAATTAGTTTTTCCTTTGACAAAGATAAACTTAAAAAGTAATTCAAATTGAGCAAGTAAACAAACGATAGAAGAAAGTAAGAAGTTCAAGGAGGAGAAAATAAGAACACAAGGTTATAGTAGTTCGCTTAGATCAAGCCTACGTCCACTCTCCGCGTTGACAACCTGTCGGCTGGATTCCACTATGAATCAAAAGAGATGTTAAAGCTTATGATCTCAACTATCACAGTGACGAGTCTCTACCGAACTCTCACACAGTCTCACTAAGAGTATCTCTCTTTTGTATACGACTTTTAGCTTGATGAATAAAAAGCGAGAGACTAGAAAGCTTCAGATTTTGGAATTCTCTTTCAAGCACACACTCAAACAACTTAAGAGTCTTCCTTATATACTCATCCATGCCTCTACAGCCATTGGCACTTTCCAAATGAGTTCTTCCAATCTACCCATTGGACAATCAAGGAGATCTCGAGTCATTTAAGGAATGTGATGATAGCCCATCAATCATGTTCGCCCATACAATCAGGATCTTGAGTTTCCATAAGTAGAACCTTCCAAGTTTGTTTGCCTTTCAAAGATCTTCGTTTCGGAGTAGATCCCAATAAGAATAATCAATCAAGAAAATATGGTTTCCAGCTATAAGATCTTTCAATAATTATACGAGTCGAAACCTTGAAGATAATCCTGAATTTGGATGCTAATTCTGCATTTGGATAAGTCTTCATTCTTTAGTCTGGAACTGTCAATGGGAATAGACTTTGAGATTAAAATCTGCCAGTCTTCAGACATTGACAACAAATCTTGAAATCTTCATATATAGACTTTGGAAATGTTTTGTCAACTTCAAAACAATAAAGGAGTTTTCTCTAATAGTATATGCTTGGCTTGTTCGAGCCTTATGTTGAAAATGCAAATAAAAATGCTAACAATGTTGTTATTGTTGGGAAAAGAATGATATTTGTGGAGAAGGCCCAGATAATTTTTCCCATTACTAATTCTGTGAAATTTAAATAGTATAAAATATTGAATGAAGGCAGTAAAGATAAATAATAAATAACACCAGAATTTTAAAGTGGAAAACCCTCCAAAGTAAAGGGAAAAATCACGGGACCGTAGTCCACTTCAAACTTCCACTATGATAAATAAAGAGATACAACTTCACCCTAAGGTGGATCTCTCACTGTCTTCAATTTGTGGATCTGAACCTTTCACAAACTGGACAACTCACTCAAAGATAACTCTTTTTTTATTCTTTTTACTTTTGCACACTCACGACCATATATATTCTATTACAGATATACATAATTACACTGGCCTCTCCAATTGAGAGTGACCTACTCAACAAATCTCCCCCTCATGAGCAATTTAGAGAGGGTGTCCAACTTGCAAAAGTTCAACAAGCTTGCATCTTCACTATAGATAGAGATTTTGTCATCATATCTGTGCCGTTGTTGTCAGTATGTATTTTCTTTAACTAGCTTTTTCTTCCAACACATCACGTATCCAATGATATTTGATGTCAATGTGTTTGAATTTGGAGTGGAAAGCTGCATTTTTGCTGAGGTGTATTACACTTTGACTATCTAAATACAAGACATCTTGGTTGTGGCCCACTTCTTGTAGGAACTTCTTCATCCACAAGAGTTCTTTACAGGCTTCCGTTATCGCAATATAATCTGCTTTAGCAATAGATAGGGCAACACATTTTTCTAGTCGAGATTACCATGAAACTGCTCCCCCTACACAAGTCATTAGGTATCATGATGTAGATTTTCTCGAGTCCACGTCCCGATGCTAGTGTTCTTTGGTAAAAAATTGAGAAAATGTATGCAAGAACAATGGCGCAAAATAAAGCAAATCACATGCGGCGGCTCATGAATCTGAAATACAAAGATGGGAGCAGTGTCTCGGAACACATGAGCGAGTTACAAGATATAGTAAACCAGCTAAACTCTATGAAGATACATTAGATGATGAATTGCAGGCATTACTGCTACTTAGCTCTTTGTCGAATAGCCAGGACACACTTGTTGTGTCGGTCAGCAACTCAGCTCCTAATTCCAAGCTTACCATGGACGTGGTAAAAGATAGAATGTTGAATGAAAAATCCTGGTGAAAAGAGAGTGGAGTCAACCTTGAGTCCAAGGCTCTTGTCATTAACCGACAAGAAAATCAAGAACGGAGAGGGAGAAGCAAAAGCCGAAACTTCCGGAATCAGCAACACGAAAGGTCCCAATCCAACTTTAGACAAGACAAGAAGTGCCATCATTATGGTAAATTGGGACACTTCATTCGAGAATGCAGAAAGCTAAAGGCAGAAAAATCAAAAAATCATAACATCAACAAAGCTAACGAGAACCAAACGAATGACACTGCAAATATTGTTGATTCCATTAATCTTGCATCCCAAGATTTGACATGGATAGTTGATATTGGCGCATCCTACCATGTCACAGCAAGTCAAGATATTTTCACATTTTTTTTATAGATAAATCAACATGATCTTCCACATCCAAAAAATCAAAGGGAGATTGGGAAACAAATCAAAGTGATCTTTTTAGATCTACAAAATCACAAGAGATTATGAGATAAATTTATGTGATTTTCATATTGTACAATTCCAATTGGGATTGCATTTTGCTCCTATAAATAAGAATCCTCCTCAACGGAGAAGTATATACAAAAGCAAGAATATCATAATAACGTGCGGAAGAAATAGTTTTCTTCTTCCAAGAAAGAGAGTTATCTTTGAGTGAGTTATCTAGTTTGTGAGAGGTTCAGATCCACAAATTGAAGACAATGAGAGATCCACCTTAGAGTGAAGTTGTATCACATTATTTATTATAGTGGAAGTTTGAAGTGGACTACAGTCCCGTGGTTTTTCCCTTTACCTTAGAGGGTTTTCCATGTTAATATTTTGGTGTTATTTACTATTCATCTTTACTGCTTTCATTCAATATTTTACAATATTTAATTTTCACAGAAATAGTAGTGGGAAAAATTATCTAGACCTTCTCCACAAATATCGTTATTTTCCTAATAGTTATATGTTGAAGTGACACCTTACGCGCGAAAATCATGAGAAAAGCATTTGGGTCCCCTTAATTTTGCCTATAATTATCTGATTGCATTCTTCGCTCACTTCGGTCCTCTCCCCTCGGTCAGGATGCTTTTGGAGATGTAGGAGATTGTCATCACCTATCTTCTTTAGGCTGATCACGAATAGATGCCTCTCCCCATCCCATAGCCTTGTGAAGTCCACCACCCCACAATCTAGCAAAGCCACCCTCTCCAATCTTCAACATGCAAGTGGAAACGTGGGCCGTAGCCCTTGCCACCTGACTAGGACTGTCTTTCCCCTTCTCCTCGTGATTTTTTTTTTTTTTGAGGATTTTTGTTCTTTCCATATTTTTATTTTTGTTTAATACTCTAAAAAATCCCAAATTAGTACACCTATAACAACTTTACCCCAAACTAATTTTTTGACCACTAAAAACCTCAAACTGATACACCTTTTATAAATTTACCCAAACTAATATACTTGTGATAAATTTACCCTCTATTAGTTTCTATTAAATTTTACTGTCAAATTATTAAGTTAGATGATACGTGATAGTTGACTAATATACCAATTTGAGATTTTACTTTATGTTTATCACATTTATGCAATTTTATGGCTTTTTTTTTGTGATATTAGTCCAATTCAACGGAGTATATATTTGTTGCAAATGTACCAATTTTGGGTTTTTTGCGGTCGAACAAATTAGTTTGGGATAAATTTATTACAAGTGCATCAGTTTGGGGTTTTTGTTGGTCGTTTGGAACAAATTTGTCACACGTAGACCGGTTCGAGATTTTTCATAGTCAAAAAATTAGTTTAGAGTAAATTTATCGTACCTATACAAATTTGAGGTTTTTCAGGGTATTAATCTTTTTATCTTTTAAAGATTTAAATTAATGTTTTATATTATAATTTCCCCATAAGGTGATGTTGATGGCGACATTAGCACCTCTGTTTATAATTTTAATTGAAGAATCAAATGAAACAAAAGGTATGCAGTTTATAAACCCAATTGCACCACCAAAAACAAATTGACGGGCTTGATTGAACATTTTGCAGTAGTTGAAGGACAAATGCCTTTATCCGAAATGAAATAAAAGAGCTTCTGATTGATTTTTATGGTCTTACAAACTTGTTAAAAAGTCTTGGACACCTCCACTTGCTAATGCAGAACGTTAGGTGGGACATAGACAACTACGTTTGACTTCAAAGTGAGCTGGCCAAGTATTTTAGGTATTAGCCTCGTTAAGATCCAAAAACTCTCGTCACCTCATTTCTTAGATAGGCCACACCACACCAACCTTTATTTTTCTTAAGGTGAGAGAGAGATTTCTGGAAGTAGTGAGCTTCCTAGCTATGGCAATCTCAGCGGCCGGATTGAGTAGTGATGCTGCACTAGCATCACGAGACAAGTACAATGTGTTCCTGAATTTCAGAGCAGAGACTCGTAATGGATTTATAGATTTCCTCTACCACAACTTGAATGCTATGGGAGTCCACGTGTTCAGGGATGAAGAAAAAATCCTGATGGGTGAAGTGATTGGTGAGAAACTTAAACAAGCTATCAAGAACACCAAAATCTACATACCGATCTTCTCTAAGACTTATGCTTCCAGTAAATGGTGCCTTCGTGAGTTGAAGCTCATTATAGACAATGTCTCTGAAACAGAGGATAAAAAATGCATCCTTCCCATTTTTTTCTTTGTGGAATCTGACGATGTCAAACTTAAGAAACCACTATGTAAAGTTGATTTCAAGAAACACAAGGAGTCTTGTGATGAAGTCGAGGGATGGAAAGAAGCTCTTAAAAAGGTAACTGAACACAAGGGATAGGTCGTGACAAAGGACCAAAGATAATACTCTTTAAAGATCCCTACATTCTTCATTATTTTTCTATTTTAGGGGATACGACATTGCCCTGTCAACTGATTTCTTTTGCACTTTTCTTAACGGAAGATACTGAAAACAAACTCCAAATGCTGCTCTCATTCAATTTTGTTAGGACTAGAATTAGCACCTAGAGGGGGGTGAATAGGTGACTAAAGCGATTTTAACAATTTAATTCGAATGAATTAAAAACAACAATCGCTGCAATTAAAAGTAATGAAAGATAAAATGATTATGGATAGAGAATCAAGACTCCAGATTTATAGTGGTTCGGCTTAGACCAAGCCTACGTCCACTCTCCTGCACGGACAGCCCTTCTGGCTGGATTTCACTAAGAATCAAAAAGAGTGTTTACCTCACGCTCTTGAGTCCACAAAGTAGAAGCTCTACTACACTTCCTCAAGGTCTCACCACAATATGATCTCTCTTTTGATTACATATAATGCTCGAAGAACAAGATCACAAAATAACAAAGGAGATTCAGACTTTGGAATTCTTCTATCCGGGGCCTTTAAACAACTTGAGTGTCTCTCTTATATACTTCTTCATGCCTTCATTACCGTTGGCACCTTCCAAAGAAGTTCTTCCAATCAACCCGTTGGACAGAATCAATTTGGAGATATCTCGAGTTCTTTAAGGTAAGTGTAGATAGCCCATCAATCCTGCTCGCCCATACAATCAGGATCTTGGTTTCCATAAGTAGAACTTTCCAAATAAGTTGTGAATCTTTAGAGAATCTATATAAATTCGGATACGAATATAAGATCTTGTAGTGCTGATTCCAATAAAGATATCCCATAGCCATTGAAGTAAAAACTATATTAGATAGAATCAAAATAGAAGTTTTTAACTTGTCGGTCTGGAAACTGTCTATGAGAGTAGACTTTGAAACTTAAGTCTTGCTAGCGTCAGACTTTGATCTTCAGACTTTGCCGAGAGTCTCAAGTCTTCGACTAGACCGAGAAAAATGTTTTGTCAACTTCAAAATATCTGAAGAGAATTTATCCAACAATCTCCCCATTTTTTATGGTGACAAAACTTTCCTCCATATTTGAATACTATTGCCCTGCAAAACAACTTTTAAGCTAGCAAAGATATCTCATAAAGGATTAGAATAAGAATAGTATAAGATGTCATGTACACAGACTTACCCTATACACAGATCTGCATCCACAGAAACCTCATTAGTCGTGTGCAGACATTACTATCTTTATCTAATTTTAATAGCTTAAAGTAATGCAGTAGTAAGCAAACATTCAAAAACTCAAGATAAAGTCAAAATGTCAATCACAAACATAACAAACTATTAAATCCAAAAAAAATATGTTTAGGAATGAAGGTTTGGGTTTGGGTTTGAGTAAAAATCTGCCAGAATTTGCTTGCAAAGTCTTCTCCTCCTTTTTGTCAGCATTAAAAAGTAAGAAAATCAAGGAGCACGAGGAATGCGAACAAGTTGAAAGTCCTCCATAGACTTGACAGTTCCTTCCAGCTTCCTCAAATCTTCCTGTAGTTGAGTGAGAGCAGTGCCTTTTGCAGTGGCTGAACCTAACGTTGAACATCTTTAAGCTGATCATGCAATGAGATGAACATAGCATGATTCTCATTCTGAAGAGTCTGAAATTCACACCCCATAGCATATATTTGGCATTTGAGCTCCAAAATGATGTCAAGCAATCTTCTGAAATCTCCTGAATTGTCAGTTTGTGTGCTTGCGTTAACTCGGTCTGATGGTGGAGTTAAGCCAGTGTGAATATCAGTAGGGAGATCAATGTTTGGAGATGATGCCTCTCCCTCAGGAAAATGAGCAGCATGAACATCTTCTGCATCAGGCGGTGATCTACTTGTACTGGTAAACGTCAAGAGAAGAGGAGTACTTTCTCTTTGGACATCTCCCCCTGTTTCAATTTCTTCTGGAGGGGATAAATACTATTCTTTCTGAGGAGTTTCCTCAGTGTCAAGATGTTGTTGATCCTCCTTTTCGCTGGAGAATCTGCTTTGGCCGGTGAGTCTCGCTAGTTGATGCCGAGAGTCCGTCTTTGGCTGGCTCTTCCTCTTCATCTTTTTCTTCTTCCTCTTTCTCTTTCTCTTTCTCTTCTTCTTTTTCCTCTTCTTCTTCTTGTAAGGATTCCTTTTCCTCTTTCCTTTCTCAGTTTCCTCTGCAAATTGTTGTTCTGGAACAGCTGAAACAGGTGCAGGATACTGAGAAACAAGGGCAGAGATAGGCAAACCATCCTCATCATCTTCATCCTCCAAGATGATTGCCCACCTCTTTTTGATAGAACCAGTCACGGTTCCTTTCCTTTCCTCTTGGCAGCAGAAGAGTCTGGTATAGTTTAACAGGGGTTTTCTCCTTGAACTGCTCCAGCTTCTTGCTGAGTTCTTTCAAACGCATCTTTGTAATCATCCTCAGTCTGATGACCATTTGATCAATAGTTTTCACAGAGAGAATGTGTGGAGGCTGGATGTTCAGATGTCTGAAAAGACGAGTGATAAGAGCAGCATAAGGGAGTTTTCCCTTGTCCTTTGCCATAGACCTGTACATGTGAAACATGATAGTGTGTGGCAGAGAGAAGTTAAGACCGATCTTGATTGCATACATCAATTTTGCTTCTGAGATGGACACATCTGTCTTTGAAGTTGATTTAGGTCTAAGACAGTTGATCACTATCTTGTGAAGCAAAGTGTTTGTAGCATTCATCTTGGAATAGGAGAGACGACATTCACCAATTCTGTCTCTCGCGAGTTCCAGAGTTGCATGACTCACAGACACAGAAATTGATTGGAAAGCTCCTTTTTCCACACCAATTACATCCGCCAGAGTGTTCGTGTCAACCACATATTCTCTATCTCTCACACTGAAATAAAAGCTATTGGCATCAAGAAAATTGAGATTGGAATAAAAGTATGCTGTTAATTCGGAATAGGCCACTTGACACTCAGTACAGAACTTATGAAGTTGAAGTTTCTCAAACTTCTCTCTCAGATTGATGCTTAATAGATCCAGAAAATCAAAATCCACCGTTCGTGGATTCATCACCCCTCGCTTCAGCCAGCTTCTCATACCCTTTCCCCGTGTTCCTCTGAACGAAACAATTCATCCTTCTTTCCTCGAAGATTTGCAACCACACCCATCCAAGGTTTAAAATGGACAAACATTTTCTCATCATCATCCTTTCCCTCAGGTTGATTTACAGCACCAAATCGAGGGTCACTGGGAAAGTTCGAAAAGACTTTTGCTGCCGTTCCAACAGGAACAGCGCCCGATCGCTCCATCACAGTGAGAAAGTGTGCCTCATTTTTATAACATTTTTCTTTCAAAAATTCATCAATGAAATTCATTGCCGAACCTCATTCTTTCAACGCAGAATAGAACCTATAAACAAATGCAGGCTTAAGGAATCTTACAGGTTCAACATCTTCAAGAATTTCTTCTGCATGTTGAGGATGACGAACATGAGATCTAGTTGAGGAGGTGCGCTGTTGAGATTGTTGGTGCGTCTGTTCTGTTGGAAAGTCACTTTCTTCTGTGAGATCAAAATGCGTAGGCCCCTCACCAGAGCCCTATGGTCCCCTGTTCACTATTCTTGAGGATTTCCTTTGGAAAGACATTGTCACTTTCTTGGAAAGAACTTTCACACTTGTGTCGCTAGAAAGTCAAAAACTTGACAAGTAGAAATTGAGGAGATAAATTCCAAAGAGTGAAAAGCTTTTGAACTAGGGTTTCTAGGTAAAGTAAAACGGAGAAGGAGAAGGAGTATAAAAGGTAATCAAATCGTGGTAACTGAAGAGTCGCAAAAGAAATTCCTTTAAAAAAAAAAACCGCCTTAATAAATCGATAACCACCCTTTTTAAGATTAACTGCCTTAATAAACATGATTATACATATATAAACAGACAAACTTACCTTTTCGAGATAACAGTTTAAGTAAATAAATGAACTTATAGTCGTGTCGATTGGTATTCCAAGTCTACAGCTTTTGAGTTTGATACGCTGTTAGACTTTAGATTCTGAGTCTGAGCTTCAACAGTCTTCAAGAGATAAAATATTGAGTCTTGATCGAATAGACTCAAATAAGCTTTTCTCAAGTGGCTTTGTGAAGATGTCTCGTCGCTTGATTCTTTGAGTCAATAAATTGTATCAAGACTTCTTTGTTCTCAACATGATCTCTTATAAAATGATGTCGAATCTCAATATGTTTTGCTCTTGAATGTAGGGTAGGATTCTTTGTAAGATTGATTGCGCTGGTATTGTCACATTTGATCTCTATGCAAGAGTCTTCAATACCAAAGTCTCGTAGTTGTTGTTTTATCCATAGTATTTGAGAACTGCAACTCCCAAGGGCTATGTATTCTGCTTCAACTGTTGAAAGAGCCACAGTACTTTGCTTTATTGAAAACCAAGATATTGCCCTGTTTCCAAGTAATTGACAAGTACCAGATGTGCTTTTTCTTTCAACTCTACAACCTGCAAGATCTGCGTCTGAATAACCAAGAAGAGTAAAGTCTCATTCTTTGGGATACCATAGACCAATCTTAGCAGTAGTAGTAACATATTTTAATGATACGTTTAGCAGCACTTAAATGAGATTCTTTAGGATCTGATTGAAACCTAGCACACATACAGACGCTAAATAATATGTCAGGTCTAGATGCAGTAAGATAAATGAGAGAACCAATCTTTTGGTCGATTTTCTTCCCTGCTTCATCTTTGTCTATCTTCAAGGAACTTGACATTGGTATGTCAGTCTTTTTGCAATTCTCCAGACCGAACTTTTTAACAAGTTCTTTTGCATATTTTTCTTGATGAATGAAGATTCCTTCCTTTAGTTGTTTCACTTGTAGACCAAGGAAGAAGGATAGTTCACCCATCATGCTCATCTCGAATTCAGCCTGCATATTTTTAGAAAATTTCTTGCACAAAGTCTCATTAGATGATCCGAATATAATGCCATCAACATAAATCTGAATAAGTAGAAAACTTTTGCCTTCCTTTTTAATAAATAAAGTAGTGTCTACCTTTCCTTTAGAGAAGTCATTTTGAGTTAAGAAATTACTTGGCCTTTCATACCAAGCTCGAGGAGCTTGTTTTAAACCATATAAGGCTTTCTTTAGTCTGAACACTGAGTCTGGTTTCTTTGAGTCTTCAAATCCAGGAGGTTGTTCCACATAGACTTCTTCTTTAATAAATCCATTCAGGAATGCGCTTTTGACATCCATTTGAAATAACCTGAAATTCTTATAACAAGCAAAAGAAAGTAGTAATCTAATTGCTTCTAACCTTACTACTGGAGCATAAGTCTCATCATAGTCTATCCCTTCTTCTTGCGTGTATCCTTTAGCCACGAGTCTTGCTTTGTTTCTTGTTACTTTGCCTTTTTCATCGACTTTGTTTCTGAAAACCCATTTAGCTCCAATAACATATTTACCTTTTGGTTTAGGAGTCAATTCCCACACGTCGTTAATACTGAATTGTCTGAGCTCTTCTTGCATTGCTTCAATCCAGCTTTCATCAGCTAAAGCTTCTTCAATACTTTTGGGTTCTATTTCAGAAATAAGTGCAACAGCACTAGACTCTTCTCGCCTTTTGGATCTTGTTCGAATTCCCTCATTAATGTTTCCAATAATGAGTTCTTCAGGATGACTAGACTTGTGCTTCCAGTTCTTGGTCGATCCCCGATATATTGTTGATCTTTTTCTTCAGTTGATTCTTCATCAATAATTTGTTGTACCGATTCTGAATTTTTAACTGCTTCATTGGAGGTAGATCTATCAGAGTCTGGAACAGATTCTGATTCTTCAGTCTGAATTTGCTGAATTTGTGGAGAGTCTTGAAATTTGACGTTCATTGATTCTTCCACAATCTGAGTCTTCTTATTGAATACTCTATAGGCTTTGCTTGTAGTTGAGTAACCAAGAAAGAATCCTTCATCTAATTTTTCTTCAAACTTACCAACACGATCATTTGCATTCTTCAGAATGAAACATTTACAACCAAATACTTGAAAATAAGAAACTATTGGTTTCTTTTCTTTAAAAATTTCATAGGGAGTTTTCTCAAGAATTGGCCTTAAAAAACACTCTATTTATAATATAGCAAGCAGTTGAAACAGCTTCAGCCCAAAACTTTGAGGAAATATTACTTCCAATTAAAAGAGTTCTTGCCATTTCTTGTAAAGATCTATTCTTCCTTTCCACAACCTCATTCTGTTCTGGTGTGTATGGAGAGGAAAATTTGTGCTGAAAACCAGATTCATCACATAATTTAGTAAAGTCTTGATTTTCAAACTCATCTCCATGGTCTGTACGAATGCTTGAGATAGTGTGACCTTTCTCATTCTGCACTTTCTTAGCAAACTTTGAAAAGAGAGAGAAAGTCTTAGACTTACTTGAAAGAAAGTAGACCCAAGTAAATCGTGAATAATCATCCACTATTACTAGACAGTATCTTTTTCCATCAATGCTTTGCGTTATGGTAGATTCAAATAAATCCATATGCAGAAGCTGCAGTACACGATTAGTGGAAACTTTACTTATTGGTTTGTAAGAGTTTCTAACCTGTTTACCCAGTACGCATGGTGTGCATAGATCAGACTTTGAGTAATTGAGAATAGGCAATCCTCGAACAAGTTTCTTGGAAGAGATCTTCGTGATTTGCTTCATATTGGTATGGCTTAGCTTTCTGTGCCATAAATTAGCTTCATCTTGTACTGATATTAAGCACTGTGATCTTTCATGATTCACATCCAGAAGATAGATATTTCCATGTCTTCTTCCAGAAAAAGATTGAGTAAAATCTTTACTGATTACAGAGCATGTTTCTTCCTGGAAATTGATCTTGAAACCAGTATCACACAATTGGCTTATGCTAAGCAAGTTGTAATTTAATCCTTCAACTAAGGAGACATTCTTGATTGACAAACTTCCAATCTTTATTGTTCCTCGACCAGTAATTCTTCCTTTGTTGTTACCACCAAAAGACACTTTTCCTCCGTCTATCTGGACAAGTTTTATGAAGCAACTTGAGTCTCCCGTCATGTGTCTTAAGCAGCCACTATCAAGATACCATTTAAGCTTCCTTTTGATAGTAACCTGCAATTAAAATGAATTCAAGCTTTCTTTGGTACCCATATCATCTTGGGTCTAGAAACGTTAGAGTAATAAATAGTCTTTGCCCAATTCCTTTTAACAGGTCTCCAAACCAAATGACATTCTTTCTCAAAATGTTCTGAGCTTTGACACTTGGAACATTTCAGAGCATTTCTGCCAACAGGTTTTACAAAGGCTTTCTGAAAATGATTTTTATAAACAATTCCAGCTGGTCTCTGTTTGATTATTTCCTTCACATTTGGGAAATCAATCAGTGGAATAGTTTCAGAAGTCATACCAAGACCTACCTTATCAAAGTAGGGCCTTTGTATTGAAAGAATCTTATCCAACTTTTCAGAACCATTTGAAAATCTTTTTGATATGTTAGTAATATCATTTTTTAAAAGATTATTTTCTTTTGAAATGGAGTCTCGAGTTTTCTTTCTCAATAGCAAAGTCTTTTTCCAACTTTTCAAACTTTTCTTTCCAAAGTTTTTCCTGTTGCTTCAATATAGAATTCTCCTTTTTTTATTCGAAGATCCTTTTAAGAGAAGTTTTTAGACTAAGACAAAGTTCATCAATATATTTAGAAACCTTGACAGGAATTTTTAGGTTACTAACCTCGAGTTCACTGTCTGAGTCTGTATCTGAATCAAGGTCTGAGTCTGAATCAGATTTTCCCATTAAACAGATATTGGCATAATCGTCATCACTTTCTTCACATTCAGCATCACTCCAGTCTCTCGCTTTGAGTGCCTTCCTGTATTTCTCGCCTTTCCTTTTCTCTTCTTTAACGAGACGACGCTTGTCCGATGTGTCCCTTTTTCTTGCATTCAAAGCAAGTCACTTCTTTGTTAGAATCATCTTCCTCTGTTGATTTGTTTTGATACATTTGTGAGCTTTGTTTCTTCCAATTGATTTTCCTTCCTTTTCTGTTCAACTTTCTGAATCTCTTTATCATGAGTGCCAGTTCTTCATCATCTAGATCTTCTTCAGAGTCTGTAGCATCAGACTAGTCATTAGACTTTAAGGCAATAGATTTCTTACCTTTTGAATCTTCCTCTTCGTTGGTGTGCTCTACTTCATAAGATTGAAGAGTCCCAACCAGTTCGTCTACAGAGAGTGGAGCAATCCTCTCAGTGTCTCTCTTATTGAGGTTTTTATGTAATTCCGCCTTTAGAGAGTCCTCGTAGGAGTTTGTTAACCTTCATATGTCCTGAGATTGGATGTCCCTGATATTCAAGACCATTCACAATTTCAGTAAAGCGACTAAACATGTCAGTTTTTGATTCTCCTGATCTCATCTTAAAGACTTCATATTGTCCCAAAAGAATATTGATCCTCGTCTCTTTCACTCGATCAGTCCCTTCATAGGTAATGTGAAGCCTATCCCAGACTTCTTTTGCTGTATCACAAGAAGATATTCTGTTATACTTAGTAGGGGATAAAGCACAATATAAGGAGTAAATGGCTTTAGCGTCAAGAGTCTGTCTCTTGGTGATTTCTTCTTGAGTCATTAGAGTGGGATCAGCAACTTCTTTTCCTCTCTCGATTCTGATGCAGCAGCAGGAATGATTCCTTTATCTACCACTTCCCATTCCAAAGGATCTTTCGATCTTAGGAATGTTTTCATCTTGTTTTTCCATATGATGTAATCTTTTCCATCAAAGTATGGAGGTCTGGTATTGCTTTGACCTTCAACCAACCCTGTAGGCAACATACTAGCCATAGATCTTTTACTCAGAAGTAAAGACACTTCTTATAAACGAGTACACAAGCTCTGATACCAACTGTTAGGACTAGAATTAGCACCTAGAGGGGGCTGAATAGGTGACTAAAGCGATTTTAACAATTTAATTCGAATGAATTAAAACAACAATCGCTGCAATTAAAAGTAATGAAAGATAAAAGGATTATGGATAGAGAATCAAGACTCCAGATTTATAGTGGTTCGACTTAGACCAAGCCTACGTCCACTCTCCCACACGGACAGCCCTTATGGCTGGATTTCACTAAGAATCAAAAAGAGTGTTTACAGTCTCACGCTCTTGAGTCCACAGTGTAGAAGCTCTACTACACTTCCTCAAGGTCTCACCACAATATGATCTCTCTTTTGATTACATATAATTCTCGAAGAATAAGATCACAAAATAACAAAGGAGATTCAGACTTTGGAATTCTTCTATCCGGGGCCTTTAAACAACTTGAGTGTCTCTCTTATATACTTCTTCATGCCTTCATTACCGTTGGCACCTCCAAAGAAGTTCTTCCAATCAACCCGTTGGACAGAATCAATTTGGAGAGATCTCGAGTTCTTTAAGGTAAGTGTAGATAGCCCATCAATCCTGCTCGCCCATACAATCAGGATCTTGGTTTCCATAAGTAGAACTTTCCAAATAAGTTGTGAATCTTTAGAGAATCTATATAAATTCGGATACGAATATAAGATCTTGTAGTGCTGATTCCAGTCGAAAGATATCCCATAGCCATTGAAGTAAAAACTATATTAGATAGAATCAAAATAGAAGTTTTTAACTTGTCGGTCTGGAAACTGTCCATGAGAGTAGACTTTGAAACTTGAGTCTTGCTAGCATCAGACTTTGATCTTCAGACTTTGCCAGTAGAGTCTGCAAGTCTTCAGACTAGACTGAGAAAAATGTTTTGTCAACTTCAAAATATCTTAAGAGAATTTATCAAACTTTTCATCCTCTGCTATTAACATCTTCCCCAAAATTTTCCCCTACGGTGTCAGTAAACTTCAATACCTTTCATCCTCTTAGAAAGGTAACTTCATTCCTGTCAACCATTTTTTCCTCTTCCTGTCTCGTAAGGGTACGAAATATTCGGCAGCACCCATTGGCATTTGCTATTTAGCATGGTTACCAAAATCAACTTCAAATTTATCACCCATAGTGATCTGCATTCTCAGTAGCTTCGACCTAGAAAATATATTTTTCCCTCGTTATAAGAATATCAGTTTTCATCTTTCATAACGGGGAAACGATAAACGAAAGTAGAGATCACATCTGATGCCAACTTTTATTTCACGTTTTTGAGTGCTTCTCAAGAAATACCAATTACAATAGGGAAGTATGATTCAGTGAAAAAAGTTCATGTCTAAATATTCAATAGAAGGGAGCGCATACTGTGAACAAGTAAAGAATGATGGGGCCGTCATCTAAGCCCTCGAGCTATGCAAAGCTCGCGGGAGGTCCCAATCAAGGCCAAGCAACTTTTATCTAGACAGGGCCAGAGGTGACAACCGTGGGGCCGACCTCTGATTTGAGGTTGGCGACGGCAGCTTATGAGTGGTGTGGCCCCACGTGCGCGCAAAGAGATAGAGAGAGAGAGAGAGAGAGAAGGGACACATGGTGTAGCAGGGGTTACTAGAAGTTTGCAACAGTACGAGCAGCAAACCAATAGACAAAGGCCCAGGACGGCCAGCTGAAGGTCGATGGTCACAGGTCGAGGAGAGTGGTAGGGGTCATTTTGATAAGAAAGTTAGGGCAACATATGCAATTTAAAAAGAAAATGTAAAAATTGGGGATCCAGTTTGCATACTGTGAAATATTGAGATACAAGTTGACGTGATTGGAAAATGGTTTTAGGGATTTACTATTATGTCCCTTTTCATCTGCAAACTAAAAAGCCTTGAAATAGTAATCGCACATATAATCTAATCCAAGTAAAAAAAGGTGGAAATGAATACTGGGCCACATGGCTCATTAGCTTATCATCACTCATAAAAAAACAACACATAATGTAGCTGTCAAATGACAAAATTTAAATATAACAAACGGTCAACACCTAGTATGCATTATTATAGCATTGTGGGCGGCCCATTATCTTCACCAATGTAAATGAGTTGTTTTTACACAATTTAGAGTTGGCAATCTCATATGCTTTTGAGTTATGTAGTCAAATGTGTTGGAGAAAACTCCTATTAGATTTTGAAGCTGACAAAACTTTTCTAAGTTCTATCCTCATTTTCATTCTGAGGAATACGAGACTTCTATGTAATTCTTTCAAAGTCTATCTGTCATCAGAAGTCTGCCCCACTTTGACAAAGACTCAAACTGAATGCAAGTGAAGAACGAAGGCATAATCAGACTTAGGATTATTTTTCTTCCTTCAAGGCTTCAGTATGAACAAAATATATCTAGCTTTCTAGTTGGAAATATCACTTACCTTTTTGGTTATCATTATAGGAATCAATCACGAAATGGAAAAATCATTTTTGGAAGGCAAGTTTATTTGGAAAGAATCAACGTATGGAAACCAAGATTCTGATTGTGTGGGCGACAGGATCATCGGACTTTCATCTCAATCTTCAAATGGCTCGAGATCTCCTTAATTGATTCTGTCCAATGGGTTGATTGGAAGAATTCCTCTGGAAAATGCCAATGGTCAAAAAGGCTTAGAGGAGTATTTAAGGAGCTTTTCAAGTCATTCGAAAGAGCGTGAAAGAAGAATTCCAAAGTCTTAAGCTTCCCAAATCACTTATTCTTTCTCATACAGTGCTCAAACTTGTATTCGAAAAAGAGAGAAAACATTAAAGAGTAACTTTGTGAGAGCAGTAGAAACTCTTCACTGAGAAGTTAATGTTATAAGGCGGTAACACTCTTTTTCAATTCATAGTGAAAACCAGCCAAAAGGCAAGCGTGGGAGAGTGGACGTAGGCTGAATCTAAGCCAAACCACTATAAATCTTATGTTCATTTTCTCTTCCTTAAACTCCTTTACTTTATTTGTTATGATATCTTTCAAAATAGTTGTCAAAGTCTAAATTATTCCTCAAAGTCTGTTGTTCATCAGACTCAGTTTAAAAGTAAAGTAATTTTATTGTATTTTGCAAAATTTGTTTTCACACCTATTCACCCCCCCTCTAGGTATTTATACTAGCGCTTTCAATTGGTATCAGAACCTTGTGTGCTTATTCTGTTGAAGTGTTTTTTACTTCTAAGCTAAAGATCTTCTATGGCTAATATTTTGGCTCTAGGATTGGTTGAAGGACAGAGCAACACTAGACCTCCTTATTTCGATAGAAAAGAGTATAATGTGTGGAAGAACAAAATGAATGCATTTCTCAGATCCAGAAATCCTCTAGAGTGTGATGTTGTTGAAAAGGGAATCAATCCAAAGGCAACAACAACTTTAGATAAAGGGAAAGAAGTGATTGAGAAAGATGCTGATGAATCTGCACAACCTGAAATTATCAAGAGACGGGCTCTTGATGCAAAAGCAATTTATTCTTTATACTATGCCCTCTCTCCCACTGAATATAACCAAATTTCTTCTTGTGAAATAGCAAAAGAAGTTTGGGATAGACTATATGGTACTTATGAGGGGATTGATCATGTGAAGGAAACAAAAATAAATATTCTACTTGGACAATATGAATCCTTCAGAATGAAGCCTGGAGAATCCATTTGTGAAATGTTCAGTTGCTTTACAGAAATTGTGAATGGCCTGGTTTATCAAGATCAACCAATTTATGGACCAATGAAAGTCAACAAACTACTGCATGGACTTTCAAAAGACTGGAATCATGTGAAGACTTCAATTAGAGAAACTCAAAGGATCATGGCTCTATTAGTTGACGAACTGATAGGCATGCTTCAATCATACGAAGTGGAGCAGATCAATGATAAAGAAAACCCGAAAGGTAAGAAATCAATTGCGAAGTCTAATATTGATTCTGATGATACAGATTCGATGATGATATGGATGATGAGGAGTTAGCCCTTATGATAAAGAAATTCAGAAAATTGAATAGAAAGGGAAGAAGATTGAACTGGAAGAAGCAAAGCACGCAGAACTCACAGAAGAGACCAACAGAAGACATTGAAACTAACAAGGATGTTATATGCTTCGAATGTAAGAAAAATGGGCATATCAGACCAAACTGTCCCTTGTTGAAAAAGAAGAAAGGAAAATCTGAGAAGTACAAGAAAGCTCTTAAAACAGAAACTTGGAATGACATCGAATGTGAAGAAAGCGAAGAAGAATTTGCGAACATATGTCTAAAGGCTCATTCAGAGTCAGACTCAGAATCGGAAATAGACACTGATTCTGATTCTGACAAAGAAATCGAGGTTAGTCACTTAGAAATTCCTGTTAAAGTTTCTATGTATATAGATGAATTGTGCCTCAATCTTCAATCTTCTCTTAAAAGGATTTATGAACTGAAAAATGATAATTCTAAGCTCAAGCAATAGGAAGTTTATTGGAAGGGAAAGTTCGAAAGTCTAAAAAGAAGTTTTGATGATTTGAAAACAAATAAAAAAATCTGATTCTCTTTCAAAAGAAAATGCTGTTTTGAAAAGGGAGATTTCAAATATTTCAAAAAGGTTTTCCAAGGGATCAGAAAATTTGGAGAAAATTCTTACAACTTAAATACCATATTTTAACAAATCTGGTTTGGGTATGAATTCTGAAAATATTCATTTAATTGATTTTCCAAAAGTAAATGAGAGACTTAGATAAAAACCTGCAAAGACATTTTACAAAAATCAATTTCAAAAAGTATTTGTAAAAACTGTTGGCCGAAGTGCTCTCAGATGTTCGAAGTGTAGCAGCTCAGAACATTTTGAGAATGAATGTCCCAAAATTTGGAGACTAGTTAAGAAAGATTGGGCAAAAACTGTTTTTAACACTAACACCCCTGAACCTAAGAAAATCTGGGTACCAAAGAAAGTTTGAGTTTTTATTATGATTGCAAGTCACTATTAAAAGAAAAATCAAATGATACTTGGATAGTGGTTGTTTTAGGCATATGATAGGAGACTCTAGTTGCTTTGAGAAGCTTGAAAGACTAAAAATGAGGAAATGTTTCCTTTGGAGGAAATAGCAAAGGGAAGATTATAGGATATGGAACAGTGAAGATTGGAAGTCTGACTATCAACAATGTTTCCATAGTGAAAGGTTCAAACTATAATCTTTTGAGTATAAGTCAGCTTTGTGATACATGCTTCAGAATAAATTTTCAAGAAGGCATTTGTTCTAGAATAAGTCAAGCTTTTTCTCAATCCTTTATCGAGCGAAGGCATGGCAACATATAACTTCTGGACATAAATCCAGAAAATTCACAGTGCTTTATTTCTATTCAAGATGAAGAAAGTCTCTAGCATCGAAAGCTTGGTCATATAAATATGAAACAGATTGCCAAAATTTCTTTTAAGAAGCTGGTTCGAGGGCTTCCTAATTTGGCTTATCAGAAGTCTGAGTTATGCACTCCTTATGTCTTAGGAAAACAGGTCAGAAGTTATTTTAAACCAGCAAATCAAGTTTCTACCAGTTGTGTTTTGCAGCTTCTCCATATGGATCTTTTTGGACCAACAAGAACTCAAAGTATTGGCGGAAAGAAATATTGTCTAGTAATCATGGATGATTATTCACGTTTCACTTAGGTATTCTTTTTGACAAACAGATCTGAAACTTTTTCATATTTTTCAAAGTTTGCCAAGAAAGTTCAGAATGAGAAAGGTTATGTTATTTCAAGCATAAGAACAGATCATGGAGGTGAGTTTGAAAATCAGGATTTTGCAAACCTTTGTGATGAATCTGGTTTTCAACATGTTTTCTCTTCTCCATATACTCCAGAACAAAATGGGGTTGTGGAAAGGAAAAACAGATCTTTATAGGAAATGGTCAAAATTCTATTGATAGAAAGCAAAATATCCTCTCATTTTTTGGCAGAAGCAGTTTCTATTGCCTGTTATATTATCAACAAGGTGTTTTTAAGGCCTATCCTGGAAAAGACTCCCTATGAAGTATATAAAGGAAAGAAGCCAAATGTTTCATATTTTCATGTTTTTGGCTGTAAGTGCTTTATTTTGAAGAATGCGAATGATCAATTTGGAAAGTTCGAGGAAAAATCAGATGAAAGAATTTTTCTTAGGTATTAAATATTAAGCAAATCTTACAGGGTCTTTAACAAGAAGACTCAATCTGTAGAAGGATCTATGAACATCAGATTTCAGGATTATGTGCAGAATCAACCAGATCAGATTCAACTTGAAGAGTCTGAAACAATTCCAGACTTAGTAAAGCCTAATTCCCCTAAAGAGGTTCAGTCTTTTGGAGTATAGCAACAAGCAAAACAAAAAGATTCAAAAGGAATAAAGGATCAATAGATTCTCAAATAAAATAGAAACTGAAAGCACAAGTCAAGTCATCCCAAAGAACTCATCATTGGCAAAATTGATGAAGGAATCAGCACTAGATCCAAAGGAAAAGAAGACTCTAGTGCATGAGCATTTGTTTATGATATAGAACAAAAATGACTAAAAGAAGCATTGTCTAATGAAAGCTGGATAAAAGCTATGCAAGAAGAACTCAGACAATTCAACATCAATGATGTGTGGGAGTTGATTTCAAAACCCAAGGGCAAATCTATTATTGGAATGAAATGGGTTTTCAAGAACAAGATGAATGAGAATGGAAAAGTGGTTAGAAACAAAGCAAGGCTTGTGGCAAAAGGATACACACAAGAAGAATTGATATACTATGACGAAACCTATGAACCAATAGCAAGGTTATAAGCAATTAGATTATTACTTGCCTTTGCTTGTTATAAAAATTTCCGGTTATTCCAAATGGATGTCAAAAGTGCTTTCCTTAATGGATTCATTCAAGAAAAAATCTATGTGGAACAACCACCAGGATTTGAAGATCCAAGAAAACCATACTTTGTCTACAGACTGAAAAATGCATTATATGGTCTGAAGCAGGCACCACGAGCTTGGTATGAAAGGTTGAGTAAGTTTCTAATAGAAAATGGCTTTGAGAAAGGAAAAGTTGATACTACTCTGTTTATAAAAAGAGAATGAAAAGATTTTCTACTTGTATAGATTTATGTAGATGATATAATCTTCGGTTCTCCTAATGAAAATCTCTGTAAGAAATTTTCAAGATCTATGCAAGAAGAATTTGAAATGAGCATGATGGGTGAATTGACATTCTTTCTGGGATTGCAAGTTAGACTATCAAAGAAATGTATATTCATTCACCAGGAGAAATATGCCAAAGATCTTATCAATAAATTTGGATTGGAAAATTGCAAGAAGACATAAACTCTCATGTCAAGTTCATCAAAATTGGACAAGGATGAAGGAGGAAAGAAAGTAGATCAAAAACTATATAGAAGCATGATCGGTTCTCTTCTTTACCTCACTACCTCTAGACCTGACATTTTATTCAGTGTGTGCATCCATACTAGATTTCAATCTGATCAAAAGAATCTCATCTAAGTGCCATTAAACGCATCATCAAATATGTTGTTACTTTTGTGGCATCCTAGAATTTCATAAAAATCCCTAAATGTGCTATGAGCCATGGATAGGCGATGGAAGCACCGTCATTGTATTGTGAAGCCTTTTTTATCCATGATTTGCAATGAGATTTATGGCCAAGCTTTTAATTGATAATTTTTTTTTTATAGGAAAGAAAGTTCTATCATTGGCCACGTGTGTTATAAATTGGAACTTATGGATTTATGACTACAAGTTTTATGGCCATATTATTTTTGTAAGTTAGGAATTTATTTAAGTGGAAAATATTAGTAGATTAAATTAGAGAAGAGAGGGCCAAGACTCTTAGGCCATGACCAGCCCAAGATCACCCCCCCCCATTCGGCCTTTTAGCCTGGCCCGCGAAGCCCTAAAGGAAAGGGCTGCCGTCCGACCGGCCCATGGAGCCTCATTGGGCCGTCGACCAAGCCAGCCCCAAGCCCAACCGGATGAGCCCTCTTGCATGAAGAAATCTCCAAGTGTCCTCACCTAGTGGCCATGTGTAGCAAGCCATGCAAAAAAACTAATGATGGCTAATGATGGAGGAAAGGAAAATTAGAGGGGAAAGTGGGCAGATTAAGCGAGAAAGAGAGAGAGAGAGGGGTTCGTCCGAGAAAGAGAGAGGAGAGAAAAAGAGAAAGGAGAGGCCGTGCGTGCGAGAGGAAGGAGAAGGGCCATCCGCCGATCGTCCGCCTAGCTCGTCGCCGTCTGTTTGCCGCCTTGGCCACCATTTGTCGCTGTTTCGTGCTTCAATTCGAGGCAAGTAGAGTCCATTTCTCTACTCTTTGCTAGCTGAAACGTGTGCATGTTGGCTGGTGAGTGTTGGATGTGGTGAAGGTGAGGAGATTTCGAAGAAATGGGGAGGAATGTGATTGTTGTGCATGCTGTATTTGGAAAAGTCAGCCCGTTCCTCCGTGAGATTTTGAGTTGCATGTGATTTTGAGTGAGAATCCTACTTCGACTTCTTAATAAAAGTGGTAGAGGACATCTTGATGTATCACATATAAAAAATTTAGAGGAAAAGAACAAGTATAGGTAGGTGGAATCATTGTTCTTTGAAGAAGACTAGATCTGGAAATTTTAGTACCGACCCTTGATGAAGGCATGGATGGTAAGGCAATCTTTTTGTTGAAATTTCACTTTGATTTCTGAACAAAAGTTGTAAAGGACATCCTGAGGTTTAACATATAAAAAATTTAAAGAAAACAAACAAGAATAGATAGGTGAAATCGCGGTCCTTTGGAGATGATTAGATCTGGAAATTTCGGTACTAGGAACAGGAGTTTTAACCATCTATATTTAATTATCTAGGACGAATTTGACTTTGATGTCTTCATGAAGTATCTACCTTATGGTCTTGACTATTACATAATCTAATTTCATAATTTTTGAAGGTCATTTGGGTATTTAATTAAAAACATTTCTAAAACTGCGCAAGCTGGATTGTGCGAATTTCAAAAGCTGTAATGCATGGATTATTCTGTTTTAAATGAAATTCTGGTGGTGCTGTGTTCTTCATGAGATAACTGCCTCTAGAGCTTGTCTATGATGTATTAAATTCTTAGAATATATTAGGGCCAATCACTAAATTTTAAGGTGTGTTAATTAAAATAATAGTAATGATCCATGAGTTTGCCCCATGAATTATAATGGTTTTAAGTGATTGATCTTGCTACACATGTGATGACATTTGGCATTACATATAAAAATCAAAAGTTGAATTTGACCTTGTTGCCATCACATCATGTGTCATGTTGATATTGAGACATAATTGTGAACATGAATTATGATAAATGAGGATATCGTCGGAGGTGTGAGTCGACGATGCCCCGAGAGTGTCGGGATGCCCGGAGGTGAGTGCCGGATGCCCAAAGGTGTGTGCCAGAAGTGTGTGCCGTAGGTTCCTCGCAATGCCAGGTTGGGTGCGAGCGATAAAATGTGGGATGCAATTACTAGTTCCGGGAAAGAAAAATGTGGTGATCCAATTGAAAGATAAAAGCCGAAATTGAATCATGCATAGTATGGTGACATGTATGCATTGTGGTATGATGTTATATGTACAAGTGCATGGTGGTATATACACATAACATGGTGACTTATGTACATGGTTGTTTTGATATGATGTGCATGGCTGAAAGGTGAGGTATGTTTAACATGTATGAACTATATGTACTCTACCATGATGTCAAGATTGTTCTGATTGATGCATTGAGTAGTTTAATGGATCTTTTACCTACTGAGTGGTTGTACTCACCCCTTTGGGGACTAACATTTCAGATTAGAAAGATGCCTCTCCCACCGGTCACGCGCGGTACCTTTTATGGCCTTCCATCCGACGTGAAGGTTGAGTGTATGGAGCATATATGTGTCACCATTCCTGATTTGGTGTTCATTCAGGTTCGTGTGCTGGTGATGTACGAGGTGGGCTTGGTTGGGGGCCCGGTCATCCAGGAGTTCTTGTCTGTCCACGTCCGTCGAGACGGAGTGATGCTGGGGATGTTGCCGCCACCATCGCCCGATGCACCAGGGTGGGTGTGATGGCCCACGTGAGGAGTGGGAGCTGACACGTTTTGGGGATAGCCGACACTTATAGATGGAGGGTTATACATGATCGATATAGGGGGTCAAGATCTCTCTTTTGAGCTGTAGCCAAGTTTAGCTAAAAGTCTTGGCTTTTTTATTGTACCGACCCGAGATGTCCATCATAAAAAAAAAATGTAAATAAAAGTGCCTCAGCTTTATGTTTTCCTTCGATGTGTAGTTGGTGTGTGTTGTATCATCGTTACGGGAGTAGAGGGATGGTGAAACTCGTCTTTATTTTCGCTATGAGCTGCGCCAAATTCTTTTCAAAAAAAAAAAAAATGCCCATGAACAAGGGTTCTTCTTTAACCCCGAAACAAAGATATGTAACTAGTATTCAATAGGTAGAGCGATAGGTATCTGTGGCGACATTTGTTCTTTGGGGGTGCCACAACTTTTCCAAAGTTGGTTTTATGGTATCCAAAAGAATAAGACTTTACTCTACTTGGTTATTCTGACGTTGATTTAGCTACATGTAGAGTCGACAGAAAGAGCACATCTGGAACGTGTCAACTGTTGGGACATATGTTGGTATCTTGGTTCTCAATGAAACAAAGTATGGTGGGATTATCTACAGCACAAGCATAATATGTTGCTCTTAGAAGTTGTTGTTCTCAAATTCTATGGATAAGACAACAACTAAGAGACTTTGGAATAGAAGAATCTTGCACATAGATCAAATGTGACAACACAAGTGCTATCAACCTTACAAGAAACCCAATTATTCACTCAAGAGCAAAGCATATAGAGATTCGTCATCATTTTATAAGAGATCATGTCCAAAATGGCGAGATTATGGTTCAGTTTATTGATTCAAAGAATCACTTGGCAGATATCTTCACAAAACCTTTGGAGAATAGCTTATTTAAGTCAATTCGCAACAAGCTGAATATCATCTCTTCTCATGATTAAAGTACGTAGTTGATCAAACTCGGAACTTCATCTTAAGGAAGTTTCTTCAGTATGAAAATTTCTCCAATCCAGGTATTTTATTTTTAGTATGAACAAGTATGATTATGTTTGAATCATCGCTTGCCTATTTTTATTTTTATTTTGGAAATTACTGTTTTATTCCTAATTTTGGATTTCAATTTTTTAGCAGTTATCTTTTTAAAAATTATTCTAAAAAGGCATTTTTCTTTGTGACGATTCATTTACCTCTTTTCAATTTATTTAAATACTTCGGTATATTTCCATCAAGCACAGCACTTCCAAACCCTAATACCAGATCTCTCTCTCTCTCTCTCTCCCGATTTTTACTCTCAAAATCACTCTACAAGTTTTTTTCACTATTCCATTCGAACATGTCGACGAAGTCCTCCAAGTCTACATCAATGCCATACCATTGGAAATCCTCTCGCATCGCAAGCTGTGGTCCTCGGAACATGCCTGATGGACCAACTCACTTTGATCTTACTGGAGAAGATTCTCCACGAAGTTCTCCTCGTCAATCTGCAGATGAGGAAATTACACAAGAAGCGATTCCTATCAGAGTAATGAGGCCTAAGGTACTCTACAAGCATTACACATTTTTGAAATAGGGAGGAAGTCCAATGAACTTTATCACTAATTTTCTGAAAGATAATGGGTATGGCAACGAAACTTTGTTCTTGAAAACGACGGATAGACTAGGAGTGGCGCCAAAATGAACATTAGAAAATGAATTTGTAAATTTTCCTTATGATCCTCGTTTTAGGTCAGAAAATCAACCTGAGAACAAAATATGATGATGAGAGAATTTTTACAAATTTCCAACCTCGGATGGGTGTGGCCGTTGAAATTCCTGGAGAAAGAACGAAACTTTTTCGTTCAAAAGAGCATAAAAGGGTTTATGCTCAAATGCTGAACAGAGGAGTGATAAACCCTCGCACAATGGACTTTGACTTTCTGGATTCCATAAAGGTTAACTTGAGGGAAATGTTAGCCAATCTTCAACTTGAAAAATTTTGTGCAAAGTCAGTAGAAGCATATCCTGAATTAATGGCATATTTTTACTCAAATCTGTCTTTCCTAGATCAAACTCATGTTCAATTCATTATTTGTGATAAAGTGTTTGTTGTGGATGTGAATATTCTAGCTTATATTTTGGGTGTTGAACGGAGTGGTTTTCTACCCATTAATGTTTCAATCAATCAAGCTACTTGGTTTCTGGTGAATGACAGATTGCCGAGTGGGAGTATTACTTACTCTCGTATGCTAGCTTTAAACATTCTGCTGCACAAGATTGTGATCAATTGCATTAGACCTAAGGCTGCCTCCAAGACTAATGTCTCGAGATTTGAGGCGAAGATAATGTGGGCAATTTGCAATGAAATTCCTTTTTCAATACCACATAATATCTTTTTGCATATGTATGGAACTGTGATGAAAGAAAAAGGACAACTGCCCTACTCAACCTTGATAACAAGATTATTCAGACACTTTCAGATCTAGTTGCCCTCTTAACTTCGATCAAGAACTCTCACTCCTATGGAGATAGGAATGAATATGATTTCCAAAATGAGGCTGAAAGATCTGTCTAAGGCCCTAGATCTTTTGAAGAATGAATCATCTAGCAGAATCAAGGAAGGATCTACTGCTGCAAATAAGCGAAAAGGAAAGGATGTTGTCCAAAAGACTTCAAAGAAAAAGAAATCTATCCTTCTGTAGGACAAAGAGGAGAAAGATGATGATTTGACAATATCTACAATTGCTTTGTGCAATCTTCAAGGTTCTGTTGATTCTGAAGAGACGGAAGAAGAAGAAGGTGAACAAGAAGAAGAAGAAGAAGAAGAAGAGAGTGATGCTGAAAGATCAGCAGAAAAGAAGGATGAAGATGAAGATTCTAAAGGAGACACTAGTGCAATGCCATTGAAGAACACAGGGAAAAGGATGCATCCGAAAAAGAGGACTTTGAACAAGAAAAGAGATCTAGTGCTGGAAATGAAAATGTACAAGAAGGAGAAGTCTCATCTCAACCTGAAGGCACCAAAATAGGGGGAGATCATGAGAAAACTCCTTTGACCGCACCTATTGCTAGTGATGGCATTAGTCGATCTCCTGCAGATGCTGAAGATGTTTACGCATCTCATTTCCCTGAAGTTGATGTTAAAGAGGAAACTCTAAGTCAGGATAAGCAACAAACCGCACGCGTTCAAGTTGATGTTCCTCCATTTCTAGATACTCAACAAATTCACTTCGCTGAAGCTAATGCTCAAATTGAACCTAATGCCAACTATCCAAGGATAGTAGAACTCCTTTTGGAGTTAAAAGCACAGCAATATGCTATGGAGGTTGAAATTCAGAAGCTACACACTGCCTTAAGGTCTACCTCAGAATTTCGTACTAGCAAGGTACAGTCTCTTGATACTCAGGTTCAAACGCTGAATCAACAGGCTTCGTAAACTGTAGCCAAAGTAGAAAATGTCTATCAATAGTGCTTAGAGAAGCTTGAGGAGACAATGTAGTCGCTGGAGGATTTCCGACGTGTTCATGTTTCAAGACAACCCTGATTGACTTTATCTTCTTATATATCATTTTTTATTCACACTTTTTATTCCTCACTAACTCTTTCTTTTTGCTGATGACAAAAAGGGGGAGAATGAGAGCAGATTTAAAAGTTCCTAATGTTTGAACTTGGTTGTGTTGAACCTTAATGGTCTGCAGTTAACTTTTGTGGTTATGGATTGAACTTTTGTAGTTCTTGTTACTTGTTCTTATTATAAGTTGTCATGTGCTACTAAAGTGTTGTTTTGCAGGATATAAGTTTTAAATCTGCATGAAAGTTTTGTCACTATAAAAAAAATGGGGAGATTGTTGGAGAAAACTCCTATTAGATTTTAAAGTTGACAAAACTTTTCTAAGTTTTATTCTCATTTTCATTCTGAGGAATACGAGACTTCTATGTAATTCTTTCAAAGTCTATCTCACATTAGAAGTCTACCCCACTCCGACGAAGACTCAGACTGAACGTTGTTGAAGAAAACTCCTTTGATGTTTTGAGGTTGACAAAATTTATCCAAAGTCTATTATGAAGATTTCCAGACTTCTGTGTCAAAGTATGAAGACTGCCAGACTTTTGTGTCAAAGTCTGTTATACATCAGAAGTCTGCCCACTTTGACAATTCTAGATTGAACGCAAGTAAAGGATGAAGACTTATACAGATAAGGGATTATCTATCTTTCTTCAAGGGTTCAGTTCATATGGATTATATGGTCTTTTGGATGGAAATTCACCTACGAGATTGATTATCTTTATTGGAATCAATTTAGATACATCAAATATTTTCGGAAGGCAAGTAAATTTGGAAAGAATTTACTTATGGAAATCAAGATCCTGATTGTATGGGCGGACAGGATTGACGAGCTTTCATCACAATCTTTAAACAGCTTGAAGATCTCCTTAATTGATTTTGTCCAACGGGTTGATTGCAAGAATTCCTTTGGAAAGTGCCAACGGTTGAGAAGGCATAGAAGAGTATTTAAGGAGGACTCTCCAGTTGTTCGATAGAGTGCATGAAAGAGAAATCCCAAAGTCTGAAGCTTCCCATTTTCTTGTTACTTCTTACACTGAGCTCAAAGTTGTACTCAAAAGAGAGATACTTATAGTGTGACTTCGTGAAAGAGTAGTAGAAACTCTTCACTGTGAAGTTGAGATCACAGATTGTAAATTCTCTTTTGATTCTTAGTGGAAACCAACCAGGAGGCTGTCAGCGTGGGAGAGTGGACGTAGGCTTGAACTAAGCCGAACCACTATAAATTATGTGTTCTCATTCTCTTCCCTAAACTCATTTACTTTATTCGTAGTTCTGTTTATAGTTAAAGTATGAACTCACTCAAAATTTGTTGTTCTTCAAACTCAGTTTCAAAAGCAAAAAAAAATTATTACTCTTTGCGAAAATTGTCTTCACACCTATTCACCTCTCTCTAGGTGTTCATACTAGCACTTACAATTGGCATTAGAGCTTGTGTGCTTAATTATTAAAGTGTTTTACTTCTAAGCTAAAGATCTTCTATGGCTAGTAATTTGGCTCCAGGTTTGGTTGAAGGTCAGAGCAACGCTAGACCTCCTTACTTTGATGGAAATGAGTACAATGTATGGAAGAACAAGATGAATGCTTTTCTCAAATCAAGAGATCCCTTGGAGTGGGATGTTGTTGAAAAAGGGATTAATCCTAAAGCAACATCAACCTCAGACAGAGGAAAATAAGTTGTTGATGCCAACGAGACAACACAAACTGAAATTACCAAGAGAGAAGCTCTTGACGCTAAAGCTATCTAGTCTTTATATTGTGCCTTATCTCCCACTGAATATAACCAAATTTCTTCTTTGTGAAATAGTAAAAGAAGTTTGGGACAGATTACATGTTACCTACAAAGGGACTGACCGTGTGAAGGAAACCAAAATAAACATCTTACTCGGACAATATGAAGCCTTCAGAATGAAGCCTGGAGAATCTATAACTGATATGTTCAGTCGCTTTACAGAGATTGTAAATGGCCTAGCATATCAAGGTCAGCCAATCTTAGGACCAATGAAAGTCAACAAACTACTGTGTGGGCTTTCGAAAGATTGGAATCATGTGAAGACTTCAATTAGAGAAACTCAGAAGATTATGCTTCCATCAGTTGATGAACTGATAGGCACGCTTCAGTCATACGAAGTGGAGCAGATAAATGATGAAGAAGATCCTAAAGGTAAGAAATCAATCGCTTTAAAGTTTAAAATTGAAACTGATGATACAGATTCAGATGATGATATGGATGATGAGGAGCTGGCGCTTATGATCAAGAAATTCATAAAGTTGAATAGAAAGGGAAGAAGATTCAACTGGAAGAAGCAGAGCACGCAGAATTTCCAAAAGAGACCAACAAAGGACAATGAAACCAGCAAAGATGTGATATGCTTCGAATGTAAGAAAAATGGGCATATCAGACCAAACTGTCCACTGTTGAAGAAGAATAAAGGAAAAACTGAGAAGTAAAAAAAGGCACTCAAAATTGAAACTTGGAGTGACACCGAGTGTGAGGAAAGCGAAGAAGAATATGCCAACATATGTCTAATGGCTCATTCCAAATCAAACTAAGAATTAGAAACAGACTCGATTCAAACTCTGACAAAGAAATCGAGGTAATTAATTTAAAAATTTCTATCAAAGTCTCTAAATATATATATGAACTTTGTCTCAGTCTCAAATCCTCTCTTAAAATGATTTTTGAACTAAAAATGGAGAATTCTAAACTCAGGTAACAGGAAGTTTCTTGGAAAGAAAATTTTGAAAGTCTAAAAACAAATTTTGATAATTTGAAAGAAAATTTCGATTCTCTTTCAAAGGAAAATACTATTTTGAAAATAGATCTTTCAAACATTTTTAAAAGGATTTGAAAAACCAGAGAAAATTATTTTAGCTCAAATACCCTACTTTAACAAATCTAGTTTGGGTATGACTTTAGAAATTGTTTCATTAATTGATTTTCCCAAAGTAAAAGAAAGAATTAAGCAAAGACCTGCAAAGGCATTTTATAGAAATCATTTTCAAAAAGTTTTTGTAAAGCCCGTTGACCATAGTGCACTTAGATGTTCAAAGTGTAACAGCTCATAACATTTTTAGAAAGAATGTCATAAGGTTTGGAGACCAGTTAAGAAGGACTAGACTAAAATTGTTTTTAATATTAACTCTCCTGGACTCAAGAAAATCTGTGTACCAAAGAAAGTTTGAGTTTTTCTTTTGATGACAGGTCAATATTAAAATAAAGATCAAATGGTATTTGGATAGTGGCTATTCGAGGCATATGACAAGAGACTCAAGCTACTTCATAAAGCTTGTTAGACTGAATGGAGGAAAAGTTTCTTTTTGAGGAAACGGCAAAGGAAAGATTGTAGGATGTGGAACTATGAAGATTGGAAGCCTGACTATCAACAATGTTTCCTTAGTGGAAGGTTTAAACTACAATCTACTAAGCATAAGTTAGCTTTGTGATATTGGTTTCAAAATAAACTTCCAAGAAGGTATTTGTTCTTGAACGAGTCAAGACTTCTCTCAATCTTTTAATGGTCGAAGGCATTGCAACATATGCCTTCTAGATGTAAACCCAGAAAGTTCTCAGTGCCTTATTTCTATTCAAGATGAAGCAAGTCTCTAGCATCAGAAGCTTGGTCATGTTAACATAAAGCAAATTGCCAAGATTTCTTCTAAGAAGCTTGTTCGAGGACTTCTTAATCTAGCTTACCAGAAGAATGAGTTATGCACTCCATGTGTCTTGGGAAAACAAGTTAGAAGTTCATTTAAACCTGTGAATCAAGTCTCTACCAATCGAGCTCTGTAGCTTCTTCATATGGAGCTTTTTAGACCAACCAGAACTCAAAGTATTGGTGAAAAGAAACACTACCTAGTAATCGTAGATGATTACTCTCGTTTTACTTGGGTATACTTTCTGGCAAGTAAGCCTGAAGCTTTCTCTTATTTCTCGAAGTTTGCCAGGAAAGTTCAGAATGAAAAAGGTTATGCTATTTCAAGCATACGAACTGATCATGGAGGTGAGTTTGAAAATTAGGACTTTGCGAGGTTCTGTGATGAATCTGGTTTTCAGCATGTTTTCTCTTCTCCATACACTCCAAAACAAAATGGGGTTGTGGAAAGAAAGAACGTATCCTTATAAGAGATGGCCAGGACTCTCTTGATAGAGAGCAAAATCTCATCTCGATTTTGAGCAAAAGTAGTATCCACAGCTTGCTATATTATCAACAGAGTATTCTTGAGGCCTATTCTAGAGAAACTCCTTATAAAGTGTATAAAGGAAAGAAGCCGAATGTTTCCAACTTTCATGTCTTTGGGTGTAAATGTTTTATTCTAAAGAATGCGAATGATCGATCTGGAAAGTTCGAAGAGAAATCAGATAAAGGAATCTTCCTTGACTATTCAACTTCAAGCAAAGCTTACAAAGTCTTTAACAAGAAGACTCAATCCGTGGAAGAATCTATGAATGTCAAGTTTCAGGATTATGTGCAGAATCAACCAGATCAGACTCAACTTGAAGAGTCTGAACCTGTTCCAGACTTAACAAAGTCTACTTCCCTTGAAGAGGTTCAAACTTCTGGAGAACAACAACAAGCAGAACGAGAAGATTCAAACGAAGTAGAAGATCAACAGACTTTTAGACCAAACAACAACTGGAAGCATAAGTCAAGTCATCTCAAAGAACTCATCATTGACAACAATGATGAAGGAGTTCGCACCAGATCCAAAGGAAGAGAAGAGTCCAGTGCTCTAGCACTTGTTTCTAAGATAGAACTAAAAGGAGTAGACGAAGCCTTGTTTGATGAAAGCTAGATAGAAGCTATGCAGGAAGAACTCAAACAATTCAATATCAACGATGTATAGGAGCTAATTCCAAAACCCAAAGGCAACCTATTATTGGAACAAAATGGGTTTTCAAGAACAAGATGAATGAGAATGGAAAAGTGGTCAGAAACAAAGCAAGACTCGTGGCAAAATGATATACACAGGAAGAAGGGATAGACTATGATGAGACTTATGTACGGTAGCGAGGTTAGAAGCAATTAGATTATTACTTGCTTTTGCTTGTTATAAAAATTTTAGGTTATTCCATATGGATGTCAAAAGTACATTCCCGAATGGGTTCATGCAAGAAGAAATCTATGTGGAACAACCACCAGGATTTGAAGATCCAATAAAGCCATACTCAATCTACAGACTATAAAATGCCTTGTATAGACTGAAGCAAGCACCTCGAGCTTGGTATGAAAGGTTGAGTAAGTTTTTTTCTAACTCATAATAATTTTGAAAAGGGAAAAGTTGATACTATTTTGTTTATAAAGAAAGAAGGAAAAGACTTTCTACTGATACAAATTTATGTAGATTATATTATTTTTTGTTCTCTTAACGAAAGTCTCGGCAAGAAATTTTCAAGACCTATGCAGGATGAATTGAAGATGAGCATAATGGGTGAGTTAATTTTCTTTTTGGGATTGCAAGTCAGATAATTGAAGAAAGGTATATTCATTCACTAAGAAAAATATGCCAAATATCTCATCAAGAAATTTGGGTTAGAGAATTGCAAGAAAACAGAGACACCAATGTCAAGTTCTTCAAAACTGGACAATGATGAAGAACGGAGGAAAGTAGATCAGAAGCTATACAGAAGCATGATCGGTTCACTTCTCTACCTTACTGCTTCTAGACCTAATATTTTATTTAGTATTTGCATCTGTGCAAGATTTCAATATGATCCAAGGGAATCTCATCTAAGTGCTGTAAAACGCATCATTAAATATGTTGCGACTTGCCCAAAGCAAGGTCTATGATATCCAAAAGAATGAGACTTTACCTTTCTTGGATACTCAGACGCTGATTTAGCAGGTTGTAAAGTTGATAAAAATATCACATTTGGCACTTGTCAATTGCTGGGAAATATGTTGGTATCTTGGTTCTCAAGAAAGCAAAGTACTGTAGCTCTATCAACAGCAAAAGCAGAGTATGTTGCTCTTCGGAGCTGTTGTTCTCAAATTCTATGGATAAGACAACAACTGAGAGACTTTGGGATTGAAAAAGCATGTGCCGAGGTCAGATGCGACAACACCAGTGCTATTAATCTCACCAAGAATCCAACTCTTCATTAAAGGGTTAAGCATATAGAGATTCGACATCACTTTATAAGAGATCATGTCCAAAATGGGGAGATTATGATTAAGTTCATTGATTCGAAGAATCAGCTAGCAGACATCTTTACAAAGCCTCTGGAGAAAAATCTATTTGAGTCTATTCGCAGCAAGCTAAATATTATATCTCCTATTATTTAAAGTTTGAAGTTGGTCAGACTTAGAATTTCCAAACGCTACTTCAGTAAGAGAATGTCTCGAATCCAGGTATTTTATTTTGGGTATGAAAAGTTATGATTAACCGAATCGTCACCTGCCTATTTTATTTTTAGAAGTTATCTTTTTCGAATTTTGAATTTTTGACAGTTTCATTTTCAGTTTATTCCGAAAAGGCATTTTCTTTTGTGTCGCTTCAACTTCCTGTTTTTGACAGCTTTTTATCTCCCAAAACGATTCATTTCTAAAACCGTCTCTCAAAACCCTAATCGCGATTCTCTTCTCCCTCGACTTTTTCTCTTAAAATCTCTCTACAAGTTTTCATCTTTTCTTCACTCGAGCCTGTCTGTGAAATCCTCCTAGCCTGCAAACATATTTTACCAAAGGAAATCCTCTCAGATTGCAAACAAAGGGCCTCGGAATGTGTCAGAAGGGCAGACACATTTCGATCTCATGGAGGAATATTCTCCACGTAACTCTCTGCAGCATTATCCGCAGAATCCTCCGTGCCGACCTCTGGAAGAGGAAGTCAAGCAAGACGCAGTTCCTCTCCGAACTCAGACACCCCAGGTTCTTTATAAGCCTTACACTCATTTGAAGCAGGGTGGTACTCCTATGACTTTTATCACTGATTTTCTAAGAGGACACAGGCATAGAAAAGAGATTGTTTTCTTAAGAATGATGGAACGGTTGGGTATAGCGCCGAAAGGGTCAGTAGACAAAGCATTTCTTTATTTTCCTTCAAACCCTAGGTTCAGTTCTGAGCATCCTGAAAACAAGGATGATGATGAGCGGTTTTATTCAAATTTCAAACCTAGAATGGGTGTTGCTGCAGATGTTCCTGGAGAGAGAACGGGGTTATTTCGTTCAAAGGAGCACAAAAGGGTTTATACCCAAATGCTGAGGAGAGGGGTCATGAACCCTCGAACTGTCGATTTTGACTTCTTAGACTCGATCAAGGTTAACTTGAGGAAAAAGTTAGCCTTCCTTCAACTCGAGAATTTCTGTTCTGAGACGGCTGTTGCATATCCAAAATTGATAGCATTTTTCTACTTGAATCTATCTTTTCTTGACCAGAATCGAATCCAAATTATTATGAGTGATAAAGATTATGCGGTGGACATTGACACATTGGCAAACATTCTTGGGGTGGAAATGAGCGTTTTTCAACCAATCAGTGTCTCAATTGGTCAAGCAACGAGATTTCTTGTCAAGGACATATTACCAAAATGAGGCATCACATATTCTAAACTGTCAATCTCAAACGTTCTGTTGCACAAAGTTGTCATTAACTATTTCAGACCAAAGGCTGCATCAAAAACAAATATTTCGAGATTTGAAGCAAGACTCATGTTTGCTATCTGCAATAGGATGAGATTTTCACTCCCTCATACTATCCTAATGCACATGTACAGGATAGTTATGAAGGACAAAGGACAATTACCTTATTTTGCGCTGGTTACAAAGTTGTTTAGACGTTTTCAAATCGAGTTTCCCGCCTCACTTTGCTCTCAAATTGTTGCTCCTATGATAATAGGACTGAAGATGATTTCAAAGATGAGGTTGAAGGATCTGAACAAAACTATTGAGCACTTGAAGAAGGAGTCCTCAAGTAAAACCAAGGAAGATTCTACTGGAAGAAAGAGGAAAGGAAATGAAGTTGTGCATGAACCTGTAAAGAAGAGGAGATCACTTATCTTACAGGACGAAGAGGATGAAGATGATCTTACAATTTCTACCATTGCCTTAAAGAAACTTCAAGGTTTTGTTGGTTTTGAGCAACCAAAGGAAAAGGAATGAGGAAACAGAGAAGAAACAGAGCAAGAAGAAGAAGAAGGAACAGAGAAGGAAGAAGCAGAAAGAGAAGGAACAAGGGCTGAAGAAGAAGAAGAATGTCATTCTGGAAAGAAGGGTGAGGATGACTCTTATGCAGAAACAGTTGCAATAACATTGTCTAAGATTCAGATGCAACTAGGAGTAGACCAGTAGGAGTACGAACAAAGAAAGAGCATCACTCTCGTTCTGAAAACGAGAAGACACAAGAAGGAATCTCTTCTCCACCTGTAGGCATAGAAACAGGGGGAGCTCGTGAGAGAACATGGACTTCTTCTCCACATTTTGCGAGTGATGGCATTAATCGATCTCCTGCGAACCCAGAAGATGTTTATGCTTCTCAATTTCCTGAAGCTGACATTAAAGAATCTACTCCAAGTCTTGGTGCTAGACAAGTTGATGTTCCTTCATCTCTCAATTCTCCTCGAATTCAATTCGCTGAAGCTGGTGTGCAGACTAAACCAAATTCTGACTATCCAAGGATGATGGAACTCCTTTTGGAGGTTAAAGCTTAGCAATACACCATGGAGATAGAGATTTAGAAACTTCACACTACCTTGAGATCCTCTTCTGAATTTCACACTACAAAGGTATGGTCCTTAGACACTCAGGTACAAACTTTGAATCAACGAGTCTCTCAGACTGTGGCCAAGAATGATCAGGCTATTTAGATTCTCAAGATTGTTCAGACTCAAGTCGAGAATATTCATCGCTAGTGCTAGAAGGTTGAGGAGGCAGTGCAGTCCATGGGGGATTTCCAACTAGTTCGAGTTCCTCAACAATCTTGATTCCATTTATCTCTTTTCTATTTTGACTTTCTCCACTTTTTGCAGTTGACAAAAAGGGGGAGAATGTGCAGAACTTAACCTTTTGCAGATTTGAGTTGATTATGTTTGATTGTTTTGAACACTTATAATTTGCAGCAACTTTTGTGGTGATGATTATGGATGTGGATGTTTAAATCTTGATGTGTTTCTAATTTTTCAAGATTAACATGCTTTCTATGGTTGCAGAATCGATGCTATCCAGATCCTTAACAAATTGTTTTTATAAGATATCATGTACACTTAATAGTTGTTTTGCAGGGTATAAATCTTTAAATCTGCAGGGAAATTTTGTTACCATAAAAAAGGGGGAGATTGTTGGAGAAAACTCCTTTGATGTTTTGAAGTTGACAAAACTTATCCAAAGTCTATTTTGAAGATTTCCATACTTCTGTGTCAAAGTCTGAAGACTGCCAGACTTTTGTGTCAAAGTCTATTGTACATCAAAAGTCTGCCCACTCTGACAAATTCTAGACTAAACGCAAGTGAAAGATGAATACTTATCTAGATAAGGGATTATCTATCTTTCTTCAAGGGTTCGGTTCATATGGATTATATATGGTCTTCTAGATGGAAATATCACCTATGAGATTGATTATCTTTATTGGAATCAATTTAGATACATCAAATATTTTTGGAAGGCAAGTAAATTTGGAAAGAATCTACTTGTGAAAACCAAGATTCTAATTGTATGGGCGAATAGGATTGACGGGCTTTCATCTTAATCTTTAAATAGCTCGAAGATCTCCTTGATTGATTTTGTCCAACGGGTTGATTGGAAGAATTCATTTGGAAAGTGCTAACAATCGAGAAGGCATGAAGGAGTATTTAAGGAGGACTCTCCAGTTGTTCGATAGAGTGCATGAAAGAGAAATTCCAAAGTATGAAGCTTCCCATTTTCTTGTTACTTCTTACACTGAGCTCAAAGTTGTACTCAAAAGAGAGATACTTATAGTGTGACTTCATGAAAGAGCAGTAGAGACTCTTCACTATGAAGTTGAGATCACAAATTGTAAATTCTCTTTTGATTATTTGTGGAAACCAGCCAAGAGGTTATCAACGTGGGAAAGTGGACGTAGGCTTGAACTAAGCCGAACCACTATAAATTATGTGTTCTTATTCTCTTCCCTAATTTTTTTTTTACTTTATTCGTAGTTCTGTTTATAATTAAAGTCTGAACTCACTCAAAATCTATTGTTCTTCAAACTCAGTTTCAAAAGCAAAATATTTTTATTACTCTTTGCGAAAATTGTCTTCACACATATTCACCCCCTCTAGGTGTTCATACTAGCACTTACAAACTCGAGTGAAGAACGAAGACATAATCAGACTTAGGATTATTTTTTCTTCCTTCAAAGCTTCAGTACGAACAAAATATATTTGGCTTTCTAGTTGGAAATATCACTTACCTTTTTGGTTATCATTATTAGAATCAGTCATGGAACGGAAAAATCATTTTCGGAAGGCAAGTTTATTTGGAAAGAATCTACTTATGGAAACCAAGATTCTGATTGTGTGGGTGACTAGGATCATCAGACTTTCATCTCAATCTTCAAACGGCTCGAGATCTCCTTAATTGATTCTGTCCAACGGGTTGATTGAAATAATTTCTCTGGAAAATACAAACGGTCAAAAAGGCTTAGAGGAGTATTTAAGGAGGTTTTTTAAGTCATTCGAGAGAGCATGAAAGAAGAATTCCAAAGTCTAAAGCTTCCCAAATCACTTATTCTTCCTCATACAGTGCTCAAACTTGTATTCGAAAAAGAGAGAAAACATTAAAGAGTGACTTTGTGAGAGTAGTAGAAACTCTTCACTAAGAAGTCAATGTTATAAGGCTGTAACACTCTTTTTCGATTCATAGTAAAAATAAGCCAGAAGGCTGTTAGCGTGGGAGAGTGGACATAGGCTTAATCTAAGCTGAACCACTATAAATCTTATGTTCATCTTCTCTTCCCTAAACTCTTTTACTTTATTTATTGTGATATCTTTCAAAATAATTGTTAAAGTCTGAATTATTCCTCAAAGTCTGTTGTTCATCAGACTCAGTTTAAAAGTAAAGTAATTTTACTGTATTTTGCAAAATTTGTTTTCACACCTATTCACCCCCCTTTAGGTGTTTATACTAGCGCTTTCAAAATGTGACCACCACATCTCTTGAGAATCTTGGATTCTTAACCATAAGATGGAGCCTTTAGAAAGCAAATTGACATGGCCTCTCCATTTTGTTTTTTATATATATAAGTGCACTGTAGATAGGTAAATTCTGAAACAGTGCCTTATCCTATTAAATGAATTGGGAAAGGTGCAAGCCAAAAAATCTAGATTGGGGGCCCAAACATAGGAATGTATTCACTTGATGGTATGGAGAATCAAATTGATGTTGTGTGCCTAATCCACACACAAGTCTTTATTCTTTATCCACCACATTAACCCATTGGAGTCCATTTCCTTGATATTCAATTTTGACTAAATCTTAATGTGACAAGGCTCTTTAAATGCCTTATACTTGATATAATTAAATTCATAGCAAACTTACATGCACGAGTTAATCAATACCAATTGTTACAACAACTATACTACCGAAGCTGGGAAATAGTCATAGGAATCGGGATTATATTTTTCTTCACCAACCTACAAATGTTCAATGGATGATGTTGCATTTGTCTGATTTTCAAGTCTGTTTTTGATTGAATGAATTGGGCTTTCATCGATGCGCCTATAGTTCTTTTCTATGAACTGATCATTCACGAGATAACTAGTCTATCAGGTGAAGCCTTTAAGGAATCTAAACGCGACCGACCTGAAAATTCGACAAGGGATTGACTACTCGACCATGCTAATCTCCAAGGGTCAATACAGCACCATCAAAATCAATTACAGACCGAAGATAGGTCGATTCGACAAAGGCATGTGATTAAAGTGTGGGTGATTCGACATGATTGCAAAATTCATGTTGAACGGCACTAAACCAATTTTTCTGTTGTTTCTATACATTGTGCCCGCATTTCAAACCTCGAGATTTTCACGACAACCGAGAGTTGCCAATGTGTCAAAGATGCACAATGTGGCTCGAAAATAATCGACCATGAGTCAGATGCGTTAAAAATTCCTAAAACCTACCTAGTAGGTTAGGTCACGCTAAAATCGAGTTCGACTGAAATTAACCATGAAATTGAACTTGATTTCTAAGTTCTGGCATGTCACAATTTATTTTAGTAACGTCGACTCATCCTTCGAAGAATTTTCGGCAAGTTCGAATTTTCGGCGAAAAATCAAAGTTGGGCTATTTTGGACTAGGAAATTCATAGGACCGTTTTTAGGTGGATTTTTGGAGTTCAAGATGGATCAATTAGCGAGGGAATTGGAAGGAATTAAGTGTGGGCACCTACCATGGCATTTTGGCCATTTAATTGGATTAAATTAAAGAGGAATTGAATTGAAATTGAAGGGAAATGTTTGGAAATTCGTATGACATTTTGGACCACTTTGGTGGCTTGTTGGGGGAAGTCTTGGAAGGGAAATGGTTGAGGATGATGGCTGTGAACTTTGGGGGAGATGTGATGATGAAACAAGATATTTTGTGAAGACTTTAGGGGCTTGTTGTTCCCCCTCCAGCTGCAGCACTTCATCTTCTTCTTCTTGCTCCCTCTAGCCTTCATTGTTGTTGAAAACAAAAGAAAAGAACCAGAGGAAGTCGAGCCAGCCCCTACCTCGACCACCGAAGACGCTGCCATCTGCCTGGTCGCCGTTTGCCCGCTTGAGCTGCCTCTACACACCATCCGAGCCGCTTGCCATTCCGCGCCCCCCACGCCGCAACTAGCACCTGTCACCCGCCCCCTGGCCACCACCGTCGCCGTTCCAGCCGCCTGAAGTCACCACCATTGGCCCCTACTCACACCGCCGTCTCGCCTGGCCATTTCCACCGCCCTAGCCCCTTCGATCGACCCTTCCCACCCTCAACAGAACTGTAAATCTCAATTAAGGGCTGAGACTTCGTGGCCCACATCCGACCTCTTCCGGACCTCCCTTGGCGTCGCACCAGGCTTGAGTCTCACTCGTCATTGCGCCCCCATTGCCATGACCTCACCGGCTCGCTAATCCAATGAGTTTACTTGCTAAACCTTACTTAGGAGGGTTAATTATGCTTAGTGGGTAATTAGATTAGCTTAAGATTAGATCAGGTGGTTAGTTTAGTTTAATTAGTGGTTTAGTTGATTAATTAGGCTTATTATGTGGTTAGATTAGATTAGTTAAGGGTTAATTAGATTGTATTATTTATTTAGCCTAGTACATTATTTTTCTAAGTCCGATTAGTTGGTTAGATTAGTGTATTTAGCTTAATTAGGCATTTATTTGATTAATTGGTATTTATTTAATTAATTTTGTAATTTATTTAATTATTTAATATTTTCCAAAAATTATACTTGGGATAGCCGACGTCGAATTTTGTACTGATTGTCATAGTGTAATAAGTTTATGCAATTGAGTGCTAATTTGTGCAACCGAGTGATGATTGTTAATTTTTAGTTATTATTTGAAAATTATGAAATTTTGGTATTTAATTAGAAAATACCAAGTGTCGAGTTTTGACACCAAAAATGTCTTTAAGTACTATATCAAATAGTGGGATTTTTAAAAGGAATGATATCACTTTTTAAGGTTCGACCTAACCATGTACCCACACATGATTATTTTACCAAGTGTTTTTAATACGAAGAAAACAGGCCAAGTACGTTATCTTAATTGAGGCATTTGAGTGCAAAGTACAATGTCCTTGTACAAGATTGAATGGTCGTGTGATGGTTATGAGAACCCGTCCTCGATGTGCGTCAGGTGGACAATGCCCCTATATGGGATGCCCCTTACAACAAATGCCGAATCGCGGTAGAGGCCGGATTGAAGCTCCTTCGAGAATGCTATCTAGTGGTAGACGTTGCCGTGCTCAAAGGATAAGACGATGCCCGGTTACGCCAGAAAACCGATGTGCATCGAGTAGGCCATGCCTGTGGGGGCAGTAATCAATTGGAACGCATGAATGATTGAGATAAACACGTCTGATTATGGGACAAAATTGTGTGGCACGGAATGGGACGTGTCATAACGATTTGGCCTTATAATCGAGACCCCTATGATTGATTAAGATATGAGTGAGATGTTCCAATTGATGTGTGCATTTATTATATGCATCTGATGAACTATACTGACGTGCAGGGAGGTACTGAGGCGAGGTGAGTCTTCTGTGATGTGTGATTAGACTGCCTCTAGGCATATTTCCTTCCAAATCGAGGTTCAGGGCGTAGACTTGCTGAGACATTGTCTCACCCCGTCATGGGCTTAACCTTTGCAAGTCCTTAGATGGAGGCGAGGCCAGTTCGTTTTGGGTAGCCACGAGGGTTTAGTGAGCAGAGAACTGACGTCCTTATCCCTGGGAGTCCCTGGCTTCATGAGCTCATCGTGACCACTATCTGGGTTGATGAGGGCCTATCACAGTAGGTACCTCATCGATACAGGGCATGATTTCTTCATGGGCCTAATAAGGTATGGGAAGGTCCACTTCAAGATTTTGGCGTACCTACCATTGCGGGCGAGGGCATAGCTGACCCACCTGACGGTGTCGTGGTGGACTCAAAGCCCCTGGAGCCCCCGGAGCCTATGGATGAGGAGTCTCGTGCTTAGATGGCCTAGTAGCTCTTCCTTTTTAAGTTAGGCCCTATTGATAGACTAGTTTTATATATAAGCCTAGTGTTTATAAAAGCATGTTTGTTTGTGAAATTGTTATTTTGCTTTTCTATCTCATGTTTGTTGTTATCTAGGGATTGTTTATTTCACTTCCGCTTGTGCATGATTCGTTTGGGTTCGCAACACGTCCTAGGAACGTCACAATTTAGTCGACCACCAAAGGATGTGCATGCGCTCGAGGTTCGGGGCGTGACATCCCCACCCGTAATGGTATCAAAGCTGGTTAGTGTTTTGAGTGATAAGGTACGATGGGTCTTAGGATAGTTAGTAGGAAAGGTCTTTTTCTTATGCTGACGCATTTGATTGATAGCTTATTGGTAGCTTGTTGGTGTGGATAACTCAGTTTCTAATTCTGTATAGAATTAGAAAGCAGGTTCTATAAGGATCATGCACCATGAGTGATCAAGAGAAGAGAACGCCTAGAAAGAAGACCATAGGATCTGTCACTCAGGGTAAGACGCCGACCAAGGTCGATACCCGAGGTGGTCGAGGTAGAGCGCAGGCTCAGGCCAACGCAAGTGGGATAGCGCCACCGCCGATCGATGCTAGGGTAGCAACCCCTAACGATCCTAAAATCGAGGGGATCGTGCAGGCGCTAGAGACACTAGGGAATGTGGTAGGGTAGCAGGCCCAGAATCAAGCTGCCGCTGCCGCCGCCGCAGCCGCCACTATTGCTGCTAATGTCGTTGTTGATGCCACTGCTGTTGCCGCAACTGCCAAGGTTCCATTAGGGAACGTAGTTGCTGAGAGACCGATGCACAAGCTCATGGAGCAGTTTTTGAAGTTGAACCCACCATGGTTCACCGGTGCAAGAGATCCCAAGGCTGCAACCTTCTGGATCCAAGACTTGGAGAAAGCATTTTCATTACTGAGGTGCACCAAAGAGAAGAAGGTTGTCCTTGCAGTATATTAGTTGCAAGGAAACGCAAGTACCTAGTGGAGGGCCACCAGAGGGAGAGTGATCCCAAAAGGCGTGGTACCAGTGTGGAACGCCTTCCTCGAAGCTTTTATGGCAAGTACTTCTCCGACAGTGCCAAAGAGCAGAAGATGGAGGAATTCTAGCGCCTTCATCAAGGAATGATGTCGGTGGATTAGTACAAAGCAAAATTTGTAGAGCTGCCGCAGTACGCTCCCAGGTTGATAGAAGATCTGACTGACAGAGTTAGGAGGTTTAGAAATGACCTAAGATCGGAGTTAAAGAATCCATCGGTACCACTCAACCCGAAGGATCATGACGACTTGTATGAGCGAGCCCAATTGATAGAGAGGAATTTGGGCAAAAGAACGCTTCAAGTGCCATAACTTGACACAAAAGAACACTTAAGTACCATAACTTACAAAAGGTACACTTAAGTGTTAAAATCGAGCAAAATGGATCACTTGAGTGCCAATCCGACCATAATCCGGCCAAAACACCGACGTGCCAATTTTCCGACAAAGTGAGTGCAAAACGGCATCGTTTTGATGCTAACGTGGTAAAAATTTAATATAAAAATAAATTTAATTTAATTTAAAATAAATTTATTTAAAACATTTATAAAAATATTAAAAATATTAAAAACTTTAAAACTTTAAAATTTAAAAATTTAAAAATTTTTTTAATAATTTTAAAATATTAAAAATTATAAAAAATTATAAAAAAATATAAAAGTTTTCAAAAATTGAAATTTTTTAAAAATAATAAAAATTACAAAAAAAAAGGGAGGCGGCCCCGGCCGAACCTCCCCCACCTTCCGGCGAGGGCGGGAGGCGACGGTGGCAAGGGCTTTGCCCTCGCCACTGGATACCTTCCTTCTCCTCCTCCTCCGTTTTTTTAAATAAATATAAATTATATTAGTATTATTTTGTTTTAAATTTAATTTAATTAATTTTATATTATATTAAAATTCAACTTATGCCAAAACAATGTTGTTTTGGCCGATTTAAGCGCTCTATTTTGGCCAACACCCAAAACGACGTATTTTTGGTATTGATGTGGTAAAAATTTAATATAAAAATAAATTTATTTAAAAATTAAAAATAAAATTTTTAAATTTTGAAAATTTTAAAATAATATTAGAAAAAAGACGCGCGAGAGGCTAAAATTTTTGTAAATTTTTTAAATTTTTTGTAAATTTTGTAAAATTTTTAAAATTTATATATTTTTTGTAAATTTTGTAAATTTTTTGTAATTTTTGTAATTTTTAAAATTTATTTTAAAAAAAAATTAAATAAATTTATTTTTTAATTTAATTTAAATAATTTTTATATTATATTAAAATTCAAATTATGCCAAAACAACGTCGTTTTGGCCGATTTAAGAGTTCTATTGTGGCCAACACCGAAACGATGTCGTTTGGGGTGAATTCGAGCTGACTCAGTTCTCCAGCGAGAAATATTAAAATTTTAATGCCACGTATGATTTCCGGCCAACTTCGTCGGAGATGGCACTCAAGTGTCCCACTTTTCTTAAAATGTGGCACTTAAGTGTACGTTTCGTAAGTTATGGCACTTAAATGTCCCTTTCTGCCAAGTTATGGCACTCCAGAGGTCCGCATGTCGAGAAATTTGAGTGAGCAAGCTGCTACATCTAGGTCGAGGTTCAGTTCAAATAGGATGGTAATAGGTTAGGGAAGAAGCCTATGACTGGAGGAAAGTACCCCATTCTGCCCAACCGAAAGGGTGGGGTAGGAAAGTCCGCGCCAAGCTTTAACTGCATGTGTCGCTTCTGTGAGAGGTGACATGGATCGGCCCCATGCCATTTTAGGACGAGTGCTTACTATGAGTGTGGCCAGTAGGGTCACCTAGCTAGGGACTATCCTAGAAAGCTGATGGGACCATAGCAGTTGCCGCCGTCGCCGCCGATGGGTCATAATAGGGGATACGTGCCGCCGAATGCACCACAGGGTGGTTTGAACTGACCTCCAGCTCAAGGAAGAGTGTACGCTATCACGAGGAGACAGGTAGAGGACTCGCCTGATGTGGTCACAGGTACTGTTTTACTAAACGACCATGCTGCTTATGCTTTATTTGAACTTGGCACTACTCATTCATTTATAGGTAAGAAGTTCGTTAAGTTGGTAAGGTTGAGTCCTGAATTGTTAGAGTCAGTGGTTAGTATATCTACACCATCAAAGGATAAGGTGTTAGCTGCAGTAAGTTGTCCTACTTGCAAGTTAATTATTGGTGAGCGAGAGGAAAGAATAGATTTGATAGTCCTAGCCATGTATGATTTTGATGTGATAATTGGCATGGACTGGCTCACCAAGCAACGAGCTAAAATAGACTACTATCGTAAAACGATTTAGTTTAACCCATTAGCAAGTGAAAGTTTCGAGTTTATTGGGAGTCGAGGAGAACCATCGATTACCTTAATCTCGTCACTTAAGGCAACCCGTTTGTTAGACGGGGGTTGCCAAAATTACTTGGTGACTGTCGTGAATATGACAGTTGATGAATAGAAGATCAAGGACATCGATGTGATACAAGAATTTCCAGACGTGTTTCCGAAGGAATTGCCATGTCTACCACCAGAAAGGGAGATTGAGTTGGCCCTCAGGACAGAGCCAATCTCTAAGGCTCCTTACCGGATGGTGTTCTCAAAGCTGAAAGAACTGAAGGTGCAGATGCAGGAGTTGTTGGATAAGGGATTTATACATCCCAATGCATCACCTTAGGGAGCACTAGTTATGTTCGTGAAGAAGAAAGATGGTTCGTTGTGTCTATGCATCGACTATCGTCAACTCAATTAGTTGACGATTAAGAACAAGTACCCATTGCCGAGGATCGACGACTTGTTTGACCAATTGCAGGGAGCGTTGATATTTTCTATGATCAACTTGAGGATAAGGTATCATCAGTTGAGGATTAGAAAGGATGACATACTAAAAACGACGTTTCGTGCTCGATGCAGCTATTATGAATTCACTGTAATGCCGTTTGGGTTGACAAACGCCCCAGCTGTGTTCATGGATCTGATGAATAGGGTATTCAAGGAGTATCTAGATCAGTTTGTGATCGTTTTCATCGACGATATCCTGGTGTACTCGAGAAGTCCTGAAGAGCACGAAAGGCACTTAAGGATAATGCTTCAGACTCTGTGGAATCATGAACTGTATGCTAAGTTCAGCAAGTGCGAGTTTTGGTTGACTCATGTAGCGTTCCTAGGTCACGTGATTTCAAGTGAAGGAATCTCAGTGGACTCGACCAAGATTGAAGCAGTGATCAACTAACCAAGACTGACGACAGTGACAGAGATCATAAGCTTTTTGGGATTGGTAGGGTATTATAGACGATTCATGAAAGGATTTTCAGCATTAGCCTCACCTTTGACTTGACTGCTGAAGAAAGAATAAAAGTTTGTGTGGACAGATACGTGCGAGTGTAGTTTCCAATAGCTAAAATAGAAGCTGACTACCGCACCTATGCTAACAATTCTGTCTGGTCTCAGAGGATACAAGATCTATAGTGATGCGTCGTTTAGAGGACTGGGTTGCGTGTTAATGCAGCATGGCAGAGTCGTTGCATACGCATCCCGTCAGTTGAGACCTCATGAGTTGAATTACCCGACGCATGACTTAGAACTCGTAGCTATTATCTTCGCTCTGAAGATTTAGAGACATTACTTGTGTGGAGAAAGATTCCAAATCTTTACCGACCATCAAAGTCTCAAGTACTTATTCTCTCATAATGAGTTGATTATGAGACAGCGTCGCTGGATGGAACTTCTTAAGGATTATGATTGTGATATCATGTATCATCCCAGAAAGGCTAATAAGGTCGCAGACGCGTTGAGCCGGAAATCTTCAATAGCACAGATGGTGATCAAGGAGTGGATTTTACTCAAAGGAGCTTGAGATTCGGTTTTCAAATTTGAGGTAAGCTACCTTTCAAATCTTATGGCCGCCCTCAGAATTGAACAGGAAGTGTAGATTAGGATTAGAACGTTACAATTGACAGACCCAGAGATCCAGAAGATCCTGTAAGAATATGCAAATAAGAAAAAGCCTGATTTTCAGATTTATGAAGATGGAACACTAAGGTTCCAAGGACGATTGTGTGTACCTGACAATGCAGAGCTTAAGGAAGAGATCTTATCTAAAGCTCATCATAGCAGTTACAGCATTCATCAAAGCAGTACAAAGATGTATCAGAATCTGCGTCGACACTTTTGGTAGACCGGTATGAAGGTGGATATCGCCAAGCATGTCGCCAAGTGTCTGACATGTACACAAGTGAAAGCGCAGCATTGTAAGTTGGGAGGACTTTTGCAACCTCTTGAGATTCCCGAGTGGAAGTGGGAACACATCACAATGGACATTGTGATGGGCTTACCAAGGAGTCAGAGAGGTAATGATTCCATTTGAATTGTGGTTGACAAACTGACAAAGTCGGCTCACTTCATCACCGTACGAAGAGACTATGCATTGGATAGATATGTAGAATTGTACGTGCGTCAGATAGTTCGTCTTCATGGAATGTCAATGATGATTACATCTGATCGAGACCCAAAGTCTACAACTGCCTTCTGGAAAAATTTGCAGACTGCCTTAAGAACGAAGCTGCAATACAATACGGATTATCATCCACAAACAAATGGCTAGTCTGAGAAGATAATTCAAACCCTCGAGGACATGCTGCGAGCTTGCTTATTGGATTTCAAGGGAAGCTGGGAAGAACAACTTCATCTTGTCGAGTTTGCCTACAACAACAACTACCAACAGAGTATTCAAATGGCTCATTTTGAAGTGTTGTATGGCAGAGCATGGAGAACGCCAGTTTGTTGGGATGAGGTCAGAGAGCGGAAGATCACAGGCCCAGAGTTAGTTCAATAATCAATGGATGCAGTTGCAGTTATAAAAGAAATACTGAAGACCGCTCAAAGTCGCCAGAAAAGCTATGCTGATAAGCGTTGAAAACCATTGGAATTCCAAGTTTGTGAGCACGTCTTTTTGAAGGTGTCACCGATGAGGGGTACTTCACGATTAGGCAAAAAGAGAAAGCTGAGTCCAAGGTACGTCGATCCCTTCGAGATTATGGAAAGAGTAGGGACTTTGGCGTATCGTCTTGCGCTACCACCAAGACTAGCATGGGTGCATGACATATTCCACATGTCGATGTTGAGAAAGTATGAGCCTGACCCGACCCACGTGCTAAACTTTTAAGAATTAGACGTGGACGATAGAGTGTTGTACGTGAAAAGACTAGTTCAGATTGTGGATCGCAAGAAACAAATTCTGCGCACCAAGATGATCCCGTTAGTCAAAGTGGTCTGGCAACACCACGGGACAAAAGGAGCAACTTGGGAAAGTGAGGACTTGATGAGACGACAATACCCCCACCTTTTTGTTTAAGATTTGTAATAGGTTTAAATTTTGAGGACGAAATTTTTATAAGAGGGGAAGAGTTGTGACAACCTGATTTTCGAGTCTGTTTTCGATTAAATGAATTGGGCTTTCCGTCGACGCGCCTATAGTACTTTTCTCTGAACTGATCATTCACGAGATAACTAGTCTATCAGGTGAAGCCGTTAAGGAATCTAAATGCAACCGACTTGAGAATTCGACCAAGAATCGACTGCTCGACCGTGCTAATCTCGCAATGGTCAATGAAAGACCTTTGTCAAAATCTATTAGAGACCGGAGATAAGTTGATTCGACAGAGGCATGCCATTAGAGTGTGGGTGATTCCACTTGATTGCAAAATTCTTGTCGAACGGCACTAAACCGATTTTTCTATTGTTTCCATACCCTATGCCTGTATTTGAAATCTCGAGATTTTCACAATAACCGAGAGTCGCCAATGTGTCAAAAATGCACAATGTGGCTCGAAAATAATCGACCACGGGTCAGATGAGTTAAAAATTCCTAAAAGCTATCCGGTAAGTTAGGGCACGCTAAAATTGCGTTCGGCTAAAATTAACCATGAAATTGAACTTAGTTTCAAAAATTGAAAGTTCTGGCGTGTCACAATTTATTTTAGGAATGTCAACTCATCCTTCGAAGAATTTTCGGCAAAAAATCAAAGTTGGGCTATTTTGGACTGGGAAATTCAGAGGATCGTTTTTGGGTAGATTTTTGGAGTTCAAGATGGATCGATTGGCGAGGGAATTGCAAGGAATTAAGTGTGGGCACTTACCATGGCATTTGGCCATTTAATTGGATTGAATTAAAGAGGAATTAAAGTGAAATTGAAGAGAAATGTTTGGAAATTCGTATGCCATGGGGGCAACAACATTTTGGAACACTTTGATGGCTTGTTGGGGAAGTCTTAGAGGGGAAATGGCTAAGGATGATTCTGTGGACTTTGGGGGAGTTGTGATGATGAAACAAGATATTTTGTGAAGACTTTAGGGGCTTGCTATTCCCCCTCCAGCTGCAGCACTTCATCTTCTTCCTTCTTGCTCGCTCTAGCCTCCATTGTTACTGAAAACAAAAGAAAAGAACCAGAGGAAACAGAGCCAACCCTTGCCGTCGATCGCCAAAGCCATTGCCGTCCGCCTGGTCGCCGTTTGCTCACCTGAGCTGTCGCCGTTCCGCGTCTCACACGTCCCCTACGCCGCGACCAACGCCCGTCACTTGCGCCTTGGCCACCATCGTCGCCGTTCTAGCCGCCCGAAGTCACCACCGTCGGCCCCTACTCATACTGCTGTCCCGCCTGGCCATTTCCACTGCCCTAACCCCTTCGACCGACCCTTTCTAGTCGTCAACAGAACCGAAAATCTCAACTGTGGGCTGAGACTTCGTGGTCCGTTTCTGGCCTCTTCCGGACCTCCCTTGGCGTCGCTCCAGGCTTAAGTCTCACTCGCCGTCGCGCCGCCGCCGCTGTGAACTCACTAGCTCGCTAATCCGGTGAGTTTACTTGCTAAACCTTGTTTATGGGGTTAATTATGCTTAGTGGATAATTAGATTAGCTTAAGATTAGATTAGGTGGTTAGTTTAGTTTAATTAGTGGTTTAGTTGATTAATTAGGCTTATTATGTGGTTAGATTAGATTAGTTAAGGGTTAATTAGATTGTATTATTTATTTAGCCTAGTACATTAATTTTCTAAGTCCGATTAGGTAGTTAGATTAGTGTATTTAGCTTAATTATGCATTTATTTGATTATTTGGTATTTATTTAATTAATTTTGTAATTTATTTAATTATTTAATATTTTCCAAAAATTATACCGGGATAGCCGATCGTCGAATTTTGTACTGATTGTCATGGTGTAATCAGTTTATGCAATTGAGTGCTAATTTGTGCAAGCGAGTGATGATTGTTAATTTTTAGTTATTATTTGAAAATTATGAAATTTTGGTATTTAATTAGAAAATACCGGGTGTTGGGTTTTGACGCCAAAAATATTTTTAAGTATTATATCAAATAGTGGGATTTTTAAAAGAAATTATATCACTTTTTAAGGTTCGATCTGACCGTGTACCCACACACGATTATTTTACCGGGTGTTTTTAATACGAAGAAAACAGTTCAAGCACATTATCTTAATTGAGGCATTTGAGTGCAAAGCACAATGTCCTTGGTCGGGATTGAATGGTCGTGTGATGGTTATGAGAACCCGTCCCCGATGTGCGTCGAGTGGACGATGCCCCTTACAACGGATGCTAGATCGCAGTAGAGGCCGAACCAAAGCTCCTTCAGGAATGTCGTCTAGTGGTAGATGTTGACGTGCTCAAGGGATGAGATGATGCCCAGTTACGCCGGAAGACCAATGTGCATCAGGTAGGCCGTGCCTATGGGGGTAGTAATCAATTGGAACGTGTGAATGATTGAGATAACGCGCCTAATTATGGGACAAAATTGTGTGGCACAGAAAAAGACGTGTCATAACGATTTGGCCTTATAATCGAAACCCCTATGATTGATTGAGATATGAGTGAGACGTTCCAATTGATGTATGCATTTATTATATGCATCTGTTATATGAATTGTACTGATGTACAGGGATGTGCTGAGGCGAGGTGAGTCTTATGTGATGTGTGATTAGATTGCCTCTAGATATCCTTCCTAATCGAGGTTTAAGGCGTAGGCTGTAAGACATTCTCACCCCCCGTCGTGAGGCAACCTTTCTGCGGAGTCGCTAGATGGAGGCGAGGCCAATTCGTTTTAGGCAGCCACGGGGGTTTAGTGAGCAGAGTACTAACGTCCCTGTCTCCGGGAGTCCCTGGCTCCATGAGCCCATCGTGACCACTATCTAGGTTGATGAGGACCTACCACAACGGGTACCTCATCGATATAGGGCGTGGTTTCGTCATGGGCCTAATGGGGTACCGGAAGGTCCCCTTCAAGGTTTTGACATACCCGCCGTTGCGGGCGAGGGGGTAGTTGACCCACCTGACGGTGTCGTGGTGGACCCGAAGCCCCCAGAGCCTTTGGACGATGAGTCTAGTGCTTAGATGGCCTAGTAGCTCTTCCTTTTTGAGTTAGGCCCCGTTGTTGATAGACTAGTTTTGTATATAAACTTGGTGTGTTTATAAAAGTGTGTTTGTTTGTGAAATTGTTTTCCTGCTTTTCTATCTCATGTTTGTTCTTGTCTGGAGATTATTTATTTCGCTTCCGCTTATGCATGATTCATTTGGGTCGGTGACGCGTTCTGGGAATGTTGCAATTTAGTTGACCACCGAGGGATGTGCACACGCTCGAGGTTCGGGTCATGACAAGATGTTTGTATTAGATTTAGTTTACTATCATTTAGTTAATGTTCATTTACTTTAGAGAATTTTATGGTATTTTCTAGTTTTATTTTAGGTTTAGATAAATTACCCTTTTAAAAAAACTGTATTCAATTCAATATTTTTAATTCATGGGATTGTCGTCCTAAGGCTAAATAATAAGGCTATGTAATATTCTTTGCCCGATATTTTATTAGCTTACTTTACTCACTTTATCTTTTACTCGCATGTTATTACTACTTTTGATGTGCTTATGATATCTATAACATTGATTTTTGTGTTGTGATTCGTCTTTCTTGGTTGGAACGCTAGGTTACGCACTATGATCATAATATATATTAAAAAAAAAATCGCATGGATATCTAACAGACGAGAACTTTATGAACCCTAATTGGATAAAGATTACACGAGATACTTAGTTAATAACCGATACTTAAAGGGTATTAGTTGAAGTATAATCAAGTTCTGAATCTAGAATTCTAATTTTGTGCAGGAAGTGAAGTATTCTCTCATATTTCACTTAATTTCTAGTTAATCCAATAGAGTAGTGGATATTGAATTCTCATAAGATAAATCAATTAAAATTAACATTTCAACATTGCGTGTAGTAAAGATTTGGAAGCACCCGGGCAAGTCAAGACCTATAAAACCCATCTTCCCTCTCGTGACAATCTTTTTTATCGAGAGAGAGAGAGAGAAACGCATGACCCTTTCGCTTTGAAGGAATCAAACCTCACGGCACGATGATTGGACACCGAAAGAGCGCACGCCCTTGACAGTGAATGTGCTGAACATGCTGTACAATTATTGCTGCTCATATGCCTCATCCCTCGCTCCCTTTGCTAGCGTCCAAAGTCAAAATCTCTCTCTCTCTCTCTCTCTCTCTCTCTCTCTCTCTCCATGGGCACTTTCCATGTGCCGCCTGACTGCACTATCCTTCTCCTCTTTTCGATTTTAAACTCCTGATTGGCCTTATGGTCTTCCAAGGAGTCTTTAAAAATTTCCAAGCTTGTTAAAAAGTCTTGGACATCTCACCGTCCACTTGCTATTGTAGAACGTTAGGTGGGAAATAGACAACTAGATTTGACTTTAAAGTAAGCCGGCCAAGCTTTTTAGGTTTTGGCACTCTTTTGCCTCGTTCATATCCAGAACCACAGCTCATCTCTTGGCTAGGCCACGCTACACCAACCTTTTTTTCTCTTTAGGTGAGAGAGATATCTGGAAGTACTAAGCTTCCTGCCTATGGCAAACTCAGAGGCTGGAATGAGTAGTGATGCTACACGAGCATCAGGAGATGAGTACCAAGTATTCTTGAGTTTCCGAGGAGTTGATACTGGTTATGGATTCACAGACTTCCTCTATCACGGCTTGCTAGATGTTGGAGTCCGTGTATTCATTGAGGATGATGAACTTCGTGTTGGTGAAGTGATTGGTGAGAACCTTATACATGCTATCGACAGCTCAAAACTCTTCATACCCATCTTCTCTCGAACTTATGCCTCTTGTAAATTGTGCCTCCAAGAGCTCGCACTCATGGTAGACAGCGTCTTTAAGTCTGGGGACCAGAAAAGTATCCTTCCCATTTTTTTTGATGTGGAACCTGATGATGTTAAACTTAAGACTCCACTTTACAGCACAGCCTTTGAGAAACACAGGGAGGACTTTCCTAAGAAAGTCGAGGCGTGGAGAAAAGCACTTGTAGCAGTCGATGAAACCAAGGGATGGAACGTGAAAAAGGACCAAAGGTAATACTCATTTCTACCTATTTCTTATTTCTAATGGAAAATATTGAAAACAACCTGCAGTTGCTGTTCTCGTTCATCCTTACATCCTCTGCTTTTAACTGCTTCCCTAAGATTTTCCCATGCGATGTCAATAACTTCAATATGATCTGCATTCTCACTTATCAAAATAAACAATCTGGCTCTCCAGACAGAAATTTCCACCCAAAAAATCAATTTACCCATGTGATAAGAGTATCAGTTTCCATTTTCTATTTATAGGAAAAAGACGAAAAACATCACAGATCCCTCTGGTGGTCTTTATTTTATATACATTTGCGAGTTCTCCTCAAAAAACATCAATTCCTCAGGAAACTAGAATTATGGGAAGAAAAATTATTTGTGATGTGTGGGTAAGAAGTCAATCCAGTCAACTAATGAAAGTTCTTGTGTACATGGCAGCCAAGCAACGATCGTCAAATTAGTTGTTGAAAAGGTTTTGGAGAAGCTAGAGATAAAACGGAAATCAGTGACTGAACATTTAGTTGGACTTGATGATCCGGTAAAACACTTGATAGAGTTATTAGATATCGACCATCGGGATGTGCGGCTTATTGAAATTTACGGAAAGGGTGGTATCGGTAAAACAACCATTGCCAGGGTCATCTTCAATAAACTATCCTCTCACTTTGGAAAGTGTTGCAGCTTCGTTGAGAACATTAGAGAAAGCTCATTGACCAAGGAGGGCATAGTCCAATTGCAAAGGAAATTATTATCTGACATTGTTGGTCATGGATCTAAACAACTAATGGATAGTGAGCAGGCAATGAGGAGGATTGGAGACACACTCAGCACCAAGAAGGTCCTTGTAGTTTTGGATGATGTTGATAAAAAAGAACACATTAAGAGCCTAATAGGAGATTATTCATTACATTCAGGATCTAGGATAATCATAACAACGAGAAACAAAATTGTTTTGAAGGTTAAGGGACTTAAAATTCTATGTTATGAGATGCCAAAGATGGATGGCAGTCTTGCACGTCAACTTTTTTGTCAACATGCCTTTGGTAGAGAATTTCCTTCAAATGATTATCATGGGCTTTTAGGTAAAATTGTCACAAGTACAGAAGGGCTTCCTTTGCTTATAGAAGTAATAGGCTCGTCACTTAATGGGAAAGATGAAGCATTTTGGAATGAGATGTTGGCAAGGTTAAGGGAAGTTCCTGAGGAAGACACTCTAGAGACATTGAGGGTTAGCTATGATAACCTAGACAAGTATCAACAACAAATTTTTCTCGATATTGCATGCTTCTTGTTCAATGAGAACAAGACGGATGCAATCTACATGTGGGCCAATTGTCAATTTTATCCCATGAGAGGACTAAAGGTCCTCACTGATAGGTGCTTGATAAAGATATTGGACAATGATAAAATTTGGATGCATGATCAACTCATAGACCTGGGAAGGCGTATTGTCCGTCAAGAAAGTCCATTCAATTCAGGAAAGCGTAGTAGATTATGGATTGCAAAAGAGGCCCTTGAAATCATAAAAACCAAAAAGGTAAGTAAGATGTCCCATTTTCAGAAGTTATATATATCCTAAAATCAAGAATTTCTATTTTGTTTAGATCTTTATCATTTCTTTCTTGCTCATTTGAGCTGTAAAACATAATGGTTGGAAGTTGACAAATTTCTTCATGTCATTTCAAAAATTTCACTTGCAGAGGAAGGACGAGGTTCAAGCCCTGAAGATATTTAGATCTAGTGACTCCATTAAGATTACTGATGAAGACTTTGAAAGGTTAATAAACCTAAGATTCCTCGAGCTAAACTGGGGAAGTTACGATGGGGACTTTGCAAGGTGTCATTCAAATTTGAGATGGTTTTCTTGGCATTCTCCTCGGGAGTTTAAGGCAAACAATATGTATTTGGATCGTCTTGTTGTTTGTAAACTTGACGCTATTGACTTCAAGGATGATTCAAAAGCATGGGACTTGATCAAGGTACTGTGTGATGGTTCTCATTTGATGCTATTAACTGATAATTCTTATGTGTATTGTGTGATGGGTCTTACACTTAAAATGCCATCTATTTTTACAGAGGGCGCAAAATTTGAAAGTTCTCTCAATTACTCGGTGTTATAGCATAACGACAATCCCAGACGTCTCGAAATGCTCACGTTTAGAGAGGTTGACTCTTGTAAACTGCTTTAGTCTAGAGAGAATTGAGAGCTTCATTGGAGATCTAGCATCATTGATTAAGTTAAAGATCAAAGAGTGCGAGGGCCTTATGGATTTGCCTGAAGAAGTGGGGGCATTGGTGAAGCTTAAGCACTTCTCATTGTCAGGATGTAGAGGATTTAGAAAACTTCCATGCTCACTTGGGAATTTAACCTCAATGACAAAGTTGGACTTATCAGGTATGAGCATTACAAAACTTCAAACTCCATTGTAAGGTTTAAATCCAAATAATTTTATTTTGAAATCTGTGATTTTTTTTCTGACAGGGACAATAATAAGGGAACTTCCCAACTCCATTGGAAAGTTAAAATCATTACGCGTCTTGCGTTTACCAATAGGTGCATTAGTTTATCGGGAGGATCATGTTTGGCAATTACCTAGTGGCATTGGCAAATTAGTAAATCTTGAAGAACTAGATCTCTCCAGGCGTAATGTGACAGGTGAAATTCCTATCGGAATTGGAGAATTGTCATCTTTAAGAATTCTCAAGTTAGAGCATACCCGTATTTGCAGAGTTCCAACGACCATAAACATGCTTCCTCACCTTCAAACACTAAACTTAAGATCATGTCATGAGATTCAAGTGTTGCCAGAGCTTCCCACAAGTTTGACATGTCTACTTCTTCGATCTGAATCATTACTCTCGGTCCCAAATCTATCAAACCTTACTAATTTGGTTGAATTGCTACTAAGTAATGACTCTAGTTTGGGAAAAAAATCAAACCTAATTCCAAGATGCAACTTAAGGTGGATTGAGAGGTTATATAGATTGAAGAAGTTGGAGTTAGATTTGCTAAACATCCCAGCACCTCTAGAATTAGCTTCTCTTTCTCATCTAGAAGAGCTTAAGTTGGCATGCCTAGACATGGAAACCCTCATGCAACCTCCCTCGTCCTTTTGGAGTTTGAGAAATTTGTCCAATTTAGAGTTCTACAGCTGCGAAGTGGAAGGCATTCCACTCGGTAGACTTCCACGACTGGAGAAATTAACTGTTTACGGTTGTAAACGGCTTCAGAAATTATCTATTCCTTTAGAATTAAGGAAGCTAGAGCAAGTGCGTGTGTCATATTGTTCAGAGCTAATTGAGATACAAGTTGAGCGTCTTTTGAAATCATTGGAGTCCTTGAAAGTCTATGAATGCAAATCTCTAACAAAAATAGGTGGGTTATCATACTCGATGAACTTGGAGTATTTGAGAATCCAAAGGTGCAAACAACTTACTAATGTTGAAGGCTTAAACAAGCTAGAGTCTTTGAAATCCTTGGAGGTCACACAGTGCCCGTCATTGAGAAGGTTGATTGATGCCTCTTGCACAAAAATACCAATTGATTGCCTCGTCAAAATAGAGGGGTGTGGAGACTTTTCCAAAGATTCTACTCTGAGTGACTCACTTGGAATGCCTTTGTTGCGTTATGTACAAGAGATTCTTCTGGATACGTCCAACTTTGAATCCAAGTTAGACAAGGTGCGACCCCTTCTTCACAAATATACAGTAAATGTGCGTGAATTGATTTGTTCTAATCTCAGTTTGATGCTATAATTCCATGAAACGACACAAATTGTAAAAACTTAAGTATTATTCCAAATTTACATGAACGAAAGTATATTGTTCCATGCAACAAATAAAAATTTATCAGAATAATCTTTTAATAATTTCAAATACATTAGTATTCCATGTTCTTTCCAATTGAAATGTTGTTTTGTATAGATTAAATGAATGCACATACAAAAGTACTATGTACTGTAATTCTTAGAATTATTTTTTGCTGTATAATTGAGAATTTCATATTTGTAATAAATGCCCACTTGAACTTTCAGTCTGCATAGCCGTTATTGTTACCTAAAACGGACTTATTCGGCTTTCTTGATCGAATTTTCTCAACTAATTTTATTGACAATGCATCATTATCTATTTTCTTAACTTCATAAACCATGTAATAATCTGAAAAAAAAAAACCATGTAATAGATATTATTCTGTTCGAACTGAGTGAGTACATTTTCAATTACTATTTAAAAATCGTACAAAACACAGAAGTAATTGCTGAAACAAAAATGAAAGTTTGGAAAGTAATCTATTACTCTTCAGAGTTTGCGTTTCTGTGAAGTAGTGCCAAAGTCTAGGAGGGTAATATGATATTTTCAAAGTGCGGAGCTATGGTGCATCCCCATTCGGCATAGATGACGTAATATCTTTTGTTAAGCATTACGAAGCCTCCAAAGAGCTAGAAGTAATTAAGAAAGTACTTTTTAGAGTCTGACAAAAAAAAAAAAGGTACTTTTAGGAAAAAAAAAAATATCAATGAACAGTAACAATGTATGTAGAATAGGCGTTCTCATATTTTGTCAAAATAAAACAATATGTAAAATAAACAAGAGTGGAATATGAATATGCACTTTTGTGCTAGTAAAGGAAGGAATATAACAAGGTCTTATATATTAGAGGGAGCTTTGCTTCCTTTTTAGGCCAAATATCTTCCTTTCTTTAGCCACACAAAATCTGCTCATTTAAAGTTGCCTTTTTTGTTGCACCGCAATTATGTTACTCGCTCTTACTCATTCTATCTTCACTTTCCAGACAGAGACTGAAGGTGGGAAAAAGGCCACAGCTTGGTCGGAAAAATTTAGGATATGGAGGACGAGCAAAGAACCTTGCAGCCAGGAAAATAATGAGGTGAGTGATTAGTGGAAACGATTGTGAGGTGATTCTCTTGTTTCTTCTCTTAGGTTGCTGATTTTTATTTCCTTACATTAGTCACTCATCTCTTTTAAGGTTCCCATTTTGTGCTGTACTTAGGCTGTATGTTTTTTTTTCTATCTTAGTCACTTATCTCTACTTGTCTTCTTGGTGTTCGATAGCCTTGGTTCTTTGACATGTAATCATTCTTTAAATATTAATCATCAAAATTGCTTACATAGACAAGAAATTAGATAATTGATCACCAATTTTAGATTTCAAAAGTGTCATATGATTCTTTTATCTACTAATTTTTTAATATTTTACAATTGGAATTATTAACACAAACTTAATGTTTTATATAATAATAGTACTTACTGTATTATTCGATTTGATTATTACATTAATGAGCTATGCAGAAATTATTTTTAAATGATTTGATCATAGCTATATGAAATTAACAAATAAAAGAACTCATTAGATTCTGTCACGTGTCACCACATGGGAAAATGAATGATGTACAAGGGTCAGTTGATTCATGGTATATATGTTCGATATTATGATGATCCACCTCCCATGATTTTGTTATTGGCCTCTTGAGTAAAAATTATTAGAATGTTTGTTTTTCCTCTTTCTTATATAACTTTGTTAGAACGTTTATGCAATTTAATTCAAAGTTAATCTATCCACTTGTAGATTAAGCAATAACTGTGTTACACATTTATTTGTTGTTTTGACTATGCATGTGTATATAGCGGGCTTGGCTAGTTTTCAATTTTTGACTACCAGGGGCCTTGACTAGTTGACTATGCGTTCTTAGAACTATAGCATATCGGCACCACGTGGTATTTACATCTTTTCATAATACATTATCATTTCAAAGTAAATTAAGGCACCCGTTGCTTGAACAAATAGTCGTATATTATGTCAGATGTAGCTTTTTGATGATTGAACGTATTATTTCACTTCAAAAAGCAAATTATGAAAAGAGACACTAATTTAATCGTGAAGCATATTGCTTTAATTTAAGAAAGAATACAACGACACACAAAGATTCATAAACTAATTTGGAAGATTGTGTCCCACGGTTGTGGATTTTTCATTCGAATAGGAGAAAATGAAACTCTTCTTTAGTTGCAATATGCAAAACAGTTGAATTTATATTAGTATTATAGTTAAAATAGATAATTAACATTAAAAGATAGTTGCACATGGAGTACGATAAAATAATCCAAAAATAGTAGATTAAGTAATTAAAGTGATAATACGATGAAGATTCAAAGTTCACTGAAATAATAACATAAAAAATAGAGAGAGAAACGAAACTGCATATGGAATTAGAATAGCAAGACGCTTTACTTCTTCTTCTCTCCTTTTTTTTTTTTTTTGGGGGCGCTTTACTTGGCATGATGTGGAATAATTAGTGCAAATGCTGATAAATTTTAAAGAAATAAAATTGGCAAATCAATCCATCCATCGAGGTTGTAGTGCAACAAAGCATGTTGAGCTAAGAGCTCCTATCTTCATTCATATCTACCCCTCTATATAACTTATATATGATGTAGGGGTCTTTCCAACATTCTTTTAATTGTCGGCATAAAGTCTCTCCATAGAATAATAAAATAGCTTTTCTCTATCTCGCCGCTAACCAATCCAACAACTTTCTCTTTGTAATTACCCGAAAATTTCCATTGCCCTAAGTTTTGTGAATCTCTGAAGTTTAATTAAAATAGGAGGAATTTTACTTAATTAAAAGAAAAAATATATTTCCCCGAGACTTGACTCGGATGCAATATATTTATACGTGGGACTGGCCAAATCTTCCCTAAAGTCCAGAACTATTGATTTTGCTATCTAATAGGAATTGACGGCTGATTTAACCTGAAAGGATAACAATCACTGTACTTGGCTCTTATTGGTCAATTTTGGACAAGTGTACCTCCATCTAATGCCATCTTAATCATTGATTTCTTGGCCAGTCTATGGGATTAGTTCAATTGGAAGCAGATCAGGTTAAGTTAAAAGGAAAGGGACAATTCTAGATAAAAAGTATCATTCCTCTGATGTTGACTAAGAGGAATAGCTAGAATTTTTTATGCAATACCGTCATCAAAAGTGTCACAATACCTGATTAATTTTGAACCCAACCCTCCACCTAACTAAGGAAGAAATTGAATCTATGTCCATAGTAGACTTTGCCATTCCCGAGATGTTCGATGTCCAAAAGTCTGTACGAGGGAAATTTTAAAATCTTAATGCAAAAGTATGAGGATTTGGAAGCTATTCTCCAAATTGCTTAGCAAAAGCATAGCTCTGTTAAAGCTCAGCAAATCATCCAACCTCACCCCGCTTCCTTTTTCTCCAGTGTATTCCAGTTCCATTCCAGAACTTTTCTACCCAGAAGATGTGATTTTTAGCTCAGTTATCGTGCAAATAGAGACTGAGACTTAAGTGCTAACATGGCACAGGTCGGCGGTGCCTGTACCACTGCTTTAATAAGTACTTCGTTTCCAGCCATTGACAATAACTTTTCCTTTCACTACTTCAAGTTTAAAATATTATACAATAAATTACAAAAGACTATCGTGTCTCCGGCAGCTACTGTTATTACCTTAACTCCAATTTTTCGTTGTTAGCGGGATAAACATTGCAAGATAAAAAGAAATCTTAGGAGCACACTAGTCAATATGAGTATAGTCTGATTTGAAGTACTTAGACGTGTTAGTACATGCGTATCAATAGTAAACAGTCAAACTACACTATTCAATAAATAATTTAAAAAAAAAAATTCCATGGACCCCATTTTCGAGTAATTATAGAAGTATAAAAGAATGTAGACAAGGGACATAATATATCCTTAATTTAATGATCAATTAGAAAAGTGAGTAATTACAATATTCAAATTAAGAGTAATAAAATCGCTATTAGAGGTGTGTTCTCATTTTTCTTCCGTTTATCCCTCAAAAGTTGCCATGGTAAGGAAGAAGAGGGGAACAAGCATGCTGTCTTTAGAAGGAGATTTTGAGTACACAATGAGAAAGGAAAAGGATACCATAAGTGATATAAATTTCATATGGCACTTATTTGAATCCCATAACTTTTTGTTTGATTACTTGCATACCATAACTCATGAACTATGCTCACTTGATTGGTATAATTTTTGTTTGAACACTTGAGTGTCATATAACTTTTCAGTTGATTACTTAAGTACCTTAACTTTATAAAAATATTCACTTGAAATGCTATGCCACGTTAAATTAATGTTTGGATGAACAACGCTCAAGTAATCAATTGAAAGTTATGATATTCAAATGAACTGTTTTTAAAAGTTATGCCATTCAAGTAATTGAAAAAAAGGTTATGGCACTCATTTGAATGCTTTAAGAAAATTATGGCACTTGATGTGTCATTATGCCTAATAAGATAGTATTCTTAGGTAGGTAATTATGTGATGCTTTGATGTTTAATTATAGTTTACATCACATACTTATTAAAAGTCAAACTTAGTTAATAAAAGAAAGGAATAAGTGCATCAACAATGCCAAAACTAATTGCAAAAGTGTAATTTAACCCCAAAATTTTCAAAAATATAATAAAGTTGTTTTGTTAACTCAATTCAATTTGGTCAATGGAAAATATTAATGAGAATCTTTCTATTGCTTTTTTAAGACATCGTATCAATGTAGCATCCACCAAGCGCCAAAGAATTCGAAAATTTAAAAAGATAAAATAATAAAGAATTAAAACACATAAAAATATAAAAAATATTTTAAAAAAAAAAAGAAGCTAAAAACATTTATTGAAAAGGAAGGTAAGACCATGGGCTTCTTGGTGAGGGCCATCGGCCATCAAAGCTTACAGGCAAGGGCTTGCAAGCGTTCGTATGCGTCTCGCGGTGGTGGCGCCACCATTGCCACAAATAGAATTATACTAGCCAACAAAGCGAGCATCATCTCCGGCCACCACCTTTATTAACACAGAAAGCTACTACAGAAACCTGACGCCATTTCCGACAACTATCATAGCAGTACTCGCTTCTCGAAAAAATGGAACTCGTCTCCAAAACCAGATTTCCTTCTTTCTTAACTTGGGCAAGTCTTCGGAAAGTCAGGGAGAAGTAGATCAAAGCTTAAGAGTTGCTCTGTTCCCACTTTGAGGTAAGGAAGATACGCGAATTTGTGAATGCTGCTTGATTCAAAGGGATTTACGTCCAATTGATTCTCCAGAAAGCAGTGCGGTTGGGTGTTTAAACTAGGTCGTCATTTGATATTTGGGGATTTTGACATTTTCTTCCTTAAGATGTTTAATTCAACTTATGATATGATATTGATGAGGACCACGATGTGCAGGAGGATCTGTGGTTGTCACGCGGGTGGGAATATTACAGCTACATCTTCGATACAAGAAGCAAAGGCAATGGCGACGACAATGACCTCAATGACCCTAAGGTTAAGGAAGAGAGCGACCATGAGGAAGCCAAAGGGCAGGTAAGAGATGACAACGATCTAAAATTCAGCTGAACTGCCTTTTCTGTTCAAAATTTTCGCTGATTTTAGGAAAGCCGAAAATAAATCTAGCGATGCTTACTATTTCAGATCGCGAGCTCGCTCAAACTAAAAACAGTGATTGAAGAGATTGATATCAAAACTGTCGGTCGGTTTTCAATCTAAAGAAGGTTTTCCACGTATTGTCGTCCCCTGCTTTGCAAATAGAGAAGATTACAGTAAACATAAGATGAAGGATTAAGTTTACTATAAATATAACATTAATGTTAGAAACAGCAACTGAACTTGATATGGAATTAGGATAGCAGACTCCTACCTTTTTCTTTTTCTTCTTTTTTTTTTTTTTCCTTTACTTGGCATCGTATCAAATAACTAACGCAAATGATGATAAATTTTAAAGAAATAAAATTAGTAAATTAATCAAAATTAAACCATCAAGGTTACATGGAACAAAGCATAACGTATATATATATATGCGCGAGGGTGTGTCTGCTCTGATTCGAATTTGTTCTCCATTCCCAAACTCAGGATGGGGCGGAGTTCGAGATTTCAAGTTCTGATGAAGTCTCAGACTATGCGTCTGTGGGTGAAAGTTTAACTGATGGCACCTCCTCCATTGATGATTTCCAGTCAGAGCTCGACAATACTGAATGTTTTGAAGCCATGGAAGACAGGAGGCAAATGAGACACGGAAGCATTGGACGCTTTGATAGTGTCGATGGGGGGGAAACAGCGAGTTTGGAAAAAAGGATGAAGGACAATGATGGGAATGAGGAACCTGCCAACCCAAGTGATGTTGCCATGTCGAGTCGCCAAACAGGCAAAGGAGTTGAACATTATGAGAGATCCCGCGAAGTTGCAATTGAAATTGAGGATCAAAGAGCCCTTCCCTCTGTAAGTACTGAATATTTTGCACTATCCTTTAAGAATCACATTAGTAACTGTTAAAAATTCTAAGAAACTAAATTTTTATTAACCCACCCAACTCAGCCATAGAAAACATATATTGAGAAAAAAAATTTATTACGGAGATTTATAAAATGATAGAAGTTAATCAATTAAATCTTATAGGAAATCTTTAATAGTCTTAGAAGTGGTGATATGATTACCTACCTTCATAAAAAGTTTGCTAGGAGAATAATTGCCAATCATAAAATTAGATAAAGGAGACGGCCACATGAAGTACATTAACGACTATATGTCTTCCACCAGTGCTCGAGACTTTCTCACGTGTAATAATCAAATTTTAATATCGAAAGCTATGTTGAATATATATATATAACGAAGTTTTCACATCCAAGTATCATCAAGATGTGGAAGAGGGATTGGAATTGAATAGAGCAATCGATAAGAAGGAACAGTTAAGAAAGAATTAGCAGAACCCTTTCAAAATAAACATGCTAGAGACAACTACAGACCATCAGCAACTTTTTATTCATTGGTGCCTACAACCGCAAGCGGTTATGATGAACGGGTGTAATAAAAAATAGACAAAAAAAAAGGGGGGCTTTCTTTTCTTGCTTTTATAAGTGGTTAGTAGGTTAGTGCTTTACTTACATGTAAGGTAATACGCAAACAGGAATCATAAACAAAAGGAAATAATACCCAATAACTCTAGCCTAGCATTGAGAAACAAAAAAGTAAATAAATTCGTTTCGCAAAAATGACGATATTTTTCCAGTATTCAGTTATTTTTTTTTTATTTACAGTCCATTTTTAATTATTTCCTATTTTATTTTGATATATGAAATCGAATTTTGGATTATTTTTATTTTTCTTTTCTTTTTTTTTTATTCTTCTTCCTTGGTTGGTCGCTGATCACGGCGATTGGCACCAGGCGAGCTCAAGCCTTGCCATAGATTGGTGACACTCCCGGCGAGGTCAAGCCTTGCCTTACTTGATTCGACGAGGCAGAGCTTACCCGAGGCTAACGAGCTCCAGCCTCACCCGAGGTTGCAAGAGCCTCGCCGATCTCTAGTGGCATTAGGCAAGGCTTGAGCCTCGTCTAGTTCATCGGATCTGGCAAGGTTCAAGCTTGCCTAATGGCCTCGAGTGAGCTTAGGTGAGGCTCTCGCTTGTGACCAGCTGCTAAGAAAATAAAAGAAAAAGAATAAAAATAATGAAAACTTGATTTTAAAAAAAGAAGAAAAAAAAAAGTAAAAGGAAAAGGTATTTGGTGAAAAAAGCAAGGTAAAGAAGATATGGAAAATATTTTTCCTCTTTTTCAAAAGGAAAAAATATTTTTCCCTATTTTAGAAGACTTTTTTCTATTGATTGAAATTTTTTTTCCCGACTAGTTCATTTTTTGTGAAATTAATGTCGGAAAATTCGAAAAATATTATTTTAGAGGTTATTTTCCATGAAATGGACGGACCCTAAATCTAGCATTCATGTACTAAAGACAATGTTTGACATCGATTGTACAATTTATTTACTTATAATTATAAAATAAATTGCAAAAGACAAATCATTTGTCAGGCATTTTATGAAATTTTACTTCTTGTACCACCTTGACTACATGGGGATCTTCTTTCTCCCGTTTCAAAACCCCAACCAACTGGTAAGCAGTTTTTCGTTGTTGAGCATGATAAATAACGGACATTGCGACATACAAAGTAATCTTAGGTGCGGCACTTGTCAAGATGTGGATAGAGCCTTACTTGAAGCACATAAACATGGTAGTTTATGTGTATCACTAGAAATTAGTCAAGCTAAATGTTGGCACTATAATATTCGAAAAGGAACTTGAAAAGTTTTCTATTGACCCCATTTTTGAGTGATTATAGCAGTATATAGAAAATGTTCCACAAGCGACCTAATTTATTTTTTATTTGATGGTTAATGAGAAAGTGAATAGTTACAATCTTCTAATGAAGAGCTGAAAAACGGATACTGTCAAGTTTTTATCTACATGGGAGTTCTAATATTTCTTCTTTTTCCCCTTAAAAATGAATCTGTGATGAGTATTTAATTATCTAAATTATTTATTGGTATTCCACCAAACAATTTAGTATTTAATCCCAAAATCTGTCTCTAACTAATGAATGATGTCAAAAAGGTTAAGTATATATCCAATTCATATGTTGTTTGGCTCTCATGTCAAACTTGTTACGTCACGGATGGAACATCCCTTCACAATCGATTTCATCCTAAAGATAAAGCCGTTAGGTGGTGTGTTTTCTGTAACATGAAGCAAAAAAAAAAAAAAAAAAGGAAAAAAGATGTCGCTCGTAATTCAGTGACATATGAAGGATCGATTGCTGACACCAAAGGTTTTGGCTTTCTTTAGCAGAGAACGGGGACTCCTGATAAAGATGGCGAGCTGCTCACAAAGAACCAGGGTGATGAGCGAGTGGAGGGAACGGTGCAACTAGAAACTAAAGCAGGATTGAGTCATTTGATCCTCGAGGGAGGGGTTGACGTTTCTTTGGAAGGAGCAATCATCGGGGCCAGCCAGTGGCGCCGCACCGTACACTTTCTTGCTTTCTTTTTCTGTGAGGCCGTTTTCCTGCTTCTCTCGCTTTCGCGGGGAAAATTGGAATATCGCAGGAAAATCGGGCAATTAGCTGGGATGCGCAGGTCCAATCTTTGGGAGGACTCTGTGGTGATTTTTGTTCTTCATTTATATCTTTCCTTTGGGTTTAAAAAAATTTTGGATGAGTCTTGTTCAGATTTGATGAACCTGGATATGGTTTCACGGGCCTTTTATTTTATTTTTGGTGTGTAAGCTCGGAAAATCGTTCACGTTAAAAAAACTTTGGAATGCCAAGTGAGTCTCATTAGCGTCTACTTTGATACATTGCCAAAAAGGAAAGGACTTTATGATAGCATCTACTTGAAACTAGAGTTTGTTTACTGGATAAAAAGAAGTGTTGATTCCTTCATTATTGGTAAAATTATCACCTAATTAAACCAACTCCTATATTTTTAGCAACTTCATAGTTCACCCAGTGACGTATGAAGGATTGATTGCTGACGTGAAAGGTTTTGGGTTTCTTTCGAAGAGAATGCAGTACGAGGATCCTGGTGAATACCCGGAGCTGCTCATAGAGATCATGAGTGATAAGCAAGTGAAGGGAATGCTCCAGCTAGCATCTAAAAGAAGATTTATTCATTTGTTCTTCGTGGGAGAGGTTGACAGGGAGCCAGGCAAATTCTGAATGTTTTGAGGCCATGGGAAATTGGAAGGAAATGAAGGACGGAAGGATTGGGCACTATATGGCAGTGTCAATGGAGGGAAAACGGCGAGCATGAAAGGAAGGAAGAAGGACGAGGATGAGATTGGGGAACCTGCCAACCAAAATGTTCTGCGCTTGAGTTGCCAAGGGGTGCGAAGGAGTTAAACATTTTGAGAGATCTGTAAAGCTACAACTGAAATTGAGGATCAAAGAGACTTTTCTTCTGTAAATAGAGATGATTTGCATTATCTTAATTGTGTAGTCCTTAAAAGTTATGTGGAATTGCAACATGGTATATGTGAAGAGGGACAGAACTGGGGAGACCGACCGGGTACACGTAAAAATAAGCAGAAGAAGTGAGCTTAGATGGGCTTCAAATCTAGGAGGGGATCCTGCAGAAAGAGTCTGGAAGCGGCGAAGCTTCAAGTTCAAGAAACATCAAAGGTTCGAAGTCAGGTAGGGATGCAGCTTCTACTTTAGGAAATGGCACGACTTGAAAATTTAGGAAGATGCATAGCTTCAAGTTCAAGAAGTAGCATGACTGTGTCGGTATAGTTGCACATGACTGGTCGAGGAGGAAGTGAACGAACAGAGAGGGGGCGGGGGGGCTGCCAATGTCATGCGGGTCATTTGTGCTGCGTTGCTTGACCTTGACATGTTTACGTTGTCACCTACGGCCATTTAAATGTTTTATAAATTACATTTTTAAGTTTCATTTAAAAAGCTTTTTTGTCGATGTTTGGGATAGGAATGTTGCACAAATCGATAATAATTTTGATTATCTTTTCGATACCTATAAAATGTCTTAAAAAATAAGTTTCCTTCTTCATTTTCATTTCGATATTCTATTAGATTATTTTTCATATTTTAGTTTAACTTAAGCCATTAAGTCTTTGATATGTTATGCAATCGTTAATATTGATACCTAAATTTTAGCAACCCATTTAATTATTTATTAATTATATAAAAATAAACGATTAATTTTTAATTCCTAGAAAAAAATAATTTTTATTAAATTACATAACAAATAGACATTAGGAGAATTTGCAATAAAAATAAATAAGTCTAAATTTTTTAAATTATATATGAATTTTTTTATTATTCAAAAAATAATAAAAAAGAAGAAAAATTACAGAGGCCCGAGCTTCTTTTCTCTTCATTGTGGGCTCGGCCTAGGATAATCTTTTTTCCTCGCCTTTTTGCACTTGGGCTAGCTCATCTCCCTTTTATTTCGGCCCAGCTCGCACGTGGATCTTCAACCCATTGCACCTCTGCAGCGAGTGAGGACAAGAGGAAGGACTAGGGTGATCGGTTTCCAATTCGATCCAATTCCACTTTGGAACTAAGAAGCAAACCGGGAGAACCAGTTCACAAGATTGGGAACTGTGGACTAGACCGTTTGGTCTTAGGATCGAGAACCGGATCGGACCATCGATTTTAGTTCGATCCGGTCTGATCCAACAAAACCAACACTTTTTCTTTTCCACTAACGAGTGGCTGTGTTCTAGACCGATCAATCCAATTCAGTTCCTGGGTGATCTAATAAAACTAATCGCACATATTTCCACATGCAAAAATTCAAACTTCACTTGCATGAATATCAATCACACTTCATGTGTTTCACGCTTAATCTTAAGAGTTAATATCCTGAAAAACCCCAAACTGGTACATCTGCAACAAACTTACCCAAAACTAATTTTTTGACCCCAAACTAGTATACATTTGACAAATTTACCTCAAATTAGTACACTTGTGACAAATTTATACTCTGTTAGTTTTCGTTAAATTTTACTGTCAAAATATTGAATTCAATGATATATGACAGTTTACTAGTATACCAATTTGTGATTTTACTCTCTGTTTGTCATAGTTATATAATCTTTGTGATTTTTTGTGATATTAATTCAATTTAATGGATGGTATATTTGTCACACATATACCGACTTGAGATTTTTTGCGATCGAATAAATTAGTTTAGGATAAATTTGTCACAAGTATACCAGTTTGAGATTTTTCAAGGTATTAACCCTAATCTTAACCATAAAGGCCATGGACAGTATAGTTGGAGGTTGTGCTTAGCTTAGGTTTGATAGACTATCTCTCTTCTGCTCTTTAAGTATTTAGTCGATGTGAGACTCCATGTCTTTTGCAAGTGAGGGGAGCAAGAGAGAGCGTGTGAGCACGCGGATGCGGAATAAGGGTCTCACATCGGATAGAAAAAGAAATTAACAAGTATGTTTTCTCTATAAATAAAGAGTAATAAGAAGAATTTTGATGGTCTCTTGGCCACATGAAAGGTTACTACTTAAGTTTTTATATATATAATACATATTATAAAAATTGATTTGGTCTGTCGGTTTGGTTGGTCTAGTTCTCACCTTGTAACCAGGAACTAGATCAATTGACCCGTGGTCGATTATTTTTTAGCTACATTATATATCTTCAACTCATAGGTGGCTCTCGGTTGTTGTGAAAATCTCAAGGTCTCAAATATGGGCATAGGGTACAGAAATGACAAAAAAATCGGTGTAGTGCCGTTCAACGAGAATTTTGCAATTAGGTGGAATCACCCACACTTTAATTACATGCCTTTTGTCAAATCGGCCTATCTCCAGTCTCTAATCAATTTTGACGGTGTCGTATTAACACCTTGCAAATTAGCACGGTCAAGCAGTTGATTTTTGGTCAAATTCTCAAGTTTGCCGCGTTTAGATTCTTTAACGGCTTCACCTAATAGACTAGTTATCTCGTGAGTGGCCAACTAAAAGAAAAATGCTATAGGCACGTTGATAAAAAGCCCAATTCATTTCATCGAAAATAGGGTTGAAAATCGGGATGTCATGACAACTTTCCTCTTATAAAAATTTCGTCCCGAAATTTAAACCATTACAATTCTTAAATAAAAATGTGCGGGTATTGTCGTCTCATCGAGTCTTCGCTTTCCCATGTTGCTCCTTCTGTCCCATGGTATTGCCAAACCACTTTGACTAACGGGATCGTCTTGGTGCACAGAATCTGCTCATTGCGATCCACAATCTGAACTTGTCTCTCCATGTACGACACTTTGTCGTCCATGTCTAATTCTTCAAAGTTTAGCATGTGAGTCGGGTCAGGCTCATACTTTCTCAACATCAACACGTGGAAGACGTCATGCACTTGCACCAGTCTCGGCGATAATGCAAGATGATACGCCAGAGTCCCTATTCTTTCTAGAATCTTAAAGGGACCTACATACCTCAGACTCAGCTTCCCTTTCTTGCCGAAGCGCAAAGTACCCCACATCGATGACACCTTCAGAAAGACGTGCTCACCAAATTTGAATTCCAATGGTCTCCGATGCTTATCTGCATAGCTTTTCTAGCGACTCTAAGCGGTCTTTAATCTATCCCTGATAACTGCAACTGTATTCACTAATTGCTAGACTAACTTTGGGCCTGAAATCTTCCGTTTGCCGACTTCATCCCAACAAACTGGAGTTCTGCACACTCTGCCATACAATGCTTCAAAATGTGCTATCTAAATACTCTACCGGTAGCTATTGTTGTAGGCAAACTCGACGAGATGAAGCTGTTCTTCCTAGCTTCCTTTGAAGTCTAGCACACATGCTCTCAACATGTCCTCGAGAGTCTGAATTGTCCTCTCAGACTAGCCATCTGTCTACGGATGATAGGCCGTACTATACTGCAGCTTCGTTCCCAAGGCAGTTTGCAAACTTTTCCAGAAGGCTGCTGTGAACTTCGAGTCTCTATCAGATGAAATCGTCACTGGCACTCCATGCAGACGAACAAGATACGCCCTGAACCCCAAGATACGCGAACATCCCACCATGGTCATGCAAATGTGACGTTCCCAGGATGCGTCGCCGACCCATTCATTTATAATGCACATGCAGAACGTATTATAAAGGCCCTGACAAAAAAAAAATACGGGATAAAAAAGCAAGAAGCAATTCCACAACAAAATACTTTCATAAACCAACAGAGTTTACAAACAGAAGCCTACAGCCAAAAGTCTACAAAAAGACCAGCTCTTAAAAAGGAACTATCCTACGATCTACGAGTCGGACACGATCTCTAATCCTCCAAACTTCACCTCTGCAACTCCACAAGGCCAACCAAACGAACTGGCCACTTCGTCCTCTAAGGACCTAAAAATGTAAGCCCACAATAAGGTGAGACATTGTCTCAGCAAATTCACCCCCTAAACCCCTATCAGAAAGGAAATACATCCCAGGATGGCCTAGCCACACCATCACAACAATGCGACTTACCTTTGTCTCAATTCCTTCCTGTAAGTTAGCGCAGTTCATATCACTCAATCACATGTAGTAATAAGAACTTAAACAACCGGAATGCAATCACTTTCAGATAACCAACAACCACAGGGGTCCTGATTATAAGACCGAATCATTATGACACGTCCCATACCATGCCACACAATTTCATCCCATAATCCGGCACGTTAACAACACTTAGCATACATTCCAATTGTTATTCATTGCCACACAAGGGCATAGCCTACTCACAGTTCGGCTATCTACTGGCATTTAGCCATGCATCATCTCCCGCCTTGGAGCACGGCTTCATCACTACGTCGACGGCGTTCCCGAAGGAGCATAGGCCTAGAATCAACTGCAACCCGAGCCCATTGTATGGGGCCTCCCATATAGGGGTAACCCATAAAGGGTACGTCTAGCTCAATATCTCAAGACGGTTTCACATTATCTAACACACGACCATACAATGTCGGCTTAGAATACCTTGCATTTCATTCAAATGCCTCGATTAAAATAGTAATCCCGGCCTCTTTTCTTCGTATTAAAAACATCCGAGAAAGTAGTCGTGTGTGGGTCCACGTCATTTCAAACAAGAAAAACTGATACCTTCCTTTTTCAAACCTCACTGTTTGATATAATCATTAAAATCCATTTTCGGTGTCAAAACCCGACACTCGGGATTTTTTGAATAAAATCCATACTTTTCACAACCATCACTCAATTCACACAATCCATCAATCAAAAGCATAATCTGAACATATCACAAAATCAACACGGGATTCTATCGATGACTATCTCAAAATTATTTTCGGAAAATAAATAAATAAATAATTAAATATATTCCGAAAATTAAATTAAATAATATTATATTAATTAATTTAATTTAATAAAATAATCTTTATAAATTCGAAATAATTAATTAATATAAAATAGTTAATTAAGGCCTAATCAAGATTACACTAATCTAAGCATATAATTAGCCATAATTAATTATCTACTAAACTAATCAAATTACTTAATCTAATTAGCTTCCACTAAGCTAATCTAACCACCTAAGCCTTGTTTAGCCTAATCTAAACATCCCTTAAGCATGATTAACCTCCTAAGTGAGGTTTAGTGAGTAAACTCACCGGATTTGGGAGCCGGTGAGTCCATGACGACCACGATGCGGAGGCGAGCAACAATCCTCCAAGCAATGACACCAATGGAGGCCGGGAAGGGCCCAGAAACGGGTCTTGAAGCTTTAAGGCTTCTGCTAGTTCGGTTTCAGCTTCTACTTGCTGGATTGAGGAGAACCATCGGCTGAACAGCAAGGAAATGGGCCAATCAGAGCTCCAGAGAGCGGGTAGTCAGCAACTGGTGGCTCCCGGGGGTCTTGGGGATCTTGTGGGTGGATGGAACGAGTAAAGGAAGGGCTGGAATGGGAGAAAAATGAAGAAAAACGCGAAACAGTGCAGGCAGGCAGCAGACCGACGGACCGGTGACCAGTTTCTTCTCACCGGCGTACTGGACGGTCGGCGGCTCCGTTCGGGGCGAGGTTGGGCTCTTTGGAATGTTCTGGATGTCCTCGTCACGGTGATGGGTGGTTCGTTGGCTAATTCATTCGGGAAGACCACTTTTGACTCAGATCTTTGGCGAAAGGTCAGCTGGAACAGAAACGGGAATGAGGGGAAAACAGGGGAGAAAAACGACGGGCTTGGCTGGTCCGGTGGGTGTGTGACAGTGGAGCTGGCTCAGCTGGTTTCCTCTAGTTCTCTTGAGCTTCCAAGGGACCTCAACAATGGAGAAAGCCTTGGATTGAGGAAGAAGATGGTCTGCTGAAGAGGGGGGGCTCCTTGGTGGCTCTTTAGAGCTCAACACTTGTCCAAACCTCCTCTCTCTTGCCCCCACCATGACCTCACATGACATCAGCCATTCTCTCTCCTCAAATCTTCCTTGACTAGCTTCCAATAGGTCCAAAATGTGGTGTACCCCTTGGCATACGAATTTGGTACATTTGTGCATCAATTTCATTCAATTTCATTCAATTCCCTTCCAATTGAGCCAAATTGAAGTCCATAAAACCATCCAATGTAACCACATTTAAATCCACATTTTTCCTTGACCATAGAACCATCTTGGATCCCAAAAGTGCGACCAAAAGCGAGCCTACCATTTTCCCGAACCAAAACAACCATACTTTGATTTTTCGCCGAAAAACTCGGTTTGCAGAAAAATCATATGAAGATGAGTCGACATTCCTAAAATGATTTGTGACACAACAGGACTTCTAATTTTAGAATTCGGGTTCAATTTCACAGTTAATTTCAATCTAGCGTGAATTTAGCGCGTCATAATCTACCTGGTAGCTTTTAGGAATTTTTGTGCATTTGACATGTGGTTGATTATTTTCAAGCCACAATGTACATCTTCGACACATTGGCGACTCTTGGTTGTCGTGCAAATCTCGAGATTTCAAATGCGGACATAATGGTACCAAAACGACAAAAGAATCGATCTAGTGCCAATCAACCAGAATTGTTCAATTAGGTGGAATCACCCACACTTAATCACATACCTTTGTCGAGTCGACCTATCTCCGATCTCTAATCTATCTTTAACTGTGCCATAATGACCCTTGCAGATTTGCATGGTCGAGCAGTCGTTTCCTAGTCGAATTCTCAAGTCTGATGCATTAAAATCCCTTAACGGCTTCACCTGATAGATTAGTTATCCCATGAGTGATTAGCTTAGGAAAAAGAACTATATGCGCGTAGATGAAATGCCCAACTCATTCTATTGAAAACAAAATTAGAAATTCAGGATGTCACAAAAAATCTGAAGCACGTACAATTCTGCATATCTGTCCAATGCATAGTCTTTTTGTACAGCGATAAAATGAGCTGACTTTGTCAGTCTGTTGACCACAACCCAAATAGAATAATTACCTCTCTGACTCCTCGGTAAGCCCGTCACAAAGTCCATTGTGATGTATTCCCACTTCCACTCGTGAATCTCGAGAGGTTGCAGAAGTCCTCCCGGCTTATAGTAATGTGCCTGCACTTGCTGACACGTCAGACACTTGACAATATGCTTGGCGATATCCGCCTTCATACCGATCCACCAATAATGTTGACGCAGATTCTGATACATCTTCATATCGCCTAGATGAATACTGTAACTGCTACGATGAACTTCTGACAAAATCTCCTCCTTAAGTTCTGCATCGTCAGGTACACACAATTGTCCACGAAACCTCAGTATTCCGTCTTTAGAAATCTGAAAGTCATCCTTTCTCTTTTCGGTATCCTCTTGCAGAATCTTCTGAATCTCTGGATCTGTTAGCTAAAGCGTCTTAACTCTCATCTGGACTTCTGGCTCAATTCTGAGGGTGGCCATAAGATTTGAAAGGTGGCTTACCTCAAATTTGAAAATCGAATCTCTAGCTCTCTCGAGTAAAATCCACTCCTTAACCATCATCTGTGCAACTGAAGATTTCCGACTCAGCGCCTATGCGACCTTATTCGCCTTTCTAAGGTGATACAAGATATGACAATCATAGTCATTCAGAAGTTTCATCCAGCGATGCTATCTCATATTCAACTTCTTCTGAGAGAATAAATACTTGAGACTTTGGTGATTGGTGAAGATCTGAAATCTTTCTCCACACAAATAATGTCTCCAAATCTTCAGAGCGAATATAATTGTTACGAGTTCTAAGTCATGCGTCGGGTAATTCAGCTCATGAGGTCTCAACTGACGGGATGCAACGACTCTGCCATGCTACATTAACACGCAACCCAGTCCTCTAAACGACGCATCACTATAGATCTCGTATCCTTCAAGGTTAGATGGTATTGTCAACACTGGTGTGGTAGTCAGCTTTTGCTTAAGCTCTTGGAAACTACACTCACACTTATTTGTCAATACAAACTTCTCTTCATTTTTCAATAGTCGAGTCAACGGCGAGGCCAACGCTGAAAATCCTTCTACGAACCGTGTAATAACCTGCTAAACCCAAGAAGCTTCTGATCTCTATCACGATCGTTGGTCTTGGCCAGCTGATAACTGCTTCGATCTTGGTCCAGTCCACGGAGATTCCTTCACCTGAAATCACGTGACCTAGGAAAGTCACAGAGTCAACCAAAACTCGTACTTACTGAACTTAACGTACAGTTCATGGCTTCGCAAAGTCTAAAGCACCATCCTTAAGTGCCTTTTGTGCTCCTTTGGACTTTTTGAGTACAGTAGGATATCGTTGATGAAAATGATCACAAACAAATCCAGATACTCCTTGAACACATGATTCATTACAACAAGAGGCTCATTGAGTCAAAACTTTTTTATATGTGACATCAAAGCTATACATAGGCAAAATATTCAAGTACAACTCCAGCCAACGATTCTCTTTTCTACGACTTTATTACAACAAACTGAAGTTCTACAAGCTTAACCAAAATTCCGCCGCTCCACTTTGATAAAATTATCCCAAAACTATTCTTCTACTGATTGATGCATGCCTTGGTTCCTTCCTATCTCCTTCGCCATCCTAGTAGTGCCTTGTATGCGGTACATTCTGCAACACATTCCCTCTGTTCTGTCCAATTAGTGGCGGCGGCAACGGCTGAGATCCCATCTGCATGTGCGGACAATATTTGACCAGGTGGATGTGCTGGCAACACCGGTAGCAAACACTTCTCCTAGGAAAACACAATGTCGATCCATGTCGTCTCTCACAAAAATGACATACTCCATTCTGATTCGGTGCTGACTTGCCTATCCCACCCTTCTTGTTGGGCGGAATAAAATACCTTCCTCCGGTCATAGGCTCCTTCCCAAGCCGATTTCCATCTCTGTTCGAACTGAACCTCGACCTGGATACGGCTGCTTTCTCACTCAGATTCCTCTCTATCAGCTGGGCTTGTTCATAAAGCTCATTGTAGTCTTTGAGACCGAACGACACCAGCGGATTCTTCAGCTTTGGTTTGAGGCCATTCCTGAACCTCTTAGCCTTGTCCTCTGGATCTTCTACCAGCCTCTGGGCATACTGCGATAGCTCTACAAACTTAGCCTCGAACTGGTCCACAGTCATCGAACCCTGACAAAGGCGCTGAAATTCCTCCATCTTCTGCTCCCTAGCACTGTCAGAAAGGTACTTGCTATTAAAAGCTCTGAGGAAGGCGTTCCACATCAGAATCATGCCTTTTAGGAATACCAAGCCTTTTGTCATGCCTTGATCCTCGAGTGCGCACCCATCCCTATCTTGGTCAATTAAATAGTGACGTCCTAGGAAGGTCGCCGACCCATTCTTTTTAGTACGCATGCGGAAGTAATTATAATCCCCAAACAACAACGCAATGGGATAGAAAAGCAGGCCATAAATTTTCAACTAAACAACCATACTTATATATACATATCACAACCTACACAGTACAAATTGATATATATGTCTATATAAGTTCTACAAACAGGGTTGGGGTTTCAGAAAACTAAGGGTCCTCGTCCTCTTCTCCATCATCATTCACGCTCTAGCTGGAGTCTTCTGCAGATTGCACCAGACTTCCAAGATCATCAAAATCTAGGTCTACTGCGCCTATGACCAACCTTGGTGGAGGACCTGAGGTGTCCTTTCCAAAAGTAGTCTCCAAAACATTCAGAGGTATCTCAGACTCTAGTAGGGGTCCCTCTCTTTGGCCATCCTGAGCTTAGCGGTACCACGATCTATATCAATGGGGCACCTTGTGGGTAAAACCTACATGGACCCAAACTATAGACCTTACCAGCTCGTAGGTCCAGCCCCTAGGGCACCCATACCATGGAAAGTAAGAGACATGCTCTGTAATCTTCTTAGGCCTTCCCAAAAACTCTTGAGCTGCCATCTACGAGCCTAAAATGTTGTCCCACAACCGGGAGGAGACTACATCTCAACAAGTTCTACTCCCTAAGACTCAATTAGGAAGAAAATATGCCCTAGGCTACCCAAGCACAACTTAGGTCAGATGACATACCTTAGTCTCAGTTCCATCTTGCAAATCAACATTATTCACAGATAACGCATATCACAACAATCAATCAATTCACCACGCCAGATCAAATCATTGATCAACCGACCTAGTCGATTTCATGTCATCATGACCCATTCTTGGTCAGCACAATCAATACTATCTATAAGTCCGACCATAGTCCAGGACCGCTGACTCTAAGGTGATATATAGATAGTATAACTCTCACTAAGCTAATAAGATTAAGGTATACTGCTCTTGCTAAGCTAACATATCACCCGTAGCCTGATATAGTATACTGGTATACTGCTCTTGCTAAGCTGACATATCGCTCGTAAGCTGATATAGTATACTCCTGATGCTCACTCTAAGCTGATGAAGTATACTGCTTGCACTAAGTTGACATATCACCCGTGGGTTGATATAGTACACTAGTATATTGCTTTTGCTAAGTTGACATATCAGAGCCCGTAGGATGATAGAGTATACTGTCCTGACTACCAAATCAATACCTCATTTTTATCATTCCCGATAAAAATAGCTGTGGGTGGGAACACAGTTGGCCATAGCTAAAATATCATACTTTTCAATTTTGAACTTCCCACCAGTTTCAACAGGCTATAAATACATTTTTGGCGCTATAAACTGATGCCAGGTAATTCTCCACTTAATTACCAAAATTCATTAATTTAGAAATAAATCATAAAATCACATTTAATTCAATTTAGCACAAATCATTGTTCAAATAAATAAACAGAGAGTACCATTGCAACCAGCATAAAATTCTGGTCACCAGCCATCCCGGTTGAATTTCCGGAAAAATAATTAAATAATTACAAAAATTAATTATTAAATAGCAATAAATCCAATTTAGGCCTATAATGCCTAATTGGAAGCCGAGATGGACCCGAAAAAATTCCAAGGTTCGTTCAATAAATATTAGCACATGCCTACTCACTAATTACTATAACTAACCACCTAACATGCATTGGTACTAACAAATAATCACTAATATAGTCTAATCTAACCACCTAATCATACTTAACTTAAACTAATCAACCCCTAAACATCATTAACATACTAAGCGAGGTTTAGTGAGTAAAACTCACTTGTTTAATGTGCGGGTTGGATCAAACCGACGAAAACGTCGTGGGGGTTGCTTTTCTCCAAAGCGAAACTAGGATCCGAGGCCCGGAAACACCTCAAAACGAGTCTTGAAGCTTGCTAAAAACCCACTGCACTTGCTCTCTATTTGAGCTGTAAAATAGAGAAAGCAAAGTTGGTTGGGGCGGTAAGAGTGGCGATGGACCGGCGAAGGTTGAGCAGGGCTCCAGCGGGGCTGAACAGTGGTCTACGGTGGCCAAACAGCCTCCGGCTTGGCTCGACCAACAACTAAGATGGCGGAACAGGGCTATAGGGGAGTTAGGCTGGGCAGACGGCGGCCGAGGCGAGCACACGACGCCTGGAGGACGGAATGGCGTCGGGTGGCTCATGGCGGTGGCGCGGCTGAGGGACTTCGGTCTTCTTCTTCAGTTGCGGCTAATCGAAAATGCTGAGGGGAATGGAGAAGAGGCTGGCCGGTTGAAGACTAGGGGGAGAGAGGAAAGATCTAGGGGACCAAGGGCTCCACCAGTTGCTTATTTTCTAGTGCTTTGTCCCCTTGACCAACCTCGGCCATGTATGGCTTCTATGGCTGCAATTTAGCCACCAAAACCTTCACTTTACAACCTTGAAATGGTCTAAAGACCATAGGAAGTGGGGGCATACGAATTTGCTTGCCATTTCTCTCAATTGGACACTTAATCCATCTCAAATCAATCTCATATGGCCTCAATAAATTCAATAGATGCCTCAATGCTCCAATGGATATTTTTCTTCACTTATGGATCCATCTTGCATCCCAATTTTGTAACCAAAAGCAATCCTCGGCATTTTCCGAACGAAAACGGCCCTATACCGACTTTTTCCCAAAAAGCCTTGGGTTACAGAAAAATCTTCTGAGACGAGTCGACGTTCCTAGAATTTATTGTGACATGACAGAATCTTCAATCTCTAAAATCGGACTCAAATGCATGGTTAATTTCCATTCGGCGCGTAACATGACCTAGGCTACCGAGTAGTTTTCAAAACTTTTTAGGGCAAATGACCCGTGGTCGATTTTCTTCGAGCCATAATGAACCCACTCGACTCATTGGCGACTCTCGGTTGTCGTGAAAATCTCGAGGATCCAAATACGGACACAAGGTACCAAAACGACAGTAAAATCAAACTAGTGCCGTTCGACGAGAACTTTCCAATTTAGTGGAGTCACCCACGATCAACCACACATCTCAGTCGACCTGACCTATCTTTGATCTCAAATTGGTTTTATACTGTGCCGTAATGGCCTCTAAAGATGAGCACGGTTGAGAAGCCAATTCTTGGTCGAATTCTCAAGTCTATTGCCTTAAAATTCCTTAATGGCTTCCCTGGATAGTCTAGTTATCTCGAGAATGATCAGCTCTAAGAACAGCCCTATAGGCGCGTCGATGAAATGCCCGATTTATTCAATAGAAAACAGGATTAAAAATCCATCATGTCACAACTCTTCCCCTCTTATAAAAATTTCATCCTTGAAATTTAAACCTTACACACTTTAAACAAAAAGGTGGGGGTACAACTGTCTCATTGACTCTTCAGTCTCCTATGTTTCTCCTTCAATACCATGGTGTCGCCAGACTACTTTGACCAACGAAATGGTCTTTGTACATAGAACTTGCTCTTTTCTATCCATGATTTGAACAGGGCTTTCAACGTATGACACACGGTCATTCACGTCCAATTCCTCGAAATTGAGCATGTGGGTCGGGTTAGGCTCGTACTTCCTCAATATTGACACGTGAAAGACGTCGTGTACTTGCGCCAATCTCGGTGGCAATGCAAGACGATACACTAAGGTCCTAATTTTCTCAAGAATCTCAAACGTACCTATGTACCTCGGACTCAGTTTTCCTTTCTTTTCAAAGTGCGAATTTTCCCTCATTGGTGACACCTTCGAAAAAACGTGATCACCAACTTGGAACTCCAATGGTCTTCAGCACTTATCTACGTAACTTTTTTGTCTCCTCTGAGCGGTCTTTAATATGTTTCTGATAATTGCCACGGCATCCACTGACTGCTGGACCAACTCTAGGCCTATGATCTTCCTTTCCCCAACTTCATCCCATCACACTAGTGTTCTGCATGATCTGCCATACAATACTTCAAATGGAGCCATCTGAATACTCTGTTGATAACTGTTGTTGTAGGCAAACTCCACCAAGTGTAGTTGCTCTTCCTAACTTCGCTTGAAGTCTAGTACACAAGCTCTCAGCATGTCCTCGAGGGTCTGAATTGTCCTCTCGGACTAGCCATCCGTCTGAGGATGATATGCCGTACTGTACTAAAGCTTTATACCTAGAGCACTTTGCAAGCTTTTCCAAAAAGCAACTATGAACCTCGGGTCCCTATCTAAAGTTATTGTAACCGACACTCCATGCAGTCGAACCACTTGACGCACATATAGATTTGCATGTCTATCCAGACTGAGATCCTTTCGAACTGCAATGAAGTGAGCCGACTTTGTCAATTTGTCGACTATTACCCAAATAGAATTATGTCCTCTCTGACTCCTTGGTAGTCCGATCACGAAATCCATTGTGATATGCTCCCATTTCCATTCTGGGATTTTGAGAGGTTGTAGAAGTCCTCTCGGCTTAGAGTGCTGAGCTTTGACATGCTGACATGTCAAACACTTGACGACATGCCTGGCGATGTACGCCTTCATCCCTGACCACCAGTAGTGTTAACGCAGATTCTGATACATCATGGTACTTCCAGGATGAATGCCGTAGCTGCTACGATGTACTTCAGATAAAATATCTTCTCTAAGCTCCGCATCGTTAGGTACAACCAAACGTCCTTGGAACCTTAAGTGTTCCATCATTAGAAATCTAAAAGTCAGCATTTCTTTTCTCAATGTCTTCCTCTATAATTCTCGTACATCTGGATCTGTCGGTTGCAGTAGCTTGATTCTGATATGGACATCCGGTTCAATTCTGATGGTGGCCATAAGACTCGAAAGGTGGCCTACCTCAAACTTGAATACCGAATCTCGAGCTCTCTCGATTAGGTTCCACTCCTTTATCAATATATGAGCTACTGAAGACTTTCGACTCAAAGCATCGGCGACCTTATTCGCCTTCCCTGGGTGATATAGGATATCACAGTCATAGTCTTTCAATAATTCCATCCATCTGCATTGTCTCATGTTCAACTCCTTATGAGAGAACAGGTATTTAAGACTTTGATGGTCCGTGAAGATCTGTAATTTTTCTCCACACAGATAATGTCTCCAAATCTTCAGGGTAAATATTATCACCACGAGCTATAAGTCATGCGTCGGATAGTTTTGTTCATGAGGTCTCAAATAACGGGAGGCGTAGGCAACAACTCTACCATGTTGCATCAACACGCAACCTAATCCTCTGAATGACGCATCACTGTAAATCTTGAATCCTCTAGGACTAGATGGAATGGTCAGCACAGGTGCGGTAGTCAGCTTTTCCTTAAGCTCCTGAAAGCTATCCTCGCACTTATCTATCCAAACAAATTTCTCTTCTTTCTTTAGGAGTCTTGTTAAAGGCAATGCTAATGATGAGAACCCTTTTACAAACCGTCTGTAATAACCTACAAAACCCAGAAAACTTCTTATCTCTGTCACTATAGTCGATCTTGGCCAATTGATCACGGCTTTTGTCTTACTGGGGTCATAGAAATTCCTTCGTCTAAGACCACATGCCCTAAGAAAGCAACATGAGTCAACCAAAACTCACACTTGCTAAACTTAGCATACAACTGATGGACTCTCAGCTTTTGCAGCACTAATCTCATATGATTGTCGTGCTCTTCATCACTCCTTGAATACACCCGAATATCATCGATGAACACGATCACAAACTGATCTAGATATTCCTTAAATACTTTGTTCATCAAATCCATGAAGGCAGTGGGAGCATTCGTCAACTCGAATGGCATCACTGTGAATTTGTAATGACCATACCGAGTATGAAAGGCTGACTTAGGAATGTCCTCCTTCCTAATTCTTAGCTAATGATATCTTGTCCTTAAGTCGATCTTCGAGAATATTGATGCTCCTTGCAACTAATCAAACAAGTCATCTATTCTCAGCAATGGATACTTATTCTTGATTGTGACCTAATTAAGTTGCCGATAGTCGATGCACAAGCGCAACGAATCATCTTTCTTCTTAACAAAGAGAACTGGTGCTCCCCAAGGCGATGCACTGGGATGAATAAATCATTTATCCAACAATTCTTGCATCTGCACCTTCAGTTCCTTCAACTCAGATAACACCATTCGGTAAGGAGCCTTAGAGATTGGCTCTATCCCGGGGGCTAGCTTAATCACAATTTCAATTTCTCTCTCCGAAAGTAGTCCTGGCAATTCCTTTGCAAAAACATCAGGAAATTCTTGCACTACTGAAATGTCTTCCATTTTCAGCTCATCAACTGTCGTATCCACGACAGTTGCTACGTAACCTTGGTAACCCTCGTCTAACAAGCGAGTTGTCTCAGACAATGAGATCAAGGAAATCGAGGGTCCTCCTCGATTCCCGACAAACTCGAAGCTCTCACCCTTAGATGGGTAGAACTAAATCGACTTGCAATAGTAGTTCATCTTAGCTCGTTGCTTGGTGAGCCAATCCATGCCAACAATTAAATCAAAGTCATACATGGCTAGGACTAATAAATCTATTTTCCCACTCGCTCACCAATCGCTAACTTGCAACCAGAACAACCCAAAGCAGTAATTACTTTATCCTTCAACGGTGTAAATATGCAAATTGCCGATTCCAATAATATATGACTTAATCCTTACATCTTAACATATTGTTCGACAATAAAGGAATGGGTTGCTCCCGAATCAAACAATGTGTAAGCATAATGGTCATTTAGCGAAACCATACCTGTGATCACGTCAGGTGCAGCTTTAGCCTGACCTTATGTGATAGCGTACACCGTGCCTTGCACTGGTGGTCTCAGCTAACCTCCTTGTAGTGCATTCTGAGACGCATATCCCCTAATCTGTCTAATCGGTGGCGACGATGGTAATTGCGCTTGTCCTCTTGGCCTTCTTGGACAATCTTTGGCCAGGTGACCCTGTTGGCCACATTCAAAACAGGCGCCCGACCTTCAAGGGCACTAATTCGCTGCAAGTCGCCTTCCACAAGCGCAACACATTTCAATCCGATTTGACAATGGCTTGCCGACTCCACCTTTCCTATTTGGTGGGACTTGGAATCTACCCCCAGGCATGGGTCTCTTTCCTTGATGGATTGCATCTTTGTTTGAATTAAACCTCGATCCAGACGAGGTAACTTGCTCAGTCAATCCTCTTTCTATCATCTAAGCTCGACGATAGACCTCTCGCTATTCTGTCAGATCTAGAGGTAGCAGAGGTTGCTTTAGCTCTGAACGAAGGCCGTTCCTGAACCTTCAGGCTTTCTCCTCAGGGTCTTCGATTAGTCTTGGAGCGTACTGCAAAAGTTCGATGAACTTGACTCCGTACTAATCAACGGTCATCGTCCCTTGATGAAGATGTTGAAACTCTTCCATCTTTTGTTCTTGGGCAGCACCCGAGAAATACTGGTCGCTAAAGGCTCTGAGGAAGGTGTCCCACACCTGGGCCACACCCTCTGGAAACACAGTCTCCTTGGTGGCTCTCCACCAGATGTTTGCATTACCTTGAAGTTGGTAGACAGCCAATACCACTTTCTCCTTTTCATTGCACATCAGAAGTGCAAACACTTTCTCCTCTTCGTTGCGCATCAGAAGTGCAAACACTTTCTCCAGGTCTTGTATCCACAGAAATGCAGCCTCAGGGTCTCCTTCACCCTAGAACCTCGGAGGGTTCACCTTCAGAAACTGTTCAACTAAGTTGTGGATCGGCCTTCCTACAGCCACGTTCCCCAGTGGAACTTCAGCAGGGGCAATGACAGGTGCCGCAGCAGGTGCAGTAGCAGCGGCGACTTCAGCGGCGGCGGCAACAGCAGCAGTAGCAACAGCTTGAGCGACGGCTGCAATAGCAGCAATAAAAGTAGCAGCTTGATTATGAGCCTATTGTTCCATCATGGCTCTCATCGCATCCAAGGCCTAGTCAATCCCAATGGTTCCCCACCCACCTGGGGCTACTACCCCAGCATCAACTGGTGGTGCTACACCATTGGCACTGGTCTGTGCCTATGCCCTACCTCTACCTCCTCGGGTACCGACTCTAGTCGGCGTCCTACCCCGAGTCATAGGCCTAAAAACTCGCTTACTCAGAGTCCTTTGCTCCGGCTCGCTCATGGTTCAGCTTTATCTATTGGAACCTGTCTTCCAAATCCACACTGGATTAGAAGATGAGCAATTCACACACGGCAAGCCAATTTACCAATCAACTACCATCGACATGCACCGGTCATTTATTTAAATGCCATTCCTTCTACTATCCCATGGCCCATCGCACCTTATCACTCCAACTCTTAACCTGGCTCTGATACCACTAAACGGGGATGTCACGCCCCGATCCTCGAGCATGCACCCATCCCTGTCCTGGTCGATTAAATAGTGACATCCCAGGAAGGTCGCCGACCCATTCTTTTTAATATGCATGTAAAATCAATTATAATCCCTAGACAATAACGCAATGGGATAGAAAAGCAAGCCATAAATTTTCAACTAAACAACCATACTTATATACACATATCACAACCAGTTATACACAGTACAAACTGATATATATATGTCTATATAAGTTCTACAAACAGGGTTGGGGTTTCAGAAAACTAAGGGTCCTCGTCCTCTTCTCCATCATCATCCACGCTCCAGCTATAGTCTTCTGCAAATTGCATCGGACTTCCAAGATCATCAAAATCCGGGTCTACTGCACCTACGACCGACCCTGGTGGAGGACCTGAGGTGTCCTTTCCAAAAGCGGCCTCCAAAACATTCGGAGGTATCTCAGACTCTGGTAGGGGTCCATCTCTCTGGCCATCCAGAGCTTGGCGGTACCACGATCTATATCGTGGGCCACCTTATGGGTAAAACCTGCACCGACCCAAACTATAGACCTTACCAGCTTGTAGGTCCAGCCCCTAGGGCACCCATATCATGGAAAGTAAGAGACCTGCTCTGTAATCTTCTTAGGCAGTCCCAAAAACTCCTGAGCTGCCATCTACGAGCCTGAAATGTTGTCTCACAACTAGGATGAGACTATGTCTCAGCGAGTTCTACTCCCTAAGACTCGATTAGGAAGAAAATATGCCCTAACCTACCTAAGCACAACACAGGTCAGATGACATACCTTAGCCTCATTTCCATCCTACAAATCAACATTATTCATAGATGCCTCATATAACAACAATCAATCAATTTACCACGCCAAATCAAATCATTGATTAATCGACCTAGTCGATTACATGTCATCACGACCCATTCTTGGTTGACACAATCAATACTATCTATAAGTCCGACCATAGTCCAGGACTGCTCACTTTAAGCTAATATATAGATAGTATAGCTCTCACTAAGTTGATAAGGTTAAGGTATACTGCTCTCGCTAAATTGACATATCGCCCGTAGGCTGATATAGTATACCAGTGTACTGCTCTCGCTAAGCTGACATATCGTTCGTAGGCTGATATAGTATATCTCTGATGCTCACTCTAAGCTAATGAAGTGTACTACTCACGTTAAGCTGACATATCACCCGTGGGTTGATATAGTACACTACTATACTGGTCTCGCTAAGCTAACATATTAGAGCCTGTAGGATGATATAGTATACTGTCCTAACTACCAAATCAATTCCTCATTTTTATCATTCCCGATAAAAATAGCCATGGGTAGGAATACGATCGACCATAGCCAAAATATCATACTTTTCAATTTTGAACTTCCCACCAGTTTCAACAGCCCATAAATACATTTTTGGCACTGTAAACCGACGCCCGATAATTCTCCACTTAATTACCAAAATTCATTAATTTAGGAATAAATCCTAAAATCACATTAATGTTTAGATAAATAAATAGAGAGTACCACTACAACCAACATAAAATTCCGGTCACCGACCATCCCGGTTGAATTTCCAAAAAAATAATTAAATAATTACAAAATTACAAAATTTAATTATTAAATAGCAATAAATCCAATTTAGGCCCGTAATGCCTAATTGGGAGCCGAGATGGACCCAAAAAAATTCCGAGGTTCGTTCAATAAATATTAACACATGCCTACTTGCTAATTACTACAACTAACCACCTAACATGCACCGATACTAACTAATCATCACTAATCTAGTCTAATCTAACCACCTAATAATACTTAACTTAAACTAATCAACTCATAAACATCATTAACCCACTAGGCGAGGTTTAATGAGTAAAACTCACTTGTTTAACGTGCGGGTCGGATCAAACCGAAGGGAACGTCGCGGGGGTTGCTTTCTCCAAATCGAGCCTAGGATCCAAGGCCCGGAAACACCTCAAAACGAGTCTTGAAGCTTGCTAAAAACCCACTGCACTTGCTCTCTATTTTGAGCTATAAAATAGAGAAGGGAAAGCTAGTTGGGGCGACAAGAGTGGCGGTGGACCAACGAAGGTTGAGTGGGGCTCTAGTAGGGCTGAACGGAGGTCTACGGTGGCCAAATGGCCTCCGGCTTGGCTCAACCAGCAGCTGAGATGGCGGAACAGGGCTACAGGGGAATCAGGCTGGGCGGACGGCGGCTGAGGCGCACGCATGACGCGAAGAGGACGGAACAACATCGGGTGGCTCACGGCGGTGGCACGGCTAAGGGACTTCGGTCTTCTTCTTCAGCTATTGTTGATTGAAAATGGTGAGGGGAATGGAGAAGAGGCTGGCCGATTGAAGACTAAGGGGAGAGAGGAAAGATTTAGGGGACCAAGGGCTTCACCACTTGCTTATTTTCCAATGCTTTGTCCCCTTGACCAACCTCAGCCATGTATGGCTTCTATGGCTGCACTTCAGCCACTAAAACCTTCACTTTACAACCTTGAAATGGTCCAAACACCATAGGAAGAGGGGCCATACGAATTTACTTGCCATTTCTCTCAATTGGACACTTAATCCATCTCAAATCAATCTCATATGGCCTAAATAAATTCAATCGATGCCTCAATGCTCCAATGGATTTTTTTCCTCACCTATGGATCCATCTTGCATCCCAATTTTGTAACCTCAATCCCTGGCATTTTCTGAACAAAAACGGCCCTCTACCGACTTTTTCCCAAAAAGCCTCGGGTTGTAGAAAAATCTTATGAGACTGAGTCGACGTTCCTAGAATTTATTGTGACATGATAAAATCTTCAATTTCCGAAATCGGACTCAAATTCACGATTAACTTCCATTCGGCGCGTTTTTAGCGTGACCTAGGCTACCAGCTAGTTTTCAGAACTTTTTAGGGCAAATGACCCGTGGTCGATTTTCTTCGAGCCACAATGAACCCACTCGACTCATTGGCGACTCTCGATTGTTATGAAAATCTTAAGGATCCAAATACGGTCACAGGGTACCAAAACGACAATAAAATTAAACTAGTACCAGTCGATGAGAATTTTCAAATTTAGTGGAGTCACCCACGATCAGCCACACATCTCAGTCGAACTGACCTATCTCTAATCTCAAATCGATTTTATACTATGCCGCAATGGCCTTTAAAGATGAGCACGATTGAGAAGCCGATTCCTGGTCGAATTCTCAAGTCTATTGCCTTAAAATTCCTTAATGGCTTCCCTAGATAATCTAGTTACCTTGAGAGTGATCAACTCTGAGAACAACCCTATAGGCATGTCGATGAAATGCCCGATTTATTCAATAGAAAACATGATTGAAAATTCAGGATGTCACACCTTTGGTGGCCCTCCACCAAGAACTTGCGTTTCCCTGCAGCTGATAGACTGTAAGGACAACTTTCTCTTCCTCTGTGCACCTCAGGAGTGCAAAGGCCTTCTCCAAATCTTGGACCCAGAGTGTTGCAGCCTCGGGGTCTCCTGCACCAGTGAACCTCGGCGGGTTCGGCTTGAGAAATTGCTCCACGAGCTTGTGCATCGGCCTCTCTCTCTCAACAATCACGTTCCCAGGTGGAACTTCGGCAGGTACGGCAGTAACAACGACAGCAATAGTAGCGGCAATAGCAGCGGTGGCATTGGCGACGGCTTGATTCTGAGCCTACTGCCCCATCAACGTTCCAAGAGTCTCAAGCGCCTAAACGATCCCATCGATTCTAGGATCGCCAGGTGCTGTTACACCAGCACTAACCTACAGTGGTGCTAATCCACTTACACTAGCCTGAGGCTGCGCTCTTCCTCGGGCACCAACCCTAGTCGACATCCTACCTTGAGAGATTGACGCAATAGTCCTTTTCCGAGGAGTCCTTTACTCCGGTTCGCTCATTCTGCAGGATCTTTATAGAAACCTGCTTTCCAATTGAACACGGAATTTAAAAACTGAGCGACCCACACCAAACAATCTACCAATCAGCTAATCAATCATATGCATCAGCATAATAAAAAGGCCTTTCCTACTAACTATCCCAGGACCCATCGCACTTTACCACTCCAACTACCAACCAACTATGATACCACTTCGGGTGGGATGTCACGCCCTAAACCTCGAGCGCGCGCACATCCTCGGTGGCCGATAAAATTGCGACGTTCCCAAGACACGTCGCCGACCCAATTGATTATGCACATGCATAAGCGAATTACTAATCCTCTGACCACAACAAACATGGGATAGAAAAGCAAGACAACGAATTTCAAATCAAACACACTTTTATAACCAATCCGGTTTACACATAGAGGCCAACTGTAAGATATATGTACAGGAGGTCTATCTTAAAAAGAAACCTCTAGGCCACCTAGGCTCCTGACCCCTCCACCTCAAGCTCCGAGTTCTTCATACTAGGGACCTGAAAATGGTAACCCACAACGGGGTGAGATATAAATCTTAGCGAGTTCACGCCCTAAACCCCGATTAGGAAGATAATACACCTAGGAGTGTCCTAACCATACAGCCACACAACCACACAACCAATGAGACGCACATCACCTCAATCCCTTCCTGCACGTTAGTACAGTCTATATTACAGATGCAAATAACAAATACACACACCAATTGGAATGTCTCACATAGCTTAATCAATCACAAAGGTCCCAATTATAAGGCCAAATCATTATGACACGTCTCATTCCATGCAACACAATTTTGTCCCATAATCAGGAGCGTTTATCTCAATTAATCATGCGTTCCAATTGATTACTACCCACACAAGCACGATCTACCCGACACACAGTGGTCTTCCGATGTAGCCAGGCGTCGTCTCGCACCATCAAGCACGGCAATGTCTACCTCAAGACAGCATTCCACATAGGAGCATTAGCCCAGCTTCTACTGCGACCAACATCCGTTATCGGGGCGTTCCACATAGGAGCATCGTCCACCCAACGCACATCAGGTGACAGGTTCTCATAACCAACACACGACCATCCAATCTCGGCAAAGGACATCGTGCATTGCACTCAAATGCCTCAATTAAAATGATGTACTTGGCCCATTTTCTTCGTATTAAAAACACCCAGTAAAATAATCGTGTGTGGGTACATGGTCAGCTCGAACCAAAAAAGTGATATCATTCTTTTAAAAATCCCATGATTTTATATAGTACCTAAAAATATTTTTGGCATCAAAAACCAACACTCGGTATTTTCTGATTAAATACCAAAATATCATATTTTTGGAATAATAATTCAAAAATTAACACAGCATTAAATTGCACAAAGTAGCACTAAATTGCATAATTCAACCACACCACGACAATCAGCATGAATTCGGGCTACCAGCTATCCGGTATAATTTCTAGAATAAATAAATAATTAAATAAATTACAAAATAATTAAATAAATGCAAATAATTAAATAAACAACCAATTTAAATTAATATAAGCTAACCTAACCATCTAAGTACACTAAGTAAATTACTCTACTAAACAAGCTAATTACCTAACCATTCTAACTAAATTAATCTAATAGCTAACTACATAAACTAATTTAGCTAATTAAATTAACAAACAATCCATCCTAACTAAATTAGCCTAGGAACTAATTATTCTAACCACCTAGTTAGATTAACTAGCTAACTAGGCTAACTAGGGATCTCACTAATCCCTAATTAATTCAACTAATCCACTCTAAGCATCATTAGCACCCTACTAAATAAACTCATTAGTTTAGTGTAAAAACCAGTTCAAGGCGATGGCAGCCGAAACTTGGGCCTACGGTATCGCCAAATGGAGCTTGGACCTGGCCGAAAATGGCCCACAAGGCTCACGATTGATGCTAGTCTTGAAAGGGGCTGCTGGTCGAGGCTTAGCTCAGCGGATCGGAGCTGCAGCATGCCGTGGCAGCTTGGTGGGGACACGGCTAAGCTGACTTCGACGGTGCAGCAACGATGGAGAAGAAAACTGGACTGACTTCATGAGAGGAACAATGGAGCTGAAGTCGTTTGATGCTTGCATTGCGGATGTGGGGAGGGCGCTGGTTGTGAGGGGAAACGGACAAGGGAGGGAGTTGAGCTGGCGAGCGGCAGCTTGAGAGGAGAATTGGTGGAGATGAACAGACGATGGTGGCTCCGCTGGTGTTGGCCGAACATGAAGATGGCGATAGGATTCTGCTAGTGGACCACGTGAGAAAGAAAGGGCGTGAGGCTGTTGTTGCAGGGGTTGACTCGGAGGGGGGAGGAAGTGGGCTGACGTGGGCTGGTGCTGTGGGTGGAAGACTGTTGGGCGGTGATGGCAGAGGGAGAATGGGCTAGTGAGAGTTGCGTGAGCTGCAGGCTGAGCTTCGAAGAAAAACAAAATGAAAGAAGGCCAGCAGACTTCGGTGGAGCAGCAAGCTCGCACAAAGAAGAATGGAGGGGGGAGCAGCTAGCGTGGCAGAGAAGCTGAATGAGCGGGGAACAAGCCTTGAAGCTCAATGTAAAATATCAATTTTCATCATGTCTTTGTCCCCAAAAGTCCACATGTTCATCCCCTCTGTCCCCCATAATACTTTCATGCATAAAATCCACAAATAACCAATTTTTGTGCCAAAATTTGCAACCCCCACACAAGCCTACGAATTTCACCACTTGGACTTCAATTTCTTCATCAATTTCTCCAATTTGATGTCCAATTTTGCTGAGGAAGAAGCCCACACACATTCCACAATTTCCCTTCACCAAATAGCTCACTTTGGAAGCCAAAAATCCACTTGAAAATGGCCAACCGAATTTCCTTTCTTTTCTGAATCGTCTGAAATTGATTTTCCATAAAAATCTCGAGCTTGCCAAAAATTCTTCGGAGGATGAGTCGACGTTCTAAAAATAAATCGTGACATGATAGAACTTTCAATTTTTAAAATCGGGTTCAATTTCGTGATTAATTTCAACTAGACACGATTTTAGCATGACATAATCTACCAGGTAGCTTTTAGGAACTTTTATCACATTTGACCCGTGGTTGATTATTTTTTAGCCACATTGTACATCTTTGACTCATAGGCGGCTCTCGGTTGTCGTGAAAATCTCGAGATCTCAAATATGGGCACATGGTACAAAATGACAGAAAAATTGGTTTAGTGCCGTTCGACGAAAATTTTGCAATTAGGTGGAATTACCCACACTTTAGTTACATGCCTGTGTCGAATCGGCCTATCTCTGGTCTCTAATCGATTTTGACGGTGCCATATTGACCCTTGCAGATTAGCACGGTCAAGCAGTCGATTTCTGGTCGAATTCTCAAGTCAATTGCATTTAGATTCCTTAACAGCTTCACTTGATAGACTAGTTATCTCGTGAATGACCAACTTAGAGGAAAAGGCTATAGGCACGTCAATGAAAAGCCCAATTCATTTCATCGAAAATAGGGTGAAAATCAGGATGTGTGCTCTTTTTGCTCTGTTTTTCAACTCATCGGACCAAAGCTCGTGGTTCTTCGGTTCACGCAAGTTTTCGACCCAGTGGGCTACGATTCTGTTGTCTATAGACTTAGCTTGGTTTTTTATTTCTGCCTGGATTGTTGATTGATCTCCCAGTTCAATTTGTGCTAGCTTTTCAATCGGCCTGCCCTAGGTGTTCAACATTTTATCTAAGCCAGATCCGCGAAGATTTTCTTTGGTTTTCTACGGGTTGGTCATCGACGATTCGAGGAAAGGGAAGGTTAACGGTGATGGCACAGGTGTGTGTTGGAAGATGTTGGCATCAGGGCTATCTTGAATGGTGCTCGGTTGATGGGTTGAGTTTTGTCTCCTCGGCTAAGCTGGGTCGGGGCCGAGCCATGTCTCGGCCAGCGATCGTCGCTGGTGTCGGTTGGATTGAACAATTGATGCTGAACAGTGGCTTGGCGACAGCGGTGTTGTTTTGGTTGAGGTTCGAGGAGGGTCGTGCTTCGGGCATGACGCATGAAGACCAAAAGTGAAAGAGAAAGAAATCAAAAAAGAAAAAAATATAATGAATATAATAAATTTTAAAATATATATATAATAAAATAGTTTTAATTCTAAGCGGGTTGGATCCGAGTAGATGGGTCGGATCGGGTTAGAGAGTCAGACTAGGTTCACCCGATCTGAATCCCTTTTCCCAAATATAATATTAAAATATTAAAATATTAAAAAATAAAATATAAAAAGTATGATAATAAGATATAATATAAAAAATAGATAAATATATTAAATTCAAAAATTAAAAAACTTTAAAACTTTAAAAATTCGAAATTTATAAAAAAAAAAAAATTCAGGAAATTCAAAAAATCACGAAAATTTTAGAAAATAAAGGAAATCCCTGAAATTGAAAAAATTTCAAAAAAAAAATCAAAATTCTGAAATTTTTTTTTAGGGAATTAAGAAGAAAGCTAAAAAATTAGTTCTTTGGTACTTTTCTCTTAAAAAGTGGGAGCCTTTGGATATAAAATTATGCTAAAAATTGAACAAGTCCTTAGGGTTTCACCATAGGGTTTCATTTATTCTTAGAAACGAATGTTCTTGATTGCGTACTTTCAATATGATAATTATGACTTCCCTAAGCTTGGTCAAGATTGGCATTTATTTATTTCTTAACGTTGGATGCTTGTTTTTCCTTGTAATTTATTTAATGCTTTCCTTTATTATTGATTATTATTTTAATGATTACTCACATGCATGATCATTTTATATGTTAGTGAATGGGTTTAAAATCAATTTAGACTGCTTGACAAAAATACTTTAAAATGAACAAGATTATGTACCAAAAGAGCATTAGTTGATTAATTAATGTAATCAAGTCCCTGACTCTAAATTCTTTAATTACGTAGGAAGTGAGGTACACCCTCATTTCTCACTTGGTTTCTAATCGATCTCCAATAAACTGGTGGTGACTCCTCATTATAAAATTCTTATAGCATCATCTCTAATACGACGACGTGGCACAGGGTATGGGCTTGAGGGAGTTCTTGCCTAATTACCAGCCGTAGACCCATCTTTTTGGCAATATTTTTAAATTTATTATCTCTCTTGAGGGGTAGGTCACGACAGTTAAAAGTACTTTACTTGACTATCTAGTCATATCGATGGATGTTAACAATTGACTTGGTGACATGTTTTTATCAACCACTTGTGATTTTGTAATATTCAAGATGTTGGTATAAGCCTAATTTGAAGCTGTTGGATTTAAATCAATCTATAGCAAATCTAACAAACTAGCAATTGCAAAAACAAACCAAAAGTTATTCTCTAGTTTTAGCTTGACCGCTGTTGGGAATTACTGATTCCCAGAAACCAGATTCGACACTAAATCAAACCCCTAAAATGAGTGCGGAAGACGAGCCCGGGAAAATCACATATATCACCGATCCTAAGGCACATCACTATATCGAACGTACCTTGTTAGCCACAGCCTAAACACCAACGTTGATTTGAAGAAGAAAGAGTGATCCCGTTCTATCTGATGATGTCAATTGGCCTTGAAGGGAAGAGAGTGTCGTCTCTTGCTCTTGTTCTTCTTTTTGGAAAGAGAGGGAGAGAAGGAACGTACGTTATATGAAAAGGTACGTTCCTCCCTCTCTTTTTTCCCTTAAATACGTCCTCTCCAAAGGACGTGTCCCTTCGGTAAAAGACGCTCCCCCAAAAGTTACAACTCTTCAACGTGTCCCTCCATCCATGGGCCTTAAACTTGTGGGCCAGCTTTTAGGCCCAACATGGGCGGACGGGCCAACTTAGGCCCATCACATTAATTAAATAAAACCATCAACCGCAAAGTGATTAAACATCCACAAGCAAATTTTTCGAGATGGATCGAGGCTGAATGTTTGTTTAAAAGGCATGCTAGCTTTTAGAGAGCAAAATATGACATAGAAAATGTTACTTGGACTGAAATGACAAGGACACTAAAATACTCGAAAAGTAAAGTGTGAAGATTGAAATGGAAGGAAATCGGAAGGAAATTGTTGGAATAAAAGGAAATCAAAGAAAAAAAATAGGGTGATGACCACTGAAATTAAAATCTAAGTGCAAACAAAGGAAAACAAATCACTAAGAGAACTTCGCTCTATTTCCACGATTTTAGTAACTCCCACGGCAATCGAGTCTCCTACAATAAACTGCAATTTCATTAATGATTTGATCTAATTTTGTAACCATTGTAGCTTTTAGCTCAAATAGCTCGAGGTAACCTTTCCTAAGTTTGATTGAAAGGTCAACAATACACCTCATCGAAGCTAGGTAGCACAACCTCCATGAGAAGTTAGACAAGGTAAGCTCCATATCAAAGTTGGGATTATCATAACTTGACTCCTCATACTTCGCTTTGATCCCCTAACTAATACCAATAATTGAATCTCTCTATAGTATCTCGGCCATGAATTATCACCACCAATAGAAGCCAAAGAATAATGCTGTAAAAATTCCCAAAAGAGTTAGTGCTAAAAAATAAAGAGCACCAATGAGAGTAAAATATGTTGATAACCATCATTTTATATTCTTTGCTTTTACTGACACTTTATCTTACTGCATTTCATAACATATTTCCATCGATGAAATTGTTTTATCATTTTGATGGCATGCATCACTTGATTGATACATGTGAATTGTTCATCTCAAAACAACATTTGTGCCCCTCATTTCTCTCTCGAGTTACCAATCCCTTGCTTTTGTTTCTAGAGCTTTGAAACACAAGGTAAAGAACCCCACTTTGGCCTTTGTTGTCCAATGTGAACTATTCAACTTCAATGGTCTCCTTTGCTTCTTTTTGGGGGTTCATTCCGATGAACACACAGCACACCGATCAATTATTTATTAAGTGGCCAACAGCCAAACCTGATTGTCGCGACCAAATTTTCAGGTGCACCACCTAGAGTTTGACTAATAGATTGTTAAGCTTAGACTTAACTCGGGCTCTCCCAAGCCCATACCAATTCATGACTTAAGTTCAAATTTCTTAACATGTAAACATATTTTATCTAGGAGTCGCAACTAATCAGTTTATGGTAAATCGATTAGACACCTAAGTAAAATAATGAGATAATTATTTTATTCCTACGAACCAGAGACTTTGGGTATGGGGACTTGGTTACACTAGACTTCTCTAACGCCCTTTCGATACCATTTCTTTTATTTTCAAAAATGTTTTTGAATGTAGCTTGGATTGATTTTAAATCTATTTCCCTAACATGTGATGTGATCATGCGGGTGCGCAATCCACCAATTTAACACCCAAGAAAGTAAATAAAAAAAAAATACAGGACTTATTTTCATAGCAATGAAAGCATCTGCATTGTTAAATCATAATTTATATTATCAACCATAGATATGATTTCTAATTAACACACAATTTCTTTTTGTTTTCATTTAATTAATGAGAATCATGCATTATGCAATGCAATATAACTAAATGACTTAATTCTAATGAGAGGCAATTTCTAATTAAATAGACCTAACAACAATCATTAAATGGCATGCATTTCATGAATCTAAATGACATGCAATGACATTTTTTTCTTTTTTTCTTTTTTTAAAAAAAGAAATGCAATCTATCCTAGAGATTGAAACTAATTTATTCTAAGACATTTTTTTGTATTTTTTTATGAAATTTGAAATTAGAAAAAATGTGAAAATTATCTAGCTAAATTAAGATTCTATCCAACTTATATTAAGGATTAGGTCAGGCTAAACCCTAATTTAAACCAAGATATTATCTTAACTTAGCAATCTCTAACCTAAGATGTAGTCTATCTAAATTAATCTAAACTTAAAATGAAATATGCAATTTTATCCAAATGTGCAATGATGTACAAAGGATGCCCTAATTCTACATGACATATGCATGATGATTTTAGTTTTTTTGTTTTTTCTTAATTAATTTCGAAAATAAAAAAATGTCAAATAATTAAACATGCAATTTAAGCTAATGAAACAAAAATCTAACATCCTAAATTTATTTTTTTCTATTTCTTTATTTCGAAAATTCATGATAAATAAAATGTTTAGTCTAAATATGCAAATAACCCTATAGCATGCAATATTCTAACTCAAACATATTTGAAATAAAGCAATCAAGACAAGACAGAAAATTCAAAATCACCAAAGATATCATACATTGTTCAAATCAAGGGATAATATCTCGTTAATAAAAATCAATAAATTGATCTTAAGTCTTAAAGATCAAAATATCAATTTTATTCACATTTGATTAATTATTTCATCTAAAGCCTTATAGATGAAATAAAAAGTCTAGGCGCGGTTGCGAATCAAGTAGTATGTCAGAATTTCCAATTATGCTTAGGGAAATATTTCAAATAAGTAAACAATAAATAAAATAAAAAATAAGATAAACTTGCCTAATAAAATAAAGCAAATATACCTAATTTGATTTTTTCCCTTTAAAAAAAGAAAGAAATCTTGGCCGTCGTTCGGAACTCCGGCGAAGGGATCAATGGTGAGCAGCACGTTTGGCGTGAGCAAGTGAGGGTAGACGCCGGCGAGGGACTCCGGCGGAGCAAGGCACCAACGAGGGGGCGTTGCAGGGGCGGCAGCGACGTTGGAGCAGAGGCGGAGCGGACGTCGAGCACTGAGCAGGGACGTCAATCGTTGGTCGGAGCAGAGGCGAAGCTAGGCGAACGGGCGACGACGCTTCTTTGCATCGCGATGGCAAGGGGTGGAACGGCGAAGCGGGGGCGAAATCGCAATGGGCTTCGGCTCTGGGCGCTGCAGGGACGTCAGGTCACTAGATCTCCGCTGGGCGATCATGGACGACTGGCGAAGTGGCAATGACTGGTGGTGCGACTAGGTCACGCAGTGAGGCGGAGGAACGTGTGGCGAGGGAGTTGTAGGCCCGAACTAGGAGCAGCGGTGGCAGGGGCTCGGGCATAGGGCAGTAGGAGGCACAGTAGCAACACTGGTGTGCTGGAGCAGAGTGGAGCTGGCTGTCGCAGGGGGGCGGAGCTGAATTGAAGCCGGCAAAAGGGAGGGCAGAAGCGAAGCCAGCAAATAGAAGAAGATGATGAACAGTAGGTGTCCAATCACCTTTTCCACTTCTGGTTTTTCCCTTTTTCACGCTTCCCTCTTTCTTTTCCTTCCCTTAGGTTTATTTTCTTCTTATGTTTCTCTTCGAAGGAAAACACCATGGAAAAGACTTCCTCTCTTATTTTTTTGCGATTTTTCTTTCACTCAAGAGAAAACCAAAAAACCCTCCAACGTGCGGCCGTGTATTCAATATGTGGCCCCCCAAAACCCTACGCGAGTAACCTTTTTATAGGCCAAGGATTAGGGTTTCAATTTCCTTTTCAAATCAACATCCGCGAAGATTTCTTTTCCGCGTGTAATACTACTTTTTATTTTCCACATCTCTTCTAGATTTCATTTGTAAAAAATGAATATTCTCTACCGATTTTTTCAAAATTGCAATAGGATTTTTTTAAATTTGAAATCTCGCCAAGATGAATCCATAATACGGGCTTGGGCCAATTTGCTCTCGTCGTGGGCTTAGTCCGATCTGTCCATTTAAAGCTCAAAACCACCAAATCTAATCCATTTGTTATCAGTCCAATGCAAATGCAAATTAAAAATAAATGCACCTAGAATTATATGCTATGTAATTTAATTTAATTTAGTTTTTTTAGTGGTTAAAAATTAATCCCTAATTTTTTTTAATGCAATAAATAACTGGGTCGCCAAAATTTATGTGTCAACACTAATAATGGGTTTGAATTAAAATACTGAGAAATAATGCATGGATGATCAACCTCATTGAGATTTCCCTGGGGGATTAAAGAATGCATGATATTGGAGGAACAAATTCAGCCGGACAAAAAGTCGTCACGAGTTATGCACTCTATTGCCCAATCCCTAAGATAGGAAAGCTTTAGGCTTCAGATGGAAACAATTTTGACACTGTTCTAGTTGAAATATGGAATTTTTATGTCACGAACCGTAATGCACCGGCCTCTATCAGTTGATGTTGACTGATAAGTCCTCGCGAGACAACAAGAAGAGATGAATGACATTGATCTTATAGTGTGCCGGCCAACAGAGATCAAGTCAATCTTGGTTCGTCTTCACTTTTTTGCTGGCCAAGTTTCACACATTATTAATTCATATTAAAAAGCCCCACTCAGTTCTATTCCCACAGAGCTATCTTTTTCTTTAGAGATAGTATTTTTCTTTTTTGGTCTCACTCAGTCTCTCTTTATTATATACATTAGTGCACGTTGTTGCTACATGCATAAAAAATTAGAAAAAAAAAATATAAAAAGATAGAATTTACACCCCCCCTATTATAGATATAATTACATATCCCATCCTCCCAAGTTATTCTTTACATTCTTAGTCTAAAATCTTTACATTTGTTTGTCATTGTAACAACCAGCAAACTTTTACCGAATTAAAGATATCCATATGTTAGAGAGACAAAGATAAAGTAATATATATCGCGTGTGACTAAGAGAATGCTAATGATATCATAATAATGACAATATAATAAGTTCTTTGGGCCATAAGGTCATTGGTTTCACACAAATAAACATTATTCACACCTAAATTTTAGCGACCCTTATCATTACTCATTAATTAGATAGAGAATTAGGGATTGATTTTTAACCCATAGAAAAAGTAATATATCATCAAATTGCATGACATGTAGACATTAAGAGCATTTGCATTACTAGTTTTAGAATTTATTAATTAGAAAAATTATTATTAATTAAAAAAGGGAGCGGAGCTGGGCCTACCCCACCCCTTCTTCTTTTCCTTTTCCTTTCCCCCTACTAGGCCAACCCATCCTCCTTTTTCCCTGGCTCGGCCCTCTCCTTTTCTCTCTTCCTCCCGTCCTCTATCTTGGACGCTAGCTGAAGGACAATGCGAGCAAAAGGACGGCACGAAGGAGACAAGGCAGAGTAGGGGGCGTTGCGTGAGACGTCCAGTCGGGGTACGTTAGCGGCAGCTAGCATGGCAAGAGGCCATGCATTCCGGATGGCTTAAATAGGGAGAGAGGAGCTAGCTCTTGTTGGGGGGAAAGAGATTCGTTGGTTCGTTTGTTTGAGAGAAGAGAGAATGAGAGAGGGCTAGAATTTGCCTCGGCTGGGCGTCAGTCGGCCATCCTCAACACAAATCGACGTACCCTAGCCGGCATCGACGGTGGTCGTTTGAGGATTGGGTGATTCTTGATTTAATACAGGATGGTTGGCATTTTGTTGTCGCTTATGGGGTAGAAAGTAGCAATAGCAATGGCATATGGAGACGTTGCGACGGTGGACGGGGTTGGGGGTTGGAGCAGGCGAAGGCATCGAAGGTGGTTGGTAGAGGCGGTTTCGACGTTGGCTGGTGTGGACGCAGGGCCGACGCGGTCAAGGCCGCCCCCTATGAAGAAAACGATCATAAATGAGATGGGCGACTCGTACCGCGAGCATGCGGTCGGAGTGGTATCCATCTCAACACCATCCTAAATGATCCTATGCGGCCCAGGTCCGGCGGCAGGTTGTGTGTGCAAAAGTGTAGTGCAAGATGCAAGGCATGCACAACAGTTTATATAAAGCAACACTTCATATGTGAAAATAAACCATACATTCCTACACCTCCCTGCAAAACAAAGGTTAGCAAACACTTCCCTTTATACCTCCCATCCTGCAAGAACATTTAACACCTTAAATGTTAGGGACATACCTGGAATCCTCGCTGCCAAACAAAAACATTTTTTTTTTCGAATTGAAGAGAAAATTGGCCTAAGTCCACTAAGAGTTTCAACTCAAGTCCCCAGCGGAGTCGCCAAGCTGTCGCGACCAATTTTTTGGGTGTGCCACCTAAAATTAGGCTAATGGATTGCTAAGCCTAGACTTAGCTCGGGCTCTCCCAAGCCCATACCAACTCGCGATTTAAATATCTAGCATGCAAAAGGGAGTCGCCACTAATCAGTTTACGGTAGGTCAATTAGACACCTAGGTAAAATAACAGGAGAATCATTTTACTTCTACGAACCAGAGACTTTGGGTACAGGGACTTGGTTACACTAGACTATCCTAGTGCCCTTTCGGTACCTTTCTCTTTTATTTCGAAAAAATGTTTTGCAGGCAGCTTAAATTGATTTTATTTCACTTTCCTAACGTGTGAGGTGATCATACATGTGCGCATACCACCAATTTAACACTCAAGAAAGCAAATAAAATAATGCAGGACTTACCTCAAAGCAACAAAAGCATCTGCATTTGTTAGATCAGAATTCACATCAACAATCTTAGATATGATTTCTAATTAACAAGAAATCACTCAATTTTTGCCTTCACTTTTTAATGAGAATATGGTCCATATGCAATGCAATGTTTCTAATCAAATATGAAATGATATGGCATGACAAAATGTCTTAAACTATATGAATGAGTAAAAAGAAACTAATGATTTCTTAATGAACATGCAATAATTGAATATGCAATCTAAATTAACCAAAATGACCTAAATCTAATGACGGGCAATTTCTAATTAAATGAACCTAATAATAATGTCGTGACCCAATTTTTCGAGTTTGCCACCTAAAACTAGGTTGATAGACTACTAAGCCTTTAAGCTTAGCTCGGGCTCTCCCAAGCCCATACCAAATCGCGACTTAAGGATTTAACATGCAAAAGATCATTATCTAGGAGTCGCCACTAATCGGTTTAGGGTAGGTCGATTAAACACCTAAGTAAAATAACAGGAGGATTATCTTACTCCTACGAACCAGAGATTTTGGGTACGGGGACTTGGTTACACTAGACTATCCTAGTGTCCTTTCGGTACCATTTCTTTTCAATTTTTAAAAAAAAAAATGTTTTGCAGGTAGCTTGATTTGATTTTAATTGAGCTTCCTAACATGTGAGGTGATCATACATGTGCTCATACCACCAATTTAACACATCAAGAAAGCAATTTAAATAATGCAAAAAGCATACCTTAAAGTAACGAAAGCATATGCAATGTTAACTTAGAATTCACATCAACAATCCTAGATATGATTCCTAATTAACAAGCAATCAATTTTTTGTTTTCGCTTTAAAAATCATGACTTATGCAATGCATTGTTACTATTCAAACATGAAATGACGACATGACCTAAACTATATGACATGAAGAAATGCAATAATTAAATGCAATCTAAATGATCTAATTATAATGACATGCAATGCGATGCAATGACATACCAAATTATTTAACTTAAAATGACATGCCTCATGCAATTTAATATGCAAGCTATACGTCACGTGACATTTATTAAATGACTTAATCTAATGACATGAGACTTCTAATTAAATGAACTTAAATAAAATCAATGACGTGCATTTGATGTTCCTATTTTTAAAAATGCAATCTATCCTAAAAATTGAAATTAACTTATGCAAAGACAAATTTTGTATTTTCTTTCATGAAATTCGAATGCGAAAATGATTTAGCCAGATTAGAATTCTATCTAATTTAAACCAAGGATTAAGTCATATTAAATCACAATTTAAACTAAGACATTATCTTAATCTAAAATGCAATTTATCTAAAAGATGATTTAAATTAAAGATGAAACATGCAATTCTAACCTAATATGCACAATGATTTTTTTTTGCTTTTCTTTATGAAATTCGAAATTAAAACTAACACATAACTAAACGTGCAATTCAAAGAAAAACTAACAACCTAAATGAATGCATTTTTTGTGTTTTCTAAATTCGAAATAAAATCCCTATTCTAGATATGCAAAATAACCAGAAATATTCTAGAATCAATTGAAATCCTAATACAAACATCTTTTTGATTTTTCTTAGTGATTTTCTAAAACAAGCATTAAATCCAACTGAGCAATATATTCAAACAAATAAAGGATTAAAATAAACGAAAAAATAACCCGTTGTCTCACGGGTCAAATTAACGAATATTTTTAATCCTTGAATATCACGACAAGAAGTCAAAATAATTAAAAATTTAATCCGAAATCTTACAGATCAAATTAATAATTAAATTAATTTAACAATTAATATATCATAAACAAACCAAGAGTTAATACAATTAAAAAATGACCCGAAATCTTACGGGTCAAATTAATAATTAAATTAAACCTTAGGGACAAATCCTATAGGTAATGCCTAGAAGAACTATAACCTAAAACTCACCTCACCAAATTCAACTTAAACACTAATAATAAAATTAACTAAAAGTAAAATAAAATAACATAAAATAAATAAAAATAAAAGAAAAACAACCTAAATGAAAATAGGGGCGGCGAAATTGTCAACACCGGCAAGGGGAGTCGCCGGCGAGGAAGCTTCGGTGATGGATTCCGGCGAGGTGAGTGGCCGGTACGGTTGGGCGGCGACGGCCCAATTCGGCTCGGACAGGGGCGGAGCAAGGCGGTAGGCGCGACAAGCTCTCGGATCTGGCGTTGGGGTCGTCGCGGCTTTGCGGGCACCGAGTGGGCTGAGGCGCGGAGCTAGGCGCAGTTGCGGACGGAGGCGCTGCGCGGCGGTCTCTTGGCGGCACGGCGGAGCTCCTGGGTGCGAGAGGAAGGGCGAGGGGGCTTCGAACGGCGCCTGGGTCGTGCGGGTTGGAGCGGCGGCAGCAGGCTCGGGCGGTGCGAGCTTCGGGCGTTGGCTCCCAGGCGGCGTCGGCACAACTCCGGTCGTCGCGGGCGTGGGTTGCTGGTGCGGCGGGCTTCCGGCGTGAGGATCTCAAGTGGCTCCGGAGCGGCGTGGGTCTTTGCGGAGAAGAAACCCACGAAGAAGAAGATGAACAGTGCGCAATTTTTGTTCTCACGTCACTTTCTTCCTTTTCCCTTGTACTTTTTCACTTTTTGGTTCTGACTTTTCTTCTCTTTGCTTTCTTCTTCTCCACGCACGTACAACTTCAAAACCTTTCTTCCTCTTTTCACTTTTTTGTCTTTTTCTCTTTGATTCCCAAAAGAAAACCTAGCGAAACCCCCTAAAAGAAACTAGCCCCCTTTACATGGCTTGTGCTCGTAGGTCTTTTATAGGGAAATTTTAGGATTTTAATTTTTTTTCGAATTCAACATCCGCAATATTTTCCACAAAATTTTCACCTATTGATAACGATCCAAGATTTCGATAAGATTACTCTTTAATTCCAAATCCTAGAAAGCCCAATCGCAATCTTTCGTAATATCTACCCAAAAATTCACCATATCTCGAAAAGAAATCTCGAATTCCTAATTTCTCACAAGATAATTCCCGATCGTTTAAAAATAGGCCGCCAACTAATTTGAACTCATCCGCCACTGATTGATAAAAAACAAAAAATGCTAATAAAAAATAAATATAACCTAAATCTATACGCTATAAAATTAACCTCCTAATTTCCTATGCAATAAATTAATTAATTAAATTGCCAAAATTTAGGTGTCAACAAATAAACCCTAAATGACGTGCATTCGAGGGTCTAATTCTATATGACATGCACATGAATTTTCTATTCTAAAAATGCAATATATTCTAGAAATTGAAACTAATTTATCCTAAGACAAATTTTAATGAAATTCGAAATTAAAGAAAATGCAAAACATAATTATCTAGATTAAGATTCTATCTAGTTTATATTAAGAATCGTGTCAGACTAAATCCTAATTTAAACTAAGATATTATCTTAACCTAGCAAGTTCTATCCTAAGATGCAAAAATCAATCTAGACTTAAAATAAAACACGTAATTTATTCTAAAATGCCATGACGTGCAAATAATGTCTTAATTCCTAATTTTTTATGAAATTCGAAATTAAGATCAAACATGCAATTCATATAATAAAAGAAAAACTAACAATCCTAAATGAATGCACTTTTTCTTTTTCTTTTTCATGATTCAACATAAAAATCCCTATTCTAATCATGCAAGATGATTAAAAAAAAACAAACCTAATCCTAATTCAAAATTTTTTTTTGAGATTTTTTTCTTTTACAAAAATAAAATTGACTCAAATACCACGACATCAAATCAAACAAGGTAAAAAATATATCCGAAAATTGGCGAACCATATCTCGCGCATGAGATCGGGTTGTCCAATTTTAAAATTAAATCGCGAATCGAATCTTGGGCATGAGATCGGATTGTCGATTTTTGCAAGGGATTGCGAGTCGGATTTCAGGCGCGAAAATCGAACTGACAATCCCTAATTTGAGGGCACTTTCATGTTGGAATCTCAATCATACCTTAAAGACTAATTCTAAAAAAAATTCAAACAAAGAGATAAAATATCAAAACCTAAAATAAGATAAAGCAAATATATCTAATAAATTAAATCTAATAAATCTACCTAATAAACTAAATCTAATGAATCTTCCTAATAAAATAAAATAGATCCATACCTAAATTTGAATTTTTTCAAAAATCCACATGGCAAAGTGAACCACGATGGAGGCTCGACGCGGCACGGCTCAAAAACGGTGGTGTGGTGGTGACTTGGCGTGGCTCGACTCAAGTTACAGGATTCTTGGATGTAGTTGGGCTCCTTTTTTTAAAAGTGCCCGAGATGCTCGCTGTGTCGAACTAGGATGGGATCGTCGAGGACACATTGACTTTTTTTTTAACCTCCACCCTTTTCGTTGGTGGACTTCAGAAGGACAGTGATCCACTGGTAACTCCACGAACACCAAGAGTTTTGTATGGATTGACAAACTTCGGGGCTTTGCGGCTCAGCACAGAGTCATGGACGGAAAGTGATGGTCTCTTGCCCTTGACCCCACTTATATTTCTTTCTCAAGAATTCATGGGCAATTCTCCAAAACTCACCATGCAATATGAGACAACTTCCACTGCTTTGACCAAAAGCCAAAATAAGTCTCGATGTTTGAAAGTGTGCTCGTCGATGATGAGGTGGTTCAGCAGATGGTAGCCGAGGCGACGGTGCTTGTTGGAATTGCTTGAAGACTCGCCTAGTCTAAAGCGTGAACAGCTGTTGAGCACAACGACAAGGCTTTGTGAGAGCTGCTAAACAATCGTCGGCGGTTGGTTTACTGCGGACTGATCTGGACTTCACCTCAACGAAAGAAAGAAAGAAACAAAAGGCTCTCTTTTTGTGTTGAACTTTTGACTTCCAAACCGAGAAAAGCCCCCTTTCGATGTGATAAAAAAAAAAAACCCCTCTTGTGTGGCCGTATGTATCAATATGTGTGGCCCCCCTGAAATTAAACCCTACGTCCACCTTTTATAGCCAAAAAATATGTGATCTTTAACAAAATATTTCGTAAATTCCTTATATCATCCGAATCACAAAAATCTTTATCTCATTAATATTCTATGCTGATTTCATCATCATCCATTGATAAAGATAGGATTCAAAGGCGATTTAAATAATTTTCAAAATATCATAATATCGCACCAAATCTTTATTTAAATAATTTTTGTCATTTAAAAGAAACGGGCTCGGGCCGATTTTCTCGTTTTATGGGCTTAGTCCGGCCTATTAATTTAAATCCAAAAATTTAATTCGAAGCCATTGACCACCAGTCCTAAAGAAAATAAAAATGCAAAACATGTAAATTAAAAATAAATGCACCTAACACTATATGCTATGCAATTGAATTATAAAATAAAATTAACCCCTAATGACTAAATGAGCCGCCAAAATTTAGGTGTCAACAGAAATCCTTCTCTGTGGGTACAAAATTTCCTCTTGATTCAAGTGCACCCACCTTGTTCAGTCCTTCTCAGTCGTCTTCCTCTACTGACTCAACCATATCTTGTCATTTAACCCTCAATTCCTGCTAATGTCTGTAATAGCTACCCCATCTGATTAAATCTGAAGCTAAGTACCATCTGGGGTGTTGACCTAATTTCATATTCTCCCCCAATTAATAGCTCTGAAAAGGAGAGAATTTTCGGCACAAAGCACAAGAATTTTACAGAACTCAGTAGTTTGTATCTACATCAATGGCATCTCCTAGCGGGACATCTTCAGCGGTTGTAGTTCTTTCAGCTATTACGTCCATGATGGGGTGCGAACGGAACGCACTGGTTCACCTTGATGCGTTACGATGGAAAGTCACCAATGGAGGGGTACGAAGGGAGACGTATAAAATCTCCCGAACACAACCGTTGGACGGGTTGTCAATTCATTCGCACCAGATTCTCTCTCAAAATTCCGTCTTCAAGAAAGAAAGGATTCCATCATCAATTTGCAAGAACGGTTTGCATTTACGCCGTGGAAATCGGGTGTTTTCCTTGTGATTGCATCCAGACCAACGTGAGGCAGTATTGTTCGTGAATTGATTCGCAATTCAACATTTCATCCGGGGCTATTTGCTGTTTGCGCATTGGAATTAGGTAAGTCATCTTCCGTTGACTAGAATTCCTTCATTGGTCTCAGAGCCTGATCGTGATTTCTGCCTTGTTTTTAATTGAATTTTCTCGTTTACCTTTTGATATTGAGATCAAGAGTATCAATTCTACACTGTTTGGATGTCTAATGATCGGAATTACCATCTGAAAAAACTCGAAATTTCAACCGGAGTGAAGAACGGACTCGGCTTCGCGTACACCCGTACGGTTTTGGCCTTTTTTTTCGATATAATTTTTGGGCCAAAATAAATTTTTGAATATACAGGGTGAAAGTACTCGTCGAGACGAGTCCAACGATGGGTCGAACGCGGACAGACGACGCCGGACGAGCCCACACGCGCGGCCAAAAGCCGCGGCGCGTGGGCACCACGCGCTGCACGTGCTGGGCACACCAGCGAACCGGCGCGTGACATCTCGCGCTGGTGGGCGAACCGGTGCGTGACGTCACGCGCTGCTTGGCCGAACCAGCGTGTGACATCACGCGCACGTCGGCGAACCGACGCATGCTGACGTCACGGATGACGTCATCCAACGGTCATTAACCGTCGGGGTGATGTCATCGATGACGTCACGGCCGGCAGCTGTTGGCCGGCCGGTCACCGGCCAGCAACCCGACCCGACCACTGACCGTTGACCGGTCAACGGTCGGACCGGTCAACGGTTGGACCAGTCAACGGTCGGACCGGCCAGGAGCCTTTTGGCTCGCTGGCGCGTGCGCCACACGCGCCGCGCACTCAGGCGGCGCGTGGGGGTGCGTGCGGGCTCCGATTGGAGCGTGGTCAATGGCGTTGGGTTCGTATGGATGTCCTCTACACTGTGGATTAATTATTTTTCATTTTTGAATTTTATAAATGTATGAAAATGTGTAGGGAACCCTATGTACGCGTATTTTTTGGGGTTTATTCATTTGTAGCTTGTATTTCCTTATGTTTAATAAATACAGTAGCTAGCTTGTGTGCAAATGATGTCATATATAATGTGTAGAACTTGGTTTGATAATGCCTTGTATATAGTTTTAATATACTTGCAATTTTCTAGTTGCTAGAAAATTAGAACAATGGTAGGAAACCCATTACATGTTGAATTGCTTTTTTAATTATAGTTGAAGCATGATTGTTGTTTATACGTTGGTTATTATCATGCTATGGTTTTGTGTTAAGGAAAGATGTAGAAATTACATGAGGTCATGTAATTTTTTTTTTCCTAGTGGGAGTTCGTAGGTTGGTAGAATTCGAAGGAATCCTCACCTAGAACTCAAAATTTGTGCAAATTAAAATAATTAATGATAATTGAACAATCGTACATAGAAATTGATTGGGAACATAGTGAACTTTTGTTTCGTGTCTTTTTGTTGAATTATTATTATTTTATTTTGTTTTTGCTAAAAATTAAATATGTGTGTTACTTTGAAAAATGTGCTAGTATTGATTATGCGTCTATTATGTTAATGTGTTATAGAAATTGATTATGGCATCGGCATCCAAGACCATTGTGGCTGACCTCAATAAGGGTGAGAAGCTGAACGGTGACAATTATGATATTTGGCACCGAAAGGTTCAGTACATCCTTGAGGAACAAGAGGTTTTGGAAACCCTCAACCACACCATGGATGAACTCGAGCATGGAACTTCAGCTCAACACAGGAGAGATCTAGAAGCTTATCAAGTTTGGAAAAGAAGAATAGCATTGCTCGCATCACGTTGCTGAGCTGTATGCAAGATGATCTCATGTGTGGGTTTGAAAGTTATGATAAAGCTCAAGCTATGTGGGTTGCCTTGAAGGATAAGTTTGGGGGGTACATCTGCCACTAAGCCGAGGAGACTCACCATCAAGTTTGACACTTTCCGAAAGCGCCCAAATGTAACAATGAGGCAACATCTTCGGGAGATGTCAAACATGATCCGTGAGCTGAAGTCGGCGGAGTCACTCCTTTACCGATGAACAGCAAGTTCGGGCTGTTATTAGGTCTCTTCCTGATAATTGGGAACATATGAAGATCAATATGACGCATAGTGAGAACATTGTCACTTTTGATGATATTGCGCGTCATTTGGAATTAGAGGATGAGCGCCTAGAGGCTACAAGATCCTCTACCCATGCTTATATTGCTGAAACGAATTCGCGCAAAGCTTCGGGCTTCAAGCACAAGAGGAACCTTCAGTTCAACAACAAAGGGAAGATGACTGATCAGGGACCCAAGAGGGCTAAGACCTTCCGACGCAAGAAGCGTGGTGGGAAGAAGGATAAGGCCAAGATGGAGTGCCACAATTGTGGCAAGCTGGGTCATTTTGCTCGTGAATGCACTGAGCCGAAAAATGTACCCTATTACTCCATTACTTTGAGTAATGCTTTTGTTTCTAGTATTGTAATGCTTGCTGAATCTCATCCAATGTGGATCAGACTCAGCAAAGAACGGACCATGTAGCTAGAGACCGAGAAGCATTTGTGGAGTATCGTCGGATACCGCCCGGAAGAAGATGGATATATGTTGGGAATAACTCAAGAGTTGAAGTGAAGGGTATCGGCACATGTAAATTAATCTTGCGTGGTGGTCGAAACCTATTCCTGCATGATGTTCTTTATGCTCCAAATATTCGACGAAACTTGGTCTCTGTAGTTGTTCTTCTTAGCTTAGGTTATGTATTGAATTTCCATGGTGATTGTGTTGATATTTTGTATGGAACAGTTTATTATGGTTCAGGTCATGTATTGAATGGTTTTATGGTGTTAGATATTGACTATGATCAGTACAATGTTAATATTGATGGTTGTTTTTCTTTAATTGCGTCTTCTGATAACGTTGGGATTGATGCAAATACTTGGCATGCTAGATTAGGTCACATTGGGTTGCAAAGAATGCAAAGATTAGCTAGAGAAGGCCTTTTAGGGTCACTCACTAATGTTGATCTACCCGTATGTGAACATTGTCTAGCGGGAAAAGCAACTAGAAAACCATTCGGTAAAGGGACTAGAGCTGAATTTCCATTGCAACTCATACATTCTGACATTTGTGGTCCTTTGAATGTGAGGGCGAGGCATGAAGCCTCATATTTCATTACTTTCATAGATGACTTCACGCGTTTCGATTATGTCTTTCTGATCTCCCATAAGTCCGAAGCATTAGAATGCTTTAGACGATATATAACGATGGTAGAGAATCAGTTGAACAAAACAATAAAGGCATTGAGAACCGATCGCGGACGTGAGTATCTATCGGAGCAATTCAAGGCTCTTTGTGATGAAAAGGGAATTGTAAGACAATTGACTATTCCTAATACTCCACAACAAAATGGGGTAGCTGAGAGAAGGAATAGAACCCTATTGGAAATGGTTAGGTCTATGATGGCGCAAGCAAATTTACCTATCTCCTTTTGGGGAGATGTATTATTGACTGCTGCCTATGTACTTAACCGAATGCCCTCAAAATCGGTCACTTTCACCCCTTATGAATTATGGACTGGAAGAAAACTAGACTTAAGTAGTCTATGTCCATGGGGATGTGCAGCTTATGTTCATGAATCTTCCCATAAATATGGCAAATTAGGCCCTAGAGGGAAGAAATGTATCTTTATAAGATATTCTGAACACTCCAAAGGGTATGTGTTCACAAGCTGATGGAAGTGTGACCGAAAAGGAGTCGCGAGATGTCACGTTCTTGGAGAACGATTTTCCTAGTAGAGGTGAGATTGATAAGGATTTCCAATTATATGAGATGGAAGATCCTAATAATACACCCACTAATGTTATGGAGGGAATGAAGATTTACCTCAACATGAAAGACCTAGTGGGAGTGTAGCATCGTCTGGCGAATTGAATTCAAGAGAAATTCAGTTGCGTAAAAGTAATCGTAAAAGTATTCCTCGTCGTCGTTTTGAGATTGAAGGGGAAGCATTTATGATTGCTCATAAAGATGATGCCGAGCCTAAGACTGTTCAAGAGGCTCTCTCATCCTTTGATAAGAAAGAATGGAGAAAAGCTTTGGAAGACGAGATGGAGTCAATGAGGACAAATCATGTCTGGGACTTGGTTGATCTACCACCCAATCGTAAGGCCATTGGAAACAAATGGGTCTTTAAGATTAAGCAAAGGGCGGATGGATCCATTGAAAAGTATAAGGCTCGTCTTGTGGCGAAAGGTTATACTCAACAAAAGGGTATAGACTACGAGGAAACTTTTTCACCAGTTGTAAGGTTTGCCTCAATACGTCTTATTCTAGCCATCGTTGCACATTTGGACCTTGAATTACATCAAATGGATGTAAAGACGGCATTTCTCAATGGAGAACTAGATGAGGAACTTTATATGAAACAACCATTAGGTTTCATAGCTAAAGGTCAAGAGCATAAAGTTTGCAAACTTCATCGCTCAATATATGGCCTTAAGCAATCATCTAGACAGTGGTATCTTCATTTTCATCGAGCCACAACAACTTATGGTTTTACAATGATCGAAGAAGATCACTGTGTATATGTCAAGCGGTCTGAAGATAAATTTGTGATTTTATCACTTTATGTGGACGATATTCTGTTGGCTGGAAATGACAAGGTTATGGTAATCACCATAAAAGAATGGTTGTCCTCCAATTTTGAAATGAAGGACATGGGAGAAGCTGCTTATATATTAGGAGTTAAGATCGAAAGAGATTGATCAAGGAAACTCCTTACTTTATCACAAGAATCTTATATTATGAAGATTCTTGAGCGTTTCAATATGCAGCATTGTAATCCCATTGATACCCCTGTCATGCAAGGCGAAGGCCTAAGTACTAAGATGTGTCCTAAGACTCCAGAAGAAATTAAAATAATGGAAACTGTTCCTTACGCTAGTGCGATCGGAAGTTTGATGTATGCTATGATGTGTACTCGACCCGACATATGTTATGCCGTGGGATTGGTGAGCCGATTTCAATCAAGTCCCGGTCCAGCACACTAGAAAGCAGTGAAGAGGATCCTGAGATACTTGAAGGGCACTATGGACTATCGACTTTGTTACCAAGGGAATGATTTACGCCTATTAGGTTATTCGGATGCCGATTGGGGTGGAGACCTGGATGAGCGTAAATCGACTTCGGATATGCGTTCTTGCTCAATGGAGGTGCAATTTCTTGGAATAGCAAGAAACAAACATGCACAGCCTTGTCAACTATGGAGGCTGAATTTATTGCGTGTTCTGCCGCCGTGCAAGAAGCGATATGGCTAAAACGTTTCTTTGAAAATTTAGCCGCTGTCACCGAGATTCCAAGACCGGTGACAGGTTTATTGCGATAGTCAAGCAGCCATTGCCTACCAAGTATCATGGAAGGACGAAGCACATTGACATAAAGAATAACTTCATCGGAGATATTATAGCGCGAAAGAAGTGATTCTACAATACATTTCAACCAATAGAATGGTTGCTTTGATCCATTTACGAAGGCTATTCCTAGAGACATATTTTTGACCCACAGGATGTCACTAGGTTTGCGTAGGATGTTATATGTGTTATTGTAGAGGATCATTGTTTTATGTATTTATGGACATATGTATTGTACTTGTTTGTTTATTAATGACTTGATGTTTTATCAAAAAGTACAAATCCATTATGAGACTAGCACAAGCACACATATATAATTGGAAAGTATGTCAGCAGATAATGATTGGCTTACTCACACGAGCAATCGCCTCAAGTGCTATAGTTAGCACGTTGAGATGAGACGTTATGTACAAATAAATGCTAAAGAGCAAGTCTGGTACATAAAATATGTCGCCTTAATTGGAGTCAAGATGAGGTCTGTGATTTGTTTAAGACCAAACATGATAGTCCCACAAGCATGTATGCATGTAAAATGCCGGATGCGAGTACTTAATTGGGCGCTATAGAAAGCGAGCTAATATATCACTCGAGTTAAACATGAGTACGTGAGAAGCACGTGACTATGTTTAGGCTAAGATCCGTATAGTGGATATATTTAAGAAATGACATACGCTCTTATAGAAAGAGAAAGCCACTATAGCATGTAATTCATACTACATGTGCATTGTTCGACCGACAAGGGAAGGTGAGTAAAATCATCCCTATTTACTCATTGTGTGAGCCCTTGAGGTAATTTATTATTTACCTCAATTGGTGCCCTATGTTACTTCGACTATGTTCTCGAAATGAAATATCAATGTTGCTACTTTAGCATGTTACGGCGGTCATGAATAGATATGGCCTATGGGACGTGTCTAGGAAAGCAGTTGTTCTAAAATTGAGAGAGACATGAGTGCGAAGGAAGACTATTGTTGTTTTACATCTGTCACATGTATTTACTGGTCGACCAATTATATCGCCTTATGTGGTTGCGGATATAATTGTAAATACATGGTGTTTTAGAGGATAATCAAGTATAGCCTTTAAGGGATAGGTATACTTGAATTGATGTAACAAGATATGTCCGGGGCACTGTGAGACATCGATTATTTATTTTTCTTTTCGGGTTGTAGCCATTATGTCATCCCTAACAGGTACATAATTTGAGCTCCCAAGTGCAGGTGTACTCACTGGTCGCACGGCTTACTTGCCAGTATGAATTGTTCTGTAAAGTTGATGAATGATTGAATGCCTTGCCTTATATTCTTGATAGAGCGCTATCAGTCCATCATGTCCGAGTGGGAGATGTAGTTCTTTCAGCTGTTACGTCCATGATGGGGTGCGAACGGAACGCACTGGTTCACCTTGATGCGTTATGATGGAAAGTCACCAATGGAGGGGTACGAAGGGAGACGTATAAAATCTCCCGAACACAACCGTTGGACGGGTTGTCAATTCATTCGCACCAGATTCTCTCTCAAAATTCCGTCTTCAAGAAAGAAAGGATTCCATCATCAATTTGCAAGGACGGTTTGCATTTACGCCGTGGAAATCGGGTGTTTTCCTTGTGATTGCATACAGACCAACGTGAGGCAGTATTGTTCGTGAATTGATTCGCAATTCAACATTTGATCCGGGGCTATTTGCTGTTTGCGCATTGGAATCAGGTAAGTCGTCTTCCGCCGACTAGAATTCTTTCAGCGGTCATCCCTGGTTCAGAACTCGGCCTCCGGGAAGGACTCGCAGGTCGTGATGGACCAGTGGAAGAGGAAGAGGATGATCTAGAACCACGAGTCCGGATGAGGAAGCAGGAGCACTTGGACAATCTGCCGGATCATGTCGCCCAGCTGAAGAAGGAGATAACACCGGATCGGGACCGACATCAACATCACAGCACAGGCACAGCATTACTTGAGCATTTAGGCTGAGAACTCTGTGCTGAGAGCCCAGGCGGGTGGGCTCAGCCACAGGTTGGAGTCACTGGATGAGATCATCGAATTCTTGAATGCGAGCAATGGAGCTTTGGATTTGGGGTTGCCCACGATGCCAAGAAGCTGACGAAAGGGAATCTCACCGCTCATTCGACCAGGTGCTTGCCACGTCTCATTATCGGGTTGGTAGTGAAATTTGTCTTCCTTTAATTTTAGATTTTAGATTTTATTTATTTTGCGAAAAATGATAATTTGAAAAAAAAAATGAAAGATAATTTTTTATATCACTTATAAAAATGAATGAACTGAAAATATTTTAATCTTTCATGAAAAATATATTATTGATAATAAAAAATAATAAAAAATACTATTTAATTATTTTTATCATTTTTTTATCTTTTTTAGCATGAAATTATTATTTGAGAAAACTGGATGACTGGTGTGGACATGGGACGATGCTACGAGCCATTGTATGGATGGACAATCAAAGATAAAGTTGGTATGCTCCGAAGAATCTCATAAAAGAGAGGTGAATTACATTTAAAACTAGCATTATTCCTGAGTAAATTTTATTTACAGTGAACGCCCCCCTCACTCTAATGCTCCAATCATGCGATTTTTCAATGTTCTTGACATTTCTTTTTTTTTCCCCCATTTTAATTCACTTTCGTCAATTTGTGTGCGGAGGTTTATACTTGCTCAATTCATTTGCGTCGGGCTAACCAAACACCTAGTTACGGTCTAATTAGGCCCTGCAGCTATTTAATCACAAACTGGACAATTGTACGTTTTATAAAGTCTCTACCTAAACCCCTAATATCAAGTGAATGACGTTATTCGTTTGATCACTGTAATTTCGTTTGTTCTTCATGCATTTGCTTTTTCAGCACCTTAAATTCTAGTATTCATCTTTCATTTACTTCAAATTTTGAGCCTATTAATTTCTTGTCAAATCAACGCAAAACTCATTTCACAAAAAAACCAAAATCAAACTTTAGATGGAAGATATCTCACTTCCTAAGTAAATTCGCATTTTTGGTGAAACAGAATGTATTGTCTTTTTTTATTGATAGAATATTTAATTATTAAATCATACTTTTGCCTATCAATTTAAGTTTCTAAGACAGTTATCAATAGTCTCATCCTATCTTACACCTATCTAGGAATATGAACTCTCTCTAAAGGATTTTAACCCTCAGCTTGATTTTCATGAAAAATTTTGGATATAGATTTAGTTTCTATGAAAACATGACTTGGGTTGGCACAATCAAACACGATTCAATAAATGCCTGTATGCACATAATGTGTTGTAGTCCCTAACATGCGCTGCAAGTCGCAAATTTTAGTATAGACAAGCCAACCCTGATTGTTCAGGTGCTTCAGGCGCGTCTCTCCTCCCAGTGCATTTGCATGCTCGGAGCCTTTGCTTTCTTTGTTCTTGTTTTCCCGGTTAGATTTGCCAATCTCGTTCCCGATCAATGGAAAATTCGAGTGAACTTTTGAACTGCACATTCTGGATTATGACTGAAATGTCTGTTACTGCGTTCAGTGTGGTATATTGCTTTAATTGGGAATGCTGGCGATTGATCAACTGACGGATATTATGGGGAATGCAATTGATGCTGCGGTTTGTTCTGTTTTGGCTATTCCTTGCTCCCTTTGTGACAGTTGTTATGGATTTGATCAGAATGGGCCACGGGAGGGAGAGAGGAAGAGATTTAGAAGGAAATGGCAGGAGGGAAGCTCCGTACATGGCAGACTCTACATTGAGGGCTCTCACGCCAGGATCATCAAAGAATCAACTAAGGCTGCGGTTGAGGAAGGGCAGTTTATTGAGTTATAACCAGCTTTCCATTGCTATAGGACTCAAGCTCCATATTTAGTGCTTGTCCTGGCGAACGCAGATTGAGTTTCCATTTGTAACTTCTCAGCTTGGTTCAACAACAATTAGAGCACGCAAGTCCAGCCAACCGCGAGGGGTGCATATTTCTCCAGTGGTGTTCTACAGGTCTCCAAATGGGGTGCCTCCAAAAAGACCATCTAGTTTGCTGTGAGAGCTGAATGAGATACGGGTTGATCTCGCTGCACAGTGTTCATCAAAGCTAAGGTCCTCGTATGTTTTATCGTATTCCCTGCGCATGCACTTTGCTTCAGTGAATTTTCATTTAAGATATCTGGCTTATCTTCCTTGCTTTTCCATTGGAAACGTCACAATTTTCCTGGACAACCTGCATGTGAGGTCGAACGTTTGTATGTCCTGCTTTTGCTTTCTTATTCTTCTTTTTTTAATTGAAGCGCTCATATCTTCAAGATCCCACTTTAACACCTGTACTGTGTTTGCATTTTGATGGTCGAATAACCAGTTTCCTTTTCTTTCAACCGTATGAAGAATATATGGACCACATTCCCAAGGTAAGGGGAAGCAATAAAGTTTGCTTAGGGTCATCCTCAGGTTCGTGTGTTCAGTTACCAAGACCATTGTAATGGCCCGAAAAGATTTCTTGTATTTTCTTACTAGGAGTTCTGAAAGAGGTGGTCATCTTTTATTTGCTTTTTTAGGGTGCCCGTGCTAGGGATTGGTGTTTAATTGTGATATTCTTTTCAATCAGGTACAAAAAATATGGATCCAAAGTTACGCCACCATTATGAAGTAGTTTCAACTATTTCAGTAGTGATATCTCGGTGAATTACTTCATTGGAAAGTTGCCTTTCCCAATTTTGGATAAATTCATGGTCTGTGGCCTCCATTGGAACCGTATTAGGTGATTGCTATCATTTTATTTTCAGATAAACAGAGTGATCAATCATTTCAATTGCTCCATACATTGTTCATAGAATTCTACCAGAGACCGTGTAGGATATTAAAGTTGCCAACTCTTTTCCAAGGAAGACAGTTAAGTTAAATCTAGCTTTTCTGCAGAGGCAGACATGAAAGAATTTTAATGGGACTGATATGTCCTATTTGAAAGTAAGTTATTGCTCGGCACTTTCTCCTTCCATGCGTAGTGGCGTCAAGAAAATGATCTGGTTTTGAAGGCCTATCGTTTCTTCTTCTTTACTCCTGTAATGCTGATGAATCTGTCACAGTATCGATAAAATTCGAAGCTGGTACTAGTTCTGAGTGCATATGGTTTATAGTATGTCGAGGAACAGGTTCTATGAGCATATAAGAAGAGTGCATAAAGGCAATCACGGTATATGCTATGTCTTTTCAATGAGAAATTTCTTGTGTTGAATCGTACTCGTTGAGCGGTTCAACTCGAACCTACCTTCATAGACGCGAGCTTATTTTTTCTCTATTCTGACTGGCCTAGTTTTCTATAGCAAAGGTACAGAAAATTTCTGCCCAACATTTTATCCATTTGAAACCCTTTTTCTTTTGTGTGTGGAATTGAAGGTAAAGTGAGCTTAGTAATAGCCCAGGTTACAGCTCTCCGCTGCATATGATCCCGGAGAATAACGTGCCTGATTTATCAGCATTCTTTGATTCTGGCAAAACCTCTTGACGTAACTAATAATTTGGTTGACAATAATGAAAACACAACAAATTGCTCATAATTTGTATGGATGGTTTTCTATAGCATTTGCGACTCTCATCTCTTTCCGTCTCCCCTGCATAATTTCTGGTAATTTCTGGTCAACTGCTCTTCCTCCATCTGTGCGTTTCCCCTCTCTCGAGCTTTTTTGGCCAGCCGGCACAGCCCCAGTAGAGAGAGAGAGAGAGAGAGAGAGATTGAATATTAAATTCCACAACCATTGATTTTACTATTTAATAGAAATTGACAACCGATTTAATATGGAAGAACAACAATCCGTGTGCTGGGCTGTCATCCATCAATTTTTGGTTTAGCGTACGTCCATCTCATGCCATCTCAACCATTGGAGATTGGGTGCTATGGCAGTGTCCATGGAAGGAAAATGACGAGTACGGAACATAGGAAGAAGGACAAGGATGAGATTGGGGAATTTGCCAACCGAAATGTTGTCGTCTGGTCGAGTTGCCAAAGGTGCAAAAGAGTGGAACATGATGAGAGATCCTGCAAAGCTACAAGTGAGGTTGAGGATCAAAGTGACCTTTCTTCTGTAAACACTGAAGATTTGCATAGTCTTAATTGTGCAGTCCTTAAAGCTTATGTGGAATTGCAACGTGGTCCAGGTGAAGAGGGATAGAACTTTGACGATTACTTGCAAGAACAAGCAAAGGAAGTGAGACCAGATGTGCCTGAATTCCTTGAAGGGATCCTACGGAAAGAGGCAGAGCAAGGGGTACAACTTCAAGTTCAAGAAATAGCAAAGCTTCAACGTCGGGTAGGGACGCAGCTTCTACTTCAGGAAAAGGCGAGCCTAACCTTGTGGATCTAGACTGAAAATTTTTGTACATGAACTCTTTTACTAACCGTTCATTATTTCTTCCATTCCTTTTATTTTATTTTTCAATGAAAATGCGTGTACTGGTGACTTGAAAAATAGAGGACCATCACATGCTCTTGAATTCCGTTTCTTGGTCACCTATAATCAAATTTAGTTTCTCGTATTAAAAGTATAATCTCTTCGATTTATGATCCAACATGCACTAAAATTAAGTTTTATAAATGGAACACCAAATCCAATATAAAAACTAACGAAAAAAATTTAGATTAGATAATATTATTACCAAAACAATAAGTGCACTGGAAACTTAGTAGAAGGATGAGCGCTATATGAATAAATCTCGTGGAACCTATCTAGTCAATGTATTTATTGCACAACTCGTATGCATCTTGCTCACTCTTGAACACCACGGCAACCGCACTTTTACATGACTTAGAATTTTAAAAGGGTCATATCAGCCCCGTGAAATCACATTTCCAAAAAATATCAATGAAAAATGAGAGACGAATCAAGAACTTATACTCGTACATACTCATCCAAATGAATGGAAATCTACTTCTCTCGATTGACCCGTTTCCTTGGTAATTGAGATATTGGGCCACTAGAGAAAGGTTAAAACATAAGGCCTAAAAGCTTCATTAAAGCCCACATATTTGTCATGGGTGTAGCACATGTCTGCGTAAACGTTCGGCAATTTCTTCACTACTCCACGATGACCCTTAGATGTCGAGGTGCAGGGATGACAATTCCTGAGAATCGGACTCTCCTGCAAGCTCAAATTCTTGATTCCGAATTTCACGTGTCCAGACAATGCTGTTATATGTAATGGAGTCTCACTGTAAAACCACAACATAGACCTATTCAAGAATTAATGGATTGTCTTTGAGCAACTCGAGCAAAGAAGTCGCCTTTCCTTCGGCTGCTGCTCCATGAAGCCTCACATCCATTTTCACTCTGAAACGAATCCGAGCTTCCATAATTCCGTTTTGCTTTTAGCATTTGGCTTTAAGATGGCCGCGGAAGTCATCCCCTCGTGAATCAAACATCAACATCCTCACGAGGAACCATCTTTTTGTGGACATTTGAAAAATTCTATAAATTTATTGACCAAGTCATCAGCACAAAAAAATAATACGATATGATTTCGGTCCAATTGAATGTGGATTTGATTGATGTACATCACGTGTAACGATGTGCTGTTACAATTAAAAATGCATACGTTTAAATGTTATGTATGTACTGATTTTTATGCCACTTGTGGCTTGGTATTGATGTATAAGCTTCTACAATGCATAGAATATATCTTTTAGCCCAATGTTATGGTCTGTTATTGGTAACAATACCAAGTGTGTTTAAAAGTTATGTCCATGCTGATTGATATGCAGTTTGTGGCTTGGTTTCTAGATCTGACATCGGTTGTGTGTACTTATAAGCATGAGAATTAGTTATATAAGGTCTCGGAGTAGATAAATCGATGTTATTTTGTCTACTACCGTCCTTTGTCCTTGGCTAATAGCCATGTCCATGCTCTCCGAGGATCGGGCCTTCACATGAATTTTGAACTATCGAGGCCGGGTCCATTTAATAGACAATATCAATTTGGGTTGGCCTGGAGAAAACTCCATTTTGACCCCATCCACTAGCCTCGAATCATCTTCTACTTGTCATTCGATTCAGGTCTCTATTTTGATTTCTGTATTCGTTGGGTGAACAGGAGCCAGTAGCCATTATCGAGCTACATCTTAGTCGAATCGAATATGCTCGGTCAAATGACAATATCCAGTAAATATACAATATATTCTCACTTTCTCCAATTTAAGAAAAAAAATAATGTTCTTTACATTCTACCAAGTGTCATTGGATGGGGAACCAAATGATGAAGATAGATAATTCGTGGTTAATTTAATATTATGATTATTTATCTCATGAAAAATTTCAAATAAAGGCTCAAAATGCATTCATTTTCTCTAGAAAAACTCCATGTTAGTTCCAAAATGCAAAACGATGGAATTTATATTAGTATTATAAATTTAATTAATAGCTGACATTAAAAGATAGCAGTACATGAAGTACATAAAATTATCTAAAAATAGTAGATTATTTTAATTAAAGTGAACATAAGACGAAGGATTAAGTTCACTAAAATAATGACATTATAGCTAGAAATAGAAACGGAACTTGATATGGAATTAGAATAGCAAGAGTGTTACTTTTTTCATTTTTATTTCTTTTTTTGCTTTACTGGGCATGGTATGGAATAATTAGTGCAAATGATGATAAATTTGAAAGAATTAAAATTAGTGAATTAATCTAATAATTAATCTTCTGTAAGTACTGAAGATTTGCATCATCTTAATTGTGCAGTCTTTAATACTTATGTTGAATTTCAACGTGGTCCAGGAGAAGAGGGTTAGGACCATGGAGACTGACCGAGTACCTGCAAAAACAAGCAGAGGAAGTGTGACAATATGTGCTTCAAACTGAGGAAGGGATCCTGCAGAAAGAGGCAGAGGAAGAGGTATAGCTTCAAGTTCAAGAAACAGCAAAGCTTTGAGGTTGGGTAGAGACGCGGCTTCTACTTTAGGGAAGGGCACGACATCAAACTCAAGAAGGGACATGGCTTCAAGTTCACAAAGCAATGCTACTTCAAGTTCAGCAAGGGCCAAAGGTTCAACCTCTGGAAAGGGCACAAATTTGAGTACAGGAAGGGGCGTGACTTATAGTTTAGGTAGGGGTTCAAGTTCAAGAATGAACACAACTAAAATGGGCATAGCTTCAAAGTCCAAAAGGGGCAGAACTCCAAGTTCATCAAGCAGTGCGACTCTGAGTACAGGAAGGGGCAGAGTTTTGACTTCAGGAAAAGGCACGACGATTAGTTTAGGAAGGGGCACAAATTTGAGTGTAGGAAGGGGGGCACGACTAGAATGGGCACAAGCTTAAGATCGGGGATGAACAAAGGTTCAAGTTTGACCAAGGCTGAGCCTCAAACATTGAGGTCATGAGAAGAACAATAAGGCAAGCATGAACAAGCACAAAGCAAACTGAAGATCCAAGGTAATATAACATATTTGGTAGATATGCACATTCTTCATTCTTTGTGTGTGCTCACCCACGGGCAATGCAAGGTTACAAATTCCACTTTTTTGAGGAGTTTCGAGACCAATATGTCACAGTAGAATTCTATTTTCATTGAATTTTCCTTCATTTCTCTTAAGGAGACCCAAAATCAACAAACGGTTAGAAGACACGGATGAGCCGTCCCTCCCATGTGCAAATCTACTGTCTCCATTTTGTTATAAGTGTTTCCGGTTCTTCTTTTCTTACCTCTTCCCTATTTTTATTTTCATTCTCTTAAATACCAGGTTTAATCCATTTTTTTTCTTGCCACTCAACATTATATGGTGATGTTGTAATGTTCTTTCCTAGTTTTAATCCAACCACAGGAGGATGACTGGATCTGTTGGGGTTTTTCATAGGTCGAAATACAAGTTATCTAAATAATTTTCTACGTCATTTATACTTCCTTATTTTAATCTATGCAGAATTTCAGCTTTACTTTCTTTTTGTTATTTCTACGTATCATTCTTCTTGGCAAACCTCTCTTTCTCTTGCAGTGTATTTTTCTTCAGACCATTTTTTTTTTGGTTTTCATTTTCTTCTGAAGGAAATCTTCTTTTAAGGTTTTGTGGTCTTTTTTAAAGGAAGTGCTAATAAGTTTATTTGGAAATCTAAAAACATAAACGAGGTACATTTGCCAGGATGAACAGTCATAGATGCTTTTTTCTAGCAATGTAGGATCAATACTATAAGTAGGACACACTACTTGTTCTTGTGTTTTTCTGATTCCATTGCAAACTATTCACCCACTCTCTTTTTCCGGGATAAGTAAGCTTGATGATTAAAAAGGTACTTCATATGAAATATTTGTCTGAATTATTTCTTTATTTAACTCTTCGATGTTCTACTTTTATTAAATTTAATTTCTATTTGTCAATCATTACATTTACTAGAAAAATTCATAATTTTTTTTTTTTTAAATATGTTCATTGTGATTCCAACACCCTCAAACTTCCTTTTAGGTTTTTAAAAACCTTAAATTTATACTTGCGTGACTCATATACTCTCCGCCGTGATTCTGTCAAAGATCATCCTAAAAATACTACTACTTAAGTGGATGACAGAGTGCAAGAGAAGCTAATGTGGCACCATGAAAACGACACCGGTATGGCTAACGTGGACTACGAGGGCGCCGTTTTGCGCCCCTTTTCGTGCTCTTTGGTTATGTCATTACCAGAGTTTGCACATTTTTGCATTTTTGCCTTTCCAAGATTTTCATGAAGAGTTTTTTGCTTCATGGCCAGTACTTTATAACCCCTCAGAAATTATGTTTTCTTACTCCTGCAACGTGAGATTCTTTATCTTACATGCTCATTGGAATAGATGGATTATATTTCGCATTTCTCAATTTTGTCGGCTCTTTAATTTTCTCATATCTTTGGTGCATCTCCATCTTGCCAATATTCTGTAAGGATTATGTACCGATAAGATTTGATAATTCACTACAAATATAGTAGTTAAATGTACCACTGGGAACCTAGGACTGTGATACTGCTGGTATGAACTTGGTGCTCTCATAGTTGTTTGGAGCTTTGAAAAGCCACTCTACTTGAATGGGCTTATTTGGTTTGTTCGTCGAGATCATTTTGCTAAGCGCATTGTTTTTGCTGCATTGCATGTGCTTTTGAATGCTAGGGCAAGAAGATAACAATATATTTTGATCCTTGAGCTACAGAGTAGCAGATGTTTGTCTTGGCTTTCTTTTTAGTTATTCAAGCTAGCTACAAGTCATTTTGTTATTTACATAAGTTTCTTTTGCACTATGAAATGGTTAAGTCTTAAGATTCTAATGATCATATGTTGGCCAGTGGAAGGAGGCTCTATTGTTGGAGGTGATGGTTTGTCAATTTTTTGCAACAAATTAGGGATTGATAGTTAGTACATTGTCATTTGAAATGGTTGCTTGTAATGGCTGGTTGAGTATGGTACCATTTCATTGTCATATGTTGTTCATTGTGGGTGGCTAGCTCAGCATTATGTGCTATGTATTGGCCAGTTTAGTGTGAGACAAGGATATGATTGCTTTGCTATGTGTTGTGCATTGTTGAATTTAATTTGCTGTGCTATGTTTGAAGGCCTCCGTTTAACATAATTTCTAGTGTTTCCATTAATCTACTTGTTTTGCTGTATGTTCTAATGTGAATTGTTTAATTTGAAGTTCCTGTCCAATGCGCTATTGGAATTTGAATTACTTGCTTGTATCAGGCATGTTGATGATTGTTGTTTTTGCAAATGGATTGATCCGAAGTCCTCATTACATGGCAGAGAAGTGATTTTGGATTGATCAATGAGAAGAAAGCGTTGGTAAGTAGAATTGGAAGTGTGGAAGTTAGTTGAAAGCATCTAAGGAGGAAAATCCACATTCTCAAAATGTAGTTAGAAAGGAGTAAGTGACACGACAACAAGATATAAGTGGAAGTGTCTCTAGTGGAAGTAAAGATGAAGATATATTTTGGAAGCAAAAGGAAATTGATCTATTTGAGAGGCATAGTTGTATTGAAAGGATTGATGTGCCCAACCCTAATGTTGAATTTGGACCCAATAAATAATAATAATAATAAAAACAACAACAACAACAACAACAACAACAACAACAGCAACGGCGACGACGACAACAACGACGACGACGACGACAACAACAACAACGACAACAACAACGACAACAACGACGACGACGATGACGACGATGACCACGACAACGACGACGACGACGACAACCACAATGTTATGATGCAAGTGGAGGGTAGATGCAAGGCAAGACCAATGTTATGATGCAAAAAAAAAAAAACAAAAAAAAAGTAAAGGATCCAGGTTCTTAAGATTTTAATGACTATGGTCGTCCTAATTGGAAGGGGAGGGATTTGCTTGGAAATGAAGAAAATAAGAAACAGACCCACCATGCATCCACAAACAGAGCAACTATCACCAATTATATGCTTCCAATGAGGTCTAAAACCTCTCTTCACTTAGAACTTGGATGATTACAATAGAAAAAGCCAAGTGAACAAGTTGGTATGTGAACAGAAAAACAATAACTGGACCATCAGCTACCAATTTGGTATATGGTTCAGACAATAGAAAAAAGAGGAAATTTACAAGCAACTTAAATGGTCAAAGCACATCCATCACATAACAACCATCACAGCCACATGTCGTTGTTTCATCAATCTTTGTAGTGGTTGCCATACCAAGTCCTTCCTTCTTATCTCTATGTTATGAAGAGATTAAAAGAAGATCAGCGTACTCCATCTTGGAATCATCAATAAGAGCATTTCAAAAGAATCAGTACTCCCAAATTATGTCGGAACTGAGTAACTTTACGTAGTGAATTCTTAGAAAAAAACTTCACCAGATAATTGTATTTTAAGAAAAGTATCTGAGAGGCATTATTTTTTTATCCCATTGTAAAGTCAAATTCTTCAAAAACCGTTAACTTCATGCAAAAGTTGAGGATTTTCTTTTACCCTCTATCTTCTTTTTATTGGGGAGCCAAAATGGAGGCTAGAGTTGTCAAGAGCCCCTTATGTGGGATTGGATTGGATTCCAATCTTGGGCTTGCATAGTATAAGATGCGCTAAGCCCCAGTAGTACGTTGAAGCTCATTATGCATCCAGAATTCAGGATACATTTAATTAACTTTTTAGAAATAGCCAATTTATTTCTAGACATTTTTGACAATTTGTTAATATAGTCTATCCAACCAACTTTTGCAAGAAATAATTGGCATAGTCATCAAGTCCTATGTGGTATGACTGACACTCAACCGACGCCGACATGTAGACAATTTGTGCAGTTATTTAATATCATATCTTAATTTTTTTCTTTTTTGTTCCATATATCTTCTTTTATTTATTTAATTTTTTTAAATGAGGTCATGGACCCAAGTCCTTGCCAAGATCCAAGCGATGGCACTAGGCCCTCGTTTGGGGTTGGTTGGTGACCTTGCCCACTCAAAGTTAGAAGAAAAATGAAAGAAAAGAAGAAAAAATTTCAAAAAATAAAATAAAATAAAATTCAAAAGATTGCAAAACTTTACCATGTCAATGCCAATCGTCTTACGTGACATAGGATGACTATTGTTGATTAGACCGTCATGTCGATGATTTTCGAAAATATTTGCCGAAATGACTAAATTGAAAAATCGTTAAAAAATATAGGATTAAATTGGCATAATTGAAAAGTTTATCATTGAATTGGCTGCCATACAATAGTTTCAAGATTTTTCGGACAATTATTCTGAGGAAAATTTGGCAGAGTTTTGGCATAGTTTTTTTTTAGGGTTTTTTTTTTTTGGCACAATTTGAGCGTTCCCTCTTTCTCTATGTTCTTTATATACATACTCTTAGTATTTCCATTAACGATTATTGCAACTTATGCGTGATCCCCATTCTAATTGCTCCACATTTCCATGATTTCCTTTATTTCCACGATTTAAGTTACTGATAAGGTAATCGAGTGTTATGAAATAACTACCCCTTCATTCAAGATTCAATCTATTCTATAGTTGTTACGGCGCTTAACTCAAATAGGGCAATGTACCATTTCTTTACTATAATCGAAATGGCCAGCAACACACCTCAGATCAAATTCATGTCTCACCACCTCCGAGTGAAGTTAAATTGGATAAGCTTCATATCGAAGTTGGGCCTAGTATAATTGAACTCCTTATACTTCGTCTGATAGTTGAAATCTCTCCTCAATATCTAGGCAATAAATGATCACCACCAACTGGAGCTAAAGAATAATGTTGTGTAGATATTTAAAAATGTAGTGTTGAAATAGTAAGAGTACCAATGAGAGTTATATGATAAGAATTGTAAATTTCATTTGTCATTGTACTATAATTTATCTTACTAAATTTCATACCATGCTTCCCTGAAGAAATTTTTTCATGATTTTGATGTTGTGCATCCCACAATTGATAAAGCTCATTTGGACATTCAAAGTGAGCCGACCAACAAAGACCAAGTTAATCTTGGTCATCTTCACTTTTTGCTAGCGAGGGGTCACACATTATTAGTTCACAATGAAAATTGTTAAGAACTAGCATTTTCTTTGCTTTTACTAATACTTTATCTTACTGCATTTCATATCATATTTCCACCACTGAAATTGTTTCATGATGTTGATGTCGTGCATCATATATCTTGATAGACCTACTTTTGATCTTGAAGTGAACCGACCAAGACATACCAAGATTAGTCTTGGTTGTCCTTACTTTTTTGCTGGTGAGAGCTCACACATTATTCATTCATATTGAAAAATGTTAACAACTATCATTTTCATTTCTCTGCTTTACTAACACTTTATCGTACTGTATTTCATATCATATTTCCATCGATGAAATTGTTTCATTATTCTGATGGCGTGCATCACACGATTGATAAAGCTACTTTTGATATTTAAAGCAAGCTGGCTGACAAATACCAAGTCTGTCTTGGTCGTCTTCACTTTTTTTATGGTGAGGGTTCACACATTATTAATTCATATTGAAAAATGTTGACAACTATCGTTTTCATTACCAACGCTTCATCTTATTGCATTTCATACCATATTTCAACTGATGCAATTGTTTCATCATTTTGATGGAGAGCATCACGTGATTGATAAATCTACTTTTGAACTTTAAAGTGAGCCAACCGACAAAGACCAAGTTAGTCTTGGTCGTCTTCACTTTTTTGCTGGCAAATTTGCACATTAATAGTTCATATGGAAAACCTCCACTCAGTTCCAACCCCACAGTCATGGACCTAGACCTGTCTTTTTCTTTAGAGATATAGAGAGACTTTTCTTTTTGGGTCTCAATCAATCTCTTCCATTGTGTACAGTGGGTGCACAGTGTTGCCTAAAGAAATTATTTCATGATTTTGATGCTGTGCATCCCACGATTGATAAAACTTCTTTTGACCTTTAAAGTGAGCCGACCAATAAAGACCAAGTTAGTCTTGGTCGTCTTCACTTTTTGCTAGCGAGGGTTCACACATTATTGGTTCACAATGAAAATTGTTAAGAACTAACATTTCCCCTACTTTTACTTATACTTTATCTTATTGCATTTCATATCATATTTCCACCGTTGAAATTGTTTCATGATGTCGATGTCGTGCATCATACATTTTGATAGACCTACTTTTGATATTGAAGTGAACCGACCAAGAAAGACCAAGATTAGTCTTGGTCGTCTTCACTTTTTTGCTAGTGAGGGTTCACACATTATTCATTCATTTTGAAAAATGTTGACAACTATCATTTTCATTTTTTTGCTTTACTAACACTTTATCTTACTACATTTCATATCATATTTCCATCGATGATATCGTTCCATCATCCTGATGGTGTGCATCATACAATTGATAAAGCTACTTTTGATCATTACTAACACTTCTTCTTATTGCATTTCATACCATATTTCCATCAATGCAATTGTTTCATCATTTTGATGGCGTGTATCAAACGATTGATAAATCTACTTTTGAACTTTAAAGTGAGCCGATCGACAAAGACCAAGTTAGTCTTGGTCATCTTCACTTTTTTGTTGGCAAATTCGCACATTATTGATTCATAATGAAAGCCTCCACTCAGTGCCAACCTCACAGTAATGGACCTAGACCCATCTTTTTCTTTAGAGAGAGAGAGACTTTTCTGTCTCAATCAATCTTTATCCATTGTGTACTGTGGGTGCACGGTATTGCTACGTGCATAAAAGATAAGAAAACTAGAAATTCCCCCTCCCAACCCCCCAAAGATATAAACATAATTACAGATCCCATTCGCCTAACATACTCTTTACATCATAAGTCTCACATCTTTACATTTGTCTGTCATAGTAACCACCAGCAATACTTTCACCAAGTTGAAGACACATGTTGATAAGAGCAACAAAGATAAAGTAATAAGTAGAGAGTGTGATTGAGAGAGTGCTAACAATCTCATAATAGTGACAATATAATTTGGTAGAGATTATAAGTTATTTAGACCATAAAGTCATTGTTATCACACAACTAACCACTATTTACACATCTTTCCTCCTTTGCCGTATAGTATTATGTCACCACCCTCTAGTGACACCAAGCGATTGTTGGATCCATGATATAACCACCACCACTGGTCACTAGGTTGGACCGATCTCTCATCCCCAATCTCTCGCTTACACGTGCTTGTGGCTAACAAATCCATTAAAATCCTTTATAATATTGAGGGTTTTTTTTTTTTTTTTCTTTTGATAAAGTATGTGATTTTTTTTCCAATGTTGAATGAAATGTCAATTGCTACTTCATTTTATTTTTTTTCTGAATAATGCCAGCTTGTACATGTTACGGTGGACAACACGCCAAAATAAGAAGGGAACAAAAATATCCTTCCCATATATTAGATGATTTTAAGCTTAAGACTTGGTTGTATAGAGATGCGTTTCTAAAGCACAAGAAGCAATTTCGCTATGAAGTCAAGGTGGGGCAAGACGCTCTTACCCAAATAGGTGCAATTAAGGGATGGAACCTAGATTACCAAGGAGTGGCGAGAGACTCTACCAAGTCATTCTTGAAATCAATGGCTTTTCTCTCCTGATGAAAAGAGAAACATTCATTAGAGAGAGATAATAGTTAACAATAAAATAAAAGAATATATATCAACACAATGAAATAAAAAGATAAGTGCATAAACCTTAAGCATTGACAAATTGATAAAGATTTGGATGATTTGTAGAGTGATGCATGTGAGGTAATGGGTTGGTTATCCATTAATTTAGTAGTAGGATTCAAACATAAAGAAAAGATACGTTGACAGAATTTTTATTTGGTCTACTGTTACAATAAAAAATAATTTACCCTTCACTGTAGAATTAACATGTTGAAAGTTTCTATTACATAGCTATCTTGAAACACACATGTCACATGTTCAATTTTAAATTTGTTATAAAAATTTACATCGGTATTAAAATAATAATAATCCTTAGCAAATTAGGTTGATGCTTATTCAATATTGATATATAAAAAATACGAATGGAAATAAGAATGTCGTGAACTCAAAGGTTTGAGATATAAGCTTCGTCTTAAGCAAGAAAAGAACTTTTGTATATGAGATATCATTCTAAACATGAAGTAGAGCATAGTAAAATTTAATGTGATAGCACGATTTATTCAATTTTAAAAAGAAGAGGAAATGCAAAATACTTACTAGACATACTATTTAATAACAAACGCCATCTAAATTAATTTTGAAAATACAAAGAAATGTGTCTATTAGAACATAATATCTTGAGAAGAGGTGTCTGCATTTATTCTATTTAAAAATATATTCATCTCTATGCTGCTTGTTCCTTATATTTGTCAAGTTATATTTGGTGGTTGGTGCTGCTAGAGGGTGAGATGAAAAGAGAACATATGAGAAAGAATCTTTGTCACACTTCTAATAATTTATTCATATTTATCTTTAATTGTGTTTCTTTTGCATTTAGCAAAGAGCACCGAAAATTGCTGTAATTTGTGCCGAAGGTCTGTCTTGTTCACCCCTTGTTTATGTTGTATGAGGTGCTCTATCACGCAATAGATAACATATTTGAATTCTGGACTATGCCATCTGAGAGATCTTATATTGGGCAGGCTTATCCTCTTGTCGGTATTCCTCATGCTACGATCCTTCTGCCTCTTAACCTGGCAATGGCAGGAGGGCCCGTTCATGTAAATGCTAGGTAGTATCACGGGATTTTGAGAAGACAAGCGCATGCTAAGCTTGAAAAGCAAACATGAAAGTTAGAAAGGTGAATTGACTTTTTTATGCATGTTGATTTAGAAACTCTTTCAGGCCTTTGCCAGTTATAAAAATTAATTATAAAGCTTTTTTTATTTGAAGGTATTCAGCTGGTGTTTGCTTCCTTAGCCACATGCTATACTGTCATTAGATGCTATTTTTAGAAACTTCTATTTTGTAGGAAATAGTCTGACTACATGCTTCATCTTCGTCACAGCTTTTGCAGCTATAATAGCATGTAATTAACTGGAGATAAACTTAATTGATATCTTTTCTTTGCTCGTTCTCTGATATGGTGTCGTTCCTTTCTCTTGTCTTGGTTTAATTGGATCGATAGCCATAACTTCATTTGTCGCGGCAGCAGCATGCCATGAGAAGAGTCGGGAAGTGGAGGGTGGTTTCTTAATACAAGTAAAACCAAGGCTTCGAATGATGCAGCCGAAGAAAAGGGCACAAATTTGGTCGGCCATCTGCCAGTTCATTGGCCTCTGAACCTTCGAAACCTGGAATGCATATAATAATCCCATGGCAGGAAGGTTGTAAATAGGGGCATTGGCGGTTTGGTTCGATTCAGAACTGAATCAAGCCATTAGAGTGGGTAGCTAAATCGAACCACATCGCAACCTGAACTGAATATGATCTGAACAAAATTCTAGTTCAGTTCGATTCGCTTATTTGGTTTTCTAGTTCAGTTCGATTCGCTTATTTGGTTTTCTCTTCTTCTTTTGTTATAAGAAAAACGCCTTATTTTTTTCAAATTTACTTTTCTACTGTTTTTATTTGGGTAGGGGCAGGGGACTAGACTAGTCTGGTCTGGAAAAAAATAGAATAAAAGAACAGCTGAAGTAATTTACGTAATTATGACCAAAATAAAAGGGAAAAACAAAATTGGGTGGTTATTCAATGAGTGTGTAATATGTATTGTAAAAGCAATTTAGGAGAGTTAAAAACAAGAGGGAAGACACTTCATCATCTATAATTCGGTTCGCTCGCAGTTGCTTTTGTTGGTAGGCCCCTCAGTTCTTTCGAATTTCATTCTTAACATGATGGAGTCGAGATGGTGCCAGATCGAGCAAATTAATGTAGTTTTGATTGGTTTGTATCATGTACAGATAAAAGCTTATGCATTTTAGTCCACAGATATATTGTTATAAATAAGGCCATATATATTTAAAAGGTACATATGCGTTAGATTCATAAGCCGCTTATGGCTTGGTATGGACATATAAGCCTATGCATTCAATATAATGTCTTTTAGCCTATTGTGGTGGTCTATCGTTGGTAAAGATACCAAGTGTATTCAAAAGTTGTTTGTGCTGATCTATACGGGTGGCTTCATTTCTAGATCTAATATCGGTTGTGTGTAGTTACAAGATGTCCATTTTCTCCGAGGATCAGGCTTTCGTGTGAATTTGAACCCAAGAGAACATTATAGTTAAAAGGGGTTGGAGTTGACATTGGTGTCGCAGGGAGCGTAGCTCCCCAGTATGGTCAACCAAAGAATTTCCTCCGTGTTCGCCCGCAAGTTGCCATAATTGAAGCCACATCTCCTTCGGTTGACAAGATTAGTTCATAAATCGGCACAAATGAATGTAGTTTTGAGTGGGGTATATCATGCTGCGGAGATAAAAGTATATGCATTTTAGTCTACAAACATGTTCCCTAAAAAAAAATATATATATATATATTTAGAAATTATGTATATGCTGATTTTTTTCGCATCCTTTGGCTCATGGATTACTGTTCTCAGTGAGAAATTATTATACAAAAGAGTAATATATATATATATATATATATATATATATATTAAACTGAATTCTAGTATGGAAACAATGATGAGTTTCACATGAATCTTGCTCCACTAGATCTGATGGCCCCGATTGACCTTTAGTGAATGTATTAGCTACTCAAAATACTTGCTCATTAAAAGTCAATGTTGCTTTTATTTATCGTCCTTGGAATTCAATTATTTATCTATCACGTGGTATTTGTACTCATTGGTGGAATTTGTGGTTCATCCTTATCATTTCATACACAGTAAACTCGTCAGTCCTCTCCATCTCTTCCAAACCTAAAGAATACATGTGGTCCCTTCCTCCATTATGTGTACCTTCTTCACTTTTTTTGTGGGGCCATTGATAATGGTTGGCAAATAACTCCCGGAATCAGAATGTTTGAGGATGTAATTCAGCTAATGTGAAAATACTAAATGATCCGTTCAATTGATGATACTTTAAAAGCTTCATTGTTTAATGACAATGCTATCAAGGACTGAATTGACATTTACTTTGATTCGTGCACGGACATGTACGAATCACATGTCTATGTCAATACAACTGCACATCACTGGCTGAGGAGAGAATCAAACCCAAAACGCGTGAAGGACGAGGTGGACCCTCGGAAGTAAATGAACAAAGGACGGGTTTCTCGAGTCATGCGTGTCATTTTTGCATTGCTTGACCTTGACTTTGTTTACTCTGTCAGCCACAGCCATTTAAATGTCTGAAAGTGAGAGTTAAAATAGGAATAGAATAGGACTGACAAAAAAAAAATTATCTTATAAACTAGATTTTTATGTTTCATTTAAGAACTTTTGTCTCATCAATGTTTGGAATAAAAGGAAATCAAAGGAAAATTTGAGCAATGACCACTGATATCAAAATTAAAGTGCAAACAAAGGGAAAAAAATCACTAAAAAACTTCACTGAAATTAAAATACCCTCAGAGTTACAGACATGTTAATGCTTTATTGGAAAAGTTGAAATGAAAGCTACACTATTAGTCACAATGCACATGAAGAATAGCAAACTTTAAAACTAAAATTGAAATTGAAAGACTTTGGTTCAAAAAGGAAAATGTTTCGTAGGAAAATTTTGGCAATGTTTTGGCATAGCTTGATTGTCCCCTATTTCTCTGTTTTCCTTTTATTTATACGCCTGGGATTTCCTTCAACAATTATTGGAATTCTTATGTAATACCCCTCTCTAGCCACTCCATATTTCCATGATTCGTTCTATTTCCATGATTTTAGTGACTCCAAAGACAATCGTGACTCCTGCAATAGACTGTCATTTCATTTATGATTTAGTCTAATTTTGTAACATTTTAAGCTATTAACTCAAACAATTCAAGGTACCTTTTCATTAATCTAATCGAAACGGTAACCAATACAACTTAGATCAAAATCCGGTGTCACAACCTTTACGTGAAGTTAAATAAGATAAGCTCCCAATCAAAGTTGGATTTAGTGTAACTTGACTCTTGAATACTTTGCTCAACTCTCCTAGCTCATACTGATGGTTAATCTCTCCTCAATGTCCAGGCCATAAATTTTCACCTCCAATGGGAGCTACAGAATAATGTTGTGAAAATCTTGAAAGAGTTAGCATCGAAAAATTAAGAGCACCAATGAGAATAATAAGAGATAAGAACTATCATTTTTTTTTCTATGCTTTTATGAACACTTCATCTTATAGCATTTCATATTATATTTCCACCGATGAAATGTTTCATCATTTTGATGGCCTGCATCACGTGCTCAGTAACACTACTTTTGATCTTAAAGTGAGTCGATCGATAAAGACCATGTTAGTCTTGATCGTCTTCGCTTTTTGGCCGGTAGTGAGGGGTGATCTATTCACTCTATTAGTTCATATTAAAAACCTTTGCTCTTCACTAAAGCCACACCACATCCACCTTCTTCTTTAGGTTGCTTCTAAAAAAGCGAAAAACATTTTTATCATTCCCTTCTTCTTCTTTTTCTCCCAAGACTGCTAAAAAAGATACATAAATAAGAACTACTTTCACTTTCCACAAACAAAAAGAGAGAGAGTGAATCAATTCCTGCAATAATGCAATTGCGTATTGGAAAAAAAGAAAAGAAAAGAAATGCGGTCACTACACTGCCAATAGACGTGGAAATACCGCCATTTATGAGCTGGTCATCCAGCCTAGAAGCGATAAAAAGCGAAGAAAACTTACGAAACAAGTTGGGAAACATATTAAAATTGATAGAAAAAATTAATAATTTGCACCCTATAATGTAAACATAATTACAGATCCCATCCCAAATTACGATTTACATTGTCGGACTAACTTCTTAACTTTTGTTTGTCAGTGTAGTAATTAGCAACGCGTTGATTGAGTTGACCACATCCGCAAATAAGAGAAACCCAATTTGAACACGACCAAAACATTGAGTAGATATTTCGGATCTTAATATTATTCGGATAACGATTATAAAATTAACAGATAAATATATTATTGACTCCGGACCATGATATAAAGACATTCTCTCGACTCAGGTCCCGTTTGGTTCAACATTTTCAAAACTTTCACGAAAGTTCTTTCAAAAAATTTTTAGGTGTTTGGTTCGGTATTTAGGGGTGGCTCAGCTTCGAAAGCCTTTGGCAAGTGAGGGGACTGCTTTTGCCAAAGATTTCGGAAATACAAGTCTACCTCTACTATTCATCATTTGACTTTTTTTTTTTAAAATCGATCATCTTCCCCACACCCCAACTGACGGAGTTTCATCGGATTTTATTTTTATTTTTTTTAAAAAATAATAAAAACCCTTTGCAAATGTTGGGTTCACATTTTTTTTTTTTTGGTCATTTTTATCTTTTGACAATCAATAGCCCAACTTTTTATCAATACACTAGAATAATCATTAATTAACAAAGATGATTAATACTACAATAATTAAAAAAATTAAAGTTGAAAATAAACCTAAAAGAACCCTAGGCCAAAAGTTGAGCTTTGCATCTAATCTATAATCAAATTATTTTAATATAATTTTTAAATAAATTTACTAATATATATATTTTACATTACTCTCAACGTGAAAATGTAAAAGGTTATATAATCATTATTTATTTTTTGTACTTTTAAAAATACTAAAACTAAAAACTTAATTTTTTGAGCTTTGCATCTAATATATAATTAAATTCTTTTAATATAATTTTTAAATAAATTTACTAATATATATCTTTTACTTTACTCTCAACATGAAAATGTAAAAAATTATATAGTCATTGTTTATTTTTTGCAATTTTAAAAATACAAAAACTAAAAACTTTATTTTTTGAGCTTTACATCTAATTTATAATCAAATTCTTTTAATGTAATTTTTAAATAAATTTACTAATATATATCTTTTATATTGCTCTCAACATGAAAATGTAAAAAGTCATATAGTCATTATTTTTTTTTTTTTTGCAATTTTAAAAATACTAAAATTAAAATACTTAATTTAATCATATTAAAAGACTTTTCAAATATATATCTACTAAACAATTTTGCATTTCCCTAAAACACTTTTCAGTTATAATTTATCAAATAATCTAGCATTTTGAGAACATCTCAAAGTATTTGCAATCTCGTGAGACATTTCCTCGTAGCTGAACCAAACGGTCCTCAGCCAAACACTTCTCACCCAAAGCCAAACGCATCAGACCCTCACTCCGCCTTCTTCTCCCGACGACACCGCCGCCGTTCACGACTGGGCCTTCTCGTCGACTCCGCCGCCGCCCTCTTCTTTGCTCCTTGCATTCTAGGGCTTCGCTACGCGGTAGGATTTCCGACGGAGCTTCCGTCGCCTGCTCTCACGACGCCGGTTCGCCATCTGCGGCCACCGCTACGCTCCCTCTCTCCTCCGCCCGCGCCGATCCTCTGCCCACGCCGTCGGCACCCGATCGTGGCCGCCCATCTCGGCTAGCGATAGGCGACTCGGTCTCGCGACTCGCAAGCTCGCGTTCGTCGCAAGAGTGGCTGATTCCACTCAGCCCGCGTCCGCTGGCAAGGCGATTATCCCGACGATGAGTTCTCTCTAGTCAAGGTCTCGCTTTTTCCCCTTCCTCTTTGAATTTTCCATTTCAGGCTTCGATTTTGACTAATTTTCGAGCCGCATATGATTTGAGCTTCGTGGAATTGCAGGTTTCGTTCGGCGTTATTGGATTGAGAGTTGGAGTTTCACTGTTTAAGGAAGTGGTTGAGGCTTCCGACCAGTCAAACCTCTCTGTACGAGTTGTCTTTGTTTTTGGTCTTGAGAAGAGACAGATTTCTTGGGTTTACGCTGTTTCCTTTTGCGCTTCTACCTGATTTTCATGAGCTTCGCATTCTTGCGTGTGGAATGGGCTCGGGTTTCTTTTCTGTCCGAGGTCAAAGTTTGATTGTTTTCACGGTTGCTGACTTTCTTACGCGCCAGATTTCTTCTCTGTTTCCTCCTATTTTTCCGTCTCGGTTTCCAGATTGTTGAGCTGTCTATGGTTTTTAGTGTTGTCTGGTTTGCAATGCAGATTAAGGTGGACTGGTTGCCCCAATATTGGGGAGGTTGAGCAATTCCATTCCGTGCTCGTTGCGACTGACATTCTGGTTAGATGCTTACGTTTTCCTGTGTTTTCTTGTGCCGTGATGATTCCTGAACTGGTTTGCTTCATTTGGTGTTCTTTTTTCTTGAATGATATTGTTGGCAGTTCCATGTTGTTTCATTCAGTGCATCCTATGGGTTGCTGGGTATCCAGGAAGTCGAGATTGGGCTTGTTGTGCACCTCTCTGGCATTGACTGATTACTTAGAATGGGTTGTGAACCTTTAGTTTAATCTTATGGAATTTGATACGTCTATAGTGGAGAAAAGAGCATTCTATTGTCTGTGATTATCTTTATGGCAGAGAATCAGTTCCTCCCATATTAACCAAGTAGAAAAGGAAAATTAAATGAGATGACTAAATTGAAATATATCGAAGTTCCAAACAAGTGCTAAATCTAGAAAATAAAGACCAGTTCAGTGATATGTACTGCAGTTCACCTCTATGAACTGTGTCTCCCAGGAGATGATTAGTTTAGGATGTCTTGGTGTCCTTTGTAAAAGTTAGTCTAATGTATGTTTCGTTCAAGTGTGCTCTGTTTGTTTATCTAGTTAGTGACTTTCTCAGTTCTACTCCGTATTGTTCTTTGAAGTGCTAGATGCATCTCTTCACTTTTACAATGCCGTTGTCATGTTGGCTTTGTAGTATGTTGCTACTTTAAGAGAACAGCTGGAGCAGCTGACTGAGGAGAGAACCCCAGATGGGTTACCAAGGTCCTTCACATGTCCTTTGGCACTCTCTCTCATTTACTATTGTTGTTGAATGAGATGAGCATTTCATATTGGATTTTTCATTTTTGAACATTGGACTGCTTGTTGGACATCTTTCATATGAGTTTTCTGGTTATGGAACCTATGGCATGGTATTATTGGCTGGATCACAGACGGCTTGTTGTTGCCTCTTATATTCGCTTAGTAGGACTAGCAGGAAGAAGACTTTCACCATTGACAGTTTAACCAATTAAATATTGCAAGCTATTTTGAATTTTTTGTTGATTCCCTGGTTTTGGAGATTATACGGGAAGGTTTTCTAATCTGTCCAAATCATAGGCTACTAGAATGACGGTTGCAGTCACACTTATTTATGGTTCCACAGTTATTGGTTCTTAGTTTAGCAACTTTCATCTGAAGCTGCTAGCTAAAACTGTAGTTCATATAAGGCATGGTTCAAAGAAATGGATTCAATCTGTCCCATGATGTTTGCTGGTGAAAAACTAAAACTCTTCCTTATTCACAGGACATGTGTTCTCTGCTCTCGATCGCTCCTAATCCAGGCTTGCAAACTCTCTAGCGTTACTGTGGCTGGAGGTAAGAGTTAATATTTGACTTAATGGAGCAATATCTTCAATCTGCTTTCACATAAAGAACCGTCTGCTTTTGTTTAAAATAGTAGTTTTGAATCTTCCTCAAAGACTTTAATATGTATGGCTTCTTATCTAGCTTCCTAGCTGATAGTAGTCCCTTGAGGTTTGTTTTGGGATATGGATCCTCTGACTAAGAAGGATTAGTCCCTACTGATAAATGGCAGAAGACATTTAGAATTGTGGCTGTGACGTGCAGCGTAGATTATCGATGAATTCCAATCTTTTTGTGCTTTATACCCCACGGTAAACAGTCTTTGCACTTTATCACCTGCAGCATCTAAGGCATCCATCAAAATTGATGTTTGATCTTCAAGTTAATGAATTTTGTGCTCTTCGCAAGTTTTTACTTCTACAATACCACTAAGTTTGCACAGCTCTGTTTCATCGATATATCTTATCTGTTATTGTATGACAGTACCTCACCATATAACAATGATCTTTTTACCAAATTCCAATGGTGTTCATTCAGTTTTGTCCAATAGCATAGCCTCAATTTCAAGGCTCAAGCTTATCTAGTATTGTACTGTGATGCTTCAAAATTTGGTTGAGCTGATCTCTTAAGATAGCAGAAGAACTCAATGGGAAATTCATTGGGCGATAAAGAAGAGGTGAAAGAAAGAAAAGAAAAAAAGGGGAAAAAATGTAAACCTGAAACCTGATCCGGACCCAAATTTATAGCTTCAGGTATTATGCTTTTAGGGCCGGGTCGGAACACACTGCCTTATGATTCGGGTCGGGAAACGTCAAAACCCGACCCGAACCGACCCATCCCATTGACAGCCCAAGAAGCCATGACCATCCCCACCGTCAACCATAACTAGCATTTTAGGCATATTTAGTAGCGTGTTATTCATGCCGAGCCTATGGTGTGGGAATGTTTCACGTTTTATCTGGTTTATTCTGATTGACGTAGATCCTTTCGCGAAGTATTTTCCTTTACTATGATTTTTTTCCGAAGCAAATACACCATTGACTAACAATTTTGTTGACTTTTTCTCGTCCTCTTTAGTGCTTTTTACTAGGAAAAAAAGTCATATTTAGCTGCCAAATGATGAATATAACGTATGCACTAATCATCACATTCAAAGGATTGGAATGCTCTCTATTGACTCACACCTACAAAAAGATTGTCATCCACCTACGAACTGCAAACGCACGCCGTTTCTGTGATTTCCTTTACAACTCCAAAAACAATCGTGTGTCCCGCAGTAACTGCCTCTTTATTCTTGATTAAATTTAATTTCATGGCAGTCGAACTCTTAACTCAGACAGAGGTATCCTTTCATTACTCTGATCGAAATGGTCACCCACACACCTCATATAGAAGTTAGGTCACACGACCTCCAGGCGAAGTTAAACTGGTTAAGGTCCGGATCAAATTTGTGCGTACTATAACTTCACTTCTTGCACTTGGCTTAGCTCCCTAGGTCATAATAATAATTGAATCTCTCCTCCACATATGGGCCATCATTTTTCACCAGCAACTGAATAATGTCGTGAAAATTCATAGAAAAGGTATTGATGAAAAAATAAAAGGACCAATGAGGGTAAATATGATAAGAACTATCATTCTCATTCTCCTCTTTTAAGAATTTATCTTACGGCATTTCATATTATATAAGATATGCTTAATGTGGCATAATTGGCACAAATTGAGGTAGAATTTTAAATTAATTTGAACCTTATATTATATGCTTGTTATTTCGAAGAGATAACATGTCTCTTGAAAGAGATCCTTGTTTGATTTCTTTTTATGGATAAAAGAATGGGGACGAAGACTAGTGCAAGTGCCATTCATGGGGTTTACCATAAGTCTCCCGCATCGATAACGTTCAATTTGAGTGTAAAAAATCATCCACTAGGATTACGAAGATTCAAGATTGACAAACCTCGCAATCCAAACTACATAACAATAAATACACGATAAAATACTCATTAAAGGTGCAAAATTTTCAATTCACATATTATCAAGATTACGGCAGACTAGCCTCTTCTTAAGGAAAAAATTATTAAAATTAGATTGATATATAATCGGTTGTTTTAAATTTATGGTTTTTTTTTCATCTTTTTGATCTTTGATCTTCTTTTTGGTACTAATATGCGTTTCATTTAAGGTCATAACCGCACAGCCCCAATCTTTTTGGCAACCCGTTATATAAGTCATCCGGTTTCTGAAGAATAATTTTGTGATTGAAATCTGTCCGTCTCTTAATGATGAAGCTGCCTGGATATTACAGGGGGCGACCGACGAAGATCAGTTAGTGTTGGTTGTCTTCACTTTTTGGTTGGTGAGGGTGTGGAAACATTCACTTGGCTAGTTCATATTAAAAACTTAAGCTCAGTCATTAGCTAAAGAGACACACACCATTCCTTTTCTTTAGAGAGAGAGAGAGATTTGGAAGAATCTTCCTAGCCATGGCAAATTCAGAGGCTGGAATGAGTAGTGATGCTGCACGAGCATTAGAAGGTGAATACCAAGTATTCTTGAGTTTTAAAGGACTTGACACCCGTCATAGTTTCACCGACTTCCTCTACCGTGACTTGAAAGATGCCGGAGTCCGCGTATTTAGGGATGAAGATGATCTCCAGGAAGGTGAAGTGATTGGTGACAAACTTCGTGATGCCATCAACAATTCTATACATTACATACCCGTCTTCTCTCAAAATTATACTTCTAGTAAGTGGTGCCTTCGTGAACTTGCGCTCATGGTGAACAATGTGTCTAAGTCAAAGGGTGAAAAAAGTATCCTTCCTATTTTTCTCGATGTGGAACCGGAGGATGTTAAACTTAAGACTCCACTAAATCCCGTTCTTTTGGAACATGAGAAGAAGTTTTCAGATGAAGTCAACAACTGGAGAAAGGCTCTTGAAGAGGTAGATCATACCAAGGGATGGAACGTGAAAAATAATCAAAGGTAACACTCTTTTAAGATCCCTCCCTATTTTCTCCTTGTGTGTCGTAAGGGATACAAAGTTACCCTACCCTGTCAAATGATTTCTTCAAAACAAATGCGACGGAAAATATTGAAAACCACCTCCAATTTCCCCCCACGATGTCAATGACCTCAATGACATGGACCTGCATGTTCCTTTTAACCATTTTTTTCCTATTCACTTGTCGGGCTACGAAATATACAAGAGCACCCATTTGCATTTATTATTTGGGATTAATAACAAAATCAACTATGGATTTTGCGTAGATATTGATATGTATTCTCACTAATTTAGATCCAAAAAATCTATTTACTCCCGTGATAAGAATATCAGTTTCCAGCTTCCATTTAGGGGGAAAATGAAAAAAAAAAAAAAAAAAAAAAAAAAAAAAAAAAAAAAAAAAAACTCAGAGATCAATGCAAACTTTATTTTACACATTTCTGAGTGCTCCTCAAGAAAAACTAATTACCCAAGGAAACTAAGAATCAGTGAAGAAAAATCTAGTCTAAATATTCAATTGAAACGAGAGCATCCCGAGAACATGTAAAGAATGACATGACTGTTGTCTTGAGGCCTTGAGCTCTGCAGAGCTCGCTAGTTGTCCAAATCGAGGCCGGGCAAACTCGATATGGACTAGGCCAGAGGCGACGACCTATGTCGACCTCTGATCTGAGGTCGGCGACAGAGCCTAGGACTCTTGAGTGGTGTGGAGTGAGGAGGGAGGGAGGGAGGTGCAGGGGCTGCCGAAACTTCACGTCAGTGCAGCGGTTGAAGCTCAATTGTCGCAGATTGAGGAGAGTGGTGAGGGTAATTTTGATAAGAAAATGGCAATTGTATTAATAGGTTACTGCAACAGATGCAATTTGAAGAACATGTCAATTTTATATAATGAAATCTCTTGATGGAGTTAATACGTGGGGAAAATGGTTTTTGCAATTTCTCCTTGGCATTGTCCTTTTGACCTTTCTTCACTGTTGTCTTCACTCTTTGGCAAACTAAAAAGCCTTGATATAGTAATCACCGGTCTAATTTAATCCAAAGTAATAAAGGTGGAAATGAATGAATAGTGGGTCACATGAGCTATGGATGAGTTGGGGCGCAACCTGGCATTGACGTGACCCCCCATGGCTTTAACAATTTAATATGCCTATCATCAGTCATCAATAACATCACATAATTCGGCTATCAATCGATAAATTTAGAATTAACTCCTAGTATGCATTTGTGGGCGCCCATTAGCTTCTCCAACGCAAATGAGCTGCTTTTGCATAATTTATTAGAGTTGGCTATCTATTATGCTTTTGGTATGACTAATATGCCGTTAATAACTTTTGGATTTTTTATTTGTAACCTGAGGGTGGAGTTATCGGAAAGCAAGCTAACAGGACTATTTTGTCTTTATATTGTCAACGAAGTCCACCCTAAATAAATAAACTCCGAAATTATAACTCTTCTTGTTAACCCTTTGCGCCAGGTAAGGTGCAAGCCGAAGCCTCAATAAGTGGTCCAAACATCGGAATTTGATGGTGTGGAGAATCAAACACGTGTTGTGTTTTCAATATACAAACATATCTTCATTCCTTAACCCCCAAGTTAAATCAATGGGAGTAAGGTCTCTTGATTTTCAATTCCGAACCAATATTAATGGGACACGACTTTTTAAATGCCATTATACTTGACATAATCAGATCTATAGAAGACTTACATGCATAAGTTAAGCCAATGTAGATATTTTGTGCTCTCTCTCTCTCTCTCCTCGGGATTGTATTTTCCTCACTAAACTGTAGTGTTCAAGTGAATTCTACTAGATTAGCCTATATTGATTGGTTAGTGTAATTATATATCTGTCGTATGTACTTCAATCTTCCCATGTTAAAATGTTGATAATCCCACGTGTAATGCGTGGCCATGAAATTAATCTAGTCAACTAATGAAAGCACTTTTGTACATGGCAGCCAAGTAACGATTGTCGAATCAGTTGTTAAAAGGGTATTGGAGATGCTAGAGATAAAACAAAGATTATTGACTGAAAATTTAGTTGGACTTGATGATCGGGTAGAAGACTTGACAGAGTTGATAGATGTCAACCATTGTGATGTGCGGCTCATTGCAATTTACGGAATGGGTGGGATCGGTAAAACAACTATTGCAAAATTCGTCTTCAATCAACTATGTTCCCACTTTGGAAAGTATTGTATCTTCCTTGAGGACGTCCGTGAAAGCTCATTGACTAAGGAGGGCATTATCCGGCTACAAAAGAAATTACTATTTGATATTGCTGGTTCAGCATCTGCAAATTCCATCATGGATAGCGAACAAGGAATGAAGAGGATTGGAGAAGCACTTCGCACTAAGAAAGTCCTTTTGGTTTTGGATGATGTTGCCGAAAAACAGCAAATTGAGAATCTAATAGGAAATTATTCATTGTGTTCGGGAACTCGCATAATCATTACAACGAGAGACATAACTGTTCTGCCTAATGAGGGATTTAATGGTGAAATTCGACCATATGAAGTGCTAAAGATGGATAATGCTCATGCACTTCAGCTTTTTTGTTGGCATGCCTTTGGTAGAGACTTTCCTTTGGACGATTATTGTGGGCTTTCAAGTGAAATTGTGTCAAGTACGGGAGGGCTTCCTTTAGCTATCAAAGTGATAGGTTCGTTACTTAAGAGGAAAAACAAAGAATTTTGGAAAGCAATGTTGGCCAAGTTAGAGAAAGAACCTGAGGATGAGATTCTAAAGACGCTGAGGATTAGCTATGATGATTTGAACTATTATGAGAAACAAATTTTTCTGGATATAGCATGCTTCTTTTTCAATGAGAAGAAGACCGAGGCATTTTATGTGTGGGACAATTGTTCATTTTATCCTGAAATAGGAATTCATGTCCTTACCAGTAGGTGCTTGATAAGGATATTAGACAACGATATGTTATGGATGCATGATCAGCTTATAGCATTGGGAAGGCAAATTGTCCTTGAAGAAAGTCGATGTAACCCTGGAAAGCGGAGTAGGTTGTGGAATGCAAAGGATGCCCTTCAAATCATAGGAACCAAAGAGGTAAGAATGAATTTCCTTTTCGTTTAGGACCTTTAACAAATTTTTCCCTCTTGTTCGAGTTGTAAAACATTGTGGTTGGAAGTTGACAAACTTCTTCGTGTCATTGCAAAATTTTGCTTGCAGAAGAAGCATGAGATTCAAGGGCTTGAGATATCTAGCGATGGTCGCCCCATAGAGATTAGAAATGAAGACTTTGGAAGGTTACCAAACCTAAGAATCCTCATTTTAAAATTTGGAACTTATGTTGGGGACTTTGCAGCATGTTTTGCAAATTTGAGATGGTTTTCTTGGAGTTATCCTTCTTTTAGGAAGGACAATTTGGATTGGACTTTTAGGGCAGAAAATTTGTATTTGGATCAGCTTCTTGTTTGTAAACTTAACCAGATTGACTTCAAGGATGATTCAAAAGCATGGGACTTGATCAAGGTAAATTATGTGTTTTAAATTCTAGTTTGATAGTTCCCTTGTGTACACTACAATGGTTCTTACGCTCAACATGTGATTCATTTTTACAGAGAGCACGGCATTTGAAAGTTCTATCTATTACTAGGTGTGCTGGCATAAGGACAATTCCAGACATCTCAAGATGCACAGCTTTGGAGAGATTAACTATTGTTGAATGCTTCAATCTACAGAAAATTGAAAGCTTAAGTGGAAATCTACGATCATTATGCGAGTTAAAGATTAAAAAGTGCCTCAATTTAGGGGATTTTCCGAAAGATGTGGGGGCACTGGTGAAGCTTAAGCGTTTCTCCTTGAGTGAATGTGGATATTTCAAAGAACTTCCAGGATCACTTGCGAACTTGACCTCATTGACGGAGTTAGACTTATCAGGTACTTGCATTGTCAAACCTCCAAACTCCATTGGAATTTTAAAATTTACACATTTTGAGTCTGAAACTTGGAGAATTTTTCTTTTGACAGGCACGTATATAAGGGAAATTTTCAACTCCATTGTACAATTAAAATCATTACAGATCTTGCACTTTCCATTTTACAAAATGTTCAACGAGGTGTGTCATGATTGGCAATTACCTAGTGGCATTGGCACTTTGGTAAAGCTGGAAGAGCTGACTTTCGATGGTCATTGTGGAATGAAAGGTGAAATTCCTATTGAAATTGGAGAATTACAACTTTTAAGAATCCTAAATTTAGGACACACCGGTATTTGCAGAATTCCAAAGACAATCAACAAGCTGCATCACCTCCAAATCCTAAACTTAACCTGTTGTCATAAGATTCAAAAGTTGCCAGAGCTTCCCACAAGTTTGACCAATCTAAGTCTTGAATCCAAATCATTGCTCGCAATTCCTAATCTGTCAAAACTTACTAATTTAGTTAAACTGTTACTTAGTGATGGCTCTGATAATACAAGAAAATCAAATCGAATCCCAGGATGCGACTTAAGGGGGATTGGGAATTTATCTGGACTGAAATGGTTAAAGTTAACTCTGGTAAATGTCCCTGTACCTCCAGAGTTGACTTATCTTTCTCAACTAGAAGAGCTTGTTTTGACACATCTAGACTTAAAATCCCTCGTGCAGCCTTCGTCCTCCACTTGGAGTTGGAGAAATTTGTGGACTTTAGAGATCAGTCATTGTAAAGCGGAAGACATTCCGCTAGATGGACTATCACGACTGGAGAAATTATCTGTTTCATGGGGTAAACGGCTTCATAGATTAGCCATTCCTTTGGAATTAAGAAAGCTGCGGGAAGTGACAGTGTTATGTTGTCTAGAGCTAGTTGAGATACAAGTTATGGGTGTTTCAAATTCATTGAAAAGATTGACTGTCACTTGTTGTGACTCTCTAACAATAATAAGTGGGTTATCATACTTGAAGAACTTTGATAAATTGCAAATTACAAATTGCAATTTACTTACTGATGTTGAGGGCCTAAATGAGCTAGAGTCTCTAAAAGTCTTGGTAGTTTGGGATTGCTTCTCATTGAGATGGTTGATTGATGCATCTTGCACAAAAATATCCGATAATTGCCTTTTGATTATAGAGTGGTGTGGATACTCTATCAAAAATTCTGTCCAAGATTCTATGTCTATTGATTATATAAGGTTGAAGCAATACAGAGAGGAAATTCTTCTGAATGCATCAAATAAGGTGTGACATCTTCTTCATCAATATGGGGACTTCTGTTTAATTCTTTTTTAGGCCAACTATCCTCCTTTCTTTGGCCACACAATATCCGCCCTTTTAAAGTTGCCATTTTTTTGTTGCCCGGTAATTTCTTAGGTGGTTGATTTATTTCCGAAGTTTTCTAGTGTTAGATATTTGCGGTTCTTTAAGCAATCTCTCCTTCCCTTTTGAAGTTCCTATTTGTGTTGTACTTTAACTACTTAGGGTTCATATTTTTCTATCTTAATCACTTAGCTCTACTTGCCTTTTGATGTTGGATAGTTTTGGTTTTTTAATATTGCTAGAAAACTCATTTAATCGTTCTTTAAGTATTAATCATCGAAATTGCTTTCATAGACAAGAAATTAGATGATTGATCACCAATTATAGATTCAAAAGCATCATATGATGTCTTTTGTCTTCTAACTTTTTCATTATGTTGCAATAGGATGGGAATTGAAAAATTCCTTTGATAAGAAGGAACAGGTAAGAAAGAAGCATCCTAACCCTTTCAACTTGCTGGATTTAATGAAAAGAAACAAGCTAGAAATAAATCGTTAGCAACTTTTTAATGAGTGGCGCCTGTAATTGCAAGCAGATTAAGACATCAAGAAGGCAACCCTAGGGAGAGCGTAATCTACAAATAGGAAGTATAAACAAAAGAAATAGTACCCATCAACTCTAGCCTAGCATTAACGGACTAAAAGTAAATTCATTACCTGACTAATTCTAGCATTCATGTACCAAAGACAACCTGACATCAATTGTACAATTTATTAAGTTATAGATAATTTAATGCAATAAAGTGCAAAAGACTATCTTATGTATCAGGCAGGGTTTGAAATTTTAATTATTGTACCACTTTAACTACAATTTGTTATTAAAAAAAAACTATAGTTTGTTAGCAAGATAAGCATTGCAAGAAAATAATCTTAGGAGTGACACTTGTCAAGATATGGATAAAGTATTTTAAGTACATAGACGTAGTAGTTTATGTGTATCAATAGAAATTAGTCAAGCTAAATGTCAGCACTATAATATTCAAAAAAAAAAAATTAAGAATATTTCTAATGATGCCATTTTTGAATAATATAGTAGTATAAAGAAAATGTCTCACAAGCGACCTCATCTACCCATGATTTGATGGTTAGCTTGAAAGTCAATAATTATTGTCCCTCAACCAACAATGGAAAAAAAAAACCAATACTAGAAAGTTTTATTTACCCCGGCATTCTAATTTTCTTCCTTTTTCACCTTAAAGAAGGGAATTTGTGATGGGATGGTACTCCTAGTAGTTATTTAACTTATTTGATGTTTAATTTAAATTTACGTCACATACTTATATTTGTGCTGATTGGATTTTGGGTAAACATGCAAAAAGTTTAGTGTATATCCAATAAATATGTTGTTTGGCTCTCCCGTTGAACTTGTTACATCACAGACTTCTTTCACAATCCGATTCCACCTTGGAGAAAAGGAGCCCGATGATTGTCATTCGTTAGTTCGCGAAATAGGGAGACGCAGAAGAGATAGAAAAAAGGAAGTTTCTTATCCCGATTCAGTGACATATGAAGAATTGATTGCTGACGTGGAAAGTTTCAGTTTTCGCTTGAAGAGAATGTGGTGCAAGATTGATTATGAAGTGCTCCTAGAGATCAAGTGTGATGAGGACGTTAAGTATATGGGGCAGCTAGCGGCTAGAAGAGGATTATTAATTCATTTGTTCTTTGAGGGAGAAGACGATTACGAGACTGACGTGTATTCCTATGAGGATGGGTACGAGACTGACGTGTATTCCGATGAGGATTGGGCTAAGTGGGACGTTTCATGTCCTCATGAAGACGCAATCTCTGCACCTGCGGGTGGCGAAAGCAAAGCTCATGGGACATCCTCTGTTGATGATTTTGAGTTAGAGCGGGACAATGCTGAATGTTTTGAGGCTACGGCATTAATTGCGGAAGAAGATTCAGACAGTGTTAAAAAACAGGTGGAGCTTCACGAAGAACCTAGAGACGAGGAGACACTAACTTCGAAGCGTTGCGGAGAGGAGGTTTTTCTAAATACATTAAACAAGGTGCCGCATTTTCTTCCTCAATGTGTGGGATTTTTGTTTGATTCCTTTTTGGGCCAAATCTCTTCCTTTCTTTAACCATGCAAATATCCGCCCTTTTAAATGTTGCCTTTTACCGACCAAAAAAAAATGTTGCCTTTTCTTTTTGGGCCGCACTGTAACTTCTTAGGTAGCTGTTTGTTTCCATGCATTAGTAACTTATCTGTACTTACTTTTTTGGTGATGGATAGTCCTAGTTCTTTAAAATTGCCAGCAAACTAATATTATAACATTATATTATTTCTTCATCAGCTTTCTTAAAAAAAATAAAAATTGCAATGAGCATGAGTAATGCCAAAATTTAATATTGTACATATAATAAAAGTACTTATGGACTACTTGATTCTATTATTTCATTAATGGCCTATGGAGAAATTAATGTCCGATTCGTAGCTGTACAAAAAGTCAAAAAACACAAGAACTTGTTACATTCTACCAAAAGTCATCACATGGGAAAATGAATGATAAAGGTAGATAATTCGTGGTATATATATATAAAATATTATGATAATTTATATCCGGGAAAATTCTACATAAGGACTCGAAGTGCCTTCTTTTTGTCAAATAAGAACCCGAAATATCTTCATTTTATCAAATTAGGACCTGCAATGAATCTTGCTTTTTGAAATAAAGGCTTGAAATGGGCAATGGTGAGTTTAGGAAGGGGCACGACTAGAATGGGAGCATAATTATAGTAGTATTATAATTGAAATAAATAGCTAACATTAAAAGATAGTAGTACATGAAGTACATATAATTATACAAAAAGAGTAGATTACTGTAATTAAAGTGAATATAAGATGAAGGATTAAGTTCACTAAAATAATGACATTAAATTTAGAAACAAAAACGGAACTTGATACGGAAGTAGAATAGCAACACTCTTTACTTTTTTTGTTTTTGCTTTACTCGGCATGGTATGGAATAATTAATGCAAATGATGATAAATTTTAAGGAAATAAAATTAGTAAATTAATCTAATAATTAAACCATAAAGCTCATGTGGAACAAAGCATAAGGTGCTATATAATGTCGATTCTCCTCTGACTCGAATCTGATCTCCTTTCCCAGACTCAGGATGAGGCTGAGTTTGACATCTCAGGTTCCGATGAAGTGCCAGACGCGTCTGTGGGTGAAAGGGAAACTGATGGTAACTTCTCCATTGTTGATTTTCGGTCAGAGCCAGGCAATACTGAATGTTTTGAGGCGACGGGAAATAGGAGGCAAATGAGAGACGGAAGGATTGGGCGCTATGACAGTGTTGAAGGGGGGAAAACGGCGAGTATCAAAAATAGGAAGAAGGACAACGATGTGAAGAGGGACAAGAATGTGGAGACTGACCGAGCACCCACAAAAACAGGCGGAGGAAGTGGGACAGGATGTGCCTCAAACCCAGGAAGGGATCCCACAATAAGAGGGAGGCAAAGGGGTAGAACTTCAAGAAACGGTGAAGGTTTGAGCTCGGGTAGAGACCCAACTTCTACTTTGAGGAGGCACATGGCATCAAACTCAGGAAGGGACATGGCTTCAAGTTCACAAAGCAGCGCCACTTCGAGCTTAAGAAGGGACGGAGGTTCAACTTCTGGAAAAAACACAACTTTGACTTTAGGAAGGGGCATGACTTTGAGTTCAGGAACGAGTAGGGGTTCAAGTTCAAGAGCGGACAAAACTAAAATCGGCATAGCTTCAAGTCCAGAAAAGGGCATAACTTCAAGTTTACGAAACAGTGCGAGTTTGAGTATAGGAAGGGGTTCAACTTTAGGAGAGGGCGCAAGTGTGAGATCAAGAAGGGGCATAACTTTGAGTTTAGGAACGGGTAGGGGTTTGAGTTCAGGAACTGACACAACTGAAATTGGCACAGCTTCAAGTCCAGGAAGGGGCATAACTTCAAGTTCACAAAGCAGGACGCCTATGAGTACAGGAAGGGGCAGAGGTTCAACTTCAGGAAAGGACACAATGGCGAGTTCAGGGAGGGGCAAAACTTTGAGTTCCGGAAGGGGCGCTACTAAAATGGGCACAAGTTTAAGATCAGGGATGAACAAAGGATCAAGCTCGACCAAGGCTGAGCCTCAAACGTCGAGGTCATTAGAAGAACAATAAGGCAAGCATGAATAAGCACAGAAGCAAGCGGAAGATCTAAGGTAATATAACATATTTAGTAGATGTGCACGTTCTTCTTTCTTTGTGTGTGCTCATCCCATAGCCAGTGCAAAGTTAAAACTCCACATTTTTGGGGAGATTCGAGACCAATGTGTCATAGTAGAAATCTGTTTTCCTTGCATTTTCCTTCATTTCTCTTAAGGAGACCCATAACCAACAAATGGTGACAAGACGCGGATCATCTGTCTCCTTTCATGTGCAAATCTGCTGTCTCCATTCTGTTATATGTGTTTCCGGTTCGTCTTTTTTGACCTCTTCCCTAGTTTTATTTCCATTCTGTTCAGTGGCAGGTTTACTCTGTTCTTCTTTCTTGCCACTCAACGTTATACGGTGATGATGCAGTGTTCTCTCCTAGTTTTAATCCAACCACTGGAGGATGACTGGATCTTTGGGGTTTTCCATATGCCATAATATAAGTTATTTAAATAATTTTCTACATTATTTATACTTCCTTGTTTTAATCTATGTAGAGTTTCAGATTCACTTTCTTTTTGTTATTTCTGTGTATCGTTCTTCATGGCAAACCTCTCTCTCTTGCAGTGTATTTTTCTGCAGACTATTTTCTTTGGTTTTCCTTTTCTGAAAGGAAATTTCTTATTGGGCTTTGCAGTCTATTTTAAAGGAAGTGCTAATGAGTTTATTCGGAAATCTGAAAACACGAGCGAGGTACATTTGCTAGGATGAATAGTCGTAGATGCCTTTTTCTAGCAATGTAGGATCAATCCTATAAGTAGAACATGCTACTTGTTCCTCTGTTTTTCTAATTCCATTGCAAATTAGTCCCTCAATCTCTTTTGTCCAGGAGTAGCGGGCATGATGATCTAGAAGGTACTCCATGCGAAATTCTTGTCAAAATTATTTATTTATTTAACTCTTCTACGTTCATTTCATCAATCTATTTTTATTAAACTTAATTTATATTTCTCAATCTTTACATTTATTAGAAAAAATACTATAAAAAAGTTTTAAAATATGTTTATTGTGATTCCAACACCTTCAAATTTCCTTTTAAGATCTTTAAAAATCTCAAATTTATACTTGCTTGACACATCTACTCCGCTCATGATTTTGTCAAAGATCATCCTAAAAAATCCTATTACATCCGTGGACGACAGAATGCAAGAGGAGCTGATGTGGCGCTGTGAAAACAACGACGTCAGTATGGTGGCTGACATGGACTACAAGGGCGCCGTTTTGTGCTCTCTCGATTGCTAGAGTGGGTTTGGGGCAAATTTCTAGGGTTCGTGATCCGTGTTTGCCCCCCCTCTCTCTCAGTTCCTTTCCAAATCCGTGGCTATTTAGCCCAGATATATCCAAATCGAGCTTCGATTCAACTTGGGCGACTGATTACGAGTTCATATTGTTCCAAATCCGGGGTTGTTTCTACTATCTGGTGTTTTTCTGATTCTAGGTTTCGCCCCCTTTTCTTGCTCTTTGGTTATGTCATTACCACAGTTTGTGCATTTTTGCCTCTCCAAGATTCCTGTGAAGAGATTTTGCTTCATGTCCCGTTCTTTATGACCCCTCAAAAACTGCGTTTCTTACTCCTTCAACATGAGGTTCTTTATCTTACATGCTCATTGGAAGATATGGGTTATATTTTGCATCACTCAATTTTGTCAGCTCTTTAATTTTCTCATATCTTTGGTGCATCAAAATCATGCCACTCTTCTGTAATTTGATCAGGATTATATACTGATAAGATTTGATAATTCAGTGCAAATGTAGTAGTTGAATGTACCTCTGGGAGCCTGGGGCTGAGATACTGCTGGTATGAACTTGGTGCTCTCATCGTCTTTCAGAGCTCTGAAAGCCCATTAATCCTACTTGGATTTAATGGGCTTACTCAATTTGTTTGTTGGAATCATTTTGCCGAGGGCATTGTTCTTGTTGCGCTGCATATGCTTTGGAATGCCAGGGCAAGAAGATTACAATAGATCAAGGCCCCTGAGCTACAGAGGAGCAGATGTCTCTGTCTTGGCTTTCTCTTTAGTTATTCGAGCTAGCTACAAGTATACTTAAAACGGTCTCACTTCCAAATTGTTGTTCCATAATTTAGTTGCTGGTGATATTATGTTGGCCAGTGGAAGGAGAATCCATTGCTGGAGGTGATGGTTGTCGATAATCTGCAAATAGATTTGGGGTTGATAAGTTAGTCCATTGTCATTTAGAATGGTTGCTTGTATTCGCTAGTTGAGTATAGGATCAGTTCACTGTTATGTGCCTTACATTGTGGGTGCTATGCATCATTGAATTTGAATTTGCTGTGCTTTGTCTGAAGGCCTCTGCTTGACATAATTTCTAATATTTCCAATAAATCAACCCAATTTCCTATGTGTTATGCTGTGCATTGTTGAATTTGAATTTTCTGTGGAGTAAAGTGTGCACAACTGGAATTTAAATTGCTTGCTTGTATTGGACAGCTTGTTGATTGCAATTTTTTCAAACGGATTGATCCTAAGTCCTCATTACATGACAGATAAGTGATTTTGGATTGATCAATGAAAAGAAACTGTTGGAAAGTATGGAAGTCAGTTGAAAGTATCTGAGGAAAAAGTCACATTCTCAAAATGCAGCTACAAAGGAGTAAGTGACGAATCAACAAGATGCAAGTGGAAGTGTCTCAACTAGAAGCGAAGGAAAAGGGACCTAGTTGTCTTGAGAGGCTTGATGTGCACAATGCTGATGTAGAAGTTGGACCAAAAAACACCACTTACGTTGCCTTAGATTGGCAACAATGTTGGACTGGGGATGGTCGTGCCATTGTCTATCTGTTGCTTCTGGGTAGTGAGTGCAGGGTAGATGCTAGGCAAGACCAATGTTATGTGATGCTAGACTAAGTTCAACTGTGTTGAATGTATTAGCAAATCCAAGTTCAGCTGTGTTCAATTTTCTGCAGTGAAAGATATCTTGTTCTGTATACTGAATATTTATGTCACATTCCTGTAGTAATACTGTCATGTTATCATGTTGCGCAGACTGAAAAGATAAAGGATTTAGGTTCTTAAGCTTTTAATAAATATGGTGGTCCTGATTGGAAGGAGAGGGATTCGGTTGAAGATGAAGAAAAAAGAAACAGAACAACCATCACCAGTTACATGCTTCAAATGAGGTCTAAAACCTCTCTTCATTGAGAACTTGGATGATTATAATGGAAAAAACCAACTGGACAAGTTGGTATATGCTTCAGAATACAGAAAAGGAGGAAATTACTATCAACTTAAACAATTACAGCAAAGAAAACCCAACTGAACATTAGCTACCAAGTTGATGTGAGGTTCGGACAACAGAAAAAAGAAGAAAAAAGAGGAAATTACAACCAACTCTTATGAGCACATCATGGAGCCATAACAGCCATATAACGAGTCCATCCTTCTTATCTCTGTACTACAAAGAGATAAGAAAATAACAAAAAAGTTTAAAGCATCGGCATACTCCATCTTGGACTCATCAGTAAGAGCATGGGACAAGAACCAGTACTCCCAAATACTTGCAAACAAATATTATCCTGGAATTGATTAACTTTACACAGTGAAATCTACGGAAAAAGCTGGACCAGATAACTGTAAATTGAAAAACAAAAAACAAGTCATGCCGATATGGGAAGCATCTGCAGGAATTCTCAAGAGTCCAAAAGGATCTGTATTTTAAAATTTGTACGTTTTCAACCGGTCCACCCAGTAATATGTAATGGTTTCAATGACAGTACTGACAAGTTGAAGTGTAGCAACATAGAATAATTTGCTAATAGTACCAGAGTTGAACTTACTAGGAAGTTTATCAAGCAAAGGCTTACAAGCCACCACTGAAACCTCTCTTGAAACAAGGGAAACAACCGAGTATCTTATAGGAAGTTCGCCTGTCTTAAAATGAGATAAATTGAGTAAATCTCACTGCAAATCATCAGGATACCACCTGTAAATAGAACAGTGTTAGATGGATTGAGTTTAAGTCTAGATAGAGTTTGAAATCTATCCAAAAAGAGAGCACAGCCTCCAAAGATTGCTTGTCACTATTTAAAAAGAAAGCAAATCATCAACAAAGGCCTAATGAGTAAGGCGAGTTCTTTTTCACACGAAGTATCCAAAAAGAGAGCACAGCCTCCAAAGATTGCTTGTCACTATTTAAAAAGAAAGAGCAAATCATCAACGAAGGCCTACTGTGTAAGGCGAGTTCTTTTTCACATGAAGGATGGAATTCAAATGCACCAGAAGCAGCGGCAACATCAAACAATCCAGAAAAAGGAGCTCAATGGCCATAACAGAATAAATATGGTGACATAGGATCACCCAACGAAGCCCTTTTTCCCCAATATGATTTGGGGTAGTGAACGTCAAAGGCTTCTGGTCGAAGGTGATGGAAACACATAAGGCTCCTCATCAAAGGTTAAAGAAAAAACTTAAGCAAAGATTGGACATAAAAATTGTAGCTATCCATCAGAAGCCCACCAGAGGAATGATATAAATGACATAAATGGTTCCTGAATATTGGTCCAATTAAGCAGTAACATAAATAATGTGGTCGAATTGCTTCATGGGTGCTTAGCAGTTAGTAGACATTTTGGATTAGGATCAGAAAATTTGTGTTGCTTCCAGTATTGTGAAATCAGAATTATTGGTGCCATGAAGTACATCAGTGAGATCATTCACCGTGGCATAGTGATTTGTCAACTCCTTTTGCTGTCACGCCCTTTCCAGCTTGAGGCTGTTATTGAAGCTGAAAAGCAAGCTGCTTGGGATCTGATCAAAGAAAAGAGGAAAGACAGGGCATTGTTAGCACTGAAGAAGAAAAAGGCACGTGAAGATTTATTGAAACAAGTGGATGCATGGGTTCTTAATTTTGAGCAACGGGTAAATCTCTACTTCTGTGTACCGCTTCTTCAGCCAAAGGTAGCTTCGTTTTTTCTAATCTATCCAGTTTGTGGCCTCTGATATGCTATCAACTTTATAATGGTCACGGTTCTTGCCATTTGTAATGAGTTGCGTGTTCAGTTGGCAGATATTGAACTCGCAAGCAAACAGAGGGCCGTCTTTGAGAGCCTAAGGTCAGGGACTGAAGCAATCAGAGCTTTTCAAAGCGAAATCAACTTAGATGATGTTCAAAAGCTAATGGATGACTCTGCCAAAGCAAAAGCTTATCAGATGCGGGCCAATGTTAATTTTGTCTCTCTCTTTTGCTCTCCCATGAATATTGTCATAGTTTTCTTTAAACCCGTACGAGAGCTGTCACGGGTAAAGAGATTTTATCTGAATAACGGTCTCTTGTCACAGTTTACAACGCTCTATTTGTGATGTGAGAAACTAATTAAATTTAGTTGTTATGAAAGAGAGCAGGGCAAGTTTTCCATATTTTTTATTTCTCTCTGTCAGAGAATAGCCAAGTTCTAAGTGCTTCCCTTGTATAGGAGTGCTTATACATGTTCGCTGTAACATAGGTTAAGTTTAATGAGATGGAGTGAAAGAGTATTTACTGGTAGTGTGAAGCTTGAAGTGCACAGGCCTATGTGGTGACTAGGTCTTTGGTGGTATGTTGGCTTTTGCAAGGTGTAAGGGGTGGACTTTGCGATGAGCTTTAGAGATTGTTATTTGCTCCGCCTCTTGAGATGGTTAATTTTAAGAGATGTCTTTCCTTATGTCCATAGGCGTATGCTTCTTTTCTTTGGCTGGATATGGCCTTGCTATGCTTGGTAATATTTTTACAGAGTTATAATCATTTGCTTGAGTTTAGCTGTGTCCTCCAACGTGTTGCAAACATGTCAGATGACAGCAGCGTTGAACCTCTTTTTCATCAATGCATAATTTTTCTGGTGCTTTTTTCTACCTTTGGGAATTATGTCTGTGTGATTCGTGGAGTGTGTCCTGGGTTGATCACCTACGGAGGGCAATAATGTTGCCGTGGAAAGCAGCAACACAAAAAGTCGGAATAAAAAATGCATATCCCAATTACTTTATCTTTGTCTAGAAGACTTTCTTTATGATACAAAATTATGTTTATTGACCAAACAAAACACTGAAATTAAAAATGAGAGTATAAGCACAGGAATCAAAATCACAAAAAAAAAAAAAAAAAAAAAACCCCAAAATCGAAATATCCTCAAAATTACAGGCACACTGATGCTCTGGAATAAAAGCTACATTGGTATTCGCAATGCACATTAAGAATAACAAACTTTAAAATTAAAACTACAATGAAAAGACATTGGCTCAAAAAGAAAATGCTTCGAAATGAAAATTTAGCGGAGGTTTGGCACGACCTGATCGTCCCCTCTTTCTTTGCGTTCTTTATATTTATACTCTTGGGATTTCTTTCCACGAAGGTTGGGATTCACGCAGAATCCCCACTCTAGTCGCTCCACATTTCCTTAATCCATGACGTTAGAAACTCCTAAAGCAATCGCGCGTTTTGTAATAACTTCACCTCCTTGCTCTAAATCTAATAAAAAAGGTCACCGATGCACCTCATATTGAACTCAGTCACACAACCCTTACGTGAAGTGAAACTAGATAAGCTCCATATCAAAGATAGACTTAAGGTGTGTTTGTTTGACTGAAAAAAAATTTCGTGACTTAGTTCCCTAGACTTTCACATATTTGGTTTACTACAAAATGATCAATTGACTAAAAACCATTTACAGTAAAAGGAAACATATTTAAAATTAAAAAAAAAAAATTAAATACCTTATCTTGAAAAGGAGACAACATTTTCTTGAGAAATGATTTCCTAAAAAGTAATTTATTTTATCATGAATTTTTCCCTGAAACAAACACACTTTTAGTGCAACTTGACTCCTTATACCGTCTCCTCCATATCTAGGCCATAAATGTTCACCACCGACGGGAGCTAAAGAATAATTAAGAGTGACAATGAGTAATATGATACGAACTATTGTTGCCATCTCTCAATTTACTAATAGTATCTTACTGCATATCATGTCATATTTTTGCCAATGAAATTGTTTCATCAACTTCATCCCGTGCATCACGCAATCGATAAAGTTGCTTTGATCTTGAAGTGAGCCGACCAACAAAAGACCGAGTTAGTCTCGGTCGTCTGCACTTTTTTTGGTGGTGAGGGGTGACGCATTCACTTGGCTAGTTCATATCGATAGATATACACAGCAACCTTTTTCTATAGAAAGAGAGTAGTTATGCTGCATGAGCATTTTGAAGAAGCCAATGACGTCTGTGGCAAATCCTTGAGCACTGCCAGACAATCAGACAACGGACTTACACTTGCCAATTCACAATGGCACAAGTCCAGAATGTATATAGAAGTTGCTTTGAAGAAACAAATTTGCAGCAACTTCAATGACATTAAATATTTCATTGTTGATATGTACGGTTGCGTTTGGACTCACATATTTATTTTGTTGATAATCAATGAAATCAATCGTCTTGTTATTTATTTATATATTTATTTGACCTTGATAGGTGAAGACAATGGGATAAGGATTTATATATAGCTTGCTTGCAGGATGTATCAAAGCTGCTTGCTATTTTATCTTGAATTGAAGAGACCCAAAAGCAATTTATAGAAGTCTATCCCCGCAATTTGTCTCTACTGACTCTTGAGAAGTGAACTTTGTGTATGCACATGCGTGTGTATATTTGAGTATGTGAATATTACTAGCTAAGGGATGTTGACATCATTAATCATAATCGACAGAGCTAAGACTAATTTGATTTCCAGAAATATTTTGTGATCATCCGTTCCTCAATTGGTGAACTATTGATTGAGCTAGCTAGGTGTTGCCACTAATTTGCTCATGAAACATTTCCTCTTTTTATTAGTCGCGTGAGTTCTTGTTTTGGCATTGGTGCAATGTAATTAATTTAGGCTTTGAATATGAACTGTGGACCATATCACCTAATTAGCAATTACATCCTAGTAGCTTTGAAAATGATTGGTTGATAGTCTTTAATAACTGTGAGAATTGTGAGATTCATTCCTTTAAGAGTTGTTATTCTTATAGTAGTCTAAAAATTGTTATGTTAGCAAAACCATACATATATATTTCTTGATAATTGATGATTGTATATCTTGGTTAGTTGATGAGAATGCTGTTGAATTGCCAGCTTGTTGATGAGCGTGGCACTCAATGCCTACTACTTGAAGTGAACAAAATCAACGATGTTTCAGAATTTGATCATCCAATAGCTTTCAAAGCAAAACAAAATGGTCATTTAGATTATTTGATTTGCTTGCGGTTGCTTTTGTCGGTGAGCCTATCTACTCTTTTGAGTTTCATTCTTAACGTGATGGAGGTGAGATGGTGTCAGATCAAACAAAGAAGGTGCATCTCTTTCAGATGCTGCTTTGCAGAGCCACCTCTTTATTTCACTCCGAAGCAAATTCGGGCTTCATAATTGCATTTTGCTTTTAGCATTTGGCTTTGAGACAACCACGAAAGTCAACTCCTTCTGAGTCGAACATCAACATCCTTAACAGAACCATTGTTTTGTTGACCAATGGAAATTCTTTAATTTTTTTGACCATGTCATTAGCCCACAAAAACAATATGACATTACTAGTTCATATATCGACACAAACGAATTTTTAGATCATGTCATTAGCCCACAAAAAATTCTTTATTTTCTTGAACTCATCCACCATATATAGGTTCATTAGCTTTTCTTGAGAGCTTGGCGATTGCTACACAATGCTAAAATTACAAGGATCGATTTCATCAATCAACTTATAGATTGAATTGGCAGACTCTAGTTTGTTATTCCTTACAACATGATAAAGGAGTCTCTATTTTATGATATTATTCTTCAAATAATAACTCCCACTGTACTTTAAGGTACATTAGCCTCACATAGTAGCATAGTTCCCTTATGTCATAAAGTTTCATCAATTTTTAGTCGTAACATGGAAATATATAATGGAAGGCAAATAAGGGGTTTGGAAAAATTCAAGCTTAACACTGTTAAATTTTATGGGACCGTCGCTAACTGTTATAAAAATTTAAGCTATTAAATGAAAGTATGGTTTAATATTATAATTACGCTAATACTCCCCCTAATGCTTAGTTTGGTCTTTTGGACATATTTAATTGGGGAAGCAAATGAGGCTTGGAAAGATTTGAACTGAACGTGTAGTTTAATATTTTAATTACACTAATATTCCCCCTCAAGCTTAGTTTAGTCTTTTGGACATATTCAATTGAGGAGGTAAATGGGGCCTACAAAGATTTGAACTTAGGATCTCAAGTTCTAATACCATGTGAGAATTTGGTGAGAACACAGCCGACCATTTTAAAAGCTTAAATTATTAGATGAATGCATGGTTTAATATTTTAATTACTCTAACCAAATACCTCATGCTCTGATAGCAAGTGAGATTTTGAGCGACCAATGTCAGCTATTTAAAAGTTCAAACTGTTAGACGAATGCGTATTTTAATATTTAAATATTCTAATAATGTAGAGCCTGTTGGTCAAAGAGAACCCATCAAGATTGAATTTTTTTTCCTAGTTGGACATCAAGAAATAAATTACTTGGTCGTTATTCTGGACAAGTAGTAAATTGCCATGCATGGCTTGACAGGTCAAACGCGTATTCAAACTTGAAATTTAGGACAAGTAGTAAATTGCCATGCTAAACATCATTGTTCTAACTTGAAATCAGAAAGGAAATTTAGGACATGACTATCAATGGCCAGGAGGTAAATATCGAACACTTCTGCTAGAATTAAAAGGATAAAACCAGCTTGCAAAGAAAAAGGCAGTGTGAAAGTGTGTGTACAAAAAAATAACCAACTCTTTGTTATCGATAAATGATGGGACATGATCGGTTAATCAAGAGTGATACAAGCAGATATTTGAAGGACACGAGTTAATCAACACCTACATCAAAGGGTAATCGACAACGAGCATGAATTTTACCATGTATTGGCAAAGAGGATATACAAAAGTGCACGTTTAACTAAAATGCCGGATGACGGTACCAGCATCAAGTGGTAGTTATCTCAGTGAGATGGAAAATTATAATTGCTTATGGATATGGGTTATTCATGTGTGGAAATAGAGCCTAAAATATTGGAGAACGCAATCGTAGTTATTAGTGGGGTAGTAACCATTTATATGTAACCACTACTTTATAGATTATAAATAAATATCCATTATGTATTGTAGTATCTCTTTCAACGCCCTAACATCAAGTCAATTAAGGTTATTCGTTTGTTCACGACAATTTCCTTTTGTTCTTCATGCATTTAATTTTTTCGCACCTTAAATTCACTCATTTTTCATTTACTTTAAAATTTCAAGTCTAGCAATTCCTTGTTCAAGATTGACACGAAACCCATTTAAAAAAAAGAAAAAGAAAAAAAAATCAATTTTTCGATGAAAGATATTTCGCTTCTTGGGTAAATTCACATTCTCGGTGAAACGGAAAGTATTGCCTTTTATTGTCTAGGAGTATGAACTCTCCCTGGGGGATTTTAACGCTCAGTTTGATTTTCATGAAAATATCTGGATATAGGTTTCTCTTTTTGAGCCAAAAAAAAAAAAAAAGTGCGGCATGTCTCCTCCCATTGCTTTCTCCTTCTCTCGATTTCATTCCCACCGCATTCGCATGCTCAAAGCATTTGCGTCTTTTGTTCTTGCTTTTCCCGATTAGATTTCCTTATTTCGTTCCCCGGTGGAGGATTCGGGCGAACTTTCGAGCTACACATGGGCGGATTGGGTCTGAAATGCCTGTCGCTGCGTTCGATGTGCGGGGTATGCTTTAATGGGGGACGCTGGCGATCCATTGATTGAAGGACATTCCCGTGGAATGCATATATGCTGCGGTTGATTCTGTTTTGCCCGTTCCGTGCTCTCTCCGTGGCATTTGTTCATCGATTTGATCAGAATCGGCCACGAGAGAGAGGAAAGGATTTAGAAGGAAATGGCGGGAGGGAAGCTCCATACATGGAGGTTCTACAATGAGTGCTCTCAGGCCAGGATCATCAGGACAGAGGCATGATGAGGCAACAGACATTCAGCTTTGCACCGAGAAAGTATGGGCGATGTTGGCTGTTGCTTTTCGCTACAGTTCGATTTTTCGGGTCGACAGATAAAATTTATTTCCATGTCTTCGTGGATGAGATGGGTTATTGCCATCAAAGAATCCCACTAGGGCTGATGTTGAGGAAGCACCATTCGTCGAGTTTTAACCGGCTTTCTATTGCTATAGGACCCAAGCTGCATATTTAGTGCTTGTCCCGGCGAATGCCGATTGGGTTTCTGTTGGAATTGGGATCCACCCATTAGTTGCATAGATCCACCTAGGAGTCGGACCACTGGTCCGTCCTGTTCCCGGGTGGATCCATGGAACTGGTCTCATAATAATAATAATATCAACACCGAAGGACCGAATAGCGAGACAATGAAAGGGACGGACAAACGGATCTGCTGTTGTTGAAGGCGATAGTGATTTTCCGAAGGGCCGAATAGAGAAAGGGACGGACAGACGGACCTACTACTATTAAGGGCGACAACAATTTTCCGGGGGGCTGAATAGAGAAAGGGATGGATAGACCTGCTACTATCGAGGTGGGCGAGTGATCGAATCCGCTCATGGAACCGAGAACTGAATCGACTCCACCCCTGCCCTCAAGAACCACCGATTTCGAGCCGTTCCTGGCCCCGCTCCGGCGGTCCGGGCGGGTCTCAGTTTTTTCATCACAAGGGTGTAATTGAAATAAAGAAAATATGCAAACAACAATCCAACATTTGCTTACAATGATTTAAATACAATCTCTTTTTTTTTTTTCTTTTAAAGATTTTCACATATCTTAATGAAAGACCACTCAAAGGCTATTTTTAAGCTTTTTCTGATTTCTTTGGAAAAAAAAAAAAATTCTGGGATTTTTTAAAATTCTTTAAAAAATATTTTGTTTATTTTTAAATATAAAAAATAATATATTATATTATATTAAAAGGGGATTTAGGTCGGGTCTCCGCATCTGGTCCGGTCCGAGACCGACCCAGACTCGCCCAGCCCAGGTCTCAGGACTTGGGCCCTCGACCAGATGAGCTCAGCACGTTGAGCCCAGTTCGGCCTGAAGAAAAATATTAAAAGGCAAGCGGAAGTAGCCCAACCCGAGACCATTCCAAACCAGAATTAAACTAATTCAGCCCAGCCCTCATCTCTTATCCTAGGCCCACTACGCCTAGTCCCAATGAGCCTAACAAAAGCCAGTTCATTAGATCCACACAAACCTCCGCAAGCCCACTCATTCCCTATTTCAGCCAGCTCAAGAACACTTAAAACCTACACAAGCCCAGCATGCCGCTCTTGGTTTTGCGTGCTCAGGGATGACCAGAGACGAGCAGCCTTGAGCTGGTTCGTCCCCGACCGCGCCCCGGCCGCTATACCGCCGCCGCCGCCGCTCCGTCGATCGCTCACGCCGACCCGCTAGACAGCCACGAAAGTCGTTGATCCCCAGAGAACTCGTCCTCGGCCATCAATGGATAAGCGCTATCGAAGCAAACAGGCATTGGAGTATGCCAAAGAAACGACCATGACAGCCCCGATCAATGAGATAAGGTCTCACCCAGGACAAACTCAGTAATTGAAGATCAAAATAATGCTACGTGAGCTTCGGGTAAGGCAAAAACAGCGGCTATTCTTACGGAACCGTCTCGAGGACATTTTATCGAACACTTAATATACGCAAACTGAAGGGGCAAGGAGCGAGGACGACCGAACCCGAGCCTGAGCTCGAGCCGGGATTCCGAATGAACTACATACCAGTCCCCCAAAACCACAGCACGCACACAAATGAGGTCAGAACTCGCGCGAACCGGACAACATCATCCCGGTCCGGCGAGCCCGAAACAGAGCACAAAAAGGGGTACGAGCGTTCGGATGAAGGAGCCCTATCCAGCTCGGCGGCGTCGGATGGTGGGCGAGCTCGATAGATCGGGCTACCCTCGTCCGCCTCGCGCGTCTCCGAGCAGGGATCCTCGGGAAATCGACGCCTGAAAGAAAGGCGAACGAAACCGAACCAAAACCTACCGTGAGCTCGGCTCGGGGAGAGGAGTAACGTCGGTGGGTCGTCGGCCGGGTTTCTAGTGTGTTTGTCGACGGAGAGCTGTCGCTCACTCTCAGTCTCTCACTCGGCTATCTCCGCTCACGGCCTCCCTCTCTCTCGGATCTCTCCTCCCTCCCTTCCCCCCTTCCATTTCCGTTTCTTCTTCTTATTGAAGGGCAAAATGGAAGACGAGTTCTCAGGAGCACGTTATACACTCAGGATACATTCAGACAAATCTAGGTGTCGTCTGATTCATTTAGAAAGTCGACTGACTTTGTTTTTATTTTCTCAGTGTTTCTTAAGCAAAAATACTATTTGAATACACCGAGACATAATCGTTCATTAAAAGTAGATATTACGGACAATGTTAGGAATTTTCAGGTGCAATTTATTCGATTGTTCTGCTAGGCATACCTTTCACCTGTAGGTATGTAGCTGAAACGTGTGGACTCGTTAGAACTAACAAAGACAACAAATAATTCCAAAAACATAAATAATACATCAGTTCCCAGTAGTATTTCAAGTAAACTTGCCCTTCTTTTTCATATACGAGACAATGCCATTGATATTTATTGGACCTTAGCAAATTTTATTAATAAAAGAAGAACGAAGTTTTAAATGGAAGAGGTATGCATTCGTTTGACACCAAATTTTCCTCATATAATATAAATTAATGATATACAGATAACATTGATTGTGAATAACCAAAAAACTTATCTTTTCAAAATAATGAATTCCGTTAGTTGTTGAAATGTGGCTTGAAATTTGACTTTGTTTTGATTTGGATGTGAATTGGGATTAAAGTCTAAGACATCTTAAGCAAGCCACAAGGTTTAGAATGCGTGACAATACATTTTAGATGTCCTAAATCAAGTGTTGGACATCCAAATTAAATGGTGAAGCAAGACGAGGCTACTATGGATATGAATTTTGGATGTCTAGAGGCAAGATTGGACAATTGGCCAGACTCATTGGATGTTCATGTTATATCTCAAATTTCTATCTAGCTATATTAGCAAGCCACGTAGGATTTTAATTTTTTGATAACCAAATTTAGTAAGTGAATTAGGGACGAAGACATTAGCATATGCCTTGTACGGTTTATGTATGCGCCCAAAGTTGCACCTTAGGACATAATTAGTCTTTTAATACACCTATATGTATTACATATTTGGCCGGCCCTATTATTATTTTTGCATGGGATATAATTTCTATAATTTCCCTAAATTATGGTGCCGCCCTATAACACAACATCTCCCTCTCATTTGCTTCCATTTTCCTCTAAGGATTCAAGGTCTAGAGATCAAGAGAAGCAAAGATAAGGAGAAGCGGCTTTCTTCTACTCTTCTTGATCTAAGTGACGGACTACGATGCCATAGTTCGCCCATGGACACAATGAGCAGGAGTGAGTAACTTTGAATGTCTGCCCAAGCTATGTCTAGATATCTAAATTGGAACGAATTTTGCCGAGAAGATTTTGGATGGCTGAAAGCGAGATTTATACTAAATGCGGGTTTTGGCCTAATTTTGCACTAATATCAAGCCTGACTTAAGAGAGAGCTCAGAGAATCGTCAAGGAATGTGAGTGAGTAAACACTTTGTATCTCTTTGATAAACTTTTTTAATATAATTGGGAACTGGAAAACATTTGAGAGTTGTATGGTTCGAGTGAATGTAATTTCCTCTTGTTGATCTCTCCTTATGGAGTGGGCACATTAAGTCAAATAATATAAATCATGTGTGTCAAATTTATTTTCTACGATGGTTTCTTGTTTGATTGTGCTTGTTTCACGCTTCCACCATATTTGAGTAATAAACTCGTATAAGAGTTTTACGTTGTAGATGACAAGCAATGCTTGTCATTTCGCTAATTAGAAAAATGGCCAAAAACAGCTCATTGGAATCAAATTTAGAAAACTTAGAAAAACGACAATCATTGTATTAACAAAATCTCATCGAAACCGACTTCTTCAGCAAGTGTCTCTTACAAATATTAGGCATTTTGTTCACTCTTGAATGCCAATCCAACTGTCCGTACGCACACCCATGACCTAGAAATTTAAAATGGCCAAAATCAGCTCATTTGAATCAAATTTCGAAAATGTATCAATGCAAAATGAGAGCCAAATTGAAAACATTCCACATAGTCGTTATAGATGATAAAAATGATGTAGCGTTCACTCCTAGTTTTAATCCAACCACAGGAGGATGACTGGAGCTTTGGGGTTTTCCACGTACCATTATATAAGTTATTTAAATAATTTTCTACGTCATTTATACTTCCTTGTTTTGATATATATATATAGAATTTCAAATTTAATTTATTTTTGTTTTTTCTACGTATCATTCTTCTTGGCAAACCTCTCTTTCGTTTGTAGTGTATTTTTCTGCAAAACCATTTTCTTTGGTTTTCATTTTCTTCCAAAAGGAAATCTTCTTCTAAGGTTTTGCGGTAGATTTTAAAAAAAGTGCTAATAAGTTTATTTGGAAATTGAAAACATGAGCGAGGTACATTTGCTAGGATGAATACGTAGATGCTTGTTCTAGCAATGTAGGATCAATCCTATAAGTAAAACATGCCACTTGTTCTTCTGTTTTTCTAATTCCATTGCAAAATATTCACTAGTCTCTTTTTTTCTGGGATAAGTGAGTGTGATGATCAAGAAGGTGCTTCATATGAAATTCTTGTCCAAATTATTTCTTTATTTAACTCTCCTATGTTCAATTTCATCGATCTACTTTTATTGAACATAATTTCTATGTCTCAACCTTTACATTTTCTAGAAAAAAATACCATAAAAATTTTTAAAATATGTTCATCGTATCTCCAACACCCTTACACTTCTTTTTGGATCTTTAAAAATGCCAAATTTATACTCACTTGACACATGTACTCTCCGTCATAATTCTATCAAAGATCATCCTAAAAAAATCCTACTGCTTTTGTAGACGGTAGAATGCAAGAGAAGTTGCTGTGGCACCGTGAAAACAGCGACGTTGGCATGGTGGTTGACGTGGACTACAAGGGTGCCATTTTGCGCTCTCTCGGTTGCTGAAGTCAATTTGGGGCAAATTTCTAGGGGTTCATGGTTTGTGTTTAGCCCGGATATATCCAAATTGAGCTTCGATTCAACTTGAGCGACTGATTACAAGTTCACAGTGTTCCAAATCCGTGGATGTTTCTACTGTATGGTGTTTTTCTGATTCTAGGTTTTGCCCCATTTTCTTGCTCTTTAATTATGTCATTACTAGAGTTTGTGCATTTTTGCCTCGTCAAGATTCCTGTGAAGAATTTTTTGCTTCATGTCTAGTACTTTGTAACCCCTCAAAATTGCGTTTCTTACTCCTGCAACATGAAGTTCTATATTTTACATGCTCATCGGAAGAAATGGATTATATTTTGTATTACTCAATTTTATCAACTCTTTAATTTTCTCATATATGTGGTGCATCTACATCTTGCCAGTATTCTATAATTTGATCAGGATTAGATACCGCTAAGATTTGATAATTCACTGCAAATGTAGTAGTTGAATGTACCACTGGGAACCTGGGACTGAGATACTGCTAGTGTGAACTTGGTGCTCTCATCGTTGTTTAGAGCTCTGAAAGGCCACTCTACTTAGATTTAATTGGCTTATTGGATTTGTTCATAGGAATCATTTTGTTGAGCGCATTGCTCTTGTTGCGCTACATGTGCTTTTAAATGCCAGGGCTAGAAGATAACAATGACCCCTGAGCTATAGAGAAGTAGATGTCTGTCTTGGCTTTCTCTTTAGTTATTCGAGCTAGTTATGAGTCACTTTGTTATTTCCATAATTTTATGTTGCATTATGCAATAGTTAAGTTTCGAGATTCTAATGATCATATGTTGGCTAGTAGAAGGAGGTTCTATCATTGGAGGTGATGGTTTGTCAATTTTCTACAACAAATTAAGGATTGATGAGTTGGTACATTGTCATTTGAAATGGTCGCTTGTAATGGCCAATTGAGTATAGGACCAGTTCACTATCATATGTTGTTCACTATGGGTGGCTAGCTTAGCATTATGTGCTGTGTATTGGCCAGTATAGTGTTAGACAAGGATATGGTTACTTTGCTATATGCCATGTATTGTTGAATTTAATTTGTTGTAATGTGTTTAAAGGCCTCTGTTTCACATAATTTCTAGGGTTTCCATTAAATCAACCTGTTTTGCTATATGTTGTGCTTTGCTTAATTTGAAGTTCCTGTCCAAAAGCATGCATCATTGGAATTTGAATTGCTTTCTTGTATTGGGCAAGTTGATGATTGTGGTTTTTTCAAATGGATTGTTCTGAAATCCTCATTACATGGCAGAGAAGTGATTTTGGATTGATCAATGAGAAGAAAGTGCTGGCAAATAGTATTGGAAGTGTGGAATTTAGTTGAAAGTGTCTGAGGAGAAATTCCACTTTCTCAAAATGTAGCTAGAAAGGAGTAGGCAATAGGACAACAAGACACAAGTGGAAGTGTCTCCACTTGAAGGGAAGGTAAAGATCTATTTTGAAAGGAAAAGGAAAGGAAAATAATCTATTTGAGAGGCATAGTCGTATTGAAAGGATTGATGTGCCCAACCCTAATGTTGAAGTTGGACCCCAAAAAAAAAAACAAAAAAATAAAAAAAATAAATAACATTCATTTAGATTGACAATAATGTTGGATTGGGGATGGTTGTGTTGTTTGTCTATCCTTTTTGCTTCTTGGTAGTGTAAGTGGAGGGTAGATGCAAAGCAAGACCAACGTTATGATGCAAAAAAAGTGAAACAGTGTTAAACTATATCAGCAAAATCCAAGTTCAACCATGTTCAATGTATTAACAAATCCATGTCAACTGTGTTGTCTGTAGAGAAAGGTGTCATGTTTCCTATACTGCATATTTATATCAGATTCCTATAGTGATACTATCATATTATCATGTCGCACAGATTGAAAAGGTAAAGGATTTAGGTCCTTAAACTTTTAATAACTATGGTCATCCTAATTGGAAGGGAATGGATTTGCTTGGAGATGAAGAAACTAAGAAATAGAGAGCCACCACGCACCCACAAACAGAACAACTATGGCAAATTATTTGCTTCCAATGAGGTCTAAAAACCTCTCTTCACTTAGAACTCGGATGATTACAATAGGAAAAACCTGGACAAGTTGGTATATGGTTCACAAAATAGGAAAAAGAGGAAATTACAACCAACTTAAAAGATTACAATAGAAAAACACCAACTGCACATTAGCTACCAAGATGCTGTATGGTTTAGACAATAGAAAAAAAGAGGAAATTTACAACCAACTCAAATGATCACAACACATCCATCACTCAAATGATCAACAGCCCACCACAACCGTATGTCGTTGTTCCATTAGTCTTTGTAGTGGCTACCATACAAAGTCCTTCCATCCTATCCTTGTGCTTCAAAGAGATTAAAAGAAGATCAGCATACTCCGTCTTGAAATCATCAAAGAGCATTTAACAAGAATCGGTACTCCCAAATACTTGCAAACCAATATCATGTTGGAACTAAGTAACTTTACAAAGTGAATTCCTTGGAAAAAGCTTCACTAGATAACTGTGATTTTAAAAGAAGTATCCAGGAATTCTCATTAGAGTCCAAAAGCATGTGTTTTTTTTTTTTAAAGCTTTTAAGCTTTTAACCGGGCCACCCAGTAATTTGCAATTCTATCCAAAATTAGTTAGAAGGCTTATATTGGTAAATTATTAAAAGTATTATGACTAAATTTTGCTAGATCAAAAATTTATAATTGAATTGGGATTCATATAATAGATTTTTTTTTTAATAATTATCCCATTGTAAAGTCAAAGCCTCCAAAAACCGTTCACGAAAGTTGAGGGGTTTTCTTTTCCCCTCTATTTTCTTTTTAGTGGGGGGCCAAAATGGAAGTTAAAGTTGTCAAGAGCTCCTTATATGGGATTGGATTGGATTCCAATCTTGGGCTTGCATAGTGCAAGATGCTCAGGCCCCAATAGTATGTTGAAGCACGTCACATTCAAATAACTCTTTCAATATAACTACTTTAATTTTAAATATTTTGACAATTTGTTAAGGCAGTCCATCCAGCAAACTTTTGCCAAAAATAATTGGCATGGTCATCAAGCATCTTACACGACACAGCCAACACCTGATTGACATTGATGTGAATAATTTGTGCACTTTTTTAATATTATATCTAATTTGTTTTCCTTTTTTTCCATATATCTTCTTTTATTTCTTTTGTTTTTGAAATGAGGTCATGGACATCCAATGAGGGCGTCATTGCCTACGCCCAAGCCCTTGCCAAGATCCAAGCAACTTCATTTAGGGTTGGTTGGCGAGCTCGCCCACACAAAGTTAGAGGAAGATGAAAGAAAATAAGAAAACATTTCAAAAAAAGTTCAAAAAATTGCAAAACTTTACCATGTTAGCGCCTCATCCTACGTACTAACTTTGTTACGTGGTATGAATGGCGTTAACTAGACCACCATCCACGTGCAGGCTTCTTCTCTTTGCGGACTTCCTTTGGGCGGCTTCTCTGGATGAAGAAAAGAATGGGCCCACCACATTCTTTTGTTTCTTCATGCATACAGGAGTGGTGCGTGAGTACCCATAGTCAAAGTTTGACTCTGGGCCCCACAAACCGATTGCCTTCAATTCGCAATCCACGGGCCGCGCAGCAGAGAATTTTCCTCCTTTACGTGCATGGGCTTCGGCGTTTCGGATTTCACATAATTTCCGCCAGGTGTGGAAATTTGTATATATTTTATATTTCTCTTTTTGCAAGAATCGCAAATTGTAAATACTCAAACTCGAGTCATAATTTAACAAGTTCAGGTGACGGAGGATGGGGCTAAGGGGGCACTTCATGTCCTAATGAAGACTCAAACTCTGCATCCGTGGGTGGCGAAAGTGAAGCTCATGGCACCTCCTCTGTTGATCATTTCGAGTTAGAGCGGGCAATGCTGAATGTTTTGAGGCTACGACATCAATTGCAGAAAAAAATTTAGACACCGTTAAAAGCCAGTGGAGCTTCATGAAGAATGTAGAGATGAGAAGGCAATAACTTCAAAGGGCTGCGGAGAGGAGATTTTACTGAATACATTAGAGAAGGTACGATATCTTCTTCGTCATGGGATTTTAGTTTAATTTCTTTTTAGGCCAAATCTCTTCCTTTCTGTAGCCACACAAATATCCGCCCTTTTAAAAGTTGCCATTTTCGTTTGTTGCTGTGCTGTTAATTTCTTAGGTGGCTGATTTGTTTCATTGCATTAGTCATTTATCTCTCTACTTACCTTTTTGGTGTGGGATAGTCTTACTTGATATGGAAGTAGAATAGCAACACTCTTACTTTTTTTGTTTTTGCTTTACTTGGCATGGTATGGAATAATCAGTGCAAATGATGATAACTTTATGGAAATAAAATTAGTAAATTTAATTAAACCATGAAGGTCATGTGGAACAAAGCATAAGGTGCTATATAATGTCGATTCTCCTCTTATTCGAATCTGCTCTCCTTTCCCAGACTCAGGATGGGGCTGAGTTCGACATTTCAGGTTCCAATGAAGTGCCAGACTCTGCGTCTGTGGGTGAAAGCGAAACTAATTGCAACTCCTCCATTGATGATTTCCGGTTAGAGCCAGGCAATACTGGATGTTTTGAGGCGAAAGGAAGTAGGAGGCAAATGAGAGACGGAAGGATTCGGCGCTGTGACAGTATTGATGGGGGGAAAACGGCGAGTATCAAAAATAGGAAGAAGGACAATAATGAGATTGGGGAACCTGCCAACCCAAGTGATTTTGTCGGGTCAATTGGCCAAACATGCAAAGGAGTTGAACACTACGAGAAATCTTGCAAAGCTACGACCGAAGTTGGGGATCAAAGAGACTTTTCTTCGGTAAGTACTAAAGATTTGCATTATCTTAATTGTGCAGTCCTTAAAACTCATGTTGAATTTCAACGTGGTCTAGGTGAAGAGGGACAAGAATGTAGAGATTGACCGAGTACCCACAGAAACAGGCCGAGGAAGTGGGACAGGATGTGCTTCAAACCCAGGAAGGTATCCTACAGAAAGAGGGAGAGGAAGGGGTAGAGCTTCAAGTTCAAGAAACGGTGAAGGTTTGAGCTTGGGTAGAGACGCAGCTTCTACTTTAGGGAGGGGCACGGCATCAAACTCAGGAAGGGACATAGCTTCAAGTTCACAAAGCAGCACCACTTCGAGCTTAAGAAGGGACAGAGGTTCAACTTCTGGAAAGGGCACAACTTTGACTTCAGGAAGGGGCATGACTTTGAGTCTAGGAATGGGTAGGGGTTCAAGTTCAAGAACGGACACAACTAAAATGGGCACAACTTCAAATCCAAGAAGGGGCATAACTTCAAGTTCGCTAAGCAGTGCAAGTTTGAGTATAGGAAGGGGCAGAGGTTCAACTTTAGGAGAGGGCGCAACTGTGAGTCCAGGATCGGGCATGACTTTGAGTTTAGGAACGGGTAGGGGTTCGAGTTCAAGAAGTGACACAACTAAAATGGGCACCGCTTCAATTCCAGAAAGGGGCATAACTTCATGATGGATTTAATAAATGGGCCTAAGTTGGCCCGGCCACGACGCCTAGCGCCCGGCCCACGGGGAATAAGGCCCTGCATGGAAGGGAAAGGTATAAAGGGATGAGAGAGAAGGAGATGACACCTTCTTGGCATTATCGACGTACGTTCTCCTTTCCTCTCCCAAATCTCTCTCTCCAAGGCCAAGAAGCAACGCCATCTCCACTTTTTTGGCGAATTTTCGACATCGGATCGAACGGGACCGAATCCTCTTCCTCTTTGCGGCGTCGGTGTCTAATCTGTGGCCAACAAGGTATGCTCAATCCGTGGTGTGCTTTTGATCGGTGATACGTGACATTCCCGGGCTTATCTTCCGCATATGATTTAGGGGTTCGGTTTAGGTGCCGAATCCGGTTTTTCGGGATCCGACAGATCCCAACACTTCAAGTTCACAAAGCGGCACGTCTTTGAGTATGGGAAGGGGCAGAGGTTCAACTTCAGGAAACGAAACAACGGCAAGTTCAAGGAGGGGCAAAACTTTGAGTTCCGGAAGGGGTGCAGCTAAAATGGGCACAAGTTTAAGATCGGAGACGAACAAAGGATTAAGCTCGGCCAAGGCTGAGCCTCAAACATCGAGGTCATTAAAAGAACAATAAGGCAAGCATGAACAAGCACGGAAGTGAGCGGAAGATCTAAGGTAATATAACATATTTAGTAGATGTGCACGTTCTTCGTTCTTTGTGTGTGCTCACCCACAAGCAATGCACGGTTACAAACTCCACTTTTTGGGGAGTTTCGAGACCAATATGTCATAGTAGAACTCTATTTTCCTTGAATTTTCCTACATTTCTCTTAAGGAGAGCCAAAACCAACAAAAGATGACAGGACGCGGATCATCTGTCTCCTTCCATGTGCAAATCTGCTGTCTCCATTTCTGTTATAGGTGTTCCTGGTTCGTCTTTTCTGATCTCTTCCCTAGTTTTATTTCCATTCTGTTAAGTGGCAGGCTTACTCTATTCTTTCTTGCCACTTGACTTTGTATGTTGGTTATGTTGGAGTCTTCTCTCCTAGTTTTAATCCAACCACATGAGGATGGTTGGACCTTTTGGTGTTTTCCATATGTCGTAATATAAGTTGTTTAAACAATTTTCTTCGTGATTTATACTTCCTTGTTTTAATCTATGTAGACAATTTACTTTCTTTTTGTTATTTCTACGTATCATTCTTCTTGGCAAACCTCTCTTTCTCTTGCAATGTAGTTTTCTACGGACCATTTTCTTTGGTTTTCATTTTCTTCTGAAAGGAAATATTCTTTTAAGGTTTTGCGGTCTATTTTAAAGGAATGGCTAATAAGTTTATTTGGAAATCTGAAAACATGAGCGGGGTACATTTACTAGGATGAATAGTCGTAGATGCTTTTTTCCAGCAACGTAGGATTATCCTATAAGTAGGACATTCTACTTGTTCTTCTGTTTTTTTTTTTTTTTAAATTCCGTTGCAAACTATTCACTCAATCTCTTTTTCCAAGATAAGTGAGTGATCTAGAAGGTACTTCGTATGAAATTTTTGTCCGAATTATTTCTTTATTTAACTCTTCTATGTTCAATTTTATCAATCTACTTTTATTAAACTTAATTTCTATTTCTCAATCTTTACATTTACTAGAAAAAATACCTAACACATTTTAAAATATGTTCATTTTGACTTCAACACCCTCCCTTTTGGGTCTTCAAAAACCTTCAATTTATGCTCGCTTGATACATGTACTCTCCCTCGTGATTCTCTTTGTCCAAGATCATCCTAAAAAATCGTGCCGCTTACTTGGACGATAGAATGCAAGAGAAGCTGACGTGGCGCAGTGAAAAAAAAAAAGGAAAAAGACGTCGGTATGGCGGCTAAAATGGACTATGAGGGCGCCGTTTTGCGCTCTTTCGGTTGCTGAAGTTAATTTGGGGCAAATTTCTAGGGTTCGTGGTTCGTGTTTGCCCTCTCTCTCGAGGTTCCTTGCCAAATCCGTGGCTTTTTAACCAAGATTACGAGTTCACATTGTTCCAAATCCGGGGTTGTTTCTACTGTCTGGTGTTTTTCTGATTTTGGGTTTCGCCCCCTTTTCTTGCTCTTTGGTTATGTCATTACCACAGTTTGTGCATTCTTGCCTCTTCAAGATTCCCGTAAGAGTTTTTGGCTTCGTCTCCAGTACTTTGTAACCCCTCAAAATTGCGTTTCTTACGCCTGCCACATGAGGTTCTTTATCTTACGTGCTCATTGGAAGAGATGGATTATATTTTGCATCACTCAATTTTGTCAGCTCTTTAATTTTCTCATATCTTTGGTGCACCAAAATCTTGCCACTCTTCTGTAATTTGATCTGGATTATATACTGATAAATTTGATAATTCAGTGCGAATGTAGTAGTTGAATGTACATCTGGGAGCCTGGGGCTGAGATACTGCTGTATGAACTTGGTGCTCTCATTGTTGTTCAGAGCTCTGACAGCCCACCATACTTGGATTTAATGGGCTTACTCAATTTGTTTGTCGGAATCATTTTGCTGAGGGCATTGTTCTTGTTGCGCTGCATATGCTTTTGAATGCCAGGGCAAGAAGATTACAATAGATCAAGGCCCCTGAGCTACAGAGGAGCAGATGTCTGTCTTGGCTTTCTCTTTAGTTATTCGAGCTAGCTACCAGTATACTTAAAATGGTCTCACTTCCAAATTGTTGTTCCATAATTTAGTTGCTGATGATATTATGTTGGCCAGTGGAAGAGGTTTCATCGCTGGAGGTGATGGTTTGTCGATAATCTGCAAATAGATTTGGGGTTGATTAGTTAGTCCATTGTCATTTAAAATGGTTGCTTGTATTCACTAGTTGAGTATAGGACCAGTTCACTGTTATGTGCCATTCATTGCGGGTGCCGTGCATCATTGAATTTGAATTTGTTGTGCTTTGTCTGAAGGCCTCTCTTTCACATATTTTCTAATGTTTCCGATAAATCAACCTGATTTCCTATGTGTTATTCTCTGCATTGTTGAATTTGAATTTTCTGTCGAGTGAAGTATACACAACTGGAATTTAAATTGCTTGCTTGTATTGGACAGCTTGTTGATTGCAATTTTTTCAAACGGATTGATCCTAAGTCCTCATTACATGACAGAGAAGTGATTTTGGATTGATCAATGAAAAGAAACCATTGGAAAGTATGGAAGTCAGTTGAAAGTATCTGAAGAAGAAGTCACATTCTCAAAATGCAGCTACAAAGGAGTAAGCAACAAATCAACAAGATGCAAGTGGAAGTGTCTCAACTAGAAGCGAAGGAAAAGGGACCTAGTTGTCTTGAGAGCTTGATGTGCACAATGCTGATGTTGAAGTTGGACAAAAAAACGCCACTCACGTTGCCTTAGATTGGCAACAATGTTGGATTGGGGATGGTCGTGCTGTTGTCTATCTTTTGCTTCTAGGTAGTGTAAGTGCAGGGTAGATGCTAGGCAAGACCAATGTTATGATGCTAGACTAAGTTCAACTGTGTTGAATGTATTAGTGAATCCAAGTTCAACTGTGTTCAATTTTCTGCAGTGAAAGATACCTTGTTCTGTTTACTGAATATTTATGTCACATTCCTGAAGTAATACTGTCATGTTATTATGTCGCACAGACTGAAATGATAAAGGATTTAGGTTCTTAAGCTTTTATTAACTATGGTGGTCCTGATTGGAAGGAGAGGGATTTGCTTGAAGATGAAGAAAAAAAGAAACAGAACAAATATGCATTTACAAACAGAACAACCATCACCAGTTATATGCTTCAGATGAGGTCTAAAACCTCAACGTGGATGATTACAATAAAAAAACCAAATGGACAAGTTGGTATATGGAACAATTACAACAGAAAAGAACCAACTGAACATTAGCTATCAAGTTGGTGTAAGATGCAGACAACAGAAAAAAGAGGAAATTATAACCAACTCTAATGAGCACAGCACATCCATCACGGAGCCATCACAGCCATACAGCGAGTCTGTCCTTCTTATCTCTGTGCCACAAAGAGATTAGAAAATAACAAAAAAGATTAAAGCATCGGCAAACTCCATCGTGGACTCATCAATAAGAGCATATGACAAGAACCACTATTCCCAAATACTTGCAAACTAATATCATCTTGGAATTGATTAACTTTACACAGTGAAATCTACGGAAAAGCTGGACCAGACAACTGTAAATTGAAAAACCTAGAACAAGTCGTGCTGATAAAGGAAGCATCTGCAGGAATTCTCAGAGTCCAAAAGGATCTGTATTTTTTGCAAAGGTTTGGATGACAGTACTGACAAGTTGAAGTCTAGCAACATAGGATTATTTGCTAATAGTACCAGAGTTGAACTTACTAGGAAGTTTATCAAGCAAAGGCTTCAATCCACCACTGAAAGCTCTCCTGAAACAAGGGGAACAACTGCGTATCTTATAGGAAGTTCGCCTTCCTTTAAAATGAGATAAATCGAGTAAATCTCGCTGCAAATCATCAGGATACCACCTGTAAATAGAACAGCGGTAGATGGATTGAGTTTAAGTAAGGACAGAGTTTGAAATCTGTCAAAACAGAGAGCACAGCCTCCGAAGATTGCTTGTCACCATTTTAAAAGAAAGAGAAAATCATCAACAAAGGCCTAATGAGTAAGGCGAGTTCTTTTTCACATGAAGGATAGAATTTAAATGCACGAGAAGCAGCAGCAACAACAAACAATCTAGAAAAGGAGCTCAATGGCCATAACAGAATAAATATGGTGACATAGGATCACCCAACGAAGCCCTTTTTCCCCCATATGATTCGGAGTAGAGAACTTCAAAGGCTCCTGGTCGAAGGTGATGGAAAAACATAAGGCTCCTCATCAAAGGTTACAGAAAAACATCAGCAAAGATAATGGACATGAAAATTGTAGCTATCCATCAGAAGCCCACCAAAGGACTGATATAAATGATATAAATGGTCCCTGAACATTGGTCCAATTAAGCAGTAACGTAAATAATGTGTTCAAATTGCTTCATGGGTGCTTAGTACTTGGTATCCATTTTGGATTAGGAATAGAAAATTTGTGTTGCGTCCAGTATTGTGAAATCGGAATTATTGGTGCTACGAAGTACGTAAATGAGATTGTTCACTGTGGCATGGTGATTTGTCAACTCCTTTTGCTGTCACGCTGTTTCCAGCTTGAGGCTGTTATTGAAGCTGAGAAGCAAGCTGCTCAGGATCTGATCAAAGAAAAGAGGAAAGACAGGGCATTGTTAGCACTGAAGAAGAAAAAGGCACGGGGAGATTTATTGAAACAAGTGGATGCATGGGTTCTTAATGTTGAGCAACAGGTAAATCTCTACTTCTGTGTATCGCTTCTTCAGCAAAAGGGTAGCTTCGTTTTTTCTAGTCTATCCAGTTTGCGGCCTCTGACATGCTGTCAACTTTATAATAGTCACGGTTCTTGCCATTTATAATGAGTTGCGTGTTCAGTTGGCAGATATCGACCTCGCAAGCAAGCATAGGGCCGTCTTTGAGAGCCTAAGGGTCCGTTCGTTTCGCGGAAAATATCATGTTTTCGGAAAACATTTTCCTGGAAGTCATTTTCCGGTGTTCGGCTAAAACATTTTCCTGGAAGCATAGGTCAGGGACCAAAGCGATCAAAGCTTTTCATAGCGAAATCAACTTAGATGATGTGCAAAAGCTAATGGATGACTCTCCCAAAGCAAAAGCTTATCGGATGCGGGCCAATCTTAATTTTGTCTCCCTTTTGCTTTCCCATGGATGTCATCATAGTTTTCTTTAAACCAGTAGAAGAGCCATCACAGTTAAAGAGATTTTCTCTGAATAACAGTCTCTTGTCACAGTTTACAACGCTCTAATTGTCATGTCAGAAACAAATTAAATTTAGTTGTTCTGAAACAGAGCAGGGCAAGTTTTCCATATTTTTTATTTCTCTCTGTCAGAGAATAGCCAAGTTCTAATTGCTTCCATTTTATAGGAGTGCCTCTACATGTTCACTGTAACATACATCAAGTTTAATGAGATGGAGTGAGAGAGTATTTACAGGTAGTCTGAAGCTTGAAGTGCACAGGCTTATGTGGTGATTAGGTCTTTGGTGGAACGTTGGCTTTTGCAAGGCGTCAGGGGTGGACCTTGCGATGAGCTTTAGAGATTGTTATTTGCACCGCCACTTGAGATGGTTAATTTTAAAAGATGTCTTTCCTTATGTCCATAGGCGTATGCCTCTTTTCTTTGGCTAGATATGGCTTTGCTATGCTTAGTAATAGTCTTACAGAGTTATATACATTTGCTTGAGTTAGCTGTGTCTTCCAATGCGCTGCAAACATGTCAGATAACAGCAGCATTGAATCTCTTTTTCATCAATGCATAATTTTCTGGTGCTTTTTTCTACCCTTTGGAAATCTTTTTCCCAAACAGAAAAATGGAACTTGAGATGGATTACTAATAAGATTTTCTCTTAACATTTAGGAAATTAATGCAATCTTGGGAGAGAAATTATCAGCACGAGATGAAGAGGAGATTCTTGCAGAATTTGAGACTTTGGAATCACAGGTACTTTTGGTTCCCACTAGAGGCATCTTTGATTTCCAAGTAATCCTACTTCTAGTCTGACTATCCTTTTTCAAATAAGCATTTTTGGTTATCTTTCTCATGAGGGAGAACATGGTTTTTATTTTCTGATGTCATTTTGACGACTAACTTATATAATTGCCACATTCAAAATATATTATCTGTTGCCTCAGCAGGTATTACTTAGAGCATAATGTCAAGTACTTGAATAAGATATGATACATTTTCGTTAGTTTTTGCCTGTTGTTATCTCATGTGATTTATGAAATACTTAGGAAAAGAATATTTTTTTCTTTCTCCTCTTATTTGAACAAAAATTGAAGCTTTATGAAATTATGATATGTTCTTTTGTGTTCTCCCATGTAGAATAACCTTCATCACTTTAATTTAGATAAATCCAATCGAATAACTTATCATGCAAGACGCGCATCTACTATGAAGAGAGTTTTAGCTTTTCCTTTGAATATTACTATTGCTCTTTGGGGGAGAGAAATTTTTTCCTTCTATTTTTCATTTGGATGATTTGATGTAAGATAGTTTTATTTTGTAAGATCCTTCAGGTTGCTTGGATTCACAAAACTCTATCTTTTAATTAGTCATGTTCTGAATCACTTTTTCTTTGCTACGTCTCCATTCTGGATTTTGATCTGATTAGGCATTCAAATATGCAATGAACTATTGGTTTTTTCATTTGACAATTTCAGATGGGTGTTTTGAGAAGTTCTGTATTCAGAATCTAGAAGCAAATATGATTTGGCTGATGAAAGAGGAAGCTTTTTAATTGTAGATTGCTATCCAAGATATGCCTGAAGTTCCTACAACAGCTCCAATTCTTGAGGTAGTCGAAGAGACACTTGACCTTCCTGAGGTGCCAAAGAAAGCAGCTGTGACTGCCAATGCTGCTGTAGATAATGTCGAAATTGCCTCCAAAATAAATCTCTCTCTCTCTCTCTCTCTCTCTCTCTCTCTCTCTCTCACACACACACACACTATGAATGCTGACTTGCTTAAATTGTCTTTTTTCTTGGCGGTTATGGTAAGTTTTGAAACAGTTATAGAGGAACCGTTGCCATGCTTGAATTCAGCTTGAAACAACATTACCATCTGCTGATTCCTGGTGTGCCAATCAACTATTCTTGTCGCCTACTTTCTATAGTTTCTATGTTATCAGACAGCAATTTGATTGGATTTTCTGATATATGTAAATCTCAGTTTGTGCTATATTGGAAAATACGGAATTTTTTGCCATGCAACTAACATACATTCTTTCAACTCCTGGTGCTGCTGGATTGCTCATGTCTTTTAGTTTCTCGTCTGTCCCTTGTTCAGCTTTCCAAGAATGCCCAAATCAGGACTACAGTTATGATTTTGATCTGCACGTGAAAGGAAAATAATTCAGTGCAGATGTTTGTATTCTGATTTCGTTCTCCTAAAGATGTTTACATGATTTACGCCAACCATTTTGGTTATCAAACATATTCTTTATTTTGATGAATAATTGGCTCTTGCTGATGATGGTTTTTGTCAATTCGATATGGAGTCTCTCTTCGCTCTCCCCAGGAAGCAATATGGCTTTTGGATGTAACAAAATTGTTGCACCATTCTTATGTGGCAGTAAGCAAAGTAAAACAGACACCTGGCGAGGTCACCCTGGCCTGGGCGAGGGCTGGCCTCGCTGGATTAGGCAAGGGGAGCCCTTGCTGGGGCGAGATCTGGTGAGATCGACCATAGCTGAGGCTAGGCCTCACCATGGCTAGGTGAGGCCAGCTCGCAAGCCATGGCTACTGGTCGGCCATCGCATGTGGTTAGTGGCCGGTCAACGGCAAAAGGAAAAAGAAAAAAGAAAAAGAAATAAAGAAAAATAATAGGAAAAATTTGAAAAATTATTAAAAATTATTCAAGTTAGTACTGGTGGTGTCACATAAGTTGGTAGGTGTCCACGTTAGCAATATCTAGCTAAAATTAGTCAGAATGACTGAATTGACACCAAATCAAAATGTTTAGGATTAAATTGGCACTAGGTCGAGTTTTTAAAACAATTAATAATGGTCTCACCAAATCTCACATTTATTTTGGAATATGAACTTTCTCTAAGGAATTTTAACCCTCAAATTGATTTTCATGAGAAATTTTGGATATAGATTTAGTTTCTATAAAAACATGTTTTGGATTGGCCTAATCAAGGACGATTCAGTATATGCCCCAATGCACATAATGTGTCGTAGTCTCTAACATTTGCACGATTCAGTATATGCCTCAAGGCCAGTTTATCGAGTCTTAACCAGCTTTCCATTGCGGATGGGCTCAAGTTCCATATTTAGTGCTTGTCCTGGCGAATGCTGATTGAGTTTCCATTTGTAACGTCTCAGCTTTATTCAACAATTAGAGCACGCAAGTCCGGCCAATGGCGAGGGTTGCATATTTCTCCAGTGGTGTTCTACAGGTCGTTAAATGGGGTGCCTCCAAAACAGACCATCTAGTTTGCTGTGATTGCTAAATGAGATATGAGTTATCTCACTGCACAGTGTTCAATGTTCATGAAAGCTAAGGTACTCGTATGTTTTAGCGTATTCCCTGCGCATGCACTTTGCTTCCACTTCAGTGACTTTTCCTTTAAGATATCTGGCTTTGTATCTTACTTGCTTTTCCATTGGAAACGTCACAATTTTCCTGGACAACCTGCATGTGAGGTGGAACGTTTGTATATCCTGCTTTTGCTTTCTTCTTCTTCTTCTTTTTTTAATCGAAGCGTTCATACCTTCAGGATCCCACTTTAACACCTGTGCTGCGTTTGCATTTTGATGGTCGAATAACCAGTTTCCTTTTTCTTTCAACCGTATGAAGAATATATGGACCATTGTAATGGCCAGTAAAGTTTGCTTAGGGTCATCCTCAGGTTCGTGTGTTCAGTTACCAAGACCATTGTAATGGCCAAAAAAGATTTCTTGAATTTTCTTACCAAGAGTTCTGGAAAAGGGTGGTCATCTTTATTTGCTTTTTTAGGGTGCCCGTGCTAGGGATTGGTGTTTAATTGTGATATTCTTTTCAATTAGGTACAAGGATATGGATCCAAAGTTACGCCACCATTATGAAGTATTTTCAACTCTCAGTAGTGACATTTCGGTGAATTACTTCATTGGAAAGTCGCCTTTCCCAATTTTGGACAAATTCATGGTCTATGGCCTCCATTGGAACCATATTAGGTGATTGCTACGTTTTATTTTCAGACAGAGTGATCAGTCAGTTATATTGCTTCATAAGTAGTTCATAGAATTCTACCTGAGACCGTGTAGAATATTAAAGTTGCTAACTCTTTTCCAAGGAAGACAGTTATGTCTAGCTTTTCTGTAGTGGCAGACTTGAAAGAATTTTAATGGGACCGATATCTCCTATTTGAAAGGAAGTTATTGCTTGACACTTTTATCCTTCCATGCGTAATGGCGTCAAGAAAATGATATGGTTTTGAAGGCCTATCGTTTCCTCTTCTCTACTCCTGTAATGCTGATGAATCTGTCAGCATCAGTAAAATTTGAAGCTGGTACTGGTTCTCAGTGCATGGACTTATGTTTTATAGCATGTCAAGGAACAGGTTCTATGAGTGGATAGGAAGAGTGCATAAAAGCACTTACGGTATATGCTATGTCTTTTCAATGAGAAATTTCTTGCGTTGAGTCGTGCTCTTTGAGCCTACCTTAGTAGACACAAGCTTATTTTTTCTCTATTCTGACTGGCCTAGTTTTCTATAGCAAAGGTACAGAAAATTTCTGCCCAACATTTATCCATTTGAAACCTTTTTTCTTTTGTGTGTGGAATTGAAGGCAAAGTGAGCTTAGTTATGGCCCAGGTTACTGCTCTGCTCTGCATCTGATCCCCGAGGATATTGTGCTTGATATCAGCATTCTTTGATTCTGGCAAATCCTCCTGGCGTAACTAATAATGTGGTTGACAATGATGAAAACATGACAAATTGCTCATAATTTGTATGGATGGTTTTCTATGGCATTCGTGACTCTTATCTCTTTCCGTCTCCACTGCATAATTTTTGATCGACTGCTCTTCCTCTTTGGTTCATCTTCTTCCTCCATCCGTGCGTTTCCCCTCTCTCGAGCTTTTTGGGCCAGTTGAAATTCGTAGCTCTCGAGTGCTGGCACAGCGAGCATAGAGAGAGAGAGGAGAGAGAGTTTGTGCAATATTAAATTCCACAACCATTGATTTTACTATTTAATAGAAATTGACAACCAATTTAATATGAAAGAACAACAATCCATGTACTTGGCTGTCATCCGTCAATTTTGGTTTAGTGTACGTCCATCTCATGCCATCTTAACCATTGGGGATTGGGCGCTATGGCAGTGTCCATGGAAGGAAAATGACGAGTATGGAAAGTAGGAAGGAGGACAAGAATGAGATTGGGGAATTTGCCAACCAAATTGCTGTCGTCTGGTCGAGTTGCCAAAGGTGCGAAGGAGTGGAATATGATGAGAGATCCTGCGAAGCTACAAGTGAAGTTGGGGATCAAAGTGACCTTTCTTTCGTAAGCACTGAAGATTTGCATTGTCTTAATTGTGCAGTCCTTAAAGCTTATGTGGAATTGCAATGTGGTCTAGGTGAAGAGGGATAGAACTCTGATGATTACTTGCAAGAACAGGCAGAGGAAGTGAGACCAGATGTGCTTGAAATCCTAGAAGGGATCCTGCAGGAAGAGGCAGAGCAAGGGGTACAAGTTCGAGTTCAAGAAACAGCAAAGCTTCAAGGTCGGTGTAGGGATGCAGCTTCAACTTCAGGAAAGGCAAGCCATCAAATTCAGGAAGGGGCATTACTTCGAGTTCACGAAGCAGCACAACTTTGAGTTCGGAAGGCGGGCAGAGGTTCGACTCTAGGAAAGGGGAACAACTAAAATGGGCGCTGTTGGACGCAAATTGCGTAACCCCAAGATCTCCATAACCAGAACAAGAATATGCATAATTGAGTAGGAGAATTAACGCACCTGTTTTGGAATCCATTGATCTTGAAGCGGAAGCGTAAAACACAATGTTCCACGCGCAAGTCCTTCTCCCTCTATTGCCCTTCGTATCACCGGCTCAATGAGGCGGCCCCCACGTTTAGCGTTAGGTAAACGCCCTTAGGTGAGGATACATGTGAGAATTAGGGTTAGAGGAGAGACTTAAGACTATTTATAAAGTTTCCAGCAAGGCCCCCTCATTACGGGTCGCTCAACTCGGCCCACATTAATAAAATTTGTATTAGACTAATTAAGAAACTTTCTATCTCACCTTAGACCAATCCCCGTAAAACGGTAAACGCAAACGGTAAATTACAATATCAATTAATGTAGTTCACATTAGAAAACTCTTACATTCTCCCACTTGAACTATATTAATTGAAATCGTACTGTATGTGCGCACATTGGTCTAGAGATAATTCTTAATAGTCAATCCTATCTCATAAAGTCTCAAACACCGAATCATGGCGGTAACTGCATGTATACACACAGAGCCTTCCATGGTCACGAGTGTTCTCAACTCTATTGATATGGATCCAATATGGTAGTGTGTCAAATGGATAACATCTCTCATAGAGAGATCTCATTTGTCACCACCATTCTCTTACCTTAAGGGTCACAAAAACTTGTGCCACTAGAGAATGTCCATTCTTCTTACCTTAAGCGTCACAAAAACTTGTGCCACTAGAGAATGCATTTATGGTTCCATGAACCCACATATGTCTTGTCCTTACGATTAACCATTCTTTATGTATAAGAAGACATATGGACAAGGCTAATAACCGGATGCCTCTAGCCTTCACTAAAGGTTTAAGCAATACCTTGAGACTTTAACAATATATATATATTCAACATAATAACAAACCATTCAAAAAAAAATTTTATTGAATGCAAAAGTTGACATATATATATCAAAATGTTACTAAATTGTAACAAAAACAGATGTAAACATTATTCAAAGAAAAATAAAACAGCTCCCACTAAATAACAGCATCCTAAGATACTCCTAAGCCCATGCTAATGACATATCGCTCAAATATACATGGACGTAGGCCTTTAGTTAGTGGATCTCGCAACCATATCATCTGTTAGAATATAATATACTTTTAAATGCACTCGACACAAGGTACACCATTTAATTAGATTTTCTTAATATCTAAATAAGGACAATGTGATAGATTCAACCCATCACCCTTAACAACAGGAGCAATTCCTGGCTTGCAATAATGTATATTGAATATTTCCAATATACAATCAGCAAATGTGCTCCGAGAAAATCTAATATAATATAGCAAAAATAATCATTACAAACCTTAGTATAAAGGATAAAAGATGCCTCAAGGTCATTACTTGTAAACAAAATATCATTTACATAGTGTATGAGAAAAAATAAATTTCCTCCCACTGACCTTGCAATATATTGAATTACTTTGTTCCCAATTGAACAAAATAACAACACTATGAAACTTTAATAATATTGTCTGGAAACTTGCTTAAGACCATGAATTAAGACTTTTCAGTCTACACACAAGTTTACTTGAATTTGCTGCAAAATCTTTCAATTGCACTATATAGATTTTGTATCTATTTGGCGTAACTCCATATAAAAAATAAACTATCAATGCCAAGTTCACTCTGAAAGAATCTATGAAGAAATAATTATTTCTTCACTAACTATCCACCCCTCTTCGGAGTAATATTATTATCCTTTTTTTATGGCATCTAATCACATACTTAATTAAGAACAAGAAACGACATTTATATAAATTGCTAAAACAACCATGTAATGGATATTGTAATCATGCTCTCACAAATAGACTATATAGTCTGATGGTATAACTAATTGTCTTTCCCTAACAAATCTCCTTAATAAAACTACAACCACTTCATTATGCACTTGAGAGGTTTAAGAAATTTCATTATAAACTATATCAAGAATAGTACCTTAAACCTCAACAAGTTTAGTCTATGGTATAGGAGATTCCATAATTATCTCGTATAGGTAAAGACAAAAACACAAGAACCCCCATCATACTATTATCTTTAATAGTCTCGAGAGCAAACTATCCTATAAAATTACGTCGATCTTAAGAAACTTTAAAGTATGTGATTCCATAATTCTTGTATCTTCTTTAGGGTCATAAAATTAATACCCCTTTAACAATCTGGATAAGATACAAAATAATAACGAGTGAATCTAAATTCCAACACACTTAAAATTGGATTAGATAATCTCACTTCTGCATGACACCCCTAAATTTAATATGATTCAAGTAATCTATGCCCAATCTATAACTCAAAAGAAGTTTATAAAACAACTTTGATAAGGACATTCTTTATCTCGGTCAATTTTACTTCCACAATAATCTATAGAAGTCTTTAGATAACCGTTAAGAGTAAATAGAAAAAATTTGGAAACAACTTTTTCATCCTTATATGAGATGTATATATCATTAGGATTTAAACACAATCTTTACAGATATGTCCTAATTTCAATATCATACAAAACATAATTTCAAGCAACTAAGGCTTCCATCATCTTATAGCAGTGCAGTTCGCAAGCAAATCTCTTTTCAAGTGGTCCAGAATGGAACGCTTCATGGACAGTAAGCAAATTTTATTGCATTCTCAAACAACAAATCATATGTCCACAATTTAAAATTTGAAGCAATAAAAACCTCAATAATAGTGGAATTATTAATTACAGAAAAGGTGATTGAAAAATCAAGCAATGTATATATAATTAGTATTATGTGAGCAATGTGTAACTTGACACACAAGTACACATCCAGAGAGTTACATGCAAAATCATATAATCACCTTTGGGCAGAATACATGACATGCAGTTGTACACTCCCCACATGATAGCGGTTATGAGAATATATTCCAATCTTCGTGAATTCATCACCTTTGGGCAGACGAACCACTAGGATCAGTCACTCTTCCACCACATAATCATGTATCCCTCCATGAACTAATATATAATCACCCCATTTGGGAGTATGACTACACATTAGAGCAAGAGACATCCCAATCAATATACGAGATCGAAATTTCTCAAACCCAATCAAGCGTGCCACTTTGGCGGTCACTACTCAATTGAATCATTGAAACTCTCTCATACCAAGGATATAAATTTTACTCCTCACATACACCATATACATGTGATTTTAGCTTTAGTGATAGGGGCATCATATCACCAAAATCACATATCATGCTAATTACATTGCTTCATAAAAATAAACTTTATCGTAAAATATTGATGAATAACACTCATAAAATTCATGTTATAACATACCAGTAACCCAGCACCTGTATTTCAAAAATCACAGAAAAATACAAGAAAAATACGCAAAAATACACTAAAAATACGTGTATTTAGGGCTTTGTATGAATTTTAACATCCATAAAATCATCAAAAAATTAAAATAAATACACCACAATGTAGAGGATGAAGATACGAGTCCAACACTACTGACCACGTGTGAAATATATATATATATATACAAATACAAATCTTCACAAACCCCATCATCCTCGTCGCGAACGAATTCGACATTGACTAGCAACTGCGGGCAAACTTACCACGGTAATAGAACAAAACCACCAAGAGGAGAAAGTCAATTCCGAAATTAGAGACGGACGAGCAAAAGAGTGCGTGCGATGATCGACAGTTCATAATTCAAACGACACGACGTGATGCAAAGAGTGGAGAAGAAAAACGAAGGTAACGCTAGAATGTAACTTAAAATTCTAGAACTTTTTCTATGTATAAACCCTAGAATTTCAAATTTGAAATTCCCACTCAATTCTCAACAAAATTATACAAATTATATATGGTTGGAAAGATCTCGACATGTAGAACAAAAACCCCATGGTTTCAGGATCATCCTAATTTGTGATTTTATTTTATTTTTATTGAACAAAAAATCTCGAAAATCACAAATTAGGGCAAAAAACTTATGCGTTCGAGTTCTAGGGCTATGGAGGCTCTGATACCACGTGTTGGACGCAAATTGCGTAACCCCAAGATCTCCATAACCAGAACAAGAATATGCATAATTGAGTAGGAGAATTAACGCACCTGTTTTGGAATCCATTGATCTTGAAGCGGAAGCAGAAACACAATGTTCCACGCGCAAGTCCTTCTCCTCTATTGCCCTTCGTATCACTGGCTCACGATGAGCGGCCCTCACGTTTAGCGCAGAAACGCCCTTAGGTGAGGATACATGTGAGAATTAGGGTTAGAGGAGAGACTTAGCGCTATTTATAGAGTTTCCAAAGAAGGGCCCCTCATTACGAGCCAGCTCAACTCGGCCCACACTAAATGTACCCCATATTAGACTAATTAAAAACCTTCTATCTCACCTTAGACCAATCCCCTCGTAAACGGTAAACGTTAAACGGTAAATTACAATATCAATTAATGTAGTTCACATTAGGAAAACTCTTACAGGCGCAAGTTTCAGATCAGGGACGGACAAAAGTTCAAGCTCAGCCAAGGTTCGGAGCCTCAACCATCAAGGTCATGATAAGAACAATAACGCAAACTCGAACAAGCACTGAAGCAAGCAGAAGGTCTAATCTTCGTTCTTCAGCGTCCGACTAACCTTCATTGTTTATGCGTGCCCATGCCACAGGCAATGCAAAGTTACATACTCTGCTTTTCAGAGGAGTCTCGAGACCAATTTGTCAAGGTAAACTTCTATTTTCATAGATATTTCCTACATTTTTTTTTTCTCAAGGAGACTCGAAAATAACAATTGGTCATCAGGGACCCGGATCAGTTGCCTCCTTCCATGGGCCAATCTACCTGTCTTCACGAAAAGGGAAGCTGACACGTGTCTTTAGAGTTTTCCATGCCGTGTTTTCATTCTGAAACAAAAGTGGTGAGCCTAACATTGTGGACAAATTTGTGATGAATTCTTTTACTAACTGTTCGTTCTAATTTCATTATTTCTTCCATTAGTTTATTTTCTTTTTCAATGAAAACGCATGTACTGGTGACTTTAAAAACAGAGGACCGTCACCTGCTCTCAAATTCATTTCTTGGTCACCTCCAATCAAATTTAGTTTCTTGTTTCAGCATATGAATGTTAAGAACATAATTACTTCGATTTACGATCCAACATGCACTAAAATTAAGGTTTATTAAATGGAACACCAAACTCAATATAAAAAACTAACTAAAAGAAGTTATATTAAATAATATTATTACCAAAACGATAAGTGCACTACTGGAAACTTAGTAAAAGGACAAGCACTGTATGAGTAAATCTCATCGAACCCTATTTCATCAACATACTTATTGTAAAGGTCATAGGCATCTTGCTCACTCTTAAAAACCACGGCAACCGCATTTCACATGACCCAGAAATTTAAAAGGATCAAATCAGCCCAATTAAATCATATTTCCAGTGTATATCAATGAAAATGAGAGACGAATCAAGAACTTCTGCTCATACATCATACTCATACAAATGAATGGAATTCTACTTCTGTTCATTGACTTACTTCCTTGGTTAGCAAGATTTTGGGCCACTAGAGAAAGGTTAAAACATAGCTCCTAAAAATTTCATTAAAGCATGAGCGTAACACATGTCGGCATGAACTCTTGACAATCTCTTCACTACTCCGAGATAAATTTTAGCTGGCCCGAGATGTAGGGTTGATAATTTCTAAGAATTTGACTCTCCTACAACCTCGGATTCTTGTTCCAGAATCTCGTCCACGAATTTCACATGTCCAAACAATGCTGTTGTATGTAATGGAGTCTCACTTTAAAACCACACCATAATTGCTATCAAGAATTAGTCGATTGTCTTTGAGCAAATCGAGCAAAGAAGTCACATTTCCTTCGGCTGCCGCGCTCCATAAAGCCCCCTCTCCATTTTCACTCCGAAACGAATCCGAGCTTTCACAATTCCGTTTTGCTTTTAGCATTTGGCCGACGGCTGCGAAAGTCAACCCCTTGTGAATCGAACATCAACAAACCATCTTTTTGTTGACATTTCAAATATCTTTTAAAAAAATTTGTTGACCAAGTCATCAGCCCAAAAACAGCAGGACCTGATTTATTCATAAGCGGGCACAAATGAATGTGGTTTTGATTGTTGTACATCATGCATACTGCTATGCTATTACCGGAGAAAACATACACTATCAAAAGTAATGTATATACTGATTTGTACATTTGCTTGTCTTTTGGTATGGGATGTATAAGCTTCTATGATGCATGGAACTCATCTTTTAGTTTAATGTGGGGCTGCATTATCATTAACAATACCAAGTGTGTTTAAAAGTTATGTCTATGCCGATTCCTACGCGGTTTGCGGCTCAGTTTCTGGATCCGACATCGACTGTGTGTGCTTATGAGCATGACAATTGATTTCATAAGGTCTTGGAGTAGATGAATTGATGCTATTTCGTCTACTGGCATGCTTCGTTTGTGGCTAAAAGGTAAAGAGAACCACCGGCACTTATTATGGAACACTGGATCAAGAGAATCGGCTTGGCGGATCGGCAGGCCCAAAAGATATGTCCATGCTCTCCGAGGTCGGGCCTGCACATGAATTTTGAACTGTCGGGGCCGGGTCCATTTGATAGACAATTTCAATTCGGGTTGGCCGGGCAAAAACACTCTCTTTGGCCCAATAGGTAAATCGCGATTCCAACTAGTGCGAAGGCACGACATGGCTGAAGCGCGCATATAGAAACAAACTCCTTCCGTTCCGCGGGCCAATCTTCTGTCTACTGGGAAGGGGACATTCACACCTGTCTCCAGATTTTCTGTGTGCGCCCCTTTGACTTCGAAATACAAGTGGTGACTTTTTCTTGGCAGAGGATTGCTATAATGTGTTGCTTATTTTAATGAATTGATGCATATATGCTTTGCATTCCAAATTAGTATAATACCTGCTCTTGAATTTCATTTCTCAATCACATTCAATCAAATTTAATTTCTTATTTCAGCATTTGACGTGAATGCATAATCTCTTCCATTTAATAGTGTCTTGAAAATTGGTGGACCATCACCTGCTCTTGAATTTCATTTCTTGATCACATTGAATCAAATTTAATTTCTTATTTTCGCATATTACGTTAAAGCGTAATCTCTTCCGTTAACTATCCAACTTGTGCTAAAAATTAAGGTTCATTAACTGAAACATTTAGAGAGTCCTGTGCATAACATTCTCTGTAAAAGGGTAAGCACCATATGAACAAATTCCAACGCACCTTACTTGTTTCGGCTTATTTATTGTGAAAAAAGCAGGCATCTTGCTCACTCTAGAACACCATGCCTACCGTCGATACGTACATCATGTCCTAGAAATTTAACAGTGGTCAAAATAAGCTGACTTGAATCACATTTCAAAAGTGCACCACAAAAAATGAGAGACGAGTCAAGAATTTATGCTCCAATAAATAGAAATTCAAAAGGAAACATAAAATTGGAAACTCGCGGGAGTACAAGTATAGGCGGGTTAGAGAAGAAGACGACGTCCGAAACCCTTCCGCTTCTATTAAGATACTGGGGCCACTGGAGAAAGGTTAAAACATAAGGCCTACGAAATTCATTAAAGCCCAAATACGGAGCTCGCATATTTTTCACCGCCACAGCAAGTTCCCTCTCTCGAAGCTTTCATCAGACACGCGTCAGCTGATCCATGTCCGTGGATTGGACGAGTGTTCAGGATTCTCTCGGACGCGGATGTGGTTTAGTATGCCATTTTCTTTCAAAACAGGTCGTGCAGAATAAGCCCTTTGTTATTGGTGGGTTGGAATTAATAAATAGATTTCCATATTTACATTGAATATAGAGGGTAAATGTCTCCGTATAACTGAATTTAAGGTGCCGAGAATTTCATGAATCTATGAAAGAAATAAATTCTCATTACCTGAAAACTAGAATGATATCAATTTTTAAGTGAGAAAGCCGGCTATATTTTTGCAATATTTTATGCAAATAGGCTATTGAGACTTTTATCTCCCACAAATGTATGCTTGCCCTTCTATACTTGCCTAACTGCCGTTTCCTCAAAATTACCGAATTACCTCATCAATGGAAGATTCTTATAGAGTAGGTTCTAGTTAATTTAGCTATCAATTTTTTCCTTTATATAGACATTTATAAGATCTTATAATGTTCAAAGTGAAGAAATATTAGCAGCTTTAACAATCGTAAATGTTTGATGGGATATATTCACTGAAAGTTTTAAACTTATCACGGAAATTTAATTGAGTCCTAAAATTTATAGAAAGTGCAAGTTAGGGGCAATAGACATTGGATTGTGCTTCAAAGGAGATAGTTTAAGTTTGTGAGTGAAATTGGAGTCTTTTTTACACTTGAGAATTGTTTGTTCTGAGCGATTGTAATTTCCTCTTATTGATTATGAAAAAACAACTTGTCGATTTCTCTTCATGGATTAGACATGGTCGGCCGAACTACATAAAACATTTATGTCAAGTTTATTTTCTGCTTTTATTTCTCGCTTGATTGTTTGCATTTATTTCCCACTTCGGCCATTTCACATGACATTAGCATTTAAAACGGATTTTTCCTTTTTATTACCCAAAACTAGCAAATCCCGCCCAAGTTTTCCATCTAACCGACACATGTCCTCTCCCATCAATAATTAGGAAAAAAGATTATTAACTAAGTTCATTTGTAAATGAGGATATATGACAAAAATAAAATTAAATATTGCGATGATCTCACTTTTCTTATCGCTGGACGTGAACCTGATGACATCTCAATTTATATTTGCTTGATTTGATAAAATAGGCATAAACAATACTAATAACCTCACTCCATTTCTTGAGGGAGGACACACAAAAAAACTGTCGAATCCCCAAGCAGTAAGCACCGCCACTGACCGACCAAAAAAAAAACAAGAAGCACCGCCACTGCTAGTGACGCGATCCTTTACTCTCTTTTATTTTATATGTCGCGATCCTTTGCTGAATTGGCCATTTTCTAAAGGTCTATTTACTTAGAAAGAATGGAGAATTGTCTATCTCATGTGTCAGCAGAGATCCAAGAGCTCAGCAAAATTTTATTTGTTTACCAACTGACGGATGGCTACCCTTGCAAGACTGACATTAGCTGTGTTAGCGTTTGCCAGAAAATTGTACAACGGACTTACAGTTGCGAATTCGCAACGAAATTAGTACGGGGGATACACCGTTAAAACAACAGGAGAGTACTTTTAGGTTATGGCGCAAAACGAAATATCATCAATGGTGCAGAATTGGATAAATCATAGTGCTCCATAGTTTTGCATTATGGAGAGAGTGACGAGGTTCGGTGAACAATTGGTGTTTTTGAAAAGTCTTTGGGGAAGTATTGACGTGAATACCAGTTTAATGGTCATCCTAAATAATGCCCACTACAGAACATGGAAAGGCAAGATGCTTGATCTGCTTTTATCGCAAGGAAATGCATGGTCCCATAGCAAGCGACGAGGCTAAGCCTGATTACACAGATCGACAAGCATTGTTCTTCCTTGGTTTGCTTCCAGATAGTTATGGGATGGTGGTGACAACTCTCATCCCATCAGCATCTAGATGAAAAGAAAAGTTGGATGCTCCAAAATCTGGCTTGCTCAAATATGAGATTCGGAAGAAAGGCGTGGGACTCCATTCAACCACAACTTGTCTCAAAACTTAGAGAAAGGATTTGATCTCGAGACTTCTACAACCGTGATAGAACCAAGTCAAGAAAAGGCATAATTGTGGAAACTATGGTAAGCCTGGCCACATGAAGAAAGAGTATCGATCCTCAAAAAGAAGAAAGTAAAAGTAAATGCCAAGCATGAGGAGAATGACACAACCGAGGTAAGTTCCCAAGAAGACTTGTTTGGTTTGTCTACCTGAGATAATATTTGTGTTGATTTCTCTGTGAAGATGGATCAATATGATGTTGCGAAAATTGTGCGGATTGGTGATGTTTGTGTTCAAATTAGCTTGGGCTAGAAACTAATGCTCGAGCATGGGAGGGCATACTGTGGACCTTCGGTTGAACTCGAATTGTACCAGAAAATTAGACAATGACGAATTGGATAGTCGGTTTTTGAATGGGACTTAGAAGCTTGTCGAGTTGTTGCCCAATATAGCAATGAGGAGGAGTTAAGCTCTTTACCGCACAAGAGCTAAGGTCTGCGAGGACCATATTCATGTCGTGGGGGAAGTAGTAACGCCTGATCTATGGCACAAGAGACTCGATCATATGAGGGAGAAAGGCCTCCAAATTATTGCAAAGAAGGAACTCATCTCAAATGTAAAAGGATAATTAGGAATGCCAGATGAAAGTTATAATTGATTGGGTAGATCACAAACAAATAGAAAATTTACTGTTAACGGAGGTAGATTACTATTTTCCATGGAATAGTACAAGCTATAGGACCTATATCACGAAGACAAACTGGAGATTATGTCCTTTAAGGAAAAGTTACGAAAGGATATCTAACTAGTAAATTACTAATAATGAGGACAACAACGAAAGTTAAAGGAAAGTTACGATGAACGAAGTAATTTGCTACCGAACAGGGGAGGGAAACTTACCGTTGAGGAAGTTGACTATGTTTAGGGGAAATTTAAGAATGATAGGAACACAAATTTTACGAGAAAATGAGGATAATTACCATTGCTTGGGGATAATTACGATGAGTCTAGAACTATATAAAAAAAAAATTACCATAATTGGAAGAACGTTAAGATGTACAAAAGGAAATTAGGATCAATGAGGTAATTTACTATAAATAGGAGAAAAAAACTTGCGAAGTCCATGAGTAGGTTATGTGGAAAGAATCATAATACTCCCTAACAAATTACGACGTATATATCGAAATTGCCCTAAAGAAACAAACTTGCAGCAACCTTCAAAGACCGTAAATATTTCATTGTTGGTAATCGATTAAATTAATCCACTTGTTTATTTATTTGTTTATTTGACCTTAATAGGTGAAGACAACGGGATACGGATTCATAAATATAGCTTGCTTGCGTATGTATCAGAGCTGCTTGCTATTTTTTCCTGATTTGAAGAAAACCCAAAAGCTATTTATAAGAAGTATGTCTGGCAATTTGTCTCTACTAATTCTTGAGAAGTGACCTTTGAGTAAGTACATGCGTGTGTGGCTATATATATATATATATATATATATATATATGAATATTACTAGTTTTGTGATGTTGACGTGTATTCCTCATTAAGCTTATCAATAGATCATGGACTAATTTGATTCCCAATAAGTGAATATTATTAGTTATGGGATGTTGACATGTATTCCTCATTAATCCTAATCAACAGATCATAGACTAATTCATTTAATTCCCAGAAATGTTCCCTGTTCATCTGTTCCTCAATTGGGGAACAATTAATTGAGCTAGCTAGGTTTTGCCACCATTTTGCTCATGAAACATTTCCTCTTTTTATTAGTTGCCTCGCTTCTTGTTTTGGCACTGGTGCAATGTAATAAATTTACGTTCTCTACATGAACCATGGACCTTATCACCAAATTAGCAATTACACGATAGTGGCTATATATACATATACATATATATAATTGATGATTGTATATGCTGGTTAGTTGATGAATGCTGTTGAAATGTTAGCTTGTCGTCCAACGTGGCACTCGATGCCTACCTAAAGTGAACAAAACCAATGATCTTTCATGGATCGCATCATCCAATGGCCTTCAAGTAGAACAAAACTATCATGTAGATTATTTGATTTGCTAAGTTGCTTTTGCTGGTGGAACAGTCAATTCTTTTGAGTTTCATTCCTAACATGATGTAGTCAAGATGACGTCAAGTCGAGCAAAGAAGTTGCATCTTTTTCAGCCGCTGCTTTGTAAAGCCACCTCTCTATTTCACCCAAAACCATCGTTTTGTTGGCAATGGAAATTCTTTAAATTTATTGACCACTTCATTAGCCCACAGAAACAATATGACATTATTCGCCAATATATCAGCACAAATTAATGTAGTTTTGATTGGCGTATATCATGAATAGATAAAAGCTTATTCAGTGTAGTTAACAAGCATGCTATTACTGATGAAATTATATATATTTAAAAGTTACGTATATGTTAGATTTGTATACTACTTGTGGCTTGGTATGGATGGATAAGCTTCTATATTCAATAAAATACATCTTTTGGTTTATCATCATGCTCCTTCATTGGTAACGATACCAACATGTGAACTAATTTTATAAGGTTTCCAAGGAGATAAATTGACTTTATTTCGTCTACTTGCATGCTTCGCCCGTGGGCCAAAACAAAGTTAATTATTATGGATTATTATTGGGTCAGAGGATTGCCTTGGCGGCTTGACAGGCCCAACAGACATGCCCATGCTCTCCGAGTATCGGGCCTGCATGTGAATTTTGAACCCGTGAGAAGAGAACAATACAGTTAAAAGAGTTGGAGTTCATGCTGGTGTCGCAGAGAATGTAGCCCCCCTCTATATGGTCAACCAAAGAATTCCCTCTGTGTTCGACTACAAGTTGCAGTAATTGAAGTCGCATCTCCTTCGATTTCTGCTTTGTACGGCCTCCTCTTCATTTTTGCTTCTTAAGCTTCGAAGGAATCAGGCTTCGTAGTTGCGTTTTGCAGGTCGCATTCGGCTTTAAGATGGCTGCAAAAGCCAATTCCTTCTAAATCGAACATTAACATCCTTAACAAGAAGCATCGTCCTGTTGACATTGGAAAATTTCTAAATTGTTGACCAGAGTCATAAGCCCAAAATAATAATAACAATAATAATAAGATGCGATTAGTTTGTATATTGGCGCAAATGAATGTAGTTTTGAGTGGGGTATATCCTATGTGGATAAAATTCTATGCATTTTAGTCTACAAGCACATGGCTATACCACTAAAAATAATTTTTCCCCTAAAAAAAAAAAATATACTTAAAAGTGATATCTGTGCTGATTTTTTCTAGCATCCTTTGGTTCATGGATTACAGTTCTTAATGAGAAATTATGATACATGAGTGTAGTATATACACTAAATTGAATTTTCGTACATAATTAATGTGATGAGTTCCACTTGAATTTTGCTCCACCGGACCTAATAGCTCAATTGAACTTAGTGAACGTATTAGCTACTCGAAATATCTGCTCGTCGATGGTCATGTTGCAATTATTTAACGTCCTTGCAATTCAATTATTTATCCATCACGTGATGTTTGTACTTGATGGGATTTATAGTTCATCTTTATCATTTCGTACATAATGGACTTGTCAATTCATTCCAACTTTTCCAAAACCCAATGAATATATGTGGCCCCTTCCTTCATTATTTGTGTATCTCCTCCACTTTTGCACAGAGACAAATACGAATCACATGTCTATGTCGGTTTTATCCATCACGTGATGTTTGTACTGGATGGAATTTATCGTTCATCTTTATCATTTTGTACATAGTGGACTTGTCAATTCACTCCAACTTTTCCAAAACTCAATGAATATATGTGGCTCCTTCCTTCATTATTTGTGTACCTCCTCCACTTTTGCGCAGAGCCAAGTATGAATCACATGTCTATGTCGGTATAGCTGCATATCACTAGTTGAGGAGAGAGTTGGCCCCAAAACGCGTGAAGTACAAATAGTCATAGAGTACTTATCATCATGTGATGTTAGTACTATATCGATGTGGGATTCTAATCTTTTCATGGTACATGATTTTTTAAAAGTAAATCAAAGCACATTTTACTTGATGAATGGTCATATATCATATAGGATGTAACTTTTATATGAGTAAACTTATTATTTCACTAAATGGTGCAATTTATGACAAAAAGAAACACTAATCAATTTTGAAGCATATTACTTTAGATTAAAAAAATACAATCACATATAGACTTTCATAAATGGATTTGAAACAATGTGTCCAATTGTTATGGATTTTTATTTGAAAAGTAGAAAATATAACTCTTTTATTTCCAAAATGCAAAATAATTGATTTTATATTAACGTTATAATAAGAAAAAAAAAACTAACATTAAAAGATAGTAGTACATGAAGTATGATAAAATTATCCAAAAAGAATAGATTAATGAAATCAAATTAGAAACAAGATGGATAATGAAAGTTGACTAAAATAAAAACATATAAAAAGAAGAAAGAGAAACGGAACTTTATATGGAATAAGACTAGTAAGACTCCTTTTTTTTTTTTTGCTTTACTTGGTATGGTATGGAATAGCTAGAGCAAATGACGATAAATTTTAAAGAAATAAAATTAGTAAATCAATCTAATAATTAAACTATCTAAGCCGTGTTGGAACAAAGTATGATGAGCTAAGAGCACCTTCATTCCTATCTATGTACATACCTGGGTAAAAGAATCTGAAAAGACCCTTCCTTCTGGTAGATTGCAAGGAGAAATATGTGAGGTAGTAGTAAGTCCGGCCTTTATGCTCTCTCTTTTAACATAGTTTTCCATTGAAGCAGTTGTAAATTGCAAATTGCTTCATCAATCGTATAATATTATAAACTTGACATTCAAGTACGTAGATGCTAAGAGTAAATGACATGGAACTAACTAGCTGGCTGGTCCATCGGTGATGGGGTGCTGTTGAGATAATGTAGCTTGTTTGGTAGGTATAATATCTACTGCTGAAGTAGTGATGTCTTGCCACGAATCTCCTTAACGTTATATGCATATGTCAACAGTACATACTTCCTAGAACTCAGGTATAGAGGTAATTGTGCAGGTAAGCTTGAAATGTCAATTTGGAAAAGAAATCAAAGATTGACACTCAGCTTTGCTTCTCACGCATAGGGCGTTGTGATGCTTCCAATCATATATCTTGACTTTAGGTCTTCTAGGATCTCAACGGTGCTTGTTTCTTATATTTGTCAAGTTATATTTGGTGGTTGGTGCTTGGTGCTTGGTGCTACTAGAGGGTGAGAAGAAAAGAGAACATATGAGTGCTTCTTTTGCAATTAGTAAAGAGCACTGAAAATTGCTGTTATTTGTGCCGAAGGCCTCTCTTGTTCACCTCTTGTTTATGTTTGTATGAGGTACTCTGCTCTGTCATGCAATAGATGACATATCTGAATTCTGGACTATGCCATCTGAGAGATCTTGGATTGGGCAGGCTTATCCTCTTGTCGGTATTCCTCATGCTGGGATGCCTCTGCCCCTTGACCTGGCAGGGGCAGATGGGCCTGTTTATGTACAATACTTAGCAGTATCACGGGATTTTGAGACGAAGATAAGCATGTGCTAAGCTTGAAAAGCAGCCGATCAAAGTTAGAAGGGTGAATTGCCCTTTTCATACTTGTTGATTTTGGAAGTTCCTTCTGGCCTTTGCCAGTTAACAAAAATTAATTATAAAGCTCTCTTTTTTTTCCCGGTTTGAAGATTCCGCTCGTGTTTGCTTCCTTAGCCACGTGCTATCCTGTCATAAGATGCCATTTTTAGGACATTCTATTTGTTGGGAAATAGTCCGACTGCATACTTCATCTTCGTTACAGCTTTTGCGGCTACCTCGGCAGTTAATTGACTGGGGATAAACTTAACTGATATCTTTGCTTTGCTTGTTCTCTGATATGGTGTCATTCCTTTCTCTTGTCTTGGTTTAATTGGATCTATAGCCGTATATTCATGAGACGCGGCACCAGCATGCCGTGAGAAGAGTCGGGAAGTAGAGGGCGGTTTCTTCAAGTAAAATCAAGGCTTCGAATGATGTAGCCGAAGAGAAGGGAACAAACTTGGTCAGGCTCTGTCTTCCTAATCTGCCAGTTCACTGGGCTATGAACCTTTGGCACCTGACTTCTCTGAAACCTGGAATTCATCTAGTAAACACATGGTAGGAAGGAAGGCCGCAAGAAGGGTGTCAACGCTTCAATTTGATTTGGATTTTCAGCAAATCCGAACTGAACTAACCATTAAGGTTAGCGGCTGAACCGAACTGAACTACGACCCAAACTAAATACGACCCGAACAAAAACCTAGTTCAGCTCGATTTGCTTATTTGGTTTTTCTTCAACTTTTTTTTTTTATGAGAAAAATGCCTTATTCTTTTTTTCTAATTTACTTGTCTTGTGTTTGCTTTACTTTTATTTTGGTGGGGGCAAGGCATTAGACTAGTCTGGTCTAGAAAAAATAGAGTAAAAGAACAGCTAAAGTAATGCACATAATTATGACCAAAATCAAAGGGTAAAAGATTGGGTGGTTATTTAATGAGTGCGTAATATGTATCGTAAGAGCAATCTAGGAGAGTTAAAAATAAGAGGGAAGACACTTTATCATTTAGGTAACTCAATTCGCTTGCAATTGCTTTTATTGGTGGGCCCGTCAACTCTTGAGTTTCATTCTTAATATGATGTAGTCGAGATGGTGCCGGATCGAGCAAAGAAAATGCATCTCCTTGAGCTACTGATTTCTAAAGCCACCTCTCTGTTTCACTCCGAAGTAAATCCAAGCTTCATAATTGCATTTTGCTTTTAGAATTTGACTTTAAGACCGCGACGAGAGCCAACTCCTTCCGAATCGAACATCAACATCCTCAAATACGAACCATCGTTTCGTTGACCATTGCAAATTCTTTAAATTTGTTGACCATGCCATTAGCCCGCGAAACCAATGACATTATTACTTCATATATGGGCATAAATTAATGTAGTTTTAATTGGTGAATATCATGTGTAGATAAAAGCTTATGCAGTTTAGTTCACAGGGATGCTGTTACAAGTGAAAACATATATATTAAAAGTTATGTATGTGTTAGATTCGTACGCCGCTTGTGCTTGATATGGACATGCAAGCTTCTACATTTAATATAATATGTCTTTTAACCTATTGTTGTGCTCTATCATTGGTAACGATACCAAGTGTATTTAAAAGTTATGTCTATACTTACTCATTCGAGGTTCGCAGCTAGATTTTCTGGATCCGACATCGGTTGTTCGTACTTATAAGCATGTGAACTAATTTTAAAAAGGTTTAGGAGGAGATAAACTAACGTTATTTCGTCTACAGGCATGGTCAACCAAAGAATTTCCTCCATGTTCGCTCACAAGTTGCAATTGAAGCGCATCTCCTTCGATTTCTGCTTCGTAATGCCTCCTCTTCATTTTCGCTTCTTAAGCTTCGAAGGAATTAGGCTTAGTAGTGGCGCTTCGCTGGTCGCATTTGGCTTTAAGATGGCTAAGAAAGCCAATCCCTTCTTCTGAATCGAACATTAACATCCTTAACAAAAAGCATCATCCTCTTGACATTGGAAATTTTTCTAAATCGTTGACCAAATCATAAGCCCAAAAAAATAATAACAATAATAATAATAATAATTTTATGACAAGTGTAATTCATACATCTTTGCAAATGCATGTAGTTTTGAGTGGGGTATATCATGTGTAGATAAAAGTAGTCTACAAGCATGCGGTTACCAATAAAAATAAAATTTATATATACATAGTGTGTGTATATATATATATATATAAGTTATGTATGTGCTGATTTTTTTCTAGCATCCTTTGGCTCATGATTACTGCTCTTAATGAGAAATTATTTTACATGGGAGTAGTATATATACAAAACTGAATTTTGGTACAGAGATAATGATAAGTTCCACGTGAATCTTGCTCCATTAGATCTGATAGCCCGATTGAACTTAGTGAACGTGTTAGCTACTTGAAATACTTGCTCATTGCTAGTCAATGTTGCTTTTATTTATTGTCCTTGGAATTCAATTATTTATCCATCATGTAATGTTTGCACTTGTTCGTGGAATTTCTGGTTCACCTTTATCAAGAATCTTTGTTACGATTCTAACAATTTATTCATGTTTATCTTTAATTGTGTTTCTTTTGCAATTAGCAAAGAGTACTAAAAATTGCTATTATCTTTGATGAAGGTCTCTCTTGTTCGCCCCTTGTTTATGTTGTATGAGGTGCTCTGTCACACAATAGGTAACATATCTGAATTCTGCATTGTACCATCTGAGAGATCATATATTGGGCAGGCTTATTCTCTTGTTGGTATTCTTCATGCTAGGATGCTTCTGCCTCTTAACCTGGCAGTGGCAGGAGGGCCTGTTCATGTAAATGCTAGGCAGTATCACGAGATTTAGAGACGAAGACAAGCACATGCTAAGCTTGAAAAGCAAACATCAAAGTTAGAAAAGTGAATTGCCTCTTTTATGCATGTTGATTTGGAATCTCCTTCTGGACTTTGCCAATTATAAAAATTAAATATAAAGTTTTTTTTTTTTTTTTTTAATTTGAAGCTATTCTGCTCGTGTTTGTTTCCTTAGCCACATGCTAGACTGTCATTAAATGCTATTTTTAGGAAATTCTATTTTGTGGGAAATAGTCTGACTGCATACTTCATCTTCGTTACAGCTTTTGCAGCTATAATAGCGTTTAATTCATTGGGGATAAACTCAGTTGTTATCTTTTCTTTGCCCGTTCTCTGATATGGTGTCGTTCCTTTCTCTTGTCTTGGTTTAATTGGATCTATAGCCGTATCTTCATGAGTCGCGGCACCAGCATGCCATGAGAAGAGTCAGGGGAAGTGGAGGGCGGAATCCAAGTAATCTTAAGGCTTCGAACGATGCAGCTGAAAGGAAGGGCAAAAACTCCATTACGACTCTGTCTTCCGATTCTGCCAGTTCATTGGCCTCTGAACCTTCGGCCCCTAACTCCTCGGAAACCTGGAATTCATCTAGTAATCACATGGCAAGAAGGTCGCAAGTAGGGGTGTCAATAATTCGATTCGTTTCGAGTTTTTCGGAAATCCAAACCGAACCAAACCATTAGAATGAGCAGCTAAATCGAACCAAATCGTGACTTGAACTGAATATGACCCGAACGAAAACCTAGTTTGGTTCAATTCACTTATTTGATTTTCTCTTCTTCTCTTTCCAGCAGGAAAAACGCCTTTCTTTTTTCCTAATTTACTTTTCTTGTGTTCGTTTTGTTTTCATTTGGGTGGAGGCAAGGGACTAGACTAATCTGGTCTAGATAAAATAGAATTAAAGGACAGTTGAAGAGATTTACATAATTATGACCAGAATCAAAGGGAAAAAAATTGGATGGTTATTCAATGAGTGTGTAATATGTATTGTAAAAGCAATTTGGGAGAGTTAAAAATAAGAGGATAGACACTTTATCATTTAGATAACTCAATTCACTTGCAATTGCCTTTGTTGGTGGCCTTGTCAGTTCTTTTGAGTTTTGTTCTTAACATGTAGTCGAGATGGTGCCACATTGAGCAAAGACATTGCATCTCCTTCAACTACTACTTTGTAAAGCCACCTCTCTATTTCACCCCAATATGAATCCAAGCTTCGTAATTGCATTATGCTTTCAGAATTTGGCTCCAAGATGGCCACGAAAGTCAACTCCTTCCGAACGAACATCAACATCCTTAACAAAACCTTTGTTTTGTTGACCATCGGAAATTCTTTAAATTTGTTGACCATGCCATTAACCCGCGAAACCGATGACATTATTACTTCATATATGGACATGGACTAATATAGTTTTGATTGGTGTATATCATGTATAGGTAAAAGTTTATGCATTTTAGTCCACAGGAATGTTGTTACCAATAAGAATATATATATATATATATATTTAAAAGATACATATGTGTTAGATTCATTGGACATATAAGCTTATGCATTCAATTTAATATGTCCTTTAGCCTATCGTGGTGCTGTCATTGTAAAGATACCAAAGTGTATTTAAAATTTATGTCTGTGCTGATATATATGGGGTTTGTGGCTTGGTTTCTGGATCCGATATCGATTTCGTGTACTTATAAGATGTCCATTCTCTCCGAGGATCAGGCTTTTGCATGAATTTTGAACCCAAGAGAACATTACCGCTAAAAGAGTGGAGTTCGCATTGGTGTCTCAGGGAATATAGCTCCCCAATATGGTCAACGAAAGAGTTTCCTCTATGGTCGCCCACAAGTTGCAGTATTCGAAGTCGCGTCTCCTTTGGTTTCTGCTTTGTAAAGCCTCCTCTTCGTTTTCGCTTCTCAAGCTTCCATCTTCGAAGGGGGAGGTTGGGGGTTCAAATCCCCACCTTCTCAGGGGGGATTGGGGTGGGGGACGATTTCATTTCAGGAGTGGGTTTCGACTCCCATGTCCTGCAAGGAGGCAGGGCAAAAGTCTGAGAGTGAGTGTTAGAATAGGATTAGCGTAGGACTGACCAAAAAAAAAAAAAAAAGCTTCCAAGGAATCGGGCTCCATAAATGCGTTTGCAAGTAGCATTTGGCTTTAAGATGGCTGCAAAAGACAATTCCTTCTTCTAAATTGAACATTAACATCCTTAACAAGAAGCATCATCCTGTTTTTTTTTTTTGGTCGATAGAAGCATCATCCCGTTGACATTGTAAATTTTTCTAAATCATTGACCAAGTCATAAGCCCAAAAAGAAAATGACAATAATAATAATAATAATAATGATGATGATGATGATGATGATGATGATGATGATGATGATGATGATGATGATAATATGATAAGATTAATTCATATATCGGCGCAAATGAATGTAGTTTTGAGTGGGGCATATGATGCGGAGATAACAATATATGCATTTTAGTCTACAAGCATGCGGTCGCTAGTAAAAGTAAAGTTTTACCTTCAAAAAAATGAATGTTTTTAAAAGTTATGTATGTGCTGATTTTTTCTAGCATCCTTTGGCTCATGGATTACTGTTCTTAATGAGAAATTATCATTCATGAGAGTAGTATATATACTAAACTGAATTTTGATATGGATATAATGATGAGTTCCATGTGAATCTTGCTCCACCAGATCTAATAGCTCGATTGAACTTGATGAGCATATTGGCTACTTGAAGTGCCTGCTCATTGCTATGCTGCTTTTATTTATCGTCATTGGAATTCAATTAATTATCCATCATGTGATGTTTGTACTAGTTTGTGGAATATGTGGTTCATCTTTATCATTTCGCACACAGTGGAACTTTCCTGGACGCTCCAACTTTTCCAAACCTAATAATATATGTGGCCCATTCCTCCATTATTTGTGTACCTCCTCCACTTTTTTGTGGGACCATAGACTATGGTTGGCAAATAACTTAGGAAATTAGAGCGCTTGAGGATGTAACTCAACTAATATCAAACTACTAAATGATTCAATCTGTCAAATCGATACTTTAAAAGCTCAATTGTTTAGTGATAACGCTATTAAGAACTAACTCAACATTTACTCCTGGTTCGTGATAGACATGTATGAATTATATGCCCGTGTCGGTATAGCTGCACATCACTAATCCTGGAGAGATCTAACCCCAAAACACACGAAGGATGAGGCGTGTCATTTGCGTTGCATTGCTTGACCTTGACTTGTTCACGCTCTCACCCACGGCCATTTAAAATGTCTTATAAACAAGATTTTTATTTTTCGTTTAAGAATTTTTTTTTTTTTGGCCAATGTTGGCAATTGGAATGTTGCAAAAATCGGTATTAATTTTGATTTATCTTTTCGATACCTATAAAATGTCTTAAAATATAAGTTTCATTCTTCATTTTCATTTCGATATTCTACTAGATTCTTTTTTATATTTTAATTTAGCTTAAGCCATTAAGTCACTGATATGTTACAAGGTAGTTAAAAGTAATTTACACAACTATCTAATTATATGGACATATGGTGATAATTAACTAAGTGACACTTTTAATCAACCAAATGCAATCTAGTATTATTCAAAATGTGGGTATAAGCCTAATTTGAAGCTGTAGGATTTAAATCAATTTATGGCAAGTCTAATAAAATGGCGATTGCAATAACAAACCAATAATTGTTCTCTAGTTTTCGCTCAACCACAAAGTGATAAAACTTCCACTAAACAAATTTTTCAAGATGGATTGGGGGTGAATGCGTGTTTACAAGACATGCCAACTTTTGAGACCAAAATATGACATAGAAAATATTACTTCGACGTAAATGATAGGGAAACTAAAGTACGTGAAAGGTAAAGTGCAAAGATTGAAATTGAAGGAAATCAAAAGGAAAGTTCTGGAATCAAAGGAAATCAAAAGAAAATTAGAGTGATGACCACTAAAATTAAAATGAGAGTGCAAACACGGAAAAAGAAATCACTAAGAAACTTCACCGAAATTGAAAGATCCGCAAAGTTACAAGCATATTGATGCTAAATTGCAAACATTGAAATGAAAGCTACACTGTCATTCTCAATGCACATGAAGAATAACAAATTCTAAATCTAAAACTGAAATTGAAAGACGTTAGTTCAACATAGGAAATGCTCCGGAAGGAAATCCGGCGAAGTTTTGGCATAACTTGACGGACCCCTCTTTCTCTGAGTTCTTTTTATTTATACTCCCGGGATTTTGCTTGACGATTATTGGAATTGATGTGTGATCCCCTCTCTAATTTTTCCATATTTCCATGTTTATTTCCACGATTTTACTAAAATTATTTCCACGATTTTACTAACTCCCAAGATAATAATTGTGTGCTGCAATAAATTGCCATTTTATTCATGACAAAATCTAATTTTGCAACCACTTCAGCTCTTAACTCAAACAAGTCGAGGTACTCTTTCCTTAATTTGATCGAAATGATAACCAAAACACCTCAAATCAACATGAGGTCACACAGTCTTCAGACAAAATTAAACTAGATAAGCTCCACTTCGAAGTTCTAACACTTCAAACTTCTCTTTGCTCTCCTAACTCATAGAGATAATTGAATCACTCTACAGTATCCCAGACATAAATTTTCACCATCAACGGAAGCTAAATAATACTGCTGTAAAAATTCCTAAAAGAGGTAGTGTTGAAAATGTAAGAGTACCAATGAGAGTAATATGTTGAGAACTATCATTTATATTTCTTTGCTTTTACTATCACCTTATCTTACTACATTTCATATCATATTTTCCTCAATGAAATTGTTTCATCATTTTGATGGCATGCATCATGTGAATGATAAAGCTAGTTTTGATATTTAAAGTGAGCCAACCGACAATGACCTAGCTAGTCTTGGTCGTCTTCACCTTTTTATGGGAATAGGTTCACGCGTTATTAATTCATATTGAAAACCTCTCACTCAGTTCTGGCCCCACAGACCAACCTTTCTCTTTGGAGTCTTTTCCTTTTTGGTCTTACTCAATCTCTCACTATCGTGTATCATAAGTGCACAGTGTTGCTGTACGCGTAAAAAATTAGAAGAATTAGAAATTTTCGTAGCCTATTTTAGAATTAATTACAAATCCCATCCCCCAAGTTACTCTTTATGTCCTAACTCTAACATCTTTATATTTGTTTGTCATAATAATAAGGAAAAAAGTTACAAAAAAACCCAAATTAAGCTCACTGTGACACATTTACTCTCTTTGAAAGTTCCATTAGATGATTTTTCAATCAAACCAACTTCATTTTTATATCATTTAAGCCTCACGTGCGTCATATCAACATCGTTTACTTTTCGGCGTCTATGTAGGTAGATTTTTAGCAGTTTTCATTGATCGAACTTTGATGGGCAGTAAATGTATCACATAGTTATGAGTTTTCGGATTTTTGGTGTTACAAAAAAAATGTTTAAAACTTTACCAAAAAAAAAAAATGTTTAGAATATATGTGTCACAATAGACATAATTAGACGTTTGTTTGTGGCTTTTGCCCATATAATTTGGAAAAAGACAATAAGTTTTGTGGACCATACAGCCATTGTTGTCACACACCTTCTAAATACTGTTTACATATCTCTCCTCCTCGGCCACATAGTGTCTTGTTGTTACCCTCTAGTGACGCCAACCCCCTGTTGAAGCCACGATGATCACCGCCATCATCTATCTATCACCATGTAAGGATGAGCATGATTTCAGAGTCGAACAGAAATCAGAGAGTCGGATCTATGAGAACCGATCCGATTCTTGGTTTTAGAGCGAGAGAGTTCAATTTTCGGTTTCACTATTTTAAGAACTACCAATTCTCGATCTAGTTTGGTTTTATAGAAATCGAACCGAGAACTTGAACCGGGAAGGGAACCGGACCGGAAACCCTAAATCCCTAATTATATTCTCCCGTTCCCCAATTCAATTCCATTTCTCTCCACTTTCACCTCTGTCTCTCCTTGCACGACGTTGAGTCTGTGCGACTCTGCATCTCTTCTATGGCAATGAATGCATCTACTACTATTTCATAACAAAAGTTTTATTTGACACTTAGGGTCTGTTCGTTTCGCGGAAAATGGGCCATTTTCGGAAAATATTTTCCCAAAAGTTATTTTCTAGGAAAATGACAATATTTTCTGGTGTTCGGCTAAAACCTAAAAATGTTTCGGAAAACATTTTTCGGTGTTTGGTAAGGAAAATATTTTCCGCTCCCCAGATTGGCAAGCGCGAGCTTGAGATCAACGAGCTTGAGGTTCACCTGGTGACGGCTGACGACTAGCTAAGAAAGAAGAAGATGGGAAACAAAGAAAAGAAAAAAATAGAAAAAGAAAAAAATAGAAAAGAAAAAGGAAATTAAAAATAATTTGAAAAGTGAGCTCCAGCTGTTCTTGTTCCACTTCTCTCAGGTTGGGCCATGTGTGTATATATACATAAGGCTAACACTACTAAAAACTTTAAATTAATACATATATAATAAATTTATATCAAATTAATTTTTTATCACGAAAAATTCTAAACCGATATATTTATGATAAATTTGCTCAAAATTAAATTTTTTGACCACCAAAAACACAAGCCAGCATACTTGTGATAAATTCAGTCAAAACTAATCTTTTAATAGCCAAAAACTCAAAATCGGTATATTTGCGACAAATATACCCTCTGTTAAATTGAATTGATATGCTCGTCAAAAAAATATACCGATTCATCCAACTTAATAATTTGATAATAAAGTTCAAAGAAAATTAATAAAAAGTAAATTTATCATCAATGTACTAATTTGAGGTTTTTAGTAGTCAAAAAATTATTTTTAGATAAATTTATTATAGATGTATTAGTTTGGGAATTTTCAAGGTAAAAAATTAATTTTGGATAAATTTATTATACGTGTATTAATTTAAGATTTTTTGTGATATTTATCCTATGTGTTAAGCTGAATTTTTGCACGGAAAATAATGTGTTCCGTGCTGATCTCTCCCCCATCATATCCGAAGCCCGATTGAGCTTCAGCTACGGTAAATACTTGCTTCTTGCTGGTCACTATTGCTTTCATTTATCGTCCTTGTAACTGGTCATCCATCATGTGATGTCATTCGTGGAATTTGTGGTTGATCTTTATCATTTCCTACACGGTAGATTTGTCCAATTTCTCCAAACCTAATTAATATATGTGGCCCGTACCTCCATTATTTGTGTACCTCCTCCACTTTTATGTGGGGTCATCAATAATGGTAGAACAGATTTGATCCATTCAATCGATACTTTTAAAAGCTCGATTATTGAATGACGACATATCATTGTCATACTATCGAGGATTGGTTCTGACATCTATTCCCTGTTAGTGCATAGACATATCCATATCACATGCCTAGGTCGGTTCAGCATCACATCCACGAGCCATGCATGTCATTTGGCTTTGCATTGCGTGCCTTTGACTTGCTCCCGCTATCACCCACGCTCATGAAAATGTAAAAGAAGATCAAAGCAATGTCCCAAATATCATTAACTCAGGATGCGACGGAGGATCGACTTCCCCATCAAAAAGACAAAACGAATTCAGAGAACCAAAGATAGAGAATTGGTCTTGTAAAAGATGAACTTCTATGAGACTCAGAGAGCAACACAAATTACACAACGGATGTGTCTACTTTTTATGGGGACAATTGTCCAAAAGTCCCTAAACCTATCAAGCGGTTTTGCGCGTTCGATTCGATTAAACCTTTCAATCTTGCCGATTGAGTCAAATCTTTTGTCGGTTTGCCAATTGAGTCCATCCGCCAATTTTGGCGGAAAAATCTTGACGTGAACGCCGATGGTGCCACGTAGGATCACTGGCGCCGACGTGGACAATTTTAATAATATTTTAATATTTTTAAAAAAAATTGATTTTTTTAATATTTTCTATTTTTCCCTCTTTTTTTTTTTTTTTTGGGGCTTTCCCCTTCTCCTTTTCCGGTGGTCGGCCACCACGCCCACGGCCCAGCCCGGTGGGCCTCACCCGCCACGGGCGAGGCCGGCCGGGCGGCGGACGCGGGCGAGGCCGGCCCAGCCCGGCGGCGGGCCTCGCCTCGCGATCCGGCGAGGGGAGCCCTCGCGGGGCTCGCCCTCGCCCGGGCGAGCGTTGGCCTCGCCTCTAGCGAGCCTCGCCGGATCTGTGCAGGGCGAGGCCGACGCGCTCGCCCGGGCGGGGCGAGCCTCGCCGGATCCGGCGAGGCCCGAGCTAGCCTCGCCCGCCACGGGCGAGGCTCGGCCGGGTGATGGCGACGCCGGCGAGCCCGCCCGGCCCCGGCCGCCGGATATGGCGAGGGAGCCTCGCCGGGGCTCGCCCTCGCCCGGGCGGCGTCGGCCTCGCCCGGACCGGATCCGGCGAGGCGGCTAGAGGCGAGGCCGACGCTTGCCCGGGCGAGGGCGAGCCCGGCGAGGGCTCCCCTCGCCCAGATCTGGCGAGCCGGCCCTCGCCGGGCCGGCCGGCCTCGCCTGCGTCGTCGTTGCCGGCCGGCCTCGCCTGTGGCAAGCGAGCCCGGCCGGGCCGGCTATGGCCGGTGGCCGGCCGTCGCCCGTAGCCGATGGCCGGCCACCGGAAAAGGGCAAGGGGAAAGCCCAAAAAAAAAAAAAAAAGAGGGAAAAAAATAGAAAATATTAAAAAAAGCAATTTTTTAAAATATTAAAATATTATTAAAAATTGTCCACGTCGGCGCGGCGGTCCTACGTGGCACCGTCGGCGTCTCGTCAGCATTTTCCGGCCAAAATTGGCCAGGATGGACTCAATTGGAACCGACAAAAGGTTTAAATAGGACTCAATCGGCAAGATTGAAGGTTTAGGGATCGAATTAAAAAACTACAATAAGTTTAGGACTTTTTGGACAATTCTCCCACTTTTTATGTTATTGTTATCACCGGCATCGCTGCCGCTACTAAGTTACTTGTTCAAAAATATCTTATAAACTACACTTTTATGTTACATTCAAAGAATTGCTTGTGAAAATAGTTAACTTTCTTAGATTTTATTTTGCATTTGTATTGATACTACTAAATGATTCATTTCAAGATCACCCGTTAATCTAAAGTCTCATGTTTTATCAAAAATAATCTCGATTGCATAAATTTTTTTGTTTAATCTATTAGAGAATTTTGTGGGGGGTGGGGATGCCTGCATAGTTACGCGAGACAAGGGTGGGGATGGAAAATTTTCCAAGCGCGGATGTAGGGGCGGGACCGTGAACCCATCATGTCCCGCGCTATTGTCTTCTCTAGTCGATCAAATCAAATCGGTGTCCTTCGTCTATATATTCCGACATCATTTTATGATATAATTAAGAGACCTTGATAAATAGAAAGTGAGAGAAATGAATAGGACCTAGCAATGACCACCAAATAGACGCAATTGCTCAAAACAAATCAAGGCAAATCATCTGCATCACGCAAGTGTAGTTTTGGTGAATAAAAAATTGAGCGCAGCTTAGTAATGAATAATACTATTAAGATCTGAACCTAACCGTGACAAAAACGATAACTTTAACGACGGCAGACATTATTATGATTTTTATTAAAAAAAAAAATATGAAGTATTTCCCAAACGGAAACTAACATTCCGTTCGTTTCGCGGAAAATAATTTCCGAGAAAATGTTTCCCGGATTTTCCAAAATACCGTTTCAAGGAAAATGAATTCGCTCGAGCGAAAATGTTTTCTATCAAAGGAAAAAAGTCTTAAAGTAGGGAAAATGTTTTCCACTTTTGAAAAGTGGAAAACATTTTCCTCACTGATCTCTCTTATCTCATACCTCTACAAATCATGACTTCCTCCTCCCCTTTCTTTTTTTCTTCTTTTCTTTTTTCATTCGAATTCTTTTTTTAATTTTCTTTTTCTTTTTTTTAATTCGAATTATTTTTAATTTCCTTTTCTTTCATTTTTCTTTTTTTTTTTTCTTTTTTTTCTTTTTTCCTTTTTCTTTTTTTTTTTTTATTTCCCGTCTTCTTCTTTCTTGCTGATCGTCAAACCAAGTGAACCTCAAGCTCGTCGATCTCAAACTTGCGCTCGTCGATCTGGCGAGCCTAAGCTTGACGCTCGCGCTCGCCATTCTGGGGAGCGGAAAATATTTTCCTTACCGAACACCTAAAAATATTTTCCGAAACGTTTTCAGTTTTAAACACCGAAAATATTGTCGTTTTCCGGAAAATGACTTCCAGGAAAATATTTTCGAAAATGGGCCATTTTCCGTGAAACGAACGGACCTTAGTGAACGTGTTAGCTACTCGAAACACTTGTTCATGGCTGGCCTTTTATTTATAATCTTTGGAATTCAATTATTTATCCATGATGTGATGTTTGTGCCCGTTTGTGAAATTTATAGTTCATCTTTATCATTTCGTACACAGTTGATTGACAAGTCCACTCCAACTTTTGCAAACCTAATGAATAAATGCGCCCCCTTCTCCATCATTTGTGTACCTCATCCACTTTTCTGCGGGCCATCGACAGTGTTAGACAGATAACTCACAAAATCAAAACACTCGAGGATTTAACTCGGTTAATGTGAAAATACTAAATGATTCAATCGATCAAATTAATACTTTAAAAGCTCGATTGTTAAATGACGATGCTATTAAGAGCTGACTCAACATTTACCCCTCTTCATGCTTAGACATGTCGAATCACATGTCTGTGTCGTTGTACCTGCACATCATTTATCGGGGAGAGAGCAGACCGCAAAACACATAAAGGACCAGAGGTGGACCCCCCGGAAGTAATGAACAAAGCGGGGGTTCCCCAGTCACGCATGTCATCTGCGTTGCATGCTTCTCCTCGACTTGTTCACTCTATCACCCATGGCCATTTAAATGTCTTATAAACTAGATTTTTATGTTTCATTTAGGAAGTTTTTTTTTTTTTTTTTTTTAATGTCAATGCCCGAATTAGGAATGTTGCACAAATCAATAGTAATTTCGATTATCTTCTCAATACCTATAAAATGTCTTAAAAATATAAGTTTCTCTTTTCATTTTCATTTCGATATTTGTTTTTTTTTCATATTTTAATTTAAGTTAAGCAATTAAGTCATTGATACGGTAGGGGTAGTAAGAAGTAATTTATTTGACTATCTAGTTATACTGATGGATAGTCACAAGTGATTAAGTGACCCTTTTTATCAACCACGTGCAATTTCACAATATTCAGGATGATGATAGTATTTGAAGCTATTGGATTTAAATCAATCTATGAAAAATCTAACAAACTGGTGATTGCAAAGCAAACCAAAACTTGTTCTCTAGTTTTAGCTCGACACAAAGTGATCAAACTTCCACAAAGCAAATTTTTCAAGATGGATTGAGTGTGAATGCATGTTTAAAAGGCGTGCCAGCTTTTGAGAGAAAAATATGATGTAAAAAATGTTACTTCAACCAAAATGTCGGGGAAACCAACGTACGTGAAAAGTAAAGTCCGATAATTGAAATCGAGGGAATTGAAAGGAAAGTTTTGGAATCAAAAGGAAATCAAAGGAAAATTAAAGCGATGACCATTGAAATGAAAATTAAAATGAAAACACAAGGAAAGAAATCACTAAGAAACTTTAGTAAAATTGAAATATTCTCAAAATTACAGACACAATGATCCTAAATTGCAAAAATTAAATTGAAACCTACATTGTTATTCAAAATGCACATGACAATAAACTAACTTTAATTTAAAACTGAAACGGAAAGACAATGGTTTAACATAGAAAATGCACCGGAGGAAAATTTGGCGGAGTTTTGGCACAGTTTGAGAGATCTCTCTTTCTTTGTGTTTCTTTTATTTATAATGCTGGGATTACCTTCTGACGGTTATTAGAATTCATGTGTGATCCCCCTCTTTTCCTGTTCCAAATTTCCATGATTTGCTCTATTTCCACGATTTAAGTAACTCTTAAGGCAATCGTGTGTCCAACAATAAACTGCCCCTTTCATTCATGATTTAATCTAAATCTGTGACCATTCCGGCTCTTAACTCAAACAAGTCAAGGTACCCTTTCCTTAGTCTGATCCAAATGGTAACCAATACACCTCATATTGAAGTGAGGTCACACAATCTCTAGACGAAGTTAAATCGGAGAAGCTCCATATAGAAGTTGGGCTTAGTATGACTTGACTCCTCATACTTAGCTCTGCTCTCCTAACTCTTGTAGATAATGAAATCACTCTTCAGTATCTCGGCCATAAAGTTTCGCCACCAACAGAAGCTAAAGAATAATGTCATAAAAATTCCTAAAAGTGGCAGTGCTGAAAAATTAAGAGCACCAATGAGAGTAGTGGTAGTATGTTGAGAACTATCATTTTCCACCGACAAAATTGTTTTATAATTTTGATGTCGTACATCACACGATTGATAATGCTACTTTTGATCTTTAAAGTGAGCCAACCAACAAAGACCAAGTTAGTCTTGGTTGTCTTCACTTGTGGTTAGAGTTCACACATTATTAGTTTGTATTGAAAACTTCGACTCAGTGCTAACCCCACACGCCCTCCTTTTTCTTTAGAGAAACTTTTTTTTGGTCTCACTCAATCTCAATCTATTATGTATAGTAATTGCACAGTGGGTGCACAGTGTTGCTACACGCATAAAAGATAAAGAAAAAACTAGAGATTTGCACCTCCTAATATGGACATAATTACAGATTTCATCCCCTGTATTTCCCAGGTTACTCTTTACATCCTGAGACTCACATCTTTACATTTAAATTTTCTACCTGTTTTCGATTGCGCGGTGATTTTGTTGGGATTATAGGGGGTGGTTGGTTCAGTCTTTGCTCTCCACCTGAAGACATTTTATAATTTCTATGAACTGTGTGGTGATTGTCCCTTTTTCATTTATTTCTTGTGTTTGGGTTGAAAAAAGCTTTGGAATGCCAAGTGACTCTCTATAGCGCCAAATGTGTGGTACATTGCAGAAAAAGGAAAAGACTAATGAGAGCATCTACTGGAAACCGGAGTTTTGTTCGTTGGATGAAAAGAGGTGTTGGTTCCCTCGTTATTCATTCTACGTCTCGCAAAGTCAATGGCCAAATTAAGAACCATCCCGAAATTGAGGATTACAATACCACGTGACCTGCTCTTCTCTATTTGCCGTCGATACGCATGACCTTTTACATCCATAAAAAATTACATTAAAAAAGAAACGCACGATCCTTTCATTTTAGAGGAACCAAACAACATGGCGTGTTGATTGGAAGGAAACAGCGCACGCGCTTGGCAGTGAATGTCTTTATTTCCCTGGGAGTCTATAAAAATTTCCAAAATTTGTTAAAAAGTCTTGGACAGCTTCACCAGTGTCCACTTGCTAATGGACAATGTTAGGTGAGAATGAGCTTTGCTAGCATAACAGTTTCTGGGTTACTTATTGTGAAAATAACAAATTTTTGTGAATCACAAACTCTTGAAGGAGTAGGTTCCATACTAATTTACAATTATTTATTATTTGATTTTTTATAGTCTTATGTATGAAATGCAGTTAGTCCTTAATCTTTCAATTGATTCTATAAGTCTAAAACCTTCTTCAAAAGGTGTGATCAAATATTTCAATGAATAGTACCTAAAATTGCCTACGCATCACTCAAAAAATTACTTTGCATCATCCTTATATTGCACTTTTCAACCTAATTTTAGGATTTAATTGTAATTCTTTTTTATAAACGTTGTGGACTTAATTGAACCAATGATTATGACTCAATTGCACTTATTGCTAAAGGATATGGACTTGATTAAACCACTTGAATGGGTTATAATTCAATTGCATTACGTACACAAGATTTAGTATTTGTGGTGCAACTTTACCCCTCAAGGAAGCATCCTCAAGATACTAGGAAGTGACGGAACTGGACTAAAGTTACGCGTATAGTACATGAATATACTTCCCTTCTTCCGCTTAAATAGCAATATTAAGGGACTCAGCCCATATCCCCTTCTCCATAGGTTTAGGTCCAAGCATATACGGAACGTGAAAATCATGTCCAACTCGGTGTTTCAAATTCTTTTGCTTCTGGTTTCCCTCACGGTACAAGCATCAGGAGCTGCACCTCGACTTACAAGGATTGGCTGTAAAGAAAAATGTGGGATCATCACCATTCCATTCCCCTTCGGAATAGGAGCCGGTCGTTTCTTGAATGACTGTTACGAGATCAACTGCCAGAAAAACAACACGGTCATCCTAAATAAGATTGGATTGCGAGTTATTAACATTTCACTCCCTGATTACCTTGGATCCGTGAACGGCGTGATTAGCGTCCGTCTTCTTTTAGTTTACTCAAATGCAAGCTGCGGGGGTGACGGACGTGTGCAGATGAATTTGAAAGGAAGTCAATTTTTCTTCTCTTCGACTAGGAGTGTCTTGATATCGGTGGGTTGCAATACCCTGGCGATAGTAAGGCTGCATTTGGTTCATTTTTTAAGTCAGTTTTCAGCTTTCAACTTGCCTTCAAAATACTGAAAGCCCAAAGTTAGTAGAGACTAGCTTTGAGCTTTCAGCATTCCGTCGAATGCTGAAATTATTTTTTCCCTTCCAAAACTACCCTCACTAATTCTTCATATTTCCGATTTTGCCCCTGATTATTATTTTTTTTAATTGAAAAATGAGAAAACCCTTCGCCGAACCGGCAAAAGGCTACGGCTGCCGGCGAGCCAGATCTGGCGTCGGCGGTGTTAGCTAAGGTCACCCAAGATCGGGTGACCTCCGGCAAGGGTCGCACGACCTAGCCGAGGGTTGCTAGAGGTCGCCCAACCTCGGGCAACCCTCGGCGAGGGTCGCCGCCTGGGTCGCGCAGCCCACGGGTCGAGCGACCCTTGTTGAGGGTCTCAGGCGACCTCTGGCAGCCCTTAGTTGGGTCGTGCGACCCTCGTCAGCGGTCACCCAACCTCGGGCGACATCAGCCAACGGCTGTCGGCACTAGATCTAGCTCGCTGACGGCCATAGCCCTTCGCCGATCCGGCGAAGGGTTTAGTTCAATTTAAAATACACACACACATATATTATACCCATCAAAGCCCATTGCGAAATTTTTTTTTACCAAACGCACATTCAACTCAAAGTCCATTTGCAAAAAAAAATTACCAAAGACAATTGCATTTCCCCAAGTAGCTTTGGGCTTTCAGCATTTGCATTAGACTCAAAGCCCCTTGCAAATGTTGAACCAAACGCAGCCTAAGTACTCCAGAATCAGCTGTTGCCAGTTGCGGGTTGAAATGTGCTGGAACGGACGGTCTAGTGCTTGTTCTGGAGGAATGATTGCAGCCGGACTACACTCCCCTTTAACCTTCAGGGCTTTAGTATGGATTTTAAAGTAAAAGGTGAACATCAGGGGTGCAAGCACGCTTTCTTGAGGTCTGACTTTACAGGTTTATATGATTTGAAATTGAATGAGGCCGTTCCAGTGGTGCTGGCACGGGGGATTGCGAACAACACTGACTATGGCCGTGACTTAGTTGCAGGATCGCATACTAAGTCAGGTCCTTGTGACTCCGACGTGGTCAAAGAGCCAATCTGTCTTGCAGGATTGCGGAAAAGGGTGATAACTCTTAACACCAATAAAACAATTTTGAGATTGAGATGGGCGACTCAAATTATGCAATTGTAATTGGAGTGGTATTCATCTCAATACCAAATCTAATGTCATTAACAGGTTCCTCGACAAAGGATCCTGAAAACTGAGCTATGTTGATGATGCTCCATTCTTTCTGAAAACAAAATGACGACAAACTTATGTCCCCAGCAATGGGAAAAATTACACCCGGCTTCTTAGATTAATGTACTCTAACCATCAAGCTTTGATATTCCTATCCTCGGGGAAGCATCCCCAGAGATGCTAGGAAGTAACGGAGCTGGAAAAATTATGTGTACAATACATGAAAATTAAGGGAACCAGCCCATAGCCCCTTTCTCCATAGGTTTAAGTCCATCGACTTACCAAACGTGAAAATCATGTCCTTCGTTGTGGGGGAGACTCCTCATGGTCACAAACTCACAATGTGCAACTTTTTGTGACTCAACGTTCTTTAGATATTGGCCAAAAATTTTCTTTGGGTTAAAATATTAAGCAAGACTTAATCTTTATATATATTTTTTTAAATACAATAGGGAGAGAATTACCCAAAAATTCATAAATTTATTATGATTGTGTCAATTTTGTCCATTCAAATTTTGGTTCATTTTCACTAACGTGACAATTTATAATAATATATTTTTTTTATTTTTTTATTAATTTTTATTTTTCCTTTTTGTCCTTTTCTTTTTTTCTTCTTTCTTCTTTTGCTTCTTTTCCCATGGTGGCCGGCGAGGCTTGCTAGCCACTAGGCGAGGACCGCAGGTGAGGCGGCTCTGCCTAGATCCAAGCGAGGGCCAAGGTCCTCATTAGCAGTTGCCGAGGGCTTCATGGCCGTTGCCTGGTGGTCGGCGAGCCTCACTAGAGCCTCATTGGCCACTGTGGAGAAAAAAGCAAAAGAAGGAAGAAAAGGAAAAAGAAAAAGATTCAAAAAAATTCAAAATAGATTCAAAAAAATAAAATATCATTAAAAATTGTCAATGTCAATGTCGGCCGGTTAAAATTGTCTGGATGGACTAAACTAGCACAATTACAAAAGATTTGGAGTTGAATTGGCAAAAAAAAAGTTTTAGGATTCAATTAGTATAATTGTAATATGTTTAGGATTTTTTTGGTAATTTTCTCAAAAAATAGACTCTCTTGTCTCTCTGTCCCCTCATTGCTGAAAATAAAAAATAAAACAATGCCAAGAGTTCGGAATAATTTACGCAGTATGATCCAAAGCATTAGCAAATTAATTAGACTATTTTAAAGCAAAAATCATTTTAGTTTTCTTCAATCCAAGTGCATGGGACACAACGTCTTCCACTGTGGAAGCAAAAAAACATGCCACATGATTCACGTTCATCTTCTACTTTTTTTCTGGAGGGCCAACAATATTCCCAAGTGCTGTTATGGATGGCTTGCGCAAATAAAGCACTGGGCTTGTTCCACGATGCACTGCACTCGAGAAAAATGAAAGTGATTTTTGCTTCGACACTGAAAGAGATTACGACGCTCCAACATCGCACAACGATTAAAGATATTAGAAAGCAATCACTTTCGCTTTAATAAAAGTGAGCTTTGCTTTCACTTTTCTAGATTGAAAAGATGCCAACACCCATTTCATTAGTCGTAGGATAAATTACAGAGATTTTTATTGTGAAAAGCGGTTTTCCTTCTCAAAAAGAAGAGGGAAAAAAAAGTTGGAACATGAGAGCTGGGTCATCGAAAGTTGTTTCATTTGAGAGAACAATTTGATTTTTGTGTTCATCTTGATAGAGCAAAAATTATTAAACTGATACTTACCCCAAAAAATTATTGAATGGATATAACTCTGCTTCCGGGCATTAAAAATTATCGAATAGAATCTTTTGTTTTTCTTTGCTCATTTTTAATGTGTTTAAAGGGATCTACAGCAAAAGATGTTGAAGAGTCACCCATCTCGATAATGTTCCCAGTGTTTCTCATGAAAAAAATGATGACTAAATTATCTAACAAACAATTGGAGAAGTCACAATTGGTTACTTTAATTAGTGTTCTCCACCTATGAAGCTTTGACATTTTTGTTCTTAAGGAGAGGCGGATAAGAAGTCCAAAATCTTGTATATGGAATACAATCAAGTCCTAAATTCAATTAAGTACCAAACCTTCTTCAAAAGTGCAATTGAATCTTTTTGATGAACAATATCTAAAATTGTTTCATGTCACATAAAAAGTGTTTATAAATTCAACTTTTCAACATAATTTTAGGATTTAATTGCATTTTTCAATAAAGGTAGAGGAATTAATTTATTCAGTTGAAAAGTAAAGTAATTAAATTGCATTGTTTGCTAAAGGTTTAGGACTTGATTGAAACAATTTAAAAGTTTTGGATTGAAGTACATCCATATAAGATTTCGGACATTTAAGACTTGTAATGCAATTTTTTTCCCTAAGGGAAACATCTCAGAGATATTAAGAAGTAACAGATGGAATAAAGTTATGCGTACGGTACATGAGATTTTTCCCTTTTTTCCACTTCAACAAAGATATAAAGGGACTCCGCCCATGCCTGCTTTCTCCATTAATTTTTGGTCCATGCACTTACGAAAGTTGAAAATCATGTCGACCTCAGTGTTTCAAATTCTTCTGCTTCTGGTTTCCCTCACGTTACAAGCATCAGGTGCTGCACCTGGACTTGCGAGGCCTAACTGTGCTGAAACATGCGGGGACGTAACCATTCCCTTCCCCTTCGGAATACGAGCCGGGTGTTTCTTGGATGGATGGTACCAGATCGTCTGCCAACAAAACAACACGGTTCCCATTTTGAAGAAGATTGGATTGCGAGTTCTCAACATTTCACTCCCTGATGAATACGTGGATGGTATGATTAACATTAGCCTTCCTGTAATTTACTCAAATGCAAGCTGCGGGGGTGACGGACGTGCTGCGGGGGTAAGCTTGGAAGGAAGTCAATTTGTCTTCTCCCAGACAAGGAATGTCTTTACATTGGTCGGTTGCAACACCCTGGCCACATTGGATACCACAAAATCAGCTGTTGTCGGTTGCAGGTCGAGGTGTGCTGGAACCAACACCAGCATTAGCTGGAATGGTGATTGTTCCGGGAGGGATGGCTGCTGCCAGACTATGCTCCCTCGTAACCTTCAGGGCTTTAGTGTGGATTTCAAAGAAGAAGGTGGACATGAGGAGTGCAAGTACGCTTTCTTGACGTCTGACTTTACAGGTTTATATGATTTGAAAGTGAATGAGACGGTTCCAGTGGTGCTGGAATGGGGGATTGCGAACAATACTGACGATGGACGCAAGCTTATCGAGCAGTCGCAGATTCCTACTTATCCTTCCTATTGTCGCACACACAGCGTTGACAATAGTGAAATGCTATTTACACAGTGCTATTGCACACGGGAGTATGGTGGTAACCCATATCTTATGGAAGGATGCAAAGGTAACCCATTCCATGCTATCACGTTCCGTATTTTTTATTTTGATATATAATAGGGAATGTGCTTTCACATTCCGTATTTAGGGGCATCATGCAGTGAAGTGGTTTGTTCATTTCCAGATTTTTCTGAGAAGAACTCATTCACACTGTATAATGATTGTATACATGCTTTTCTACCTTCTTTTTGTTAGTTTTTCCGCCCAAGATTACACAAAGTGAACGCACTTTCAAACAAAATTGATCAAATTACATTGATAATAATTTACTGGAATTACAGGGAAACAGGACAGTCCTTTAGTTACAAGCACAATATTTTATTCATGGAATTAACAATTTATGAGGAAATGTGACCTACTAGTTTCCGTAATTTTACTCAAGGAGATCGGTTTTGCTGTTAATATATTTGCTGCTGGTTTCACAACCATTAGGTGCTGCACCTAGACCTCAAGGCCATGACTGTGCTGAAACATGCGGGAGCGTCACCATTCCCTTCCCCTTCGGAATAAAAGCCGGGTGTTTCTTGGATGACTGGTACCAGATCGACTGCCAACAAAACAACAGGGTTCCCATTCTGAAGAAGATTGGATTCCGAGTTCTCAATATTTCACTCCCTGATGAAGACGTGAATGGCATGATCAACGTTAGTCTTCCTGTGATTTACTCAAGTGCAAGCTGCGGGGGTGACGGACGTGGTGCAATGGTAAGCTTGAAAGGAAGTCAATTTGTCTTCTCCCAGAAATGGAACACCTTTACAGTAGTCGGTTGCAACACTCTAGTGACAGGGAATAATACAGAATCAGCTGTTTTCGGATGCCGGTCGAAATGTGCCGGAACCGACTTCACCATTAGGAAGAATAGTGCTTGTTCCGGGAGGGACGGATGCTGCCAGAGTTTGCTCCCCTTGAACCTGCAGGGCTTTGGTGTGGATTTCAAAGAAGAAGGTGGACATGGGGGGTGCAAGTACGCTTTCTTGAGGTCTGATTTTACAGGTGTTTATGATTTGGGATTGAATGATACGGTTCCAGTGGTGTTGGACTGGGGGATTGCAAACGATACCAACTATGCAATTGACCTTATCCGGCAAGGTTACGATAATGATTCTTTCCACTGTATAAGTTCAGAAAATTCGGCCCGTACAGAAAGAGGAGGTATATATGATAGATATGGAAGCTACAGCGTCGACAGAGGTGAAATGCTATTTATGGAGTGCCATTGCGCTCAGGGGTATCGTGGTAACGCCTATGTTGATGGAGGATGCAAAGGTAACATATTTCATGCTATCACATTGGGAATTCAAGTGCACCATACAGCAAAGTGGCTTGTTCATTCCCAGATTTTTCTCTTGAAAGAATTCATTCACGCTGTTTAATGATCACATATATGATTTTATTTTTATTTTTTTGCCCAAGAATGCACAAAGCGAATGCACTTTTAAACAAAATTGAACTTATTATATTGATAAAAAAAAATTACTGGAAATAAAGGGGAACAGGACAGTCCTTTTGTTACAAGCACAATATTTTAACCTTGAAATTAGTGATTTATGAGGAAATCTGACCTACTAGCCTCCTTAATTTTACTCAAGGAGAAGGGTTTTGCTGCTAATATATTTACGATATCATTTGTCATCAGATATTGACGAATGTGAAGATTCAAATAGGTGCTCCGGGACTTGTGTGAACGAACCGGGCTCCTTTCGCTGCATCGGTGGTAGAACCAAGTTCATTCTTATTGGTAAGCAAATCTTTTAACCTAGAATTTTGGACCGCTCCATGCTGGAGTATCGCTAGAAAAAGAACAACATAGCATAAATTATGTTCAGAAAAGGTACATAAATAAGATTTACCTTACCCTTCATTCTAACATGATTGTCCATTTGCTTGGTGATAATTATAGATAAGTTTCCATCAATAGTATCTATCAAAATAACCTCAAAACTTTCTTCGTGCACTAATACTTATATTTGATAGCTAAGACAACACTTAGAACTTTTCTAATGTTGCCACTTCAGATCTATCAAAAGATAACCAAGGTTGCTACTTACTCTTGTTTTGAATTGGAATTATTACAATCATAATCAAGATGAATGCTGGTAGGAATATTTTCACTTTCATCGATGGTTTTCTAATTTCCTCCTAAGGGAGGTCAGTTGTACAGTCCACATGTATGTGTAAAAATATCACCTGATGGAACTTAGCAGGAGACAAATTAATTATTCAAGGTTGTTAAGAAAAATCTACATGAAAGGAGCTCAGGTTAATCACTCTTATATGATTTCCTCTTAATCAGATTCACAAAAATATTTTATGATAAGACTTTATAGATACAAGAAGAGTGCATTTTTTGGACTTTTGCCCTTAATTTTTTGTAATGCAGGGATTGGGGCAGGCCTTGGGGCACTACTTTTGTGTCTTGTTTTATGGGGGCTGTACAAATATATCAAGAAGAGAAAAGAAATCAAGCTCAAAGAGAAGTACTTCAAACGTAATGGCGGTCTTTTGCTGGAAAGTGAGCTATCTTCAGCCAAAGGCCATGTCGAGAAAAACAAATTGTTCAACTCAAAGGATCTAGAGAAGGCTACTGACAATTTCAACAAGGATAGAATACTTGGGCAAGGTGGACAAGGTACTGTTTACAAAGGAATGTTAACAGATGGCAAAATAGTTGCTATTAAGAAATCGAAAGCAATAGACGAGGGCAAAGTCGAACAATTTATAAATGAAGTCGTCATTCTCTCACAGATCAACCATAGAAATATTGTTAAGTTATTGGGGTGTTGCTTGGAGACAGAAGTCCCACTTTTAGTATACGAGTTTATACCAAACGGGACTCTATACCAATATTTGCATGACCCAAAGGAAGAGTATCATGTATCATGGGACACACGCCTACGAATTGCAATTGAAATTGCAGGAGCCTTATTCTACTTGCATTCAGCAGCCTCAATTCCCATTTATCATCGAGACATCAAGTCCACTAATATCCTCTTGGATGAGAAATATCGGGCCAAAGTGGCAGATTTTGGTACTTCCAAGTCTGTTTCCCTCGATCAAACTCATGTAACTACGTTGGTGCAAGGGACTTTTGGCTACCTAGATCCCGAGTATTTCCAATCAAGTCAATTTACAGACAAAAGCGATGTGTATAGCTTCGGAGTTGTTCTTGTTGAACTCTTAACGGGACAAAAGCCAATCTCGTCGCTAAGGGAACAAGAAGGCAGAAGCCTTGCGACCTATTTCATAATTTCGATGGAAGAAAATCGGTTGTTCGACATTGTAGATGCTCAAGTTTTGAAAGAAGGTAAGAAGGAAGAGATTGCATCAGTTGCTAACCTTGCAAAAAGATGCTTGAACTTGAATGGGAGGAACCGGCCTACAATGAAAGAAGTGGCAATGGAGTTAGAGGGGATGAGGAAGCTCCCAAATCCTTTGGGTATTCAGCAAAATCAAGAGGATGGGGAGACAACTGAATCTTATGCTGCTGCATGTGAATCCAGCAAGTCAAACATCGACGCAGATGTCATTACATTTTCAGATGTGCAGCCATTCTTACCTAGTGAGTCGTGGTGAAGATCTGTTTTGCCTCTACACTTATGAGTTATATTGCTGTGTTTGTCATGGAAATCGGTTTTCGGAGCAAAAGATACATAAAAGAGGGAAGGGAGGAAAGCTTGTTAGTTTACTAATAGGAGGATTTTGGTTAGTTAATTATTGTTAATGAACTTATTCTCGGTGTGTGGGATCAATGAACTGTTAATTCATGCCAATCCCAAGTTTATTCTAGTCCTGTAATTAGCATGATGCCGTGATTTCAATTCATCTTGAGATCTTTGAATATTTGCCGTCAATTCGATTGTTGCAAAACTTACATCAGTCATGCAGGGCACTAGCCTTTGCAATTCAATTAGATTTATCCTTGTTGGGAAGGAAAAAAACAAGAAAGACGTTTCCCTTCCAAAAAAGAAGGCGAATTTGCATTCGCTTTCCCCGCTTGGCTCTTCCCCGAAGATCACACTGAATTGCTGGTGGCATAGGGGATTGTTGCCAATTTTCAATAGCAAAAGCAAAACTAGTAAAAAATCAATCGCGCATGGACCAACTCGTATAAGAGAGATATTTACTCCTCATTTAAAGCATAGAAGATGTTGGGTGCTCTTTTTTCATATTTCCATTGATTTTTCACGATAGTAGGGTTTGATTAAATGCCCTTAAGGAACGTAAATCATCTTGTTTGTAGAATAAAATTCATAGGGATCATAAATTAGTTTTATATCTTTATTATTGATGTTGACACCCAAATTTTTGTAAATGTTTTAAATATCCATTTATTTTGTAAAAATATAAAAATTTAAGGAAAAAATAAAAAGAAAATAAAAACAGAAATCATAAAAAGATGATGATGATGATGATGATGATGATGATAAAGTAATAGTAATAAAAAATGCATGAGAGTGAAAAAGAAATGATGAGAAAATAATGGAAAAGTCGAGTGGGCTGGTGTAGCACGGCCCATTCTTTTATTTCTTTTTGAGCCCACTCTTCTATTTTTCCTCCAGCCCATTCTTTTGGCCCATCCGAAATTGAATAAAACAGAGGCCCAGCCCATCATCCCTTTTCTCTCCTTTGCGCACGCGCGCCCGCACACGAGGGGTGAACCCAGCGGCAATGGCGCCAGTCCAGTGACACCAGCAGCGATGACGCCAGCGGAAGGAATATTCCAGCTGTCGTTGCTCGTCAGAGGAGTGGAGGAAGGAGTCAGCGAGAAGGGCGTGAGCAAGGCAGAAAAAGAGGAGAGAAGGGCTCAGTTCGTGGAGCTTGGCCAGAGAGAAAAATGCGATAAACATATTAGTCAAAAGTTATATATCGTGCTCACCTTAGTATAAAAAATTTTCGTCGACTCAATTAAGTGCTAAATATAAATAAAACAATTACTTTAATGCCAATGGCAAGAAATTTCGGCCAAAATGATTAACTGTCATTTATAATTAAAATTAAAATATGACTAGGCAAAATATTTAAAAAATTTGGTCCACGTGATATTTCCACATGGCATGCTTGGCACTAAAGTGATCCTTTTTTAACAATGACTAATACTGAAGTGATCACTTTAAATAAAATTTCTCACTCAAATGATCAATTTTAATTAAATTAGGTACTTAAATGATCACTATTTACAACTTTTGGATAATGTCGTTTAGGAATTATATGTCGACTAAGCACACTGGCGAGCCACGTATGACTGAAAAAATAATAATATATAGACACGTCGGATTTTCGGCAATTTGGACTAGAGTTGGCACTTAGATGATCATTTTTTTTTTCAAAAAAGTAGTACTTAAGTAAACCGAAAAAATCTTTAGCATTAAAATGAGCGTCGTACACAACTTTTGACACTTTTAATATCCTTACCCGAGAAAAAATAAACGCAAGAGAGCCATTCTTTCAAGGAAAAAGAAGAAAACGAGAGAAAGGAAAGGCTGAGGAGAGGATGTTTTTGGTTTTTCCCTAGAGTGACAAAAGCGAGGTTGCTGGAGCTCATTTCAAAGCCGATCAAAGGTCCATGCGGTGTTGTCCTTCATCATTTCAATTTTTTGTCTAGAAAATTTCAAAAAATGACCTGAAATGCCTTCATTTTTTCAAATAAGGACCGAAGCGGACTTTATTTCAAATAAAAGCTTGAAGTGTTATTACTTTTCTCAAATAAAGACGTGAAGAGAATCTTTATATATATATATATAATTAGGGCTCGAAGTGGCTATGTTCATTTCAAATAAGGGCTTGATTTTTCAGCGATCAACGGTATTTTCATCATTTACCATTTTCCCTTTTTTTCTTCCTTTTTTTTTTTTTTTTGTGGTTCTTCTTCCTCTACGTCAACAGCCAATCGGCCAACCACTAACGATGGCCATAGAGGATTGGGCGAGGGTTATCCTTGCCCAATTCGACAAGGGCCACCCATGCTAGCCATAGGTAAGGGACGGCCTCACCTCGATGAGGCGACCCTCACCCTGGGGGAGGCTACCCCTCACGGCCATCCATGAGGCCGACCCTCGCCGATCACAAGTGGGGGCTCCACAACCCTTGCTAGCGGTTGGCAAGGGTCGTTGAGCCCTCGCTAACCCCAAGCGAGGCTGATACTCACTAGATTGGGTGAGGGTGGTTGGTGTGGGCTTGCAGGCCCTCACTTGCTGTTAGTGAGTGCTTGTAGGCCCTCATCGATCCTTCCTAATAGTTGGCGAAGGTGGCCGAGCCCTCATCGACCCTTCCCAGCAACTAGCGCGGCTGATGTCAAAAAAGAACAAAAAAAAAAAAGAGGAAAAAGAAAAAAAAATTGGCCGAAAATGCTCTTGATCGATTGAAAAATTTAGCTGGCTAGTGATCGGCGAGATTAAGCCCTTATTTGAAATAATCATGGCTACTTGAGAGCATTATTTGAAACAACCAAAGTCACTTCAATCCCATATTTGAAACAAGATCCACTTCGGGTTCTTATTTTAAAAAAATGATGACACTTTGGATTTTTTTTGGAATTTTTCCTTTTTCTTCTGCAGCCATGGAGTGGCTTTAGCCTGAACTCTCTCACCATCGCCAATCGAGATCTTGACTTGTCTAATATACCAATACCAAGTGAGATTCCCCTTTCCCGAACCCCAAAAAGAACCGCCTGGGTTGATTCATGCTCTCGACGAAATCTTGTTAAACCAAAGTAATTTCATGTCGAGCTATAATGCTTTGAACCCGGATTGCGAGTTCATTAATGAACACCAAATACTCGATGTATTTCTTAAATGAAACACAGAATGTTTGAGAACCCCAAACTCGAATGGAGAATTTGAAGTGACTCGTGATAGACTGAGATGGGTTTAACATGAAAATGTGTTGATTCCAGCCTTTATGCATCATGTTTAGTCCGTAGGTTGCAATAAATTTCGCTCTGGAATGCATGCATAAATTCGCATATCAACCGTTTGATAAAATGGCTGATAGAATGCCGAGTATTGATTCATCATTGAATCCCGAGATAGATCCGTTCATGTTTGCTTTTGGGTTGGTTGAATCTGCTCTGATATTCTTTTTTCTCTGTCTGGCTATATGATTCTATGGGAACGATTGATCGCCGGCGAGCGAGCCAAGAGTTCCCCCTTTGGCTGAAGCTCTCACTCCACATCGGCGAATCCTGCTGTCCAGGGCTATTCTAGTTAGGCCATTCTCTCCATATTCGTGTATTTATGTTCGCTTCTTTTTCTGGTTTGCTGATTTTAGAAGCCATGGTTCGCTTAGTTTTTGTTTCAATGAATTTGTTTTGGGCCGCCGGAGTAGACGGCCGGTGATGGGCCGACGGCGGTGAGGGGTGGATGGTAGGACAGCGAATGGTGGCCCGAGTGGACGACCATGGAGGGTCAGGGCTTGGCGGTGGCCTGAGGCTTGGTCGAGGTCCCCTGGTTCGGTGAAGATGAATTTGCAGGCGGTGAAGGAGATGTTCTCGCTGAACACGGTCCGCGAAGAAGAATGAAGGTGCAGGAGAAGAAGACAAAATAGGGAAGAAGACAAAATAATTAAAAAGAATTAAAAAAGGAAAATCAATAAAAATTCCAAAAATCTAAAAATACATTAAAAAATCCATTTATAATCCGACGCGGGTCGGATCCGGATAGACGGGTCGGGACAATGGGTCGGATCAAGTAAACCCGGTCCGAACCCGTTGCCTAAATATAATAATAATAATAATAAATATTAAAATTTCTAAAAAATTGCAAAAAATATTAAAATTTCTAAAAATGCAAAAAACATTATAAATTTAAAACAAAATTGAAAATAATTAGGGAATTTTTAAAAAATTTAAAAATAGAAAATCCCTAAAAATTAATAAAATATTTTAAATTCGTAAAAAATATATAAATCAGAAAAATCATTAAAAATCAGAAAAATTATAAAAATCATTGTATAAATTTACTTAATAAAATTTAGAAAATTCAGATAAATCATAAAAATCATAAAAAAAATTGAAAAATTAAAAAAACCAGAATATTCATAAAATTTTAGGAAATTCAGAAAATCATAAAAATTTCGGAAAATTCAAAAAATCATTAAAAATATTAAAAATATTTAAAAATTCAGAAAATTCACAAAAATTCAGGAAAGATTCCAGAAAATACAAAAACTATGAAAATTGGAAAACTGTTAAAAAGTGAAAATCCAAAATTGGACAAGTCTTTAGGACTTTATAATAGGGTTCTTTGTTTTGAATTGTTTTCTCTTTTTTAGAGACCGTTTAGGATATTTACGTTTTTTCTTTGCGATTATACTTGGTTGTGCTTCTTTAATACCTTGGATGTTATTTTCTTTGTTTTAAAATGGTTATGATGAAACCTAGAATTCTCCAATAGATTTTCATGACGTTAGTTAGCATTCAATCAAGTTAGACACTGGAAGGACATTAGTCTTATGATTAGTGTAATCAAGTTCTTAAATCTAGAATCTCTAGTTGCAAAAAATGTAAGATATCCTCCCATGTTTTATTTGATTTCTAGCCGACCAAAAAGATTAGTAGCAGCTCTGAGTCAAAATTTATATAAGATTAATTGATAAAAAAAAAATAAACGTCCAATGTCGCGCGAGATATGGGCTTTAGAAGAATCCATGTTTATTATTGATTAATCATTTGCGATGTTAACAATTGAATGTTCCATCCATGATCATCATTTATATGGACCATTCGATTCATCTCATAAACAAGTATCTTAAACCTAATTTTGTCCTCATCGAAAGGGGTCAGTTGCAACAGCTTGAATTATAAATTGAGTACAAAATCATGGAATTTACACTCTGGATTTTTTCGTAGTTCGAATGATCCAGGACACTGCTTTCGACAACATTTGCTCCTTGGGTTGTCTAATTCTTGTATTTTTGTCTTGAACTTCACAATTACCAAATTCTTTGAGTAAGAACTTTTCTATTAAGATGAAGGTATTGGAATATCAATTTGGAAGAGATGATGGAAGCGGAAGTTCATTTTGGTGATTTTATTTTCACATGTGCATTAGATTTGTTCCATGAAAAACATCAAAAACTGTGGGTTTTCAAAATTTTATCTACTTTTCTATTCAATTGATTATAGATTCTATGTTTATTTGATAATCACCTTCAAAACTGCAAGTAAGAAAGAGGGATCATGAACAATATTGGCTTCTCTTTTTCCGATGTTTTTCTTTTTTAACTCTGGCATATGTTTTTTCTCTGTGAATACTTTATTTTTTCAAAAGTTTGGTTTATAATGGAAAGTTTCATAAATGGTCTCACAACTCGTAGTATACTTCTCTGAAACCCAAATCTTCTTCCCAAAAAAGTTCAATATCCAATTAATTGGGCCTCTCTTGCAGCCAGGCTCCCCTTAAGCCCAGATCCATTCGCCAGACGTAGAAACGACAATGAAAAGAAATTGGCAAAGCGTGACCGACCAACGGGCATAATTGGGAATCGAAATCTCAAATTGGAAGACGAATTGTCCACGTTCATACTTCTCTCTCTCTCTCTCTCCTTTTTTTTCAATCCTACTCAAGTGCGTTTGGTTCAGCATTTTGAAAAGCCCATTAAGAAAATACAAAGCCATTCAACCTAAAGGATTTTGAGCACATGCAAAAGCCATTTGATAAACTACATTTTAAAAAACAACTTTGAGAGAAATGTTATATTTGAAAAGCCATTTGGGTGATTCATATTAGTTTTTTAATTTTTATTTGTTTAAAATTGAAAAAAAAAATAATGTATGCAACTTTTAAAACATAAAAATTGACTATAATGCTAAAAAAATCAAATATATACAATTTTTTTTTTTTTTTTATAAAAAGGACCAAAGCTTTCGCCAAACGATTGCCGGTGAGCTAATTTGGCAATAGCGGTCGCCAAAGGTCGCCTAACCTCAGGCGACCCTCGGCAAGGGTCACGCGACCGGGCAGCGTGCGACCTAGGCGACCATTGCCTAGGTCTCGCAAGGGTCACTCGACTAATGGCTTGGGTCGCAAAATGGGCGACATCAACTGACAACAATCATAGCCAGATCTAATACGCCGACAGCCATAGCCCTTTGCCGATTCAGTGAAGGGTTTGGTCATTTTTTAATTAAAAAAAATAACAATGGACAAAATCGAAATTTTCAACAATTGTTAAGAGTAATTTTGGAAGAGAAAATGAGTTTCAATATTTAGTCAAATGCTGAAAGCCCAATGCTAGTAGGACTAACATTGAGTTTTCAGCATTTCCAATACTGACTTTCACTTGAAAGCTCCTTAAAATAATTGCCAAACGATTCAATATTTCTCCAAGGGGCTGGCCGCAAAGAATGCTAAACCAAACGCACTTTCTGAAAAAAGAATATTCCAAAGAGGCGTCAATGGGTCTTTGTGATCTCTTTAGGAATAGAATTTTTCGACCTTTCAACCCAGTTTGAATTAGCGGACTTAAGATTGGCCAGCAACACCTTGCAATCATCCACAATAGAATATAAGGCCCGCGGACTTTCTACTTTTCCGGCTTAGGAGCTCCGCCAGAAATCTACTGTCGCCCGTTTGGTTCAACTTTGGGGAAATGGCTTTGCATTTCCCCAAGTATCTTTAGAGGAATGGACATTTGATGAAGACAAGAGTGTTTGGATACTCTCATGTTGGTGTATTTTGCAAAGTAGCTTTGAGGTGAAAATAAAAAGGAAAAAAAGAAAAGGAAAAAGAAGGAGGAGATAATGAAGCGAGAGCGAAACGGTCGAGAGGCAAATGGTCGGTGGTTGTGGTGGGGGAGGCGGGCCGGTGGCGGTGGTGGTGGGGAGGCGGCGGGTCGCACAACCCAAATGCCACCGCTTGAGGCCGCGCGACCCAGGCAACTCCGATGCGTGGGTCGCGCGACCCACCTAGGCGACGGCGGTGCGTGGGTCGCTTGAGGTCAGGCGACCCTTCTCGGCGATCAGATTTGGTCAACTGAGCTTCGCCAGCTGAGCTTCACTAGTGGAGCAACAAGTCCAAGAATGAAGACGATGAACAGTAATTTTTTAGGGTAAAAGAGGAAAATGCAATTATTAGTGAGGGCAATATTGGAAGGAAAAAAAATTATTAAACCCTTATTTTAGCATTCCGAATGCTGAAAGTCCAAAGCAGGTTCCCAACTACTTTAGGCTTTCAACATTCCAAATGCTGGCATTGGGCAAATGACATCTCAAAATGTTGAACCAAACACTTAAATTTTTTCCCAATGGGCTTTGGGGCCTTAAAGCCCCTTGGGAATGCTAAACCAAACGAGGTACAAAAAGATGATCTGCTTTCTCCTTCTTTAAGTAGAGGTGTACACCAAAACCGCTCGGACCAGATTGGACCGACCGGTTTTGGGTGGTTCGAACTGGCCGGTTTTGGGCGGTTCCTATGGTCGGCGGTCCGGTTCCCGATTCCTATTCTTGAAATAGGTGGCCGGTCGGTTCATTCCCAGTTCCAAGGTCGGAAGAATGGACAAGATCGGACCAATTTTATATATATATATATATATATATATATATATATATATATTATATTAAACTTATTGCAACCGAAATTGCAATTGAGGTAGCAACTTCTCATGTGGTCAAAAGACCAACAAAATTCTTCTTGTGACTCTTTATTTATAGAAAAAACTTACTTGTTAGTTTATTCTTCTACCAGTGTAGGACTAAGGCTCCAAGAGACCTTTATTCCTCATGCTCACACACTCTCTCTTGCTCCCCTCACTTGCAAAAGACAAGGCATCCAAGCCTCCAAGAGTCCCACATCAACTAAGTACTTAAAGAGTAAAAGAGAGATTGTCTATAAAATCCAAGCCAAGCACAACCTCTAGTCATAGTGCTCATCAATGTCCTTACCACGACTGCAAAAAGTTGGAGACTGCTTTTGAAGTGGACAACACATTCGTGAATTTTACCGACCACATGCTGACTCTGCATGAGAGCCCCACGATCGATTCGTTCTGTCTTAATTTAAACTGTGCATCTAAGGTGCACCCCTATGATCCTGAATATGAGGACTCTGCAACTCCAAAGAGGAGAAGGACGTGGAACAAACTGGATACGTGGATTCGTTTTGCAACGAGGAGAAAAGTTAAGTTCCTCAATTTGGACTTCTTACGGTGTGCTTGGGAGTTCCGACATTGTCTTTACTTCCCACTTAATCTTTACGTGCTGCCCAGCATTGTCCTTAGGTGTAGCAGCTTAGAGCGCGCATGATAAAATTTCTACTTCTCTATTTCTCTGTTTGTCTGTTCTCCGGAACAGGTTTGAAGCAGAAATCCGTTTGGTAATGCAATTTGATTTTTCTATTTCTAGAACAAATTTTTATTCCAGAAATAGATTTGAAGAATAAATCAGAAGCTAAAATTTTTAACTTCTCAGTTTCTGAAATAGAAATTGAGAAATTGATTTCTGGCCAAAAATCAATTTTTGTTCCAGAAATTTTGTCATGCGCACCCTTAGTAGAGCTGAAGCTGGCTTCCTGTGTGATCGGACCAATGGCGGGACGGGTCCAACTAAGGTTGCTTAGAAAATTGTTCATGACAGATATTCACTTAACTGACAGAAAGTTGGCTGACATACTATCCGGTAGCCCGTTGCTGAAAGAATTGTCTATTGAAGATTGTCATGGCCTCCACGAACCTAAATTCTGCCGTGGCCCATCCATTGAAGTTTTAAATTTAAAGGAATGCAGAAGTCTTGAAAAGATTGATCTTACACGATCAGATATCAAACATTTAACCATTGATCAGTATGGGGATCTGGAGCTAGTTTGTCCTGATGTGAGGATTCTGAATATTGCTATGTGTCTAAATTATGTCATGGCGACTGATATGTCATCACTGGTTTATACGTCCCTCAGCTTCGGTGATTATTTTAGATATCCTTACGGGAAATATTGTGAGTTCAAACTGCTTCTGGAAAAGCTCAGCCGCAGTCCTTATTTTATGCTACGCAATTTGTGCGTACTGGCATGGTTTCTCCGCTTTTGCTCTGACCTATTTTGTATTGCTTTGAGGTACTTTTGAATGATTTGGGTTCTGATCCTTCAGGTGAGGAGTATAACTATTTTTTGATTGGATATTCTCACATTTCAACTGTTTTAAAATTTGTAGAATAGAAGTTGGGTGAACTGATTTTGGATGGGTCTTACTTGAAATGGACAGTGGCTGTGCCGTTTCTCTGCTTTGGCTTCTTTGTTCTGTTGTTTTTTTATGCTTCAGTTCATCAGGTAATGTCCTAGATGAAGAGTAAAAGAAAATATTATTTACTTAGGCTGGGTTCTTTTGTTTATGCCCACCTAGACTTTTATAAGGTGGCCTTCCTTGCATCTGCTGGCCTATGAACTTTGAGCAATTGTAAACTATCATCCATAACCTATTCATGCAACTGAAAACTACAGCTTGTTAGGTGTCTGTCTTCCTTGTGTCCTTGTTTGCTTTGTGGCATTTTGCGGACGATATTGTTTTCACTTTTTACGTGACATGTGTTACCATTTTAAATGTGCATGGACATGCTCTTGTGATTTGCCTTTCTAAATATTCTACGATAGCTAATTAAAAATTTCCTGACATGACTCTGAATTGAATGGTATCATATAATTTCATTTCAGTTAGTCCATACATACACATGCTCTCGACGGCCCACAACATATGTCCGATCGCAATTTTCATTCAAAGTCAGTCCAAGTAATTCTTTTTAAACCAGGTATTAACGAAATGGGAACTGACAAATCAGCCATGCCCATCTTTTGCCTGGAAGTATGTGACACTTCAACTGCGTCTGAATACGTGGTACCTCCCCGGCATCTCTAGCTTGTTGAGGAACTCTCATTTTCTTGAGACACTCACTATCTATGTTTATCCTGGAAGAGAAGAAGATGAATCCGAGGTATAAATGCTTGAACTGTAACATTTTGTTGGCATATTAGAACTTGGAATTAATGGAGATTGAAATGTCACTTTAAATTTCTAGCTTGCCAAAGCAGAATGTAAGCTTGCATTTGAGTTCAACGGCTTTAGTTACTGGAGTTCAGTGGACAGCACATTTCCTTGTCTGGAGGACCAGCTTAAGCATGTTAAGATATATGGTTATGTATTGGAGCCTGACGTCATTGAGCTCATTGAATTTTTGCTCAAGAATGCACAGGTCTTTGAGATAATGGAGATTTCTACCAAGAAGACTCTGCAGCGAACAGGTAGCAAGTTCATGTTCTCCAGCGACATTGGTCGTCCATCAAAGGATTATTGTACATTGGATGCGCTGCTAGAGTTTTCACAGAAGTTGTTAAGTTTCCCAAGGGCCTCAACACGTGCAGTATTACACCTGGGTTAGATACTGGTATTGGAATTGTGTTCACCCCTTTATTCTGGACAACCCTTGATGTTTCTATGTCAGACATGTCTTACATCTGGTAGACTTTACAAAAGTAGTTGGCCTTCATGATGAATTCGCCCTTTTGCCTCAGGTCTACGAATTCGGCACATCCACGACTCTGTACAGGCAGCTTTATGTATATTTTGATGGCGGATGTGCCCTTTTTTTAAAAGAATGTTTCTCATAACAGCTTTCCTTTTCATATTCCCAGCTCTTGCAAATAGTTTGGCTGAAATTTTTGCAGTATAGATTTACTTGAACAATCTATTGACACCAGTTACAAGCTGTTCATGAGGAGCCTTCACTCTTGCGGTTGCTGTCTCTCTCTTGGTTCTTCATTTTAGTGGGTGCCATTTTTTTGTTGTTTCACTTTTCAGTTTTACCTACCATTCCTTATCTTGAAAGGAAGTCGACGCAGTTCAACATTCTCGAGTTCTGCCCCCGAATGATCAGTATATCGACATCAATATCAATGCAATCCTAATCTACAGTGTACCATAAATATTGAGTTGTGCAGCCCTCCAAGTTCGTATCTTTTCATAATGTCTACCCGAAAATTGCTATTCTATGTGCTCCTCTTGCAAATAAACAAGATCATTTTGTCCCTTATTTGGCACGTGAGAGTTCTTTTTTCTTTATTAATAACATAAGTATCCAACTTTGTATCTTAAGGTAGTTTGGTAATCGATCCCTTATACCCTTATACTATGAGTTGCGTGAAATAAGTCCTACTTTGTATCTACTTCATCCCCTCCTGAGACAGGTTTCCAAGGAGATTTTTCCTGGTAACATGTTCGTAGAGCGTCGATCGGTATACGCAATTCCACAATTATAAGTGGTGTTCTAATATGAGATTTTATAAAATGAGCACTCCCACATTGTTTTCTGGAAACGTAATGGGAAAAATGCTAGATTTGACCAAAGTGCAACCAAATGGAATTTGATTTCTGAACCAAATATAGAGTTTCAACTGATCGGCCGTCTTGACTTGGTTCAACATCTGAATATAACTTTTCCCGCTTGATCTATTATGCCGTAGTCCGAGTTGCTTCTTCACACTCCTCCACCTACTTTCCTTGAATTTGTTATCACAGTACATTGGAAGCTCACATATTGACCATGTCCATCTTTAAGGCTTCAACTACTTTTGAGCAAAGTGACACATCTCTGATATTTCTAGCTCATATGAAAATTCTTATTGTCTCGAGACCCTCACTATTTATGCTCATTCCAGATCTCATCGCATATTTACGTATGAATTTCCATTCAATATATCGCGAGTGCTGGGGATGAAAGAACAGCTTGCATTCAAATTCCAGCTCGTTAAAACAGGCTTGATGCAAGCACATGACATCGACGGTGAAAAATAGTGCCTCAAGCAATAGCATAAGCATGTAAAGATATAGGGAGAATGCACTATCCTTGGAGAAGATGGAGAAAGTGGTAATTTAAGTTTCTAAAATAGTTTTTTTTTTTTGGTCGAAAAGGATGATATTCATTCATTCATATAATAGAAGCTTCAGTACATAATAAGTCTAGAAGGCAAGAAGGAGGATAATAAACCCAATTAGCTGGGAGGGCTTTTCTTCGGTGGGCCTTACAAACCCAGTCTGCGATGATGTTGCATTCTCTTCGGCAATATTTTATTTTTAATCATGTGAAAGACTTCACACGTGCACGGAGTTCGCCGAACAGCGTATCGAGTGCCCACGAGACCGAAGTACTTTCCTCCAAAGACTTCACCAGTTCCAAACGGTCAGATTCCAGCTCTATCTCTTTGTCCTCTTTTCCCTCGAAGTGTTTTAGGGTTTGCAAAAGGGCCTGAGCTTCCGCCTGAAGAGCTGAAGATACGCGGACTGTGCATGCCAGGCCATCAACGAGAGCGCCTCTGCTGTCTTTGCAGACGCACGCCACGGCCGCTTCCCTTGTTTCTGGAAGAAAGGAACCGTCCACATTTACTTTTAGCACACCCTTCGCCGGAGGATGCCAGATCTGAGGGGGATCGTTCATCGGTGGGTTGCGGATCTGAGGCACATCAGGCGTTGTAGCAGTTTCATGGCGATGAAGGTTGTGATTCATGGGTGTTTCGTTTGAAGAGGTACGATTTGGTGGAAAAGCTCCCGATCGAAGGGTGTTTGGCGGAGGAGACGTCGCTATCCAAGGTAAGTGGTGGTTCGAAAGGCGATTTGTGGGAGGCGGGTGGTGGCTCAGTCGAGGATTTGTTTGTGGCGAAGCTTGTTGCCTGCTACACAGGGGCGTTTCGTTAGAACTGTGGTGATTTGGCAGAGTTTCTCCCGTCAGAGGGAGATTTACCAAAGGAGATGCCGCTGGCCAAGGCGAATGGGGGCTCAGAAGAGGGTTCGTCGGAGGGATGTGATGGCTCGGATTAGGATCTGGCGGAGGCGGAGGTTGTTGCAGAGTACTCTGAGGTCGCAATAGGCCGTGCATTGAAGTGGGCGAAGTCTGGGCCGAGTGAGGCGTCGAACTCTGAGGTGGGTATTGCTTCGTTTGGGTTTGCTTGCTCTATGTACCCCCCCACCGATTAAAATTATCTTCCATGGCTTGTGCTTTGAGATGATGATGTGCTTGAGGACTCGGCGGTTTTGCTCTAAAACACCGAGTCATTGCGGGATTTCAGTTTGCCATAGTAGGAGGGCAAGTCGCTCAAAGGAGATAGAGGTATGCTTGAAATTTGTCAGCCATTCCTCGATTCGAGTTATCCCCTGACCTTCTTTCTGTATTTTGACATCCACAGTAGCCCATATTTGATGCGTCCATGTACAAAGGAGGAGGAGATGCTCAATTGATTCTGGATTTCTGTTGCAGATCATGCATGTTGGCTCAGGTATGATATGTCTGCGATACAAATTTTCCTTTGTTGCTAAAGCATTTTGACAGATCTGCCATAGGAAAAATCGCACTTTAGGCGGAAGTTTAGCATGCCATATTTTGTTCCATAAAGATTTTGGTGTTTTGTATGATGATGAGGCCTGGTGTTGCTGCTGATTTGCTTCTTGTGCCTTGAGCTGATTATATGCACTCTTGACTGTGAAGTGCCCTGTTTTGGTTGGCTTCCATACCAATTTGTCTTCCGGAAGTTGGGGGTTAAGGTGGATTGCTAGAATTTCATTACTGACTTCGTGATCGAATAGATGTCGTATACTGTCTTCCTTCCACGTAGCAGAAACTCCATTTATAAGTTCTGAAACCTGTGTTGGGTCATCTCTGTTGGCAGGGCCCCCTATCAATCCTCTTGGTAACCATTGATCGTTTCGTATACTGATTGTTGCACCATTTCCAACAACCCACTGAGATTGGGAGTTGATAGCATTTTTACCTAAGAGTAGGCTTTTCCAACCCCATGATGGCCTTGAGCCTGTTTCAGCATGTAGTAGATCTGTGTGGGGGAAATATAGGCCTTTGAAAAGTTGGCTCGAAAGAGAAGTTGGATTTTGCAGTAACCTCCAAGCTTGGCGACCTAATAATGCCTTGTTGAATTTGATCAGATCTCGGAAGACGAGCCCACCTTCATCCTTTCTTGACTTAAGAGTGTCCCAGTTTTTCCAATGCAAACCAGCTCTATCCTTGTTATTTTTCCACCAAAAGGATGCTATTTTCCGTTCAATTGCTCGGCAAATAGATAAGGGGATCTTGAAAATGGACATTGCATATTGCGGTAGAGCTTGAACCACCGTTTTGAGAAGAATTTCTTTCCCTGCCTTCGATAAAAAATTCTCTTTCTAGCCCTCAAGTTTCATGTTAACTCTTGCAAGAATCCAGTCAAACATTTGCTTTTTAGATCCACCCCAATCAGAAGGAATTCCGAGGTATTTCCCTGTCTTTTCCAGCTCCGATACCCTCAATGCACTAGTCAAGTTACTTCTCAATGCTCTTGGATAGTCTTTACTAAAAAGCATCCCAGACTTGTTTAAATTTATAGCTTGTCCGGACGCAAAGCAGTATTGATGCAGGGTCATTGCTACATTTTGACATTCAACTAACTTGCCTTCCAAGAATAAAATTAAATCATCCGCAAAGAGTAGATGAGATAGTGAGGGGCAGTATCTATTGAGTTTAATTCCCTTGATGCTTCCGTTCTCCATATCTCGGTTCAGCAATAGAGAGAGAACATTTGCCACAATAATAAACAGATAAGGGGATAGAGGGCCACCTTGTCTTATCCCGCGAGTAGGGTTGAAAGATTCTGAAGGTTCACCATTAACCTTAACCTTGAAAGACACTGTAGAGACACATTCCATGACCCATGAGACCCACATATCGCAGAAACCCATTTTTTGCATGCTTGCTTTAAGGAAATCCCATTCGACACGATCATATGCTTTCTTCATATCAATCTTCAGCAGCGCATGAAATTTCTTTTTGCGTTTCCGAATGCATAGCTGATGAATTATCTCTTGCACAATTAGTATATTGTCTTGTATTTGTCTCCCGCTTACAAATGCACTCTGCTCCTTTGAGATTAAGTTAGGTAGCCACTGTTTCAGTCGATTTGCCATGATTTTTGAGATAATTTTGTATGCAAAGTTACACAGGCTAATAGGGCGAAACTGTTCCAACCTCTCCGGGTTACTTACTTTCGGTATGAGGGTGATATAGGTTTGGTTTAGCTCAGGGTTGAGTTTTCCTGAGTTAAAAAAAGATGTCACCTCTGTAAAAACTTCTTCCTGAATATCGGGCCAATGATGTTGATAGAACTTTCCACACAAACCATCCGGCCCAGGAGCTTTGAGAGCCCCTAATTGAAAAATTGCTGTAGTTACCTCTTGTAGCGTTACATCTCCAGTTAGGCTGTGGTTCATCTCCTCGTTTACTATGCATGGGATTTGATCTATGACTGGTTGGAAGTTTCTTTGCCTTGTTGAAGTATAGAGCTCTTTGAAGTATTTGGCTGTCATCTCCTTTAGTTGTATTGGGTCACGACACCATTCATTACGGTCATTTTGCAGCATTGCTATTACATTTCGTGATGCCTTTGCACTTTGTGGTTGCATGGAAATATTTTGAGTTTTTATCTCCCCATTTAAGCCAGTTGATCCTGGATCTCTTGCCCCAGTATATTTCTTCATGTCTCCATAACCTCTTTATCTCCATTTTGAGCCAATTCATCCTGTGTGTGTCATAATCTGAGGTATGCTGATTTGTGATATCCTGCATCTCTCTTTTCAGCATTGAGATTTGTTTTCCTGCATTCTTAAACTTTCTTCTACTCCAGCACATCAACTCCTCAGCCACCTTTTTTGATCTGATTGATAGAGGTACGGTCTCCTCGCCAAAAGATTTCCAGGCTGCCAAGACAATATGTTCATATTCCTCATCATCTACCCAGAAAACTTCAAATTTAAACTCTTTTTTGCGTTTTAGCTGTTGGGGAAACAGGTTTAATAGAATAGGGCTATGATCCGATCCGAGAGCGGGTAAGGCAAAGACTTCCGCAAAAGGGAAAGAAACTCTCCAATCCAGACTGCATAGAGCTCGATCCAATCTCTCCCTAACCAACGCCTCCCCTTCTCTGTTGTTTGCCCATGTATATGCACAACCCTTCCCTTCTAGGTCCATGAGACCACAATCATTAATAAAGTCTTGGAAAGCTTTACATCTGTGGTATTTAGCCACTCTTCCTCCTACTTTCTCCCACTGATATAATATTTCATTAAAGTCCCCAACACACAGCCACGGATCCCTATTCAGTCTGGTCATCTGAGAAATTTGCTCCCATAGTTGTACTCTTTTTTGAAAGTCAGTTGGTGCATAAGCAAAAGTAACCCTCATTTTCTGTTTTGTTTCTTCCAGAAGGCAGATTAAGTCTATATAAGATGGAGTGGTAGAGATAATGGAAATGGTAACCTGCTCATTCCAGAAAAGTGCTAAACCCCCCGCCAAGCCGCTAGGATTTATAGTGAAGCGATGCTGAAAATTGAGTCTCTTCTGCATTCTTTGAACCATATCTTCTCTATTCTTTGTTTCCAATAAACACAGAACCGTAGGCTTTTCTTGAGCTACGAGAGCTCGTAGTGATCTGAATTGTCGTGGGGAGCCTAAACCCTGACAATTCCAACATATGAGTTTCATGTGTGACCCGGTGGCTTATTAGGGCCAGCCACCATAGCCCATTGTTGCGCCTCTTCCCATGTTTGAATAGGCGTCTCTAGCAATTGAGTCACATCTAATATTTCATCGTTTGAGTGCTGCACTTCATATGGAGAGTATCGCTTCTGTTTTTTATTGACATGCATTTTGATTTTTTTGCATGCTTTCAGGTTTCAATCTTCCAGAGATTCTGATTGGGTGCCCTCGAGGGAAACTCCTCTGAATTTCAGTGAGTGGTGCTGCTCATCTATGATCTCTTCTAAAACCATGGGATCCTTCAGCTTTGCCTTTCCACGTTCAGGTGCCTTGCTGTTGCTGGTTTTTTGCAACTCTGATGGTAAGCCCTCATACACCACGATCGCAGCTGTTTCCATTGGTGTCTCAGGTATGACTTCTTCTTCCCTCAATTCCTCTATAGACTTTCCATAAAAGATATCCCAGTAAGGGCTGACTTCAATAACTTCTGCTTTCAACCATGGGCCAAAGGGTAGCTCCTTTTTCTTTCTGGATTTATCCTCATTAAAAGGGACCTCTGCACAGGTTTGAGAGTAATGGCCCACCTTCCCGCATGAGTAGCAGAAATGAGGTAGTCTTTCATAACGAAAATCCAACCATAAATGCTTTCCCCTGTGGCTAAAAATGGATCCTGAGAGTAGAGGGTTTGTAAGTTCTATCTTTACCCTGGCTTTCCCTATCTTGTAGGACGTATATCCCTTGGATTCAACTTTGACCTCCGAGACACTACCAATTTCTCCAGCCACCTTAGCTATCACTTTCTTCGAGATCCATTCAATCGGCAGACCATGTATGTGCACCCAAAACTCACAGGTTTTAAAGTTGTAACAAGCCGGAGGTATATTAGGCTCCCATAAATTCAGTAAGAGTAAGTTATTTGCAAAAGACCGGGGACCACAGTAAAGAATCCGATCCTGTCTGTTTCCGATTCAAATCTGAACTCAAAAATGCCTGGGGCTAATGGGGATATCTCTACATTTTCCATTTTCCATGCGCGTCGCATTGTGTTCTGAAATGCTTGGATGTTTACCTTTGGATTCTGATACAGTTGGCCGATCAAAGATAGTCGGCATTCTTCTATCTTCTCTGGGGTTATTGCATCATCAACTATGATGATCTTGTTTGTTTTCCACAGCTTTCCCAGTCGCTTACAGAGGGCAGCAAGGCGAACTTCAGATTCTTCCATATCCTCCATGAAGAGAGCGTATAGCCGTGCTGAGGCCAGATGCTAGCTAAAAACCAAACACAGAAACAGGGGGGCGAGGCACGGAGGAGATCAGCCCAGATACTGCGAGATCGTCCACAGACAAGCGTATAAAACTGCACAAATCAGATTCAGAGTGGATAAAGATAGGAAGGATTAGGATTTATAGATGGAATAGGATGGGAATGTAAGGGGGGGATGTGATTATTGGGTAGCGGCTGAGTGGATTGGCCATGATTTCACAAGAAAACAGTGAAGACTAGAGGAAGGGGGTTAGGGTTTTGGATTGCAAGTGACTACCCGAGGTAGAGGGAGCTCTCTGCGAGAGAGAAAAGGTAAGTCCCTAATCGCAGAGAAAAAAGTCGAATAAGTTTCTAAAATAGTTGAAAAAAATGAAATACAATTAAATTGTGAAAGCCACAGAATCTTTTCAATTAAGTTAAATTAAAGTTAATAACAATTTCTGCTTCTTCTTTTTCCATGAGTTAACTGAACCATCCATGTTACCGGCTACTTTTTACCATTCTTGCTCCTCTTTGATTTCCCCAAAACCAAAGACAATTCACATTTGAATCATTTGAGCACGCCGTGAGCCGGATTGAAACTGAAATTTTTGACATGACATCACTTGGCTTTTTTCTTGTTGCATTCCAGGTGTTTTCGTACAATGTCCCAACTCGATTCAGACTTTCAACCCCGTTTCCGATATATTTATGTTTAGCCCTGGATTTTTCTATCGGATCCATTTCTTGCTTCTTTGCGGGTTTTGATCACATTTTAGCGGTGCAAAATGCATACTCTTTTCTATGTATCTTTTGACATCCTTTTTTCTGCCATGTCTGTATGATTCGCGGAGTGTGCCTTGGAGTAGATCACCTATGGAGGGCAATAATATTGTTGTGGAAAGCAGCAACACTGTTGGGTTCATCGGATCCCCAAAAACGGATTCGGTACTAAAACCAAACCCCTAAATCAAATGCAGAAGATGAGCCCGGGAATTAAACACGTATCACCGATCGTAAAGCACACCATGGATTCGAACGTACCTTGTTGGCCACAGATTAGATACCGACGCCGCAAAGAGGAAGAGAATTCAGTCCCGTTCGATCCGATGTCGAAAAATCGCCGTGAAGGGAAGATGGCGTCGCTTCTTGGGTTTTCTTGGAGAGAGAATTCTTGAAGAGAAAAATTGTATGTTCTGAAAAATGAATCAGTGTCTTCTCCCTCTCTCTCATCCCTTTTATATGGTCTTCCTTCCACGGGCCTTATTCCCGTGGGCCGGGCCTTTAGGTCTATCGTGGCCGGGCCAACTTAGGTCCATTATAATTAAATCCATCATCTCCCACTCGCACATGGTGGGTCAAAACCAACATGGGTGGATAGGCCCAACTTAGGCCCATCAACTGAAAATCCCTCTTTTCCTCTTTCAACATTCATACCGGTGAATAATCCGTGCGACCAGCATACTTTGAGAGCTCGTTGCTATACATCTGTTAGGAATATATAGCAGCTCATAATGGGCATATTTTTCCGAGTAAATTTAGTATGCAGTACCCTAGATCGATCGATCACATTTATATCTCTCTTTAATCTCATTTGAACAATGATATATTTATTGTATTCACAATTATAATTATCCCAAAGACAGTCATAATTGGTCAACCATTGAATACAAAAACCACAATGTGATTCTCCAAATCCGATCTTCTTCTTTCCTTCAAACTCTCAATTTCAGTTCAACTTGCTTTTCTAGAAATGTCCCATTAGATCGAATCATCTCATGACCATTGGCAACATTCTAAGATAGCAAACACTAAATAGAAATCTTGAGAATAAGCAAGAGTCTTGAGGGCACTAAAAAATGAAGAACTCTATTCCTCAAGAGTCTCACACGTCATAAAAGTTGAGATCATAACTTTTGCCACTCTTATAGGTCGTCTCATGCATACGTAGTATGAAATACGTATTACGGTATTAACTCATTTCCCATGGAGCGTATGTCTACACCATCAATACCGTACAAATGATAGTTCAGACATACCCAATGTCTAACTTGAGTTCACGTATTTACACATTCACAAAATTCATCAGAACTCACATCTGGCATCTTAGACAGATAAAGTAAAAAGTGTGGGTTATTTTACTTTCGGACATCGTAAGTACTATGTCCTCATCTTAACACTCAGTTAAGGCGACATACGTATTTTAAGCTTGAGCTCTCGATTATCACCTAGATAATAAGCTTAAAAATCGTCTCATCTCTATTTATCACATAGTAAATAGAGGCGATTACCCGTATGAGAGGGCTAATATCTTATCTGTCCGACATACTTTCTCAACATAATATAATGCACTAAGCATTAAGATGCATAAAGATCAAACAAAAAATTCATAGGCATTAATAATGAAACAACACTAGTTCATACATGTGAACAACTCAGGGAAATTACAATCCAAGACATCGACTCTACGCAATCCTAGAGATTTTACATGACCACAAAACACATCTCTAGGTATTGGCTTTGTCATAGGATCTGTTACCATTCTATGCGTAGATATGTACTGCAAGTTCACATCCTTTCGTGCAACCATATCTTTTACAAAGTTATACTTGGTATCTATATGTTTGGTCTTGCCATGATATTTTGGATCTTTAGTGTACGCTATAGCTGCTTGGCTATCACAGCTTAACCAATAACGATGTGCAGCTTTCTCAATAACACCTAAATGATCCAAAAATCTCTTAAGCCAAACTCCTTCTTGTACTGCTGCTGATAATGCCACGAACTCAGCTTCCATCGTGGATAAGGCTATACACGTTTGCTTTTTACTGCTCCATGATATGGCGCCATTGTTCAGTAAGAAAGCAAAACCAGAGATAGATTTCCTTTCATCTAAATCTCCTCCCCAATCAGCATCAGAATAACCTTCGAGTCGCAGATCATTTCCTTGGTAACTCAACTTGAAATCAGCAGTTCCCTTTAGATACCTCAGTATTCTCTTTATGGCTTTCCAATGTGCTGGACCTGGATTGGATTGGTATCTACTCACCATTCCAATTGCAAAACATATGTCGGGTCTTGTACACATCATAGCGTACATCAAGCTCCCAACTGCACTAGCATAAGGAACATGTTTCATTTGTTCCTTTTCTTGTGGAGTTCTCGGACACAGTCTATGGCTCAATCCTTCACCTTTCGCAATAGGAGTGTCTATGGGTTTACAATCTTGCATACGAAATCGTTCAAGAACTTTATTTATATATGTTTCTTGCGAAAGAGACAACGATCTCTTGAAATCTTAACTCCAAGAATGTATGCAGCCTCACCCATATCCTTCATCTCAAAGTTGGAAGACAACCAACTCTTGACAGTATGAACAAACTCCATATTGCTTCCGACAATCAGTATATCATCAACATACAATGATATGATCACAAATTGATCCTTGGATCTTTTGATATATACACAATGATCTTCATCAATCATTGTAAAATCATATGCCATTATGGCATTATGAAAACGTATATACCATTGTCTCGATGACTGCTTAAGGTCGTATATCGACCTCAAAAGTCGACACACCTTTTCTTCTTGGCCTTTCACTATGAAACCAGTTGGTTGTTCCATGTATATTTCTTCCTCCAATTCTCCATTGAGGAAAGCAGTCTTTACATCCATCTGATGTAACTCAAGATCCATACTAGATACTATTGCCGAGAATAATGCGAATCAAGGTAAATCTCACTACAGGAGAAACGTATCTTCATAATCAATTCCTTCCTGTTGATTATACCCCTTCGCAACAAGGCGAGCCTTATGCCTTTCTATCGAGCCATCAGCCTTTTACTTTATTTTGAGAACCCACTTGTTCTCAATAGCTCTCAAGGTCCTTTTGGAAGATCAACCGGTTCCCGGACTTGGTTTGATTTCATTGACTCAATTTCCTCTTCCATTGCATGAATCCATTTTTCCTTACTAGGGCAATTCGAGCCTCATTAATATTTCTAGGCTCATCCTCATCTTGTGGAGCAACCATAAAAGTTTCCCCTTCAATGTCAAAACGTCGACGGGGAATACTTTGGCGACTTGTTCGCCGTATGGGAGTTTGTACACTTTGCACATCATTCCCCATTATGCTCCCACTTGGATTAGATAATGATGTCGTCTCATTATGTGGTTGCAATTGAGAATGAGTTGAATTCAATTCATCACTTCTCATATTACTCCCACTTGGACGAACTCCACTAAGATTATTATCTTGATCCGAGGTTTCAAATAGGGTGTTGTCTTCCCTATTTCGCCCTTCTTAGGAAATTCATCCTCTAAGAATGTGACATCCCGTGATTCAAATTCAGTTATACTCCCCTTTCCCCGCTCACCTATGAACACATACCCTTTTGAGTGTTCCGAGTATCTTATGAAAATACTCTTCTTTCCTCTGGGACCCAATTTCCCAAACTTGTGAGAGAACTCATGCGTATAGGCAGCATAACCCCATGACTTAAGAAAACTTAAGTCCGATTTTCTACCTGTCCATAACTCATATGGAGTGGAAGTAACTGATTTGGAAGGCACACGGTTAAGTATATAGGCAGCAGTTAACAACGCATCACTTCAAAAGGTGATAGGTAAGTTAGCATGCGCCATCATGGACCTAACCATTTCCAGTAGGGTTCTGTTTCTTCTCTCCGCAACACCATTTTGTTGAGGAGTATATGGAATAGATAACTGTCTTTCTATTCATTTTTCATCACATAATTTTCTGAACTCATCAAATAAATATTCTCGACCTCGATCGGATCTCAATGCTTTTATTTTCTTGTTTAATTGATTCTTTACCAGGTTCATAAACCTTTTGAAACAACTTATTGCTTCAGATTTGTGAGAAATCAAATAGACATATCCGAATCGAGTATAATCATCTATAAAAGTGATGAAATAAACAGCCCCATGCCTTCCTCTCATATTCATTGGACTACAAACATCAGAATGGATTAAATGCAGAGGAAATTCAGCTCTTTTACCTTTTCCAAATGGTTTCCTTGTCGTTTTCCCTTCTAGGCAATGCTTACGGATGGGCAAATCGACTTTTCAATATTGCCCAACAAGCCCTCTTTGGCTAGTCTATTCATACACTTGTTGGCCAATGTGACCAAGTCTAGCATGCCATACATTCACATCATTATCATATGTATTAGGAGACGTGAGAAGGGAATAACAAACATTTATATTAACATAATCAATATCTAATACAATGAAACCATCCAGAAAATAACCACAACCATAGTAATTTGTATTCAAAAACAAATCCACACCTCTATCATAGAAGTTCATATTAAAACCTAATTTAACCAACACTAAAAACAGACACTAAATTCCGACGAATCTCCGGAGCATACAACACATCATGAAGGAACAAGGTGCGTCCACCACGCATATTCAGTTGGCATGTGCCAATTCCTTTCACTTCAGCTCTGGAGTTGTTTCCCACATAGATCCACTTAGTTCCAGTTGGTACTCATCGGAATTCCACAAAGGATCCTCTATCCTTCGCTACATGGTCTGTCGCTCCTGAATCCACAGTCTATAAAGGATTAGATTTAGTTAAGAATACAGAACTCGACACAAAAGCTAAGTTCTGAAAAATACAAGGGGTGCTTACCTTCTTTGGCTCACGACAGTCGCGAGCATAGTGACCCTTCTTGTCACAGTTGTAGCATTTCACTCTTGCAAGCTTTTTCATGCGAGGACGCTTTCCTCTTTCATGTTGGTTAAACTTGGGTTTCTTCCCTGAAGGACCTGCTTCCTTGCCTTTGCATTTATTAAACCAGTTAGGGCGTTTGCGCTTGGAGCCCGAAGCTCCATTTGAGCTAGAACTAGCATGATAGAGTTCAGCATCCGGCTTAGCCGCCAACAGGCGGTTCTCTTCCAGCTCAAGATAACGCATTGCATCCTCAAAGGTTTTGATATTTTCATTATGAGTCAGGTGCACCTTCATATGCTCCTAACTCTGAGGCAAGGAACGAATCACTGCTTGCACTTACTGCTCATCTGTCAGGACATGGCCAGCATCTTTAAGCTCATTTATCATGTTTGACATCTTTCTAAGATGTTGCTTCATGGTCTGACCATGAGGCTTCTTATAAGAGTCAAACCTAATAGTGAGCTGCCTCGCCTCGGTCACCGAAGTATGACCAAATCTTGCCGCCAATGCTTCCCACATATCTTTGGCATTGTCAAAACGCCTAAACTCTCGCATGACGTCATTTTCCATGCTGCTCGAAAACGTGATGCGAGCAAGAGAGTTCTTTCTTTCCACGCAGCAAATGCTTCTTTGTCTCTCTTATGCTGTGCAGTGCTTCCGGCTTCAGGTTCTACCATGGTCAGGTTAAAGAGCCTCAAGTGCTTCTTGCTCTTCCAGCACATACTAGATTTTCATTTGCCAAATTTCATAGTTGTCAACATTGAGCTTTTCACCTTTGTTCAGCTCGGCAACTATGCTCTTTGTGGCTAAAGCCATTGATCTGAACACATCAGACATATATGCACGAGTTATTAATGCCTATCATTTATGCATCCCTTTTGCATGAGACCCATCATATTAATGAATAATTTCAAGTAAGGTTTTAGAATCAAAAGGTCACTACGTTTCCAATCATCCTCCAAAAATCCTAACTTAAAACTATCATTAATATGATTGTCATATGCAAAAATCAATTCTATGAAGCTACAAAAACTTATATTACTACCCACAGCTAACTACCCACAGCAACCAGCAATAACAGAAAGCAACAGATAATTGACATACAATAATATGATAATACTTTCAGTTAATACAACTAACATATAGGTCGCTACAATAACAACAATCAGGTAGTTAACATTACATAGGATGTCCACTTAGCACACTCAACAAAAAAACAGCTAATACATCTTACATAAAACCTTCACACGAACTGGGAAAGATCCTCTTTTGTTCAATTTCTTGACCTTTTCCCTTGTAACAATGCAGTAATATTCGTTTACAAAATCCATCACAATTTTCTTATATGAAGCAGCACCGTTGACATCCCATATGCGATTCAACACATCTTGCCATTCAGGTGGAAGAGTGTTAATGAAAATCGCACCATCTCGATCGTGGCATGGGATGACCATTCCATATGACCTGTTGTATCTTCCCGTTGACTTCAAGAACATGATCAATTAAGTCACCATTCTCCCATCGATAATCGGTCCAACTCATTATCAATTTAGAAAGCTTTGCCTTTTGTTTATCGGTAATCACGCGAATAGGCGTACGTAATCGAAGGGGAGGCATTGTTCCCGCAACAAATGCAGAACAAAAATGGATTACATATAATCCACATAGACATAATTGAAAAAAACGAAACAAATTCTTTTTTTTTTTTTTGGTCAACGGTCAACGGAAGTCAACGGTCAACGGTCGCGTCAACGGTCAGGTCGTCGGACCGGTCGGGCGGACCGACCGCACGTGCCGCGCGCGTGCGCTGGCCGACGCCACGCGACGTCGGCTTTGCATGTGCGCCGCGCGTGCCGCCCGGCGGTCGGGTCGGGTCGCCGGTCGGGTTGCGGCCGGTGACCGCCGCCAAACGACGTCGGTGCTAACGTCAGCGATGACGTCACCCCGGCGGTTACCGATCGTTGGGTGATGTCATGCTGACGTCAGCACGGGTCGGTCCACGAACCGACGCGTGCCGGTTCGCTGGCCGGCGGCGCGCATGCGTCGGTTCGCCACCGGCGCGTGTGCCGCACGCGCTGGGCGAACCAACGCGTCTCGGGCGCGTCACGCCCACGAGCAACGCCTTCTGGCCACGCGTGTGGGCGCATGCGGCGTCCCCCGGCGACGTGCGACATGTCGCCGGACTCGTCTCGACGTCGCCTTCCTCCCTATGCCATCAGATTTTGATTTCGACTTACGAAAAGTCGGAAAAAATGGTGAACAACGCTCGGGTGTCGGGATTTCTCTCCCCGATCCATACGGCCGAAATGCTTTTGCGAAAAAAACAATCTTAAACATCAAATTGATCGGGAAAAACGTGAACTAATGCTCTGATACCAATGTTGGGTTCGTCGGATCCCCAAAAACGGATTCGGTACTGAAACCGAACCCCTAAATCAAATGCGGAAGATGAGCCCGGGAATTAAACACGTATCACCGATCGTAAAGCACACCACGGATTCGAGCGTACCTTGTTGGCCACAGATTAGAACCGACGCCGCAAAGAGGAAGATAATTCAGTCCCGTTCGATCCGATGTCGAAAAATCGCCGTGAAGGGAAGATGGCGTCGCTTCTTGGGTTTTCTTGGAGAGAGAATTCTTGAAGAGAAAAATTGTACGTTCTGAAAAATGAATCAGTGTCTTCTCCCTCTCTCTCATCCCTTTTATATGGTCTTCCTTCCACGGGCCTTATTCCCGTGGGCCAGGCCTTTAGGCCCATCGTGGCCGGGCCAACTTAGGCCCATTATAATTAAATCCATCAAACACAAAAAGTCGGAATAAAAAATGCGTATCCCAAATACTTTATCTTTGTCTAAAAGACTTTGTCTATGATACAAATTTATGTTTATTGACGAAACAAAACACTGAAATTAAAAATGAGAGTGCAAGAACAGGATTGGAAATCACAAAAAAATAAACTTTACCCAAAATTGAAATATTCTCAAAATTACAGACACACCGATGATGCACAAGAATAAAATCTCCATTGATATTCACAATGCACATCGAGAATAACAAACTTTAAAATTAAACTACAATGAAAAGAGATTTGCTCAAAAAGAAAATGCTTCGAAATGAAAATTTAGCAAAGGTTTGGCACTACTTGACCGTCCCCTTTATTCGCGTTCTTTCTATTTATACTCTTGGGATTTCTTTATACGGTGGTTGGAATTCACGCAGGATCCCCACTGTAGTCGCTCCACATTTCCTTAATTCCACGACGTTAGAAACTCCTAAAACAATCGCGCGTCCTGCAATGACTTCCCATCCTTTCTCTAAATCTAATAAAAAAGGTCACCAATGCACCTCATATTGAAGTCATGTCACACAACCCTTAGGTGAAGTTAAACTGGATGAGCTCCATATCGAAGATGACCTTAAGGTGTGTTTGTTTGAGTGAAAGAATTTTCCGCAACTTAGTTCTCTAGACTTTCACGCATTTGATTTGTTACAAAATGTTCAGTTGACGGAAAAACCATTTATAGTAAAAAGAAACACCTTTAAAATTAAGAAAATAAATTCCTTGTCTTGAAAAGTCGACAACATTTTCCTAAGAAATGATTTCTTGAAAAGTAATTTCTTTTATCATGAAATTTTCCCTGAAACAAACACACTTTTAGTGCGACTTAACTCCTTATACCGTCTCCTCAATATCTAGGCCATAAATGTTCACCACCAACAGAAGCTAAAGAATAATTAAGATCGGTGATGAGTAATATGATACAAGCTATCGTTTTCATCTCTCAATTTACTAATACTCTATCTTACTGGTTTTCATGTCACATTTTTGCCATCGAAATTGTTTCATCATCTTCATCTTGTGCATCAAGTGATCGATAAAGTTGCTTTGATCTTGAAGTGGGCCGACCAACAAAAGACCAAGTTAGTCTCGGTCGTCTTCATTATTTTTGCTGGTGAGGGAGGACACATTTACTTGGCTAGTTCATATTGAAACCTCAGCTCTGCTCTTATCTAAAGCTATACGCAGCAACCTTTTTCTTTGTAGAGAGAGAGAGAGAGAGTAGTTATGCTGCACGAGCATTTTGAAGAAGCCAATAACGTCTGTGGCAAATCCTAGAGCATTGCCAGACAATCAGACAACAGACTTACACTTGCCAATTCCCAAAGGCACTAGTCCAGAATGTATATAGAAGTTGCGTTGAAGAAACAAGCTTGCAGCAACTTCAATGGTATTAAATATTTCATCGTTGACATGCACGGTGCCGTTTGGATTCACATATTTATTTTGTTGATAAACAATAAAATCAATCGTCTTGTTTATTGTCTTCACTTTGATAGGTGAAGACAATGGGATAAGGATTCATGTATGGCTTGCTTGGGGTATGTATCAGAGCTGCTTTCTATTTTATCTTGAATTGAAGAGACCCAAAAGCAATTTATAGAAGTCCATCCCCAGCAATTTGTCTCTACTGACTCTTGAGAAGTGAACTTTATGCATGTGCATGCGTGTATATGAATATGTGAATATTACTGGCTAAGGGATGTTGACATCATTAATGATTATCGATAGATCATAGACTAATTTGATTTCTAGAAATGTTTCCTGATCATCGGTTCCTCAATTGGTGAACTATTGATTGAGCTAGCTAGGTGTTGCCACTAATTTGCTCATGAAACATTTCCTCTTTTTATTAGTCGCCTCAGTTCTTGTTTTGGCCTCGGTGCAATGTAATTAATTTAGGCACTTAATATGAACCGTGGACCATATCACCTAATTAGCAATTACACCATAGTGGCTATAATTGATTAACATTCTTTAATTTGCTGTGAGAATAATAATTTGTTTTTTGTTGAATTTTGTGATACCACTATCAACTGTTCTAAAAACTTAAACTATTAAATAAATGAGTGGTTACGCTAATACTCTCTCTCATGCTTAGTTTGTTTTTTTGGACATTTAATTTGAGAGGTAAATGAGGCCCGAAAAGATTTGAACTCGAGACCTCCAACTCTTATACCATATGAGAATTTAGTGGAAATATAGCCAATTATTCTAAAAGTTTAAGTTGTTAAATGAATGCATGATTTAATATTTTAATTACGCTAACAAACACCTCATGCTCTGATAGCAAAGGAGATTTTGTACGACCGTTATCAACTGTTTAAAAGTTTAAGCTGTTAGATGAATGTGTAATTTAATATTTAAATATTCTAATAATATAGAGCTTGTTGGTCAAAGAGAACCCATCAAGATTGATTTTTTTTTTCCTAGTTGAACATCAAGAAAGAAATGACTTGGTCGTTATTCTGGACAAGTAGTAAATTACCATGCATGGCTTGAGAGGTTAAACATGTATTCAAATTCAATTTTATATGGACAATTTCTTCTCGTAAAATTTTGATTAGGAAAACTGAACTTAATTGGTTCGCTAAACATCATTGTCCTAACAAAGCAAAAGTGGTAACTCGTCATGGATTTTACCATGTGTTGGGTAAAGAGAATACACAAGAGTGCATGTTTAACTAAAATACCGAATGACGATATCAACATCAAGTGACAGTTATCTCAGTGAGATGGAATATTATAATTGCTTATGGATATGGGTTATTCATGTATGGAAATAGAGACTAAAATATCAGAGAACACAATTGTAGTTATTCTAACCATTACTTTATAGATTATAAATAAATACCCATTATATGTATTGTAATGTTTCTCTCCGAACACCCTAACACCAAGTCAATTAAGGTTATTTGTTTGTTCACGGCAATTTCGTTTTGTTCTCCATGCATTTATTTTTTCTGCACCTTAAATTCATCTGCTCTAAAATTTCACGCCTACTAATTCCTTGTTCAAGATTGACACGAAATCCATTTCACAAAAAATCAAGATCAATTTTTCAATGAAAGATATTTCGCTTCCCAGGTGAATTCCCATTCTCGGTGAAACAGGAAGTATTGCCTTTTAAGGTCCGGGAGTATGAACTCTCCCTGGGGGATTTTAACGCTTGCTTTGATTTTTCATGAAATTATCTGGATATAGGTTTAGTTTAGTTTTTTTTTTTTTTTTGAGCAAAAATAAAAATATAAAAAGTGCGGCATCTCTCCTCCCAGTACTTTCTCCTTCTCTCGATTTCATTCCCAGCGCATTCGCATGCTCAAAGCATTTGCTTCTTTTGTTCTTGCTTTTCCCGAATAGATTTCCTAATTTCGTTCCCCGGTGGAGGATTCGGGCGAACTTTCGAACTGCACATGGGCGGATTGGGTTTGAAATGCCTGTCGCTGCGTTCGGTGTGCGGGGTATGCTTTAATGGGGAACGCTGGCCATCCATTGATTGAAGGACATTCTCGTGGAACATATATGCTGCGGTTGATTCTGTTTTGCCTGTTCCGTGCTCTCTCCGTGGCATTTGTTCATCGACTTGATCAGAATCGGCCACGAGAGAGAGGAAAGGATTTAGAAGCAAATGGCAGGAGGGAAGCTCCGTACATGGAGGTTCTACAATGAGTGCTCTCAGGCCAGGATCATCAGGACAGAGGTGTGATGAGGCAACAGACATTCAGCTTTGCACCGAGAAAGTATGGGCGATGTTGGCTGTTGTTTTTCGCTACGGTTAGATATTTCGGGTGGACGGATAAAATTTATTTCCATGTCTTTGTGGATGAGATGGGTTATTGCCATCAAAGAATCCCACTAGGGCTGATGTTGAGGAAGCACAATTTGTCGAGTTTTAACCAGCTTTCTATTGCTATAGGACTCAAGCTGCATATTTAGTGCTTGTCCCGGCGAATGCTGATTGGGTTTCCGTTGGTAACTTCTCAGCTCGGTTCAATAACAATTAGAGCATGCTAGTTCGGCCAATGGCGAGGGGTGCATATTTCTCTGGTGGTGTTCTACGGGTCTCCAAATGGGGTGCCTTCAAAAAGACCATCTAGTTTGCTGCAATTGCTGAATGAGATACAGGTTGATTTTGTATGTTGTGAGTTGATTTTCAAGCATAGAATGGACTTTAGAAAGAAAACATCTCTCCACGTGATTTGTCAATTAATAGTCTCATGGGATGGTCTATGATTTTCTTCTTGATATCTATTTATCTGTTATAGCCAATTCCAAGTTCCAGATTTTGCTTCTAACTCTCGATTGTTTCTATGAGTGTCGAGCAATAGACTGAATCAAAAGCCATAAGTAGAAGCAGGAAGTAATAAGGACAGGGTGGCGAAACGAGTGTTGTTTGTAATGTCATGTAGTGCATAATAGCGCTAGTACTTGAAAAGCATTTGGTGACATTACTTAGAATTTCTGTCTAACACTTAATGTAACAGTATTTGCTTGTCATTTGGGTTTTTGAAATCTAAGTTTGGCTCGACCATCAACGAATTCTTTGCCAGGGTCTGCCTTGTCACTTATACTTTGCTTTGGAGTTCCATAAGAGGGAATATGCTGATAAAATGGAGATGAGATGGATGATCTTCTGATATTAGTTGTCTTGGAGGTGTTGCTTGAAAAGTACTCAATCCAAGGAAACCAAGAATGGGTAGTGAAGCGCAATTCTTCAACTAAAGGTAGGTTGACTTTGTATCTTGCTACTTCTATTAACTATCATTGCATCGGTAGTCATGGATGGTGTATGCAATGCACACTCACATACTATGAGCTTCATCTTTATGCCTTTGGATATCTTGACATAAATTTGTGTAGACACCCCATCAGGTGAAAGGCTGTCTTGTTCTTTTTCACAGCGTCTTCCAGCTACAAATTTCCATTATTCTTCTTGAGACCTTTCACGTTTGATGCGAGAGAACTGTGTTAGGTTTATTGAAGAAAAGCAGCTTTAAATGAGGTCTCTGACACCTGTGTGGTCCATCTTTGTTCGAGTAGTGACTTATCTTAACATTTCATTTTTGAGGATTATTGCACTTAAAAGCAGTTATGAAGATGGAAATCAAAAAATATTGTAACTTTGAATGATGTACCTCTTTTGGAAGTTGAGACAACTTTGATTTCATGGATAGGATTGACAGGGAACATATTGCATGTTGTGCTTATCTTAGATTGAGCTATTTAGGCAACATTATTCAATTGTTCTCTTCCGTTTAGGGGACAAGTTCAGTATGATACTTCTTTTGAATGAGCATCAAGTATTGGAGCTGCATTGAACACTACCCAGGTGCTTTCCTTGCCGCAATGATTTTCTCTTTTTCCCCTCTTTGAAGCCAATTATCCTACCTCAAGTCACAATTTCCAGGCATAAAGTCAGAAAGAAGGGGCAGCTGAAGACTGGTTATAATTTCACAGTGCCGGGTCACTGGAAAGTATTGGTCGAGTGATGCTAATGGCACAGCTAAGATGATTTACGCATGGTACACTAGAACTATGTGTCAGATTTGAAGTGAATTTGAGATTCAGGCAGGGAAGAATCTGCAACTTGATGAGTCAGCATGTGCCTTATGATTACTACATCTGCCTAATAAAACACTAGCAATATCTCGTGTTATACATTTTTTTCCCTTGTCTATGTTAAATCTTTCCATGGAATATAACAAAGACTTTTGTAATGTCAATAGCAGCATTGCTTGCATGCAGGAAAATTTTCTCGTCATTTGATACCAAAGGCTGCTTTTAAGGACTACTCCCATGTGGGTGCATTAATTTCGGAGGTATGCTCTGATGAGAAGCTTTAGTTATTGTGTGGTAGAGACAATTCCAAATTCAATTATTCTGTGTAAATATTGTTATTGTGCCTTCCAAGTTAGCCACCTGTTTGAGATAGTTTATCCAAGAGTTCTGTCCTTCTGCCGATTGGGCTTTTCAAATGCAAGGACATGGTACGTTACTTCTTGTAATTGAGGTCTAGAGACTCATGAAACATCTTTGGAACATGGGTGTGATGAACTGTTCCTAGTTCGCTCAAAATGTTCCTGAAAACTACTAGCAAAGGGTTCTTTTATGCCTTTGTATCATTTGAGAGGTTAGATTAACACATGAGAAAATGTGCATATGCACACTGAGAAGAGAATTTATTGCGATAGTGCTTGAGACAGTAGTGACTCTCTATCCCATTTGCTCCTTAAAGGTTCACGTGCTCATTGACGCTCAAAATGAGCTTACTCTCTCCTGGCAGCGTGAGGACGACATGATCATGGCTTCTTTGATCTGCATTGTGGATTTTGATTGTCACAAGCTCCTAGCCTGCAAATGGAGTTAGATTGTGGAAAGAAACTTCAGTTCGATACAGAGGTAGTTACAAATTTGAATCAGTTCTTGTATTTGGATCTCTTCATGAACTGTATACATATGATTTGCTGTACATTTTATTATCAGCAAAAATATTATTTGTCTTGAGTTGGTGGAGCTAATTTCAGGAAACATCTTTGCATAGTGGACTAGTGTGCTAGAACTCTGTGTGTGCTAGAACTCTGTGTGGTCTCTCATGTGATGGGACATTTTCCTCCCCTACGCAGGTTAATATTGATTTGGGAAGGTAATGTCTTGCTTCGCAAGAACTTAATTTCAACTCTTTCATTAGTGATAGTTCGGTGAATTACTTTACTCGAAAGTCGTCTTTCCCAATGTTGGATAAATTCATAGAATCTGTAGCCTCAATTGGAACTATATCAGGTGATCGCTGTAGTTTTATTTTTAGATAAACAGAGTGATAAATCATTTCAGTTGCTTCATAGTTCATAGAATTCTACCTGAGACTGTGTAGGATATAAAGTTAGCGACCTGAAAGAATTTTAATGGGACTGATATGTCTTATTTGAAAAGAAGCTATTGATTGGCACTTTCCCCTTTCATGTGGAGTAGCGTCAAGAAAATGATCTGGTTTCGAAACTGGTACTGGTTCTCACGGCATGAACTCATGGTTTCTAGCATGTCAAGGAACAGGTTCTGTGAGCCTATAGGCACAGAGCACAGAGCATTCATGGATTATGCTATGTCTTTTCAATGGGAAATTATTTGTGTTGAATCGTACTCTGAGTCTTACCTTTAGTAAAGACACCAGCTTATTTTCTTCCCCATTTTGACTGGCCTAGTTGTCTATGTTGCTGACCTGATTCGGGCTGTATATTACCAGTAACGTCATGATCTTGATTGCAAAGATACAGAAAATTTCTGCCCAACATTTATCCATTTGAAACTTTTTCTCTTTTATGTGTGAAAATGAAGGTAAAGTGAGCTTAGTAATAGCCCAGCTTACTGCTCTCTGCTGCGTCTGATCCCAGAGGATATTGTGCCCGATTTATCAGCATTCTTTGATTCTGGCAAATCCTCCTGATATAACTAATAACGTGGTAGACATTGATGCGGTTGACATTGATGAAAACACGACAAATTGCTCCCCTATGGATGCTTGGTGGCTTGAAGCCATATGAGTCGTGAATGCTATAGAAAACCAACAGGTCATGGAGTACGACCACAAGGCAAGTCATCCACTTTACTTATTTGTGCAAAAATCTTTTAGGATGTTTCGACAGGTCATGGAAGACGAGGACAGGTGGGTAGACGTAGAAATTAATACACCTTAGGTTGAGCTCTGAGCTTGAGCTCAACCATTCAAACGGGGCTCATAGTTGCAATAATTTGGGAGGAAAGTCGGTCCTGCTTAATTCTTCAGCTTGCAGACTTGAACAAGGGTAGCACTTCATGGATCCTTTCAATTCAATCACATCAGTAAAAGAGCAACAGACTGAAAGAAATTGCCGAGAAGATGTGATTATCAACCAAAGTACTCTGAGCTCCGATGTTTGGTTTGAAAATTACTTTTGCTTCGCTGTCGGTTCTTCAGAAGAGCTATGTTATTCAAGACGAAACATCAGGTCGCGACTGCTCACAGATGGCAAGAGTTTCATTTTAGGGAAAATTCAAGGTTGATTCAGCCACAAAAGTAGGAACTTTAAGATTTTTCATTTCAGAAACCTCTGTTCTTGCTCACTACTTCGGGTTCACTTCATGCGATGATCATTGGTTTGAGCAGAAGCTCTTACCATTTAAGTTTTTCCATTTTGTGCCATATTTAATTAGGTGCCTTGATGCTTTTATCATGGCACTTATTTTAGGTACAAAGCAAAGTTCTCCAATTAGTGGTACATTTTTGCCCTTGCACCTCACGAATTTGTTCTTTCTTTGAGGTTGATGGCTACAATAACCTTTTTGTATAAACTCATTCAGGGCGCTGCATCTGTTACAGGTATAGCATCCGGTCCAATGCCAAAAACATTTTAAGAATAGGTAGAATGTATTCTAATGGAAACATGTATTGAACCGTGATCTAATTCCTTTGTACATATACCATTAATTGCGATTTAGGCGTTCCCAGTACATAGGGCCCAATAGTCAACTGAGACACTGGACAACATAAATTATGGCCTAAAGACAGGCATTCACAAATATGAGGACTGGTAATAACACAGTCAATACATCGTACCCTAATCCAACAATGAACAATTATAGAAGTGATAAGATGAGTGGTATATTAGAAAAATGAGCATAACGTGAATCACAATTCACAACACGAGCAAAACTCACAAACATGCACAAAAGTACAATATACTCAAAGCGCACAGAGATAAACTCCAATCTTATTCTCTTCGAAACTTTGTTTCTTCAATGAAACCAGTGTTCTTTCGAGAAAGATTCTCACACTAACGTGGCCAAGGCAAGGTGCCTTGAGGGGATTTTCAGCTTGTTGTTAGTGTGAAACTGGACTGTAGCTCGTAGTCTACCGAAGCTCAGCTAATCTGGCGTGTCAACATTTTATATTAATTCTCTAAAGAAAGTACCAAATACTATCCTGCTATTATAAAAATAATGGATAATTGCATAAATGGTTCATAAACTGAGCCTCAATATGAAATATGATTTCTTAACTTTAAATTTAAATGTGATTCTTGAAGCACAATGCGCGATTTCCTTATGAAGTCAAGGACTGTTGATCTTGCCCACATAGGTGCAATTATGAGGTGAAACCTGAATGACCTTGGATAAAGTACAACGATTAGTTGTCTACCCAGTTCTTCATCAAATCATTGGCTTTTCTCAACCTGAAAAGAGAAACACTCGTTAGAGGGTGATAATAATAACAAATAAATTAAGAGAATATCAACTAAAATGAAACAAAGAGATAAGCGCAAAAATCTTAATAATTGACTAATCAATTAAGGGTTGGACAATTCGTAGAACAATACATTTGAGGTAGTTTGTTGGTTATTCAATGATAATAGTATGACTCAAATATAAAGAAAAACAATGTTGACAAAATTTCTATTCTATCCATGAAGTAGGGTCTAGTAAATTTAATGTGGTTGCGCAATGTGTTTAGTTTTAAAACGAAGAAAAAATGCAAATCACGTGGTAAACATACCATCCAAAAGCAAATACAATCTAAATTGCTATTGAAAAGTTAGATAAATGTGTCTATTCAATCATACTATTTAAAGAAGAGGTGTCTGCATTTGGGTTCGAGCGTATTTCACCCTCGAGTGGCGCCCTCCTCAGCTATACGACCTTGTCCGACGACAGCACCCTTCTCAGCCCCTCCACATCCCCCTGCAGCACCGCCGCCATCAGTGCCCCCACCTGGTTGTCGCTTCACATGTGATGCATCGTTAATCTCGTGCATGGAGGCAGTGAAAAGGGCAGTGATTGAGGGAAGGGCACTGAGGGTTGGTAGTTTATTTGTAAAATAAATAAGAGGTGTCTTGTATTACATTGAAAAAATACGTGGACTAAATTTGACATTAATTCTCAAATATAATTTTTATTTTTATTTTTTAAAATTTGAATTTATAATTATAATATAACCAATGTGTCCTATTGAAACAACTTGATTATTCATAATAGAGTTACGATTAATTTGTTATTATTTAATTTCGAATTTATTATTTTTGCTTAATGGTTATTAGGCACTCTTGCAACTTTTGAAAGGTTGTGTTTATTCATACATAACTTCTTAATCTTTAGAAGGTTATATTTGTGCGAACATAATTTCTTCATCTTTGAAAGGTTGTGTCGGTTCAAATATATTTATTCAACATTTCCCTATGAATACTTTTCATAATTTTCAATTATCCTTTCTATGATATATAGTCATTGTTTTTAATTGTTTCTCCTTGAGAGTTCCTGGAGAAATACCAGAATGACTATCTGGTATTCTTATATGAGACTTTGTTGTATCTGGAGGATTTTTGCCAGTAACCATTAACAATATTGTGGGGCAAATAATTTTTTAAAGAGAGTGTTATCATCCATTTTTCTTCCCATTGATTTTTCCCCCAACATTCAGTGCGTGTTCAATGTGTGGAACATGAACCTGAGAGAAAATAAAAAGAAAGAAAGAAAAGAAAAGAAAAAAAAAAGAAATCAAAATAAGTTATAGATATTTTCACATTGACGTCATTTTGAGTAAAATCGTACATATCGGATTGATGGTGGTGGTCATGCCACGTAAGATGGCCTGTGTTGATTGGAACTCTACATCAAATTTTTCCAATCTAAATTGGCTGACCAAATAACATTAGAAAATCGTTAAAATATTTAGGACTATATGGGTCAAATTGAAAAGTTCATGACTAAATTGGGATCCGCACATTAGGTTTACGAATTTTTTTGGTAATTTTTCTTACAAAAGCATATCTTCGTGAAAGTATACATTCTATTTTAAAAATAAGTAAAGCTATACCCCTTTCTTTTTTTCTTTTTTCTTTTTTGTCAAATACAAATACCATTTCATTCATTCAAAAACAATAACTACACGAGCGAAGTTAACAAGAATCAATACATGATAAATCCCAAAGAGGTAGGGGTTGCCTTGACATCCAATTGAAGGGGAGGGTCCCTTTTCGATAGGTTTTGGTAATTCAATTAGCGACTTGGTTAGTTTCCTGTGGGAAATGGGATAGGGGAACACTCTCTAATTGGGTTAGTAGTGCATTGCTTTCCTCAAAGAGACATCTCAAAGCCCATGGGCTCAAACTCAGTTCAGCAGTGAATCTATCAATAGACTGATTGTCAGATAGAATACATGTTAGACATAAATTAGTGATTCTAATCACGCATCAAAGAACAAAATTCAAGTGTTGATTAGAATCATATGCAGAGAAACAGGATAAAAAATAAAACTGCCCTCCAGCTATTGTTCGAATTTGTGCTCGTTGGAAATTCACTGAAATTCAATGATATCATGGGCACACTTTACTAACATAATCCCCTCGCATACTGATGGTGTATTTTTGAATGAGAGGGTTCGCATTAGATCTTGTGATTGCCCTTACAAAATGAACGATCGAAGTGGTTATCAAATGAGTGATTGTCACAAAGAGATAAGAAACATGCAAAATCGCATGTGAAATAATTGTTACTTAAAAAGAGAAAATGTGGGTCAAACCCAACGGATAAGCTTTTATTTCAAAAATTATATCCCTAAGTGCGGGATCACATTAACTCTCACATGCACCACAGATTCCTCCTTCAGCTCAGACGCCTCCCCCAACCAGAGCAATGCTTCCTTCATTGCAAGGGCTTTGATTTCGAGTGGAGAAGAATTTCCTATGAATAGTCCGTTCGTTTCGTGGAAAATGAATTCCGGGAAAATGTTTTCCTGGATTACCGGTGTTCGTTTCACGGAAAATGAACTAGTCAAAGAAAATGTTTTCCATCATTGGAAAAAACAACCTTTAAAGTGAGGAAAACGTTTTCCACTTTTGAAAAGTGGAAAACGTTTTCCATGACTTCTTCCCTCTTACCTATTTTTATTAATACATTTTCCTTTTATTTTTATGCTTTCTTTTTTTTTTTTTTTTTTTTTTTTTTTAAAATAGAGTTTTTAATTTCTTTTCTTTTTTTTTTTTTTTCTTTTCTTTCTTTCCTATTCATCTTCTTCTTTGGCCGGGACCGGCCACGGCGCGGTCCGGCGACCGGCCGCAAGCGCACTGGCGACCTTGTCGACCCGCCCCCGCCTTGCCCGATCGGGCGAGGCGGAGCTCGCCGGCTTGGGCGGAGCTCGCGGCTCGCCGATTCGGTGAGCTAGGCGGGGCTCGGCCCGCCCGAGCTTGCCACAAGCTTGGGCTCTAGCGAGCCGCGAGCCGGCCGAACCGGGCGGAGCTCGGGCTCCCGATCCAGGCGAGCCCGAACTCCGCCGCCGGGTTCGGCGAGCTCGCGGCTCGCCGAGCCCGGCGAAGCTCACGGCGAGCTCGGGCGAGATCGGCCGAGCCTCGAGCTCGCCCGATCTAGCCACCGGTCTTGGTCGACCGTCGGGCAAAACCCGGCCATCGTCGGGCGGGGGGAAGGAGGCGGCGGCGGCGGAAGGAGGAGGAAGAAGGAGGAGGAAGGAGGCGGCGGCGGAGGAAGGAGGAGGAAGAAGGAGGAGGAAGGAGGAAGGAGGAAGGAAAAGAAAAAAAATCGATTTTTAAAACTATAAATAATTAAAAATTCATTTTTAAAAAATATAAAAAATAAAATTAATTTTTTGGTCAATTAAAAATATTAAAATTCAATTTTTGATAATTTTTCCTAAACAATTAAATGAGCTAACGAATGGTGGAAAATATTTTCCATTCAAATTTTAGGTTTTGACCGAACACCGGAAAATGAGTCATTTTCCGGAAAATGACTTCCAGGAAAATATTTTCCGAAAACATGATATTTTCCGCGAAACGAACAGATCTAAATGGTAGGCGTAGAGAGATTATTTGTTAAGGATTTGGCAATAAATGCATCTGCTACCGTTTCATTTTTCATAACAAAAGTTCCATTTGATACTTAATGAAAGGGTTCTCTTCTTTTCTCTCGTCTTGTGACATTTCCTTGTTCTATAATTTTTCCTTTGCATGTCCTTTAACGTTTTTGAACCTTTTTTAATTCTTCCGCGCAGAGCTCCCGTTTACCTCTTGCTTTGCACTGCGAAGCGAGTCAAAAAAGCTCAGTGAAGATTACCAATTTTCAAACCACTCGAGAGTATGAAATTCTGCAAAAACTTGTTGGCATTTTGCCACATCAGAGGCAGATTAATTGATTAAAAGGTCAAATCCAGCCATGGCTTTCTCTTCATCCCAAGTGCACTTCACTCGAAGTCCAAAAACTGAAAACACAGTTTTGATCGAGCAAATGCTACAATTATTCGAGCACACGGAGGCCCCTTTTACCCGTCTTCGTCACTGTCAGTTCCAGACCCTAAATATCTTTGGACTAGTGTGTCTCTTTTGCAAATTGAGTTCCAGCTGTTCTTGTTCCAATTCTTCCAGGTTGGGCCGTGTGTTTCGTAAGAAAATACAGTATAAGAAAACCACTTAATTTTTTTTTTTTAAATACGACGATTACATATACATAGTGGAGCTTATATTTCTAGACTAAGCGTTCATGCCATAAATGAATGACACGTGTTAAGTGAAGATACTTGATATAGTGATTGTATGTTATTATTGGGGTTGATATAGTGATTGTATGTTATTATTGGGGTTGCGGTCGCCATATGACTAGGAGTAATTAGGACTATGTACATGCATATTCACCTTTTCTATTTCTTTTTTTTGTTTTCCTTGAGTCCCTTTCCTACGTTCTAGGACAATTGAAGACTAATCATTTACTCATTATTTGTTTCACATTCTTTCTATTTCCTTCGACATTACATTCATACGCGGAGGAAGAAGGGAGAGATAACTAACCCTAAATGATTGTAGAAAGTTACAATGAAGTAGGCTTGTTCGGTTTGGTTCTTTGCATATGTACAAGTTTTTCACAAAATATTTTGTGTGTCCAACATATTTTAATCAAGATGTCTTACCAATGACCTTCGGTAGTGTTTACAAGTAGTCATTAAAGCTTCAAAGTTTTAGGAAAATATCATTCCTGAAATAATTGTCGATAATCTCGTGCATTACACAAGCTATCGATCTTATGTAAGTTGATCGACAAGCCTTATCATACACATACAAAATATATATAAAAAAAATAGAGATGTTGGAGCCCCTAAACTGTTACAAAATGTGTAATTAGGCCTTCAACTAATTTTCAATCAAACAAACTAGTCCCTGAATTGCCGCGGCTGCTGACTATGCAATCGGATGTTGCAGGGGATGAACTTAACAGGGTGGTGAGTGAGGCATGGAGGCGGAAGAAGAAGATGATATTCACAGGGTGATTGACAGTCGTGAGGTCATGAGAGCTTGTGAAGGCATATGTTATCCCCATGAACACTGTTGATGGGGGCATTTGTTTGGAAGGAGAAATAATAAGGGCTAGCCCATGGGACCGCAAGTCCTAAAACTTGTCACAAAAGTGCAATCGAGTCTAAAAACTTATCTCAAAAATATAATTGAGTCATAAAATTTTCAAAAAGTCTAATCGAATCCTAAAACTTCCAAAAAGTGCTAAAACTTGTCGTGAAAGTCCAACCAAAGTTTTAGGACTTTTAATACACTTATCCCTACTTTTTTTTTGTTTTTTTGTAAACTTAGGGGCCGGAGTTACCAATTTGAGATAGAGCTTTAATTAAAGTAGATGGACATGACATTGTACGTGCATCGAGGAGATTAGTCAAGTTGTATATCTGAATACCCCATATTATCGAAATGAGAACTTCCGGAAAGTTTTCCCAATCCTTCTTCTAATATAGAATTCCGTGATGAGATAGAGCGATTCTTTTACTTTGGTTACTCCTCCGCAGAGTTACAAAGTGAGACCTCCTAGTCCTAAGTAGATAATTGTTTAGGCTGACTGATCTTTAATTTAACTTTCCATCACATGATTCTTAAAATGTCGGCACTTGGGTACATAAGAAAACCACATAACTGTAAATCCCATTCGACGCAGTTCTTCTAGTGTTCAGTTCTAGATCTGTCTTTGCAACTAATGATTGTGCCATATCATGGCTATTTACTATATAAGCTTTTTGGGTGATTGCATAGACAATATACGAAGGTGATCAGGAGACAGAGAATGTTCCTGTAAATAGAAATATAGGAGGCGCGACTAGAGTTGCTTCAAGCTCAGGGAGGGAGTTCAGGAAATGGCACGACTTTCAGCTCAAGAAGCGGTTCACAAAATTCAAGATTCCAGCGCGCTTTAGAAGATCGTGAACGGAATCGTCCACAACCACAGGAGTCATCAGAGGAGCAATTTTAGGACCAACTGCATCAGCTACCGCCATACTGTCACTATGCATTTTATGACTAGCTGTTCCCTTTCTTGGTAAACATTGATTGTGCGGATGGCCACAGGTAACAAATAGTGATAGCAGCTCCATTTTGCTTAGGAAGAAATTTCCTCTCCCTTGCTAGTATTCTGAGGTTGTCGACTGCCTTTAGCAGCAGGTGTATCACATGCCCCAAAAGAATCTATGAGTTTTGACATAAATTGTCAAGGGGAAAGAAACATAGTTTATTCAACGATATGCATCATATGAGCATCATTTATTAAACTTACAGGTAATTATACATTCTTATATAAGGTGCATTTATTATCTTGTAAATCAATTAATTGAGAAACATTTTTTTCAAAATTGATTGTTTGTATCACATATAAAAATAAAAATAGTAATGTTAAGTTAGTGAAATATTAATGCATAGATTGTGGATAGAAATGAAAATATTAATCCACTACCCCAGTGGCCACCCTTCCAACATGAAAGAGGGAGGTGGGTAGTTCGAATCCCCACCTTCTCGGGGGTTTGGGAGGGGGGGATGAATTAGTTTCAGGAGTGGGTTTCGACTCTCACGCCCTGTAAGGAGGCAGGGCAAAAGTTTGAGAGTGAGAGTTAGAATAGGAGTAAGTAGGACTGACAAAAAAAATAATTATTTTTAGGATAATTCTTTTCCAAATCATTGATTTCCAGTGAAATAAATGCATCTTTATTTATTCTAAAAACTCCCCCTATTGGAAATAAACTCCCCTAATTACAGTACTGAAATTTATTGGCATGTTCCGGAATAATGAACTCAAGAAATTGAGCATAATGGAGGGAAAAAAAAAATGAACCTCCCATGCAAACTGCAAGAAGTTGCTTGAGTGACAACAAGTCTCATCATCTTAGCATAGGATTCTTGGAAGTGAAAATTGTGCCTTGGGTTCTTTATCTCTAAAGTTGCGTATTATTTGCGCTCTTGAAAAGCACTCTTGGAGACTTTATTTAAAGCAAATGTAAAGATAGAGGAGCAAGTCTCGGCTACATTGGTGCATGCGAGCCCAACTCATATGCAATGTCAAATCAAGCGGGTCCTACATAGAGTTCATCTTCTTTGACGGTGCATGCTAATTGGCCTCACATGTACCAACCAAGAATTTTTTCCAGAAAAGAGGATTGTTATTGATATGCATCATTAGGTAAACCACGAAGAAAGTGTAGTGAAATTGGCAAATAGAATTGTTTTTCAAGTCATAAGTGTGTATTATATACACACACATATATATATATATATTCATCGTACTTAATGCATGGCATTTATATCAAAAGATAAGAAAAATCGAAATCAATCATTGTTTGGATTTTCGGTTTGATGCTATGTATTTTTAGCTATGGCAATTTAGGAAGCTATTACATTGCATAAAATTGTCTGAAATTATTTTCTAAAAAGCCAAACGTCCCGATCCATTGCGCATGGAAGGTAAATGTTTGCAATTGGAATGTTGGGCAAACATGTGGTAACTATGAATATCTTTTTGATACCTATAAAATGTCTAGTTTGCCATGATATGCACAAGTATTGAGATTTTCTGCAATTGGAATGTTGGGCAAATTGATAGTAATTATGAATATCTTTTTGATACCTATAAAATGTCTAGTTTGCTATGATATGCACATGTCTTGAGATTTTCTTTCAGAATCTAAAACACACAGCAAAATATAATTTTCCTTCTACATTTTTATTTCAATATTGTAATATATTATTTTTCATATTTTAATTAATTTAAGCCAATAATCACTGATATAAAAAGTGTTAGTTAACAGCATTTTGTCTATCTACTAGATGTTAAATGCAAAAACTTATTTGATTGCTCATATTATATGTGTATATATATATATATATATATATATATAATATACCAATTATGTAAATTTATTTTTTGATTTTTAATATTATTAATGTGATATATCTATGTGAAACACGACCCTGAATCCATGAGTTTGGACATAAATTGTCAGGCGGAAAGAAACATAATTTATTCGATGATGTGCATCATATGAGCATCATTTATTAAACTTGTAGGTGATTGATTATACATTCTTATATAGGGCGCATTTAGTATCCTGTAAATCAATTAATTGGAAAATATTTTTCCAAAATTGATCGTTTGTATCACTTATAAAAATAAAAATGGTAATATTAAGTTAGTGAAATATTTATGCATAGATTGTGGATAGAAACAAAAATATTTTTCATTGCCTAATTTTTCTCGGAATCAAACAATTATTTTTAGGATAATTCTTTCCCAAATAATTGATTTCCAGTGAAATAAATGCATCTTTATTTATTCTAAAAACTCTCCCCTGTTGGAAATAACTCCCCTAATTACAGTACTGGAATTTATTTGCATGTTTTGGAATGATGAACTCAGAAGAAATTGAGCATAATGGAGGGGAAAAAAAATGAACCTCTCGTGTAAACTGCAAGAAGTTGCTTGAGTGCGACAAGTCTCATCATCTTAGCATAGGATTCTTGGAAGTGAAAACTGTGCCTTGGGTTCTTTATCTCTAAAGTTGCGTATTATTTGCGCTTTTGAAAAGCACTCTTGGAAACTTTATTTAAAGCAAATGTAAAGATAGAGGAGCAAGTCTCGGCTGCATTGATGCATGCGAGACCAACTCATATGCACTGTCAAATTAAGCGGGTCCTACATAGAGTTCATCTTCTCTGATGGTGCATGCGAATTGGCCTCACATGTACCGAGTGTAACCAAGAATTTGTTCCGGTAAAGAGGATTGTTATTGATATGCATCATTAGGTAAACCATTTGAGGAAAGTGTTGTTAAATTGGCAAATAGAACTGCTTTTCATAGTCATAAGTGTGTACTTTATATATATTTTTCATCGTACTTAATGTATGGCATCCATATCAAAAGATAAGAAAAATCGAAATCAATCTTTTGATGCTATGTATTTTTAGCTATTGCAATTTAGGAAGCTATTACATTGCATACAATTGTTTGAAATTATGTTCTAAAAAGCCAACAATTGGAATGTTGGGCAAATAGATAGTAATTATGAATATCTTTTTTATACCTATAAAATGTCTAGTTTGCTATGATATGCACGTGTCTTGAGATTTTCTTTCGAAATCTAAAACACACAGCAAAATATAATTTTCCTTCTACATTTTTATTTCAATATTGTAATATATTATTTTTCATATTTTAATTAATTTAAGCCAATAATCACTAATATAAAAGTGTTAGTTAATAGTATTTTGTCTATCTACTTATACGGATGGATGTTGAGATTTAACTGAGTGACAATTTTTATCCACCGCATGCGATTTCGTAGTATTCAAAATAGTTGTAAGTCTAATATGAAGACGGATTTAAATCTATCTAAGGTAAATATGCCAAAAAGGCAATTAGGAAAACAAATCAAAAATTTTTCTTTGATTCTGGCTCGACCACAAAGTGATCAAATTTCCAAACATCAAATTGTTCAAGATGGATTGAGGGCGAAAGTGTGTAAAAGGCGTGCCAGCTCCCAAGCGTCAACTGTGACATAGAAAATGTTACTTCGATCTAAATGACAAAATTAAAATGCTTGAAAAATAAAATGTGGATATAAAAATTGAAGAAAATCGAAAGGAAAGTGTTGGAATCAAAGGAAATTAAAGGATAATTTGGGTGATGAATGCGGATATTAAAATTGAACTGCAAACACATGAAACGAAATTACTAAGAAATAAACTTCCCTAAAATTGAAATATCCTCACAGTTGTCATGACCCTCCCAATTCAGGCCCCAAGGGGGTTTAGACGTATTACAAAGTGGATGCAAACGGTCTTTTTCACGAGGCGATGCTTGCTCTTCTCTCGGACTCTTGCAAGCCCTAACGATCATGAAGTTGGTTTACACTCGAGTAATTATGCAACTTTGTTTTCTCTTTAGAAATCGCTGTTAATCTATTATGGGCCAATTAGATGTCAAGTGAGATAAGATAGTTCACCTTATTTTCTACGAACTAGATATTCTAGACACGGTGACTTGATCACATTAGATATTTATCTAACCCTCAATTTGGTACATATTCTCTTACGTAGAAAACACATTTTGTGACGACCCAGACCCGGGGCAGTACGGAGAGACGGACTAAAATTGCCTCTGCAGTATGCACAGTCGGAGGGACGGACTAAGATCGCCTCGGCAGTACGCGGGTAAAGAGAGTGTGATGGCTCGAGCGGCGGTGCGCGGGGAGGAGGGATGGTGGTGTGTCCGCACCTCGGTCCCCAAACGTGCGCAAGGAAGGGGTCTCTCTCTTGTCCCACATTGCCTAGGGAGGGAGTCCTGGGCTAGCTTATAAGGCAATGGGTCCCTCTAATTGTACATACGTGTTTTCTTGGGGTAGTATGGGCTGCTCTAAGAAGAACAAAACCGTGAGGACTTAATTGTCCAAAGCGGACACTCAGGGTGTTACAAGTGGTATCAGAGCCGACTCTCAACCTCGTGTGGGGCCACAGCGAGGACCCTATGAAGGGGGGAGAGTGTGATGGCCTAGGCGACGGCACAACGAAGACGCTGTGCTCCCAAGGGGAGAGAGCTTGATGGCCCAGGCGACGGTGCGCGGGGAAGAGGGATGGCGATGCGTTCGCGCCTCGGTCCCCAAACATGCACAGGAAGGGGGCGCGTCTCTTGTCCCACATCGCCGCGTTTTCTTGGGATAATATGGGCTGCCGCGAGAGGAACAAAATCGTGAGGACTTAGGTGTCCAAAGCGGACAATATGTATACAGTGGAGACCCGGGGTGTTACACATTTCACGCAATCTTTCCAACTTTTAGATTTTCGTTGAAACATATAAATCTAAGTTATCATGCAAGGTTGGTCAAAACTGAAATTTAATTAAACTGGCAATCGACTAAATAAAGTGCAGGAACAGGAAATAACCGAAGTCGTATCAAGTAAAATAGAACATCGCCTTGTCATTAAAGCCCCAACGCAGGACCCCGTGAACTGGGACAAGAAAAATAATGAAGGCCCTTAAAATGTGAATGCGAAGACAGGAACGTGTAGAATATGCTTTCTTAAAGTGCCAAAATATCATATTTTTAGGATAATGCATTTACCAAATCAAAGTTATCTTAAAAAAAGGAGTAAACTTTATCTGATCAGACAAAGGTATGTGTGAAAATCTAATCGATCATGAATATGAAATGCTAAATATATGACTAAGGTATCATAATGAGATGCAAATGGCAAAAGTGATACCATTAAAAAAAAAAAAAGAACGCAAGGTAAACAGTGAAAATAAAAAGAAATAAAACGACCCCGATTTCGCTGAGTTCTCTACGCCAAATGGACCCCCCAGAGACCTCGTAAGATGAGAGCGATCAGGGGAAGCGGAGTCAATTTCACCCACATAGGGGCAAGGTAGAGGGAATGAAAAAATTTTGAGTGAGAGTTTGGGAAAATCAACAGCGACGGTGAGCAACTACTCGATTCAACTCGACTTGGCAACAGCGCAATTCTAGGCCAACCTTTGAGAAGGTTGGCAGCGAGGTTAATCTGAACATGAAGCATTAACAAATTGGAAACAAAGACTTGATCAAACAAAACAGAGCAATGCTCGACTCAGCTTATTGATTGAAGGAGGAGTCCACAAAATGAGATGAGCGAGGGAAGGCGATCCGGCAGGCGACAACTGAGTTTGAACCAAAATGAGAGCTGCGGGATTCTGCTGCAACAGGGTCTTGACCATCACCACGGCCGTGGTGGCTGGTCGAGAAAATTAGTGCGGGGCAGCTAAGAGTTAGAAGCGCTGTAGATGCACTGGGCAGCAAACGCCCCGGGGGATGAGTCCACTCACGGCCTGGTTAGAGACGCAGACGACAACACGACCTCGTCGTGGTGGTAATGCACCTGGCTATCGGCGAGTAAATTATTCTTTTTGACCGAGCCTGAAGTTCCAGCCCCATACCTGTGTCTTTTCCAGGCCCCCTGCCCGTCCCCTGTTTCTTCTCTGTGTTTTCTTTCATTCTACACGCCAAAGTTTCTCCCGCGTTGATTGCCCCTTTTTTTCTGCCTTTTCCTCCTCCACTAGGCTTACTTTTTACCGCAAATCTCTACGGAATCTCTCGTTCATCCCATGTCTTGCCAAAAGAAGTTTTGCAGCCAATTAAACGTCCCAGAAAAACAAAAGTTGAAACTCCTGTCCTTGGTCTCTCTTGGCGGCCGCGCTGTCTGCAAGTAATAATAAAGCATTCACCTTTATATTTTCCAATAAATTATTCTTCTTTTTGTTCATTCCGTGCCTCGAACTTGCCCATTTCCTTTTTGCATTTTCCCTTGACCGAAGCCTTCTCTCTCACATTCGGCCGTCAATTCAGCTAACGTTCGACAGCTCCACTCACTTCTCCACTTCCTTTTTATTCATCAACGTAATTCCCTCACAACAGGTCGATTTTTTTTACGGGTATAGCTCGCGCATTCGGCTGGTTCAGGAAAAATTCGTGAACTTACCTAAGTAGAGGTTCAGCGCGGACATGCTATTCTAAAAAAATTTCTTTAATATTTAAATACAGAAAAATGCAATAAAGGACGAGAGTACCATGCCATGTAGCATGGATATTTTTGTTTAGAGGTCAGGTTCCGTCATTGTAGGCGGATTCGATCTCTACTACTTATGAAATGAATGAAAAGTCTGAGCAAAAAATTAGTTGTCATCATAAGTTACAGATTCATTGATACTTAAATGGTGACATTGAAATGAAAGCTACAATACTATTCACAATGCCCATTGAGAATAACAAACTTTAAAACGAAAATTGAAATTGGAAGACGTTTGGTTCGAAAGGAAAATGCTTCGGAGGAAAATAAGGCAGACTTTTGGCACAAGCTTGAGCGTCGCCTCTTTCTATGCGTTCTTTCTATTTATACTCCTGGGATTTCCTTCCATGGTTATTGAAATTCATACGTGATCCCCCTCTCAACCGTTCCACCATTCCATGATTTCAGTAACTCCTAACTCAATCATCTGTCTTGCAATGACTGTCCCTTCATTCATGATTTAATCTAATTCTTTTAATCGTTTCAGCTTTTAACTCAAACAGCTCGTGGAATCATTTCCTTAATCTAATTGACATGGTCAAACAACTTTCAGGTGAAGTTCAACTGGATAAGCTCTATATCGAAGTTGGGCTTAGTATAACTTGACTCCTTATACTTCGCTTTGTTCCCTTAACTCATAATTGAATCGCTCCTCAACATCTGGGTCATAAATGTTTGCCACCAGCAGGAGCTAAAGAATGATTAAGAGCGCCAACGAGAGTTGTATTATACGAACTATCATATTCATCTCTCAACCACTGGGGGTTCGCCCCAGTGGCCACCCTTCCATCTTGGAAGGGGGAGGTTGGGGGTTCAAATCCCCACCTTCTCAGGGGGGATTGGGGTGGGGACGATTTCATTTCAGGAGTGGGCTTCGACTCCCACGCCCTGCAAGGAGGCAGGACAAAAGTCTGAGAGTGAGTGTTAGAGTAAGATTAGCGTAGGATCGACAAAAAAAAAAAAATATTCATCTCTCATTTTATTATTACTTTATCTTACTGCATTTCATGTCATACTTCCACCGAAGAAATTATTTCATCATTTTCATGTTGTGCATCACGTAATTGATAAAGCTACTTTGATCGTACGGTGAGCAGACCAACAAAGACCAAGTTAGTCTTGGTCATCTTCACTTTTTTTGCTGGTGTGGGGTGACTTATTCACTTGGCCAGTTCATATTGAAAACCCCAGCTCAGTTGTTAGCTAAAGCCACACAACCTTTTTCTTTAGAGAGAGAGATCTGGAAGAATCTTTCTAGCCATGGCAAACCTAGAGGTCGAAATGAGTAACGATGCTGCACGAGCATTGGGAGGTGAGTACCAAGTGTTCTTGAGTTTCAGAGGACCCGACACTCGTTATGGTTTCACCGACTTTCTCTACCACGGCTTGGTAGATGCTGGGATCCGCGTATTCAGGGATGAAGATGAACTCCGCGTCGGCGAAGTGATTGGTGGGAACCTTTTACGTGCTATCAACAACTCCTTACTCTACATACCCATCTTCTCTCGGACTTATGCTTCCAGTAAATGGTGCCTCCGTGAACTTGCGTGCATAGTAGACAACGTGCGTAACTCAAAGGGTAAAAAAGGTATCCTTCCCATTTTTCTCGACGTGGAACCTGAGGATGTTAAACTTAACACTCCATTATATAGTGTTGCTTTGCTGGAACACGCAAACAAGTTTCCAGATGAAGTCAAGGACTGGAGAAAGGCTCTTGAGGAGGTAGATGAAATAAAGGGTTGGAACGTCAAGAAGGACCAAAGGTAAAACTCTTTTACGATCCCTACGTATTTCTCTTCTTTTTTGTTTAGGGGATACAACATTGCCGTGTCAAATGATTTCTTTCATTTTTTTTAACAGAAAATATTGAAAACTACATGCAATTGCTGCTCTCCTTCAAATTTACATCCTCTGCTTGAACATCTTTCCTAAAATTTTCTACTACGATATCAATCACTTCAATTTGATCTGCATCCTCACTAATCAAAATATACATTTGCATCTTCAGACAAAAAAATTCACCAAAATATACATTTACATCCTCAAGAAACACAAATTACCCAAGAAAACTAAGATTCCGTGAAGAAAAATAATGTCTAAATATTTGATAGAAGCGAGAGCATCTGGAGAACATAAAGAATGACAGGGCCGTCGTCGTGGGGCCTTGAGCTCTATAGACCTCGTGGGAGGTCCAAATCGAGGCCGAGCAGCCTCTATCTGGCCCGGCCGAAGTGCGGAGGCCTCTGAATGAGAGACAGAGTGAAGGGACACATAGCGTAGGAGGAGCTGGAACTTCGTGTCCGTACAAGCACCGGACAAGTAGAGTGATGAGGGTAATTTTGATGAGAAAATGGCAATTGCATTAATAAGTCAGGGCGACAGATGCAATTTGAAATAACAAATATGAAAATTGAGGACTCGATTATGAAATGTGGAGATGCAAGTTGATATGCGTGGAAAATGGATTTTGCAATTTCTCATTATTTTCCTTTTCACCTTCTTCAGGGTTATCTTAGGCAAACTAAAAAACCTTGATATAGTAATCACCCACCTAATCTAATCATAAGTAATAAAGATGGAAATGAATATTGGGCCACATTGGTCGAAAAATAAGCTATAGATAAGTTGGGGCGCAACGTAGCGGTCACGTGGGCCCGCATGGAATTTGTATCTTGTTTTGGATATCATCAAATGGCATTTGTACTAACAAATTAATATGTTTATCATCATTCATCAATAATAGCACATAATTTGGTTATCAATTGATATATGTAAATCTAACATACGGTGAATTAACACCTACCATGCTTTATAATAGCATGTGGGTGCTCAACATGCCGCTTGAGAATCTTGGGTTTTTAACCAAAAGATAAAGAATTATTGGAAAGCAAATTGACAGGGCCTCTTCATTGTGTTTCTATATTGACAAGGAAGTCCACCTTAAATGAGTAAATGCCGAAACTATGACTTATCTTACTAACTCTATGGACCAGGGAAGGTGCAAACCAAAAACCCAGTTGGGTGGGCCAAGCATAGGAATGTTTCCACCTGATGGTGTGGAGAATCAAACCCATATTTTGCACCGAATCCACACACACTTCTTCACTCCTTAACCAGCAAGTTAACCCCGCGGGAGTCAGGTCTCTTGATTTTCAATTTTGAACAAATCGTAATGTGACACAACTCTTTAAATGCCATTATACTTGACATAATCAGATCCGTAGAGGACTTACGATGGCTATACTTCTAGCCCAGGGAAATAGTTGCAGATTTTGGGATTGTATTTTTATTCATCAAACTGCAGTTTTCAATGGATGACGTTGCATTGTCTACACTATCTTGATTAAAAAAAATTGTCCCAATACAAATGCTGGAATTTTTTCTAGGCCTAGCTATAAATGCCGAAATATGCTCGGTATAGTAGCTACATGGTAAATTTGGCCATCATGCAAACTAACACTATAGCCTTTAGAAATTTCTGTGATCATATATGAAAAACATACCACTTGAATTCCAATTATGGCCAAAAAAAAGAAAAAATTCCACTAAATTAGCCAATACAGATTATTCAATGTATTTATACATTGTTCATTATGTACTTCAATCTTTTCAAGTTAAGATTTTGACAATTCCATGTGTGATGCAAGGTTATGAAATTAATCTAGTAAGCTAATGAACACCTTTGTACATGGCAGTCAAGCAGCGATCGTTAAATTGGTTGTTGAAAAGGTTTTGGAGAAGCTGCAGATAAAACAAAAATCAGTGACTGAACATTTACTTGGACTTGATGATCGGGTAAAAGACTTGACGGAATTATTAGATGTCAACCATTGTGACGTGCGGCTCATTGGAATTTACGGAATGGGTGGTATTGGTAAAACAACTATTGCCAAGGTCATCTTCAATCAATTGTCTTCCCAATTTGGAAAGTGTTGTAGCTTCCTTGAAGACATTCGAGAAAGCTCATCAACTAAGGAGGGCATAGTCCAGTTGCAGAAGAAATTACTAACTGACGTTGTCGGCTCTTTATCTGCAAATGAAGTCAAGGATAGTGAACAAGGAATGAGGAGGATTGGAGAAATACTTAACACTAAGAAGGCCCTTCTCGTTCTGGATGATGTCGATAATAAAGAGCACATTAAAAAACTAACAGGAAAATTTTCACTACATTTGGGATCTAGGCTAATTATTACAACGAGAAACACCTCTATTTTGCAAGTTGAGGGATTCAAAGGTGAAATTCTACCGTATGAGATGTTGAGGATGGACTATGATGTTGCACTTAAGCTTTTTTGTCGGCTTGCCTTTGGTAGAGACCTTCCTTTGGATGATTATCATGAGCTTTCAAATGAAATTGTCTCAAGTATGGGAGGGCTTCCTTTAGCTATCGAAGTGATAGGTTCATTACTGAATCAGAAAAACAAAGCATTTTGGGAAGAGACTTTGGTCAGGTTAAGGAATATACCAGAGGAAGAGATTCTAAAGAAGTTGAGGATTAGCTATGATGGCCTAGACGAATATCAGAAACAAATTTTTCTCGATATAGCATGCTTCTTTTTCAATGAGAAGAAGATTGATGCAATTTACATGTGGGCCAGTTGTCATTTTTATCCCGAAAGAGGAATTGATGTCCTTACTAGGAGGTGCTTGATAAAAACGTTGGACAATGATAAGTTCTAGATGCATGATCAGTTAATAGATCTAGGAAGGCATATTGTCCATCAAGAAAGTCCTAGTGAACTTGGAAGGCAAAGTAGGTTGTGGATTGCAAAAGAGGCCCTCGAAATCATAAGAACCAAAGAGGTAAGTAAAAAACGTTCCATTTTTAAATAGATATGGTATATCTTGCTGATTAAGGATTTCTTTTTTTGTTTAGGATCTTTATCATTTTTTTCCTTCCCATTAGAGTTGTAAAACATAGTGGTTGAAGTTGACAAGTTTTTTCACATCATTGCCAAATTTAACTTGCAGAGGAAGGACAAGGTTCAAGCACTTGAGGTAGATGGTTTGGATGGCTCCATTGAGATTGCAAATGAAGAGTTTGAAAGGTTGCAAAACCTGAGATTCCTCAAGTTACGTAATGGAACTTATGCTGGGGACTTTGCAAAGTGTCGTTCAAAGTTGAAATGGATTTCTTGGTGGCCTCCTTTTATGGATTTTAGGGCAGACAATATGCATTTGGATCATCTGGTTGTTTTTAAACTTGGCAAGAATGTCTTCTCAGATGATTCAAAAGCATGGGATTTGATCAAGGTAAATGACATGTTTTAATTCTAGTCTATTAGTCTCAGACTCCCAGTGTGTACAATGCAATGGTTCTTACACTTGCCATTCATTTTTTCAGGGGGCACAAAATTTGAAAGTTTTATCTCTTACTGAATGTTGTTACATAACAACAATTCCAGACTTTTCTAAATGCTTAGATTTGGAGAGGTTGACTCTTGCACGCTGCTACTTGCTAAAGAGAATCGAAAGGTTCGTTGGAGATCTACAGTTGTTGATTCATTTAGAAATTAAATGGTGCGGGCATCTTATCGATTTGCCTGAAGAAGTGGGGGCTCTAGTAAAACTTAAGCGCTTCTCATTGCAGGGATGTCTTAACTTGAGACAACTTCCAAGTTCACTTGGGAATTTAACCTCATTGGTAGAGTTAGACTTATCTTATACGGGCATTGTCAAACTCCCAAACTCCATTGAAGGACTAGTGAAACTTGAGTCTTTTTTTCTGAGTGAAACGCAATTGAGGAAACTTCCCAACTCCATTGGAAAGCTAAAATCATTATGCATATTGCGTTTTTCAAAAGAGTTTACTTATGCGAGAAGTGATGATGTTTGGCAGTTACCTAGTGCCATCAGCAAGTTGGAAAATCTTGAAGAGCTGGATCTATCTCAGCGTAATGACTTGAAAGGTGAAATTCCTTATGGAATTGGAGAAATGTCATCTTTGAGAATCCTAAATTTAAGATGCACCGGTGCCTGCGGTATTCCAAGGACAATCAACAGTCTTCATCACCTTCAAATGCTAAACTTATCAAGTTGTCATGAGATTTATAGGTTGCCAGAACTTCCCACAAGTTTGACTTGTCTACGTCTTGAATCTAAATCCTTGCTCTCAGTCCCTAATTTGTCTAATCTTACTAATTTGGTTGAACTGCTACTGAGTGATGGCTCCAAGGGTACAAGGAAATCAAACCTAATCACTACATACAATTTAAGGCGGATTGGGAGGTTATCTAGACTAAAAAATTTACATTTACAACTGCTGAATGTCCCTGCACCTCCTGAGTTGGCTTCTCTCTCTCATCTGGAAGTGCTCACTTTGTGTTGCCTAGACCTAGAAACCCTGATGCAGCTTCCATCCTCTCTGAGGTCATTAGATTTAGAATGCCTCAGCATCAAGCGAACGGAGCTACTTTCCTCCTGCTTGAGATTGGAAAATTTGTCGACTTTACATTTCTTGAATTGTAAAGTGGAAGCCATTCCACTTGATGGACTTCCCCAACTGAAGAACTTAGATGTTAGAAGTTGTAAACTGTTTCAGATATTATCCATTCCTTTGGAATTAATAGAGCTGCGGAATGTGATGGTGTTATCTTGCCCAGAGCTAGTTGAGATATAAGTTGTGGGTCTTTTGAAATCATTAAAATACTTGTACGTTGATGAGTGCAAATCCTTGAGAAGAATAGATGGGTTATCATACTTGAAGAACTTGGAGAAGTTACGAATCAGAAGTTGCCATGTACTTACTAATGTTGAGGGCCTAAACAAGTTAGAATCTTTGAAATCCTTGAACGTCACAGAGTGCACGTCATTGAGAAGGTTGATTCACGCATCTTGCACGAATATTCCAGATGACTGCCTCATAGAAATTCAAGGGTGTGGAGACTTCATCAATTGCACTTGGATCTACTCACGTGAAATCTCGTTGAAGCGTTATAAGAAGGAGATTTTTTTGGATACATCAAACAAGGTGCGATGTCTTCTTTATCAATATACTTTAGACATGTGTGTATGCAAGGGTTTGAAAATTGATTTGTTCTCATTTTAGTATAATGCTCTAATTCGGTTAAACTACACAAATTGTAAAAAGTTAAATATTTTTATGAGTTTTACATCAACAAAAAATATATTTTTTTAATTGAACGACGAAAATTTATAAGAGATGATCCTTAACTAATTTCAAATACATTAGTGTTAGTTCTTTTTTATTTGAAATGTTATTTTGTATAAAAACACACGCAAATAAAAGTATTATAAATCATAGTTTTGAACGGGAGAAGTGCCAAAAAAAGTCCTAAACCTTTTGGCTTTGTGCCGATTTAGTCCTAAACCTTTTTTGGTGCCGATTTAGTCCTAAACCTTTTTGTGTTGTGCCGATTTAGTCCTTTCCGGCCAAAATTGGCCAGATTTTTGATTGGGCGCCGGCCGGCTGACGTGGCCTGATCGGCGCTGACGTGGACAACTTTTAATAATATTTTAATATTTTTGAATTTTTATTTTTCTTCTCATCTTCTACCTCCAGCCGGTCGCCGGAGCTTGGCGACCGCCCGGGCGACGGCCGCGAGGTCAAGGTCGACCTCGCCGGCCACCTCGCCAGTGGCCACGGCCGCGAGGGTGGCCTCGCGCTGGGCGGGCGAGGCTCGCCCTCGCCGAATCCGGCGAGGGTCGACCCTCGCGCTCACCGGATCCGGCGAGGGCGAGGCTCGCCCGCCGGCGCGAGGCTGCCCTCGAGGCCCGGGCGCGAGGCTCGCCCATGGCGCGAGGGCGCCGTCGGCCTCGCGCCGGGCGGGCGAGCCTCGCCTGCCCGGCGCGAGGCCGCCGAGGCCGAGCCGGCGGGCTCGCCCTCGCCCACCATGGGCGAGCCTCGCCGCCCGGGCCTCGAGGGCGGCCTTGCGACCGCGACCACCGGCGAAGTGGCCGGCGAGGTCGACCGAGGCTCCGGCGACCGGGCCGGAGGTAGAAGATGAAAATAAAAAATAAAAAATAAAAATAAAAATAAAAATAAAAATTCAAAAATATTAAAATATTATTAAAAGTTGTCCAAGTCAGCGCCGATTAGGCCACGTCAGCCAGCCGGCGTCCAGTCAGCAAAATCCGGCCAATTTTGGCCGGAAAGGACTAAATTGGCACAACATAAAAAGGTTTAGGACTAAATCGGCACCAAAAAAAGGTTTAGGATTAAATCGGCACAAAACCAAAAGGTTTATGACTTTTTTGGCACTTCTCCCATTTTTGAACCTATAGTTTTTGAACCTATTTCTTATTATATAATTAAGTGTTGGGTATTATGTAATCGGATGTGTTTATTTTGATGTCATGATGTTTAGCAATAATTGCCTTCTTGAACTTCCGCCCATCGCACGATAGCCCTCAAATTTTGAAAATTTAAAAGACTAACCCCCCATCAACGCTCACCCAAAAGACTATGATTCATGTTACATTCCACTAGTTTTTCAGTCTGTGTAGCACTTAAATGTTACTTGAAATGGTGACTCGGTTTTCCTGACCGAAATTTCTTAAATAATTTTATCAACCATGCATCATTCTCTACTTTCTTACTTCCATGAATTATATAATAGATGTTACTCTATTCAAAATGAGTTAGTCCATTTTCAGTTAACATTTCATGTTCATACAAATGGAAAAAGTAATGGCTGACACAAAATTGAAAGTTTGGGAAGTAATGTATAACTTTTTAAAAGTGATTGCATGCTACTGTGCTACAGTACCAAAGTTTAGGAGGGTAAGATGATATTTTCAAAGTGCGAGTTCTTGCGCAAGGGAGCTAAAGTTTAAGGGAGTTTTGAGTAATTACCTTAGTGTTTAAGATAAGGCCGACTAATTAGTTAATTAAGGACTTTGTTTATTTCTGAACTTCCATCAAATATGTTTACCCTTTACTTTCAAGAGTGGGTAACTTAATTTCTGTGAAGCACTCCAAAGCCTTCAAAAAGCTAGAATTAGTTATTTAACTACTTTCTTTTTTTAAAAAAAAAATCTTGATGAACAGAAAAAATGCATGTGCCTATGTTGAATACGCATTCTTGTGTTATGTTAGAATCTAAATATAATAATACGTACAATAAACATGAGTGAAATATGAATATGTAGTCTTGTATTAGTAAAGGAAAGATAAAATTTTAAAAAAATCCTCATATATTAGAGGAATCTTTGCTCCCTTTTTTGATGTTGGATGCTTTCGGTTCCCAAAGCACGTTTTTCCTCCTTGTTTTGAGGTTTCCTTTTTATGTCGTACTTTAATTACTTAGGTTGCATATTTTTTTTTTCTATTTTAGTCATTTATCTCTACTTGCCTTGCGGGTGTTGGATAGTCTTGTTTCTTTAATGTCGCCAATAAACTCATTTAATTATTCTTTTAATATTAATTCAAGAATAGCTTTCATAGACAAGATATTAGGTAGTAAATTGCAGATTATAGATTTCAAAAACATCATATGACCTCTTTGTCTAATAATCTTCTATTTGCAATGTGCATAATTAATGAACAAATTAATGTGATACGATTATTGCATTAGTGAGCTGTGGAGAAATTAATGTCAAATGATATGATCATAACCTACAAAAGAAAAAAGGAACTCATTAGATTCTACCACGTTTCGTCACGTGGGAAAATGAATGATGAACAAAGGGCAATTAAATTGTGGTATATATGTTTGATGTTATGATTATCCATCTCCTAAGAATTTACAGTTGGCCTCTTGAGTAAAAATAAATATAAGGGTTAATACCACAAAAAACACCAAACTAACACACCAGCACCACATTGCCTTAAAATAATTTTTATGTCATAAAAACTCCCGAATTGATACATCCGTGCCACATTTATCACAAACCAATTTTTAGTTACAAAAAATGTCAAACTGGTATACTCGTTCCACATTTATCCCAAACTAGTATATTTGTACCACATTTATGCTAACCCGATGCACCTGTGCCATATTTATGCCCAAAAAATCCCAAATTTACAATAATTTAAGATCAGTTTGGGGTAAATATAGCACGAATGCTCTAATTTGAGATTTTTTTGACGCAAAAATTAGTTTAAGGTAAATATTGCACGGGTGTACTAGTTTGGAAGCTTTTGTGACACAAAAATTAGTTTGAGGTAAATGTGGCATGAATGTATCAGTTTGGAATTTTTAGTGGTATTAGCTCTAAATAGAATGTTTGGTTTGCCTCGTTCTCTAATAATTTGTCGAATGTTTATGCAATAACTGTGTTACGTGTTCATTTGTTTTTTGTCGGTGCATGCAAATATAGTGGGGTTGACTAGTTTTCCATCTTTGGCCACCAATGGACTTGACTAGTAGAGTCTGCATTTTCAGTACTACAGCAGATTGCCACCTCGCTGGATTCGAGTCTTTTCAAAGAACATAACTATTTCAAACTAAATTAAAGCAAGTACTACTTGAACAAATAGTCCTATGTTATGACACAGTATAACTTTATAAGAGATGACATATTTCACTAAAAAGTGCGATTTATAATGAAAAGAGACAGAAATTAATTTTGAAGCATATTACTTTAGAATGTGAAAAAAATACAACATCCAGACTTTTCTTATTGGAAACAATGTCTCCATTATTATGATTTTTTTTATTTGAAAAGCAGAAAAATAAACTCTTTTTTAGTTCCAAAATGCAAATCAATGTAAGTGAGATAAACAATTAACATTAAAAGGTAGTAGTACATGAATTACGATAAGATTATCCAAAAAGCATATTTTAATGTAAATAAAGCGAAAATAAGATGAAGAATTAAAGTACACTAAAGTAATAACATAAAATATAGAAAGTGAAACGGAACAGAGATGGAATTAGAATTGCAAGACTCTTCACTTTTTTTTTTTGCTTTACTTGGTACGGTATAGAATAATTAGTGCAAGTGATGATAAATTTTGAAGAAATAAATTAGTGAATCGATCTAATAATTAAACCATCATGGTTGTAGTGGAAGAAAGCATGTCGAGCTAAGAACACCTTTAATCCAATCTATCTACCCCACTAATACTTTTTTCTTTGTGGAAGAAAGCATGTTGAGCTAAGAACGCCTTTCTTTCTTTCTATCTACTCCACTAATACTTTTTTTCTTTTTTCCCTTAAAAAAGGGAATCTCTAATCAGATAGTGCTCCTAGGTAGATAATTATCTAAATCATTTAATGTTTAATTTAAATTTACACCACATATTTATTACATGTTCATACTTAATTAATAAAAGATAATCCAAATAAGTGTAACTGATGTCCTACTGGACAGCCGAGTATTTAACCCTAGATTTGTCTCTAACGAATGAATGATGTTTGTGCCCAGGTAAATATGCAAAAAGGTTTAATGTATATTTAATGGGAGAAGTGCTAAAAAAGTCCTAAACCTTTTGCCTTTGTGCCAATTTAGTCCTAAACCTTTTTTTGGTGCCGATTCAGTCCTAAACCTTTTTACGTGGTGTCAATTTAGTCCTTTCCGGCCAATTTTGGCCGGATTTTGCCGACTATTGGACGCCGGCCAACCGACATGGCATGATCGGTGCTGACGTGGAAACTTTTAATAATATTTTAATATTTTTGATTTTTTTGAATTTTTTTGAATTTTTTTATTTTTTTATTTTAATTTTTTTGTTTTTTTTTTTTTTTTGTCTTCTTCCTCCGGCCGGTCACCGAGGTCCGGTGACCGGCTAGAGCCGGAGGCCGGCGAGGGCGAGGCCGACCTCGCCGGCCACCTCGCGGGCGAGGGTCGAGCCTCGCCGGCCATGGGCGAGGCTCGCCTCGTCGGATCTGGTGAGGGGGAGCCTCGCCCATGGCCGAGGCTCGACCTCGCCAGGATCCGGCCATGGGCGAGGCTCGCCCGCCGGATCTGGCGAGGTCAAGCCTCGCCGCCATGGGCGAGGCTCGCCCTCGCCGGATCTCGGCGAGGTCAAGCCTCGCCGGCCATGGGCGAGGCTCCCCCTCGCCGGATCTCGACGAGGCAAGCCGGATCCGGCGAGGGCGAGCCTCGCCCATGGCCGGATCCGGCGAGGTCGAGCCTCGCCGGCCATGGGCGAGCTCCCCCTCGCCGGATCCGACGAGGCGAGCCTCGCCCATGGCCGGCGAGGTTCGACCTCGACAGATCCGGCGAGGGGGAGCCTCGCCCATGGCCGGATCTCGCGAGGTCGAGCCTCGCCGGCCATGGGCGAGGCTCCCCTCGTCAGATCCGGCGAGGGCGAGCCTTGCCCATGGCCGGCGAGGCTCGACCCTCGCCCGCGAGGTGGCCGGCGAGGTCGGCCTCGCCCTCGCCGGCCTCCGGCTCTGGCCGGTCGCCGGACCTCGGTGACCGGCCGGAGGAAGAAGACAAAAAAACAAAAAAATTAAAATTAAAATTAAAATTAAAATTAAAATTAAAATTAAAATTAAAATTAAAATTAAAATTAAAAAATTAAAAAAATTAAAATATTATTAAAAGTTGTCCACGTCAGCGCCGATCATGCCACGTCAGCCGGCCGGCGTCCAGTCAGCAAAATCCGGCCAAAATTGACCGGAAAGGACTGAATTGGCACAACGTAAAAGGGTTTAGGACTAAATCGGCACCAAAAAAAAGTTTAGGACTAAATCGGCACAAAGGCAAAAGGTTTAGGACTTTTTTGGCACTTCTCCCTATATTTAATACATATGTTGTTTGGCCCTCACGTTGAACCTGTTGGATCACAGATGGAATATCCCTTCACAATCATGTTCCAACTTTTTATCAAGAACGGTCGTTCGATTGCTATACAATTTATGGAAAAGAATAAGGCCACCCGTGATTCAGTGACATTTAAAGGATTGACTGCTGACGTGAAAGGTTTCGGCTTTTATGTGAAGAGAATGTGGTACGAGAATCATCGTAAAGATGACAACAGGCGCATGGAGATCAAGAGTGATGAGCAAGTGAAGGAAATGGTACAACTAGCATCTAAAAGAGGATTCATTCAGTTGGACGTCACGGTAGGAATTGACAGTGAGTGGAAGGAAGAGAATCACACCGATCTGATGAGTACAATTAACGAGTCGAGGAGAATGTGGGCTCATGAGGATGGGGCTGAGTGGGACGATTTAGATCCTGATGAAATGTTAAGTGAGGCGTGGAGAAAGGTTGGTGATGAGTCGGATGAAGAAGTTGAACGTTATAATTGTTGTGGTCTGCGGCGCGGCGAAAGGGGCCCTGATGCTACCACTTGCATCTGAACCTACATGCTGATGCTCACGATTTCCATAGCCATACCAATGATAGAGATATCTCGAAAAGTATTTAGTGCTCATTTTGGCCAATGATTGTAACTTTGCAGTTAAGTTGGGAGCTATAGAAATCAACTAAGAAATTCAACAAGGAATAATAAAAGGACACAAGAAATTTACGTGATTTGGTCCGAATGTCAAAACCTACGTCCATGGGGAGATGCGGCAAATAATTCACTAATAGATCGGAGAATTATAGGATTACAAATGCTCACACACTCGAGTGTTTCCCAGCCCTAGTGTATACCCAATACCCATAGTATTTAACAATTCAACTCGATGGACTCACTCTATGCACAAATCCTCCGAGCTCTTGCCTCTTGTCACTTGAGCTCTCTCTTCTTCTCCGCCCTGCTTCATCTTCAGATGTCCTCTCCTTTTATAGGAAGAAGGGAAAAGAAACAAAGACAAATGGCGCCCATCTTCAAAAGCCACAAGCCTCCATGCAATTAATGATGACATGTGTGAATGGCCATCGTTAATCATTCATGCACCAACGTAAGAAAAATGAGCATAGCTTCTGCCTTCCCTCTTTCTTCATTTGTTAGCAAAAGGAGAAAGGAAGCCCACAAAAGATGACTGAAAGAGAAAATAACATTCCGCGCCTACAAGACAATCCCATGAAGCAGCAAGGGCCCACCAATTTCTATCGGCATGCATGCACATCGCCATGTGCATGCATTTAATGAGGTGAAGAAATGGACTTTCCACTCCTAGGGACAATCTGACCAAAAAGAAAAAGAAAAAAGAAAAAAACTCCTAGGGACAAAGCAAGAGCCATGGGTATGCATTAATGAAGGAGAGAAAAGTCAAGACTTGCATGTTTCTCATGTGCACATTAAAGACAAATATTGCCAACACTTCGTCCATGCACAGAGAACGTTCAAGCTTTGCTTCTTCCTCGTTTAATGTTTGTCCGCTTAACAATATGCAAAGTTGTGTGTCACGCCCCGAACCCCGAGCATGCAACAACCCCTTCCTTGGTCGATAGAAATTTGCAACGTTCCCAAGACACGTCGCCGACCCATTCATTTTATTGCACATGCGGAAACGGATTAACTAATCCTCTGACAACAACAAACATGGGATAGAAAAGCAGGACAATCAATTACAAACCAAACATGCTTTACAAACAATCTGGTTTACACACAGAGGCCAACCCTAAGGTCTATGTACGGGCGGTCCATTTCAAAAAGAACCTCTAGGCCATCCCTGCTCCTGACCCTTCCTTCTCAAGCTCCTGGTTCTTCACACTAGGGACTTGAAAATGGTTATACAATAACTAGTGAGATATAAATCTCAGTGAGTCCTTCCCCTAAGCCCTCGGTTAGGACACCAACTCAACTCGTGGTATCTCTTCAGAATCACTCCACAACCAAGCCATGACTAACAACCAACAATCAACAACTCGATTCGCATGCAACCTTACTCGATATGCCATACTCTACACGTTAAATCTCAGCACAATACATGCAATGCACATGGCCATTAGATGATGCAATTCATCAATCACATACGAGTCGCGTCACAAGCGATCCCACATGGCCATTGCCACACCCTGCATGTTATCGATTCACGTATGCGTGCCATAAACGATGTAATCTAATTGACTATGGCCACACAGGCACAATCTATCCGACACAGAGCAATACGGCCACACAAGCACTACCTACCATACGCCCCAATTGATTATCGCCACACAGGCACAATCTACCCGACACACAGCATGGGACGGATTCGACTTGATGATCACGCAAGCACACCACCACAACTCCCTTTTTATCTTTGGGCACTTAGCCAATGCATACACGCTTGCATATACACTTTCAAATCATTTTCTCCCAAAGGCGGTCCATTTCCAACGTCCCTCGGACTAAGCATATTTCCCTTTTTGTAAAAATCACTCAATTCATGCGGATGCCTATGCATTGATACACTCAAATCACCTCATAAGATCAAAACACATGAAATTGGACAACTTTTAATTCTCGGGTGAGCAGTGCGTGTGAACAGTGTTCGTTAACAGTAACTTGTGAACAGTAAATTTCCAGAATTTAATAACTAATAAATTAAATCCAAAAGTCATTAAAACACTAATTAAAGCAAGCAAAGTATCAAGAACAATCACGAACTACTACCGATCCTAACCGGCAGAAACAGTCCACTCACGCGTCTCCGAGTTTAAATCCAGAAATCTAATCAACCGAGTTCAGAAAATTCTCAAATTTGAATATATTGTAAATGACACATAAAAAAACATTTTTCATGAAGACACCTAAACCCAGATCCTTCTAGATAAAGCCCAGTAAATCGTTCAATCCAGTACAAAAACTGGGTCCGTTTCCAGAAAGTCTATTTTTCGAAATCAGTTTTGTTCGAGATCCAAAAATTGTCCATTAGATCTGAAATTTGACTATGTTAAACTAAAAGAGGTGAAAAACAACTTTTGTGAAGAAACCAATTTGAAATTCGAACTCTAAGAGTTGATAAAAACCCTTAGAATCCCAACAGGTCACAAATTCCATTCTGTTTGCAAATGACGGAGCTGAAATCTCATACTTTTAAGTCTCTAAAAATCTTGAGTACAATATATGTTGTAGATCAAGATGTCTAAAACATTTCTCAAGAAGAAATCAATTTCAAATTCACAACCCATTTCCATCTACAAAAATGGCAAACGGCGAGGGTTCAGAGATCAGAACTGCAGAAAGTCCACTAAATTGGACTAAACCATCTTCAAAGGTGCTACTCTCACTAATTAGATTAGCACTAATCCATTCTAAGGCTAATCTAACCATTATAGATTATCACTAATATATACTTAAGCTAATCTAATCAACCCTTAAGCAAAATTAACCTCCTAAGCAAGTTTAGGCACTAATCAACGGATTAGGAGCTAAACTTGTCACGCCCCGATCCTTGAGCGCATGCTCATCCCTCAGTGACCGATAAAATTTTGTAACTTCCCAGGATGAGTTGCCGACCCTTTCATTTTATTGTATATGCAGAAGCGTATAACGAATCCCTTGACGGTAACCATCTTGGGATAGAAAAGCAGGACATGAGATTTTCAAACAAAACATACTTTTAAATACACATTGAATCAAACACAATAGTCTACCAACACAAGACTTCAAATAACCGACTCTCAAAAGGAACTACTCTATCTGACCTACACTTCAGATCACCTCAGCTCGACTCCAAGTCTTCCACCTTACGATCCTGAAAAATGAAGCCCACAACGGGGTAAGATATAAATCTCAGCGAGTTCACTCGCTAAATCCCGATTAGAAGGATAATACGCCTAAGATGTCTTAATCACACAATCATACAATCACAGAGGCTTACCTTGGCCTCAGTTCCTCCTTGCAGATCAGCATAGTTCATATCACAACCATGTGTATATAGCAAATTCACACACCAATTTGGAACGTCCAAACCAATCATTACTCACACGAGCAAGAATCACAATTTAATCACTGCTCACATGAGCAAGAATCACAATTCAATCACTGCTCACACAAGCAAGAATTACCGATACACATCAAAGCAAGAATTATAATTAAATCATTGTTGACAAGAGCAAGAATTACCAATACATATCAAAGCAAGAATTACCGATACACGTCGATCCATCAATTCAACTCAACATGCGTTCCAATTAATTAACTATTACTACCCACACGAGCAGTTTTATCCGACACATGCTGGGTAAAAATAATAATTGCCAGGGGAAAAATAATAATTACCGACACACGCTGGGGAAGAATAATAACTACCGACACACGCTGGGAAAGAGTAATAACTACTGACACATGTCGGGGAAGAATAATAATTACTGACACACGCCGGGGTTAGGTAATATCCACTGACACACGCCGGGGTTAAGAAATAACTATTAACGTCCACCAACACACGTTGGGGACGGGTTCTCTTAACTATTAATGTCCACCAACACACGCTGGGGACGGATTCTCTCAACTATTAACGTCCACCAACATACGTGGGGATGGATTCTCTTAACTTTCACACGATCATCAAGCATAAACTCTATGCATATCACAAACCAACCAACATAGAGCAATCCATCTCATGACCTCACATATAAGCTCTCAGCATGCCACAAGTCCACCAACTCACTAAATACACCTTATTTAGCAAGCACAATGTCAAGATCAACCACAAAACCTTAACCGGTCCTAATTGGTAGAAACTGGGCCACTCGCACGTCTCCAAGTTTAATTTCAGAAACCTACCCGAACGAGCTCAGAAAATTCTCAAATTTGAATATGTTGTAGAGGACACATAAAAGAACATTTTTTATGAGACATCTTAACCCAGATCCTTCTAGATTAGGTCCAGTAAATCGCTCAATCCAACACCAAAAACTAGGTCCGTTTTCAGAAAGTCTGTTTTCCAAAATCAGTTTGGTTCGAGGTCCAAAATATGTCCGTTTGATCTGAAATTTGAGCATGTTAAACTAGAAGATGTGAAAAAAAACGTTTGTGAAGAAACCATTTTGAAATTCGAACTCTAAGAATTGATAAAAACCCCTAGAATCCTAAAAGGTCACCAGTTTCAGTAAAAACTGAGGCTCTGTTTGAAAATGACGGAGCCGATATCTCCTTCTTTTAAATTCATAAAAATCTTAAGAAAAATATATGTTATAGCTGAGGATGTTTAGAATATTTCTCAAGAAGACATTAACATCAAATTCGTAACCCGTTTCGATTTACAAAATTGGCAAACGGCAAGGGTCTAGAAACTAGAACTGCAGGAATTCCACTGGATTCGACTAAACCATCATCAACGGTGCAAATCTCACTAATTTGTTTACACTAATCCATTCTAAAGCTAATCTAACCATTCTAGCTTATCACTAATCCATACTTAAGCTAATCTAAATAACACTTAAGTATAATTAACCTACTAAGTAAGGTTTAGTGAGCAAACTTACTTGTTTAGCGGTCCGGTGAGTCCACGGCAACGGCGACGCGACTGTGAGCGAAAGACAAGCCCATGGCGACACCAAGCGAGGTCCGAACGGGCCTTAAAATGGGCCTAAAAGTCTCAGCTCTTGCTGGAACTTCTGCTTATGTTCTTGGGCTGCAAAGGCTGAACTGAAGGGGTTTCATGGCTGAAACGGCAGGACGGTTCGGCGGGCTATTGTTGCAGTTGATGGCGGGACTTCCGGCGGCTTGAACGGCAACGGAGGGGCTCGAGACAGCGAGCTAGGCTTGCTGGAACAGCGACCAGGCGCGGGACGAGCGGGCAACGGCGCAGCTTGCGGGCGGCTCGATGGTGCACGAACAGGCGGCAAGGAGCTCCGGCGGTTGCTGTTGGCTCTTGGCTGGTCTCCTCTGGTTTTCTAAGCTCTCAAAGCTCCAACAATGGATAAAGCATGCTCAAAGAAGAAGAAGAAGCCAGCTAAAGATTGAAGGGGGCCCAATTGCCTCAAAAGTCAAGTTAAATATTCCAAAACACTCAAGCACTTGCCTCCACTTGTTGCTGCCTTGTCCTCAGCCATTTCCCCCTCCTTGGCTTCCTCAAGAAGCTTGCCAAAGGGTCCAAAAGGTTGCTCCCCCCTTGGCTACGAATTTGTGACATCTCCCCTTCAATTCCATTAACTTTCATTCAATCTCATTTTCTTGGTTTCCTTGACTAGTCCACCTTGCAATGCTGTCATCCACAGCCCATTTTCATCCAAAAATGCCCTATTCTAGAAGCTTGAAGTGGTCTAATTGTTGGGCCTAAGGGGGTGCTACAAATTTTGGTGGAGGTTGGTTCAATTGGACTTCAATTCCTCCTTGAATCAACACCAATTGGCCCTCAAAAATTCCATTATCGAGTCAACGGTCAAATTGGTATTTTTCCTCGTCAATGGATCCCACTTGCATCCCAATTGCGCGATAAAAAACGGTCCCTAATATTTTCTGGACAAAAGCGGCCCTACCTCGACTTTTTCCCAAAAAGTCTCGGTTTGCAGAAAAATCTTCAGAGACTGAGTCGACGTTCCTAAAATGCTTTGTGACATGACAGAACTTTAAATTTTTGAAATCGGATTCAAATTTGCGGTTAATTTCAATCTGGTGCGATTTTAGCATGACCTAGGCTACTGGGTAGCTTTTAGAAATTTTTAATGCAAATGACCCGTGGTCAATTTTCTTCGAACCACAATGAACCCCTTTGACACATTGGCGACTCTTGGTGGTCGTGACAATCTCGAGGTTTCAAATATGGACATAGGGTACTAAAACGATAGAAAAATTAGTTTAGTGTCGGTCGACGAGAATTTTGCAATTTATTGGGATCACCCACATTTAACCACATATCTCAATCGAACCGACCTATCTTTGATTCCTAGTCGACTTATATCTGTGCCATAATGATCTCTGCAGATGAGCACGGTCGAGCAGCCAATTCCTGGTCGAATCCTCAAGTCTATTGCATTAAAATCTCTTAATGACTTCCCTAAATGATCTAGTTATCTCACGAGTGGCCATATCAGAGAAAAGCACTATAGGCGCGTCAATGAAAGGCCCAACTTATCCAATTGAAATCAAAACCTAAAAAATCAGGATGTCACAACTCTTTCCTTCTTATAAAAATTTCGTCCTCGAAATTTAAACCTTTACCGATCCTTAAACAAAAAGGTGGGGGTATCGTCATCTCATCGAGTCTCACTTTCCTCAGTTGCTTCTTCAGTCCCGTGGTGTTGTCAGACCACTTTGATCAAGGGGACCATCTTGGTACACAGAATCTGTTCTGAACCACAATCTGAACCAGGCTTTCCACGTATGACATGTGGCATCCTAAAATTTCATGGCGACCTCTAGATGCTTTACAACCTATGGAAGGGTGATGGAAGTGTTATTGATCTATGCGGTGGCCTTTAGACCAAAGAAGTGTAATAGATTAATGGCCGAGCATTTAATGGTCAATTATTTTGTTGGAAACGCATTCTATGTCCATGACTAAGGATTTTATTGATGAGGAAATTATGTTTTTGGCCATGAATTTTATAAGTTGGATTTTTATTGATCTATGTTACAAAGTTTTATGGCCATATGAATTTGTAATTTGGTACTTTATATAAGTGGGGATTAAGATGGATTATTAAAAGTAAACATGGGTCTATTTAAGAAAATTTTTGGGCCATTTAAGTTTGGACTTTAGACCCAAGAGTGTTGGGCCTAAAGTGGGCCAAAAGGCCCGGCCCATAGAGCCCCTTTGGGCTGTCGACCGCATGGGGGGGAGGAGCCGGATGGCCTCCTCCAAGTGTCTTCGACAAGGGAGACACTTGTCTCCTTCTTGGAGACAAGTGTCCCTCCATGCAAAAGTGGATGCATGCAAGGTTTTTATTCAACCAAAAGGAAAAATGGGAAGGGGGTGGTCGGAGCTAGGTGCCGAGAGAGAGGAGAGAAGGAGAGAAAGAGAGGAAGAGAGAAAGGAAGGAGGAGGTCCGTTCGCTGCCGTGCGTGCGCCGAGTCCCGCCGTCGAGCCGCCTTGCCCCGCCGTTGTCTTGCCGTGTTTTTGGCTTGGACCAGAGGCAAGTAGAGTCTACTAATCTACCCTTTGCTTGCTGTGATATGTGTTGTGAGGGATGGTAAACTTCGGTTGTGGTGGAAGTGATGAAATTTCGAAGCTTTGGGGAGAAATTTGTTGGCCTAGCATGCTGTTTTCTGGAAAATCGGTCCGACCCTTCATGAGTTTGTGAGCTGCATGCGACTTTTTAGTTAGAATCTCACTCCAACCCCTTGATGAAAGTTATATAGGACATCTTGAAGAATAACATACTAAAATTTGAGATGAAATGGACAAGTATTTCTTGGTGAAATGATTTTCCTTTGAAGAAACTAGATCTGGAATTTGTTGTGCTGACCTTTAGTGATTTCGTGGACTGTAAAGCAGCTTTTTTGTTGGAATCTCACTTCAACTTCTAAATGAACGTGGTAGAGGACTTCTTGAATTATAACATAGCAAAAATTTAGAGGAAATGAACAAGTATAGGTCGGTGAAACCCTTTTTCTTTAAAGAAGTTAGATCTGGAAATCGAAATACTGACCTAGTATGATTCTGTAAATTTTATAAAATCATCCGATTGGAATTTGGCCTCATGTTCTTAATGAAGGTTGAAGAGGACATGTTAAGGAGTAATATACTAAAATTTGAGAGGAAATGGACGAGTCTAGGTGGGTGAAATGATTTTATCGAAACGGTTAGATCTGGAATTTGATGTCGAGGGTTATGGACGGTTATGGTTATTATAGTTTTTAATCTATCACAAATATGATTTCGATTTCTTCATGAAATATTTACTTCTGGATTTTTTTCTATAAGATATAAAAATTTCAGAATTTTTGGAGCTGATTTAGGATTTTTACTGAATTTGTGAATGAAACTGTGTACGGCAATATTCCGAAATTATAAAGATTGTAATGCATGGACTGTACCGAAATGTATGATGTTCTTTTGGTGTGGTGTTCTTCATGAGATATTTGCTTTTAGATCTCGTCTATAATGTATCAAATTTTTAGAATTTATTAAGGCTGATTACTAATTTTTCAAGAGTTTTAACCAAAAGAGTGCATTCTGTTTTTATCCAAAAAGAATTTACTGCATTTTCAAAAATAAAAATCTATGAATTTACTCCATGAGATATAATGTCTTGAGTGATCGATTTTGCTGCATATGTGGTGACATTTAGCATTACATATAATATCAAAAGCTAAATTAGACCTTTGTTATCATCACATCATATGCCATGTTGATAATTAGACACATATATGGGAAAATAAAGTATGATAATGAGGATACCATCGGAGGTGTGAGCCGACGATGCCCCGGGAGTGTCGGGATGCCCGGAGGTGTGTGCCGGATGCCCAGAGGTGTGTGCCGGAGGCTCCTTACGATGCCAGGTTGGGTGTGAGCGATAAATGTGGGATGCAAACACTGATCCCCAGGGAAGAAAGATGAAAATGAAATCCTCTTATGAAAGTAAAAATTTAAAATGACATATGTACAAGTGCATGGTGGTATATGCATGTTGCATGGTGGAATATGCATGGTTGCCTTATGACATATGTACAAGTGCATGGTGGTACATGCACGTTGCATGGTGGAATATGCATGGTTGCCTGATGATATATGTACAAGTGCATGGTGGTATATGCACGTTGCATGGTGGAATATGCATGGCTGTGGATGATATAAGTACAAGTGCATAGTGGCATATGTATGTTGCATGGTGATATATGCATGGCTGTAAGGTGATGTATGCTCAAATGCATGAATGATATGAACTTTATTCATGATACCTTGATGGTTCTATCTGACGCATTGTGTAGTTTGGTGGATCTTTATTGCTGAGTGGTTGTACTCACCCCTTTTGGGCATTAACATTTTAGATTAAAAGATGCCTCTGTCTCCAGTCGTGCGTGGTACTTCTATGGCATACCTACTGATGTTGAGGTGGAGTGCTTGGAGCATTCCTGTGTTAGTGTACCTGGTTTGGTGTTTGTTCGAGTCCGTGTGCTGGTTATGTATGATGTGGGCCTGGCTAGGGGCCCTGTTATCCAGGAGTTTTTGTCTATTCATGTCCGGCGTGATGGAGTGATGATAGGGATGTTGCCGCCGCCACCGCCCGATGCACCGGATTGGGTGTGACTGCTCGTTTGACTGACTGAAGATGTCACTTTTTGGATAGCCGTCACTTGTCGATGGATAGGCGTTCATGTCTGTTGTAGGGTCGAGTTCTCTTTTGAGTTATAACCAAGTATAGTTAAAAATCTTGGCCTTTTGCTATACCGACCCGTGATGTCCATCGTAAAAATGTAAATAAAGGTGACTCGGCATTGTCTTTTCCTTTGGCGCGTAGTCGGTGTGCATTGCATTATTGTTATTGGAGTAAAGGATGGTGAGACTCGATTATGCTTCCGTTGATGAGCTGCGTTGGGACCTTTTCAAAACAACAATTTAAAAAAAAATATATATATATATATATATATATATATATATATATATAGAGAGAGAGAGAGAGAGAGAGAGAGAGAGAGAGAGAGAGAGAGAGAGAGAGAGAGAGAGTTTTAGTGGATCAACCCCTATGAACTATGGTTCCACTTTAATTATATTGGTAATTAGACTGGTATATAGTAGGACGAGTGATAGGTATCTGTGGCAACCCTGTCGGATCGGGGGCCTTATGCCTAGGAGGGGATGCCACACGACACTCTGTCATTCACGTCTAATTCTTCAAGATTTAGCACGTGGGTCTCAATCTCGACATGTGAAAGACGTCATGCACTCGCACCTACCTCGGCGGCAACGCAAGACAATATGTTAGGATCCCGATTCTTTTCAGAATCTCAAAGGGATCTACATACCTCAGTTTCAGTTTTCCCTCCTTGCTGAAGCGCAAGGTATCCCTCATTGGTGACACCTTCAGAAAGATGTAATCACCAATTTGGAATTCTAAGGGCCTTCGATGCTCAACGATCCAACATTTCTGGCGGCTCTGAGCGGTCTTTAATCTGTTTCTGATTATGGCAACTGCAATCACTGACTGCTGAACTGACTATGGGCCTGTGATCTTTCTTTCTCTGACCTCATCTCAACAAACTGGAGTTTCTGTACACTCTGCTCTGTCCTACTTCAAAAGGAACCATTTGACCGTTCTGCTGAAACTGGGAATCCTCGATCTAGATCTGATATAAATTCGTCACTGACACTCCGTGCAAACGAACTATCTGACACACATGCACTTCTATATGCCTATTCAAATCGAGACCTTTTTGTACTACACTGAAGTGAGTCGGCTTCATCAGTCTATCGACCACTACCCAAATGGGATCATTACCTCTCTGACTTCTCAGTGAGTCGGTCACAAAGTCCATCGTGATGTGCACTCATTTCCACTTTGGGGTCTCGAGAGAAGAGTCCTCTCGGCTTATAAAGTTGAGCCTTGCTTCTAATATGAGCATCCAGTTCAATTCTGAGGGTGGCTATAAGATTTGGAAGGTAGCTTACCTCAAATTTGAAAACCAAATCTCGAGCGTTCACAAGTAAAGTCCATCCTTTGACCACCATCAGCGCAACTGAAGACTCCTGACTCAGTGCATCAGCGACCTCGTTCGCCTTTCCAGGGTGATACAAAATATCACAATCTTAGTCCTTCAAAAGTTGTAATTCACAACGCTATCTTATATTCAACTCCTTTTGAGAGAATAGATACTTGAGACTTTGATGGTCTGTGAAGATCTAAAATCTTTTCCCCACATAAGTAATGTCTTCCAATCTTCAGAGCAAAAATAATTGTTGCGAGTTCTAAGTTATGCGTCGGGTAGTTCAGTTCATGAGGTCTCAACTGATGAGAGGTGTATGCAACAACCCTACCATATTGCATCAACATGCAACCCAGTCCTCTGAATGACGCATTACTATAGATCTCGTATCCTCCAAGACTAGAAGGTATGGTCAGTACATCTGCGGTAGTCAGCTTCTGCTTAAGCTCTTGAAAACTATGCTCGCACTTGTTTGTCCACACAAACTTTTCTTCATTCTTCAGCAGTCGATTTCAAGGTGGAGCTATTGTGGAAAATCCCTCCATGAACCTTCTGTAGTATTTGGCTAAACCCAAAAAGTTTCTGATCTCTGACACTGTCATCGGTCTCGGCCAACTAATAACTACTTCGATCTTGGTTAGGTCCACGGAGATTTCTTCGCCTGAAATCGTGTGACTTAGGAAAGCAATATGAGTCTACCAAAACTCGCACTTGCTAAACTTTGCGTGCATTCATGATCTCACAGATTCCGAAGTACTATTTTCAACCGTTTCTCGTGCTCCTCAACTGTTGTATCCACGACATTCGCCAAATAACCTTGGCAACCTCCATCTAACAAACGGGTTGTCTCAAGTGACGAGATTAAAGAGATCGAGGGTCCTCCTTGACTTCCAATAAATTTGAAATTTAAATTGTATCATATTACGACAACAATTCATTACCACAAAAGCTCATTGAGCCAAACCTTTTTATATATGGTATCAAAGTTATACATAGGCAAAACATTTTTAAGTACAACCCTAGCCAGTGATTCTCCTTTCTATGACTCCATTATAACAATTGAGGTTCTATGAACTTAACCAAAATTCTGCTACGCTATTATGATGAAATTGTTTTAGGGACACTGCCCTTCCTGTCCAGTGCATAACTCGATTCATCTTTGAGCTGGCGGCCTCTTCAATCCACCATGCAGTGCATTTTGCTGTGCAATTCCTTGGTTCTGACCCATCGGTGGCGGTGGCGGTGGCGGTAACCACCGATGGTGGTAACTGTTGCAGTCCCATTAGTCTTTGTGGACAATTCCTAGCTATGTGATATCGCTGGCCACATTCGTAACATGTACCCATCTCAAAATGGCATGAGGCCGGTCCATGTCATTTTCCGCAGAAGTGACACACGCCTGTCTTGGTGCTGACTTACCGATCCCACCCTTCTTGTTGAGCGGAATATGATACATTTCTCCATACATAGGTCTCTTCCCAAACCTATTCCTATCTCTGTTAGATCCAAACCGCGACTCAGATGCGGTGGCTTGCTCGTTTAGACTTCTCTCTAACATTTGGGCTCAACGGTAAACTTCTCGATAGTCTGTCAAATCCAACAGCATCAGTGGTTGCTTTAGTTCTAGTCGAAGGCTATTTCTGAACCTTCGAGCATTTTCCTCAGGATCCTCAATCAACCTCTAAGCATACCAAGAAAGCTCCGCGAATTTGACCACATACTGGTCAACAAACATTGATCCTTGACGTAGGCGTTGGAATTCCTCCATTTTTTTTTCTCGGGCGCTACCCAAAAAGTACTGATCATTGAAGGCTTTTAGGAAGGTGTCCCACACCGGGACCACACCTTCTAGAAACACTGTCTCTTTGGCGGCTCACCACCAGATGTTTGCGTTACCTTGTAGTTGATACACTGCCAGAATTACTTTCTCCTCTTCATTGCACATCAGAAGTGCAAACGCCTTCTCGAGGTCTTGGATCCAAAGCGACGCAGCTTCCGGATCTCCTGCACCAATGAAACTCGTTGGGTTCAGCTTCAAGAACTGCTCCACCAACTTGTGGATCGGTCTCTCTCTATCCACAACTATGTTCCCAACTGGAACTTCGGCAGGTGCGGCGACAGGCGCAGCAACGGTTGCGGCCTCAGTAGCGGCGACAACAGCAGCAGTAGCGGCAACTTGAGCGGCAGCTACAACGGCAGCGGTGAAGGCAGCGGCTTGGTTCTGGGCCTATTGCCCCATCAGATCTCTCATCGCCTCAAGCGCCTGCATGATTCCAACAGTTCTCGGATCACCAGGTGCTGCTACACCAGCATCAACTGGAGGTGGTGCTACGCCACTTGTGCTAGCTTGAGCTGGCGCTCTACCTAGGCCTCCTCGGGTACCGACCCTCGTCGGCGTTCTACCCTAAGCGGCAGGCCTAACAGATCTCTTACTAGGAGTCCTTTGCTCCTAATCACTCATCTTGCAGGCTTTTTACAAAGACATGCCTTCCAATTCCACACCGAATTAGAAGTTGAGCGATAATAACAAACAATTCTACCAATCAGCTATCACAAACATGCATCAGCATGAAATAAATGTCAGTCCTACTAACTATCCCAAGGACCCATCGCACCCTATCACTCCAATCTATAACGACAATGCTCTGATACCACTAAATAGGGATGTCACTCCAATCTCTAACGACTTCCCAGGACAAGTCGCCGACCTTTTCATTTTATTGCACATGCAGAAGTGAATAATGAATCCCCTGACAGTGACCATCTCGGGATAGAAAAGCAGGACATGAGATTATCAAACAAAACATGCTTTTAAATACACATTGAGTCAAACACAAAAGTCTACCAACACAAGACTTCAAATAACCGACTCTCAAAAGGAACTACTCTATCTGACCTACACTTCATATCACCTTAGCTCGGCTCCAGGTCTTCCACCCTATAGTCCTGAAAAATGAAGCCCGCGATGGGGTGAGATATAAATCTCAACGAATTCACTCGCTAAACCCCGATTAGGAGGATAATACGCCTAAGACGTCTTAATCACACAATCATACAATCACAGAGGCTTACCTTGGCCTCAATTCCTCCCTGCAGATCAGCACAATTCTTATCACAACCATCTATATATAGCAAATTCACACACCAATTTGGAACGTCCAAACCAATCATTACTCACACGAGCAAGAATCACAATTTAATCACTGCTCACACGAGCAAGAATCACAATTCAATCACTGCTCACATGAGCAAGAATTACCGATACACATCAAAGCAAGAATTATAATTAAATCACTGCTCACACGAGCAAGAACTACCAATACACATCAAAGCAAGAATTACCAACACACATCGATCCATTAATTCAACTCAACATGCGTTCCAATTAATTAACTATTACTACCCACACAAGCAGTTTTATCCAACACACGCTGGAGAAAAATAATAACTACTGACACACGCTGGGGGAAAAATAATAATTACCAACACACGCCAGGGAAGAATAATAACTACCGATACATGCCGAGAAAGAGTAATAACTACCAACACACGACAGGGAAGAATAATAATTACCGACACACGCCGGGGCTAGGTAATATCCACTGACACATGCCGGGGTTAAATAAAATCCACCGACACACGCCGGGGTTAAGAAATAACTATTAACGTCTACCAACACATGCTGGGGACGGGTTCTCTTAACTATTAACATCCACCAACACATGCTAGGGACGGATTCTCTCAACTATTAACGTCCACCAACACACCTCAGTTGAATCGACCTATCTTCGATCTTTGATCAATTTTGACAGTGCCGTATTGACCCTTACAGATTAGTATGGTCGAGCAATCGATTTCTGGTCGAATTCTCAAGTCTATTGCATTTAGATTCCTTAACGGCTTCACTTGATAGACTAGTTATCTCGTGAGTGGTCAACTTAGAGAAAAGAACTATAGGCACGTTAATGAAATGGGTGGAGTTAAGACTGTTGAACGACCCTGCAAATCCACAGTTGACTTATCCTTCTCAACCACAAGAGATGGTTTTGGGACACTTGGACTCAAAACCCCCTGTGCAACTTCCATCCTCCAACTGGACGTGGAGAAATTTGTCAACTTTAGAGATCTATTGTTGCGAAGTGGAAGACATTTCGCTAGATGGACTATCACGACTAGAGAACTTAAGGGTTTTCGGATGTGAACGGCTTCAGAGATTATCCATTCCTTTAGAATTAAGGAAGCTGCGGCAAGCGACGGTGGAATCTTGTCGAGACCTAGTTGAGATACAATTTGTGGATGTTTCAAAATCATTGGAAGGCTTGACTATCCTTCGTTGCAAATCTCTGACAATAATAAGTGGGTTATCATTCTTGAAGAACCTGGAGAAATTGGCAATTGGATTTTGCAATGTACTTACTAATGTTGAGGGCCTAAATGAGCTGGAGTCTCTGAAAGATTTGTGGGTCTTCTTTTGCTGGTCATTGAGATGGTTGATTGATGCATCTTGCACAAAAATACTAGATGATTGCATCATTGATATATCGTGGTGTGGATACTTTATCAAAAAATTTTACAAATATACTACGGGCAGAACGCATTTGAAGCATTGCAGAAAGGAGCCTTTGAAGCATTACAGAAAGGAGATCCTCCAGAATACATCAAAGAAGGTGTGGAATCTTCTTCACCAATATTTAATTCCTTTTTTGGCCAAATATCCTCCTTCCTTTCTTCACACAATATCCGCCCTTTTAAAGTTGCCATTTTTTTGTTACACCTTAATTTCTTAGGTGGATGATTTATTTCTGCTGTTTTCTGGTGTCGGACATTTGCGGTTCCTAAAGCAATCTTTCCCCCCTCTTTTGTGGCTCCCATTTTGTGTTGTGCTTTAATTACATAGACTGCATGTTTTTTCTTTTTTTTCTATCTTTGTCATTCATCTCTACTTGCCTTTTTAGTGTTGTAATAGTGCCAGTAAACTCAATGAATCATTCTTTTAATATTAATCATCAAAATTACTTTCATAGACAAGAAGTTAGATAATCGATTGCCAATTATAGAATTCAAAAGCAATTGATAAGAAGGAACAAGTAGGGGTGAGCATGTCGGATTGCTTAAATCGGGAATCGTTCGGACTAGATCGGACCGGCCAGTGTGGTTCGGTTTCCTGAGGAATCGGTCTAGTTCCTGGTTTTATAAAAATGGAACCGATGATTGTCAGTCAAATTCCCAGTTTTGGAGGGGAACCGAACCGGACTGGATTGACAGATCGGACCGACTCTTTTTAAAAAAATATATATTTTTAATTTCTTAAAAATAGTAACAACTCTAGTATTTTTAAAATGTTTAATTTTTTTTTGCTAAGTGATTGGTTCCATGGGATTGGACCACCGGTTCCCAGTCCTAGGACTATCCGGTCGAGTCCCCAATCTCAAAAATTGTGAACTGAGAACTGATCACCCGTGGGAACAAGTAAGAAAGAAGCATCACAACCCTTTCAAGTCACTGGGTTTAATGAAAAGGAATGAGCTGGAAATAAATCGTCGAACTTTTTAATGATTGGTGCTGTCATTGGAAGCAGATTAAGACATTAAAAGGCAACCCGCCATGTAAGGTAATCCACAAAGAGGAAGTGTAAACAAAAGAAATAATACCCACCAACTGTAGCCTAGCATTAATGGATTAAAGTAAATACACTACATCACTAAATCTAGCATTTGTGTACCAAAGACAATCTTTTGACATGAATTGTACAATTTATTAAGTTACAAATAATTTTATGCAATAAAGTGCAAAAGACTATCTCACGCATGGGACAGTGTATAAAATTTTAATTATTGTACCACCTTAAGTACACTTTGTTAGCAAGTTAACAATTGCAAGATACAAAGTAATCTTAGGAGTGAGACTTGTCAAGATGTGAATTAAGTATTTTAAGTGCCTAGATGCAATAATTTGTGTATCAATGGGAATTAGTCAAGCTAAATGTCAGCACTATAATATTCAAAAAGAAATTTAAAAATATTTCTATTGATGCCATTTTTGAATAATTATAGCAGTATTGAGAAAATGTTTCACAAGCGACCTCATCTACCCTTAATTTAATGGTTAATGAGAAAGTAAATGGTTACTGTCCCCCAATTAATAATGGTAAAAATCACTACTAGAAAGTTTTATTTACGAGGCATTCTAATTTTCTTCTCCCCCCCCCCCCTCCTCAGAAAAGGGAATCTGTGATGAGATAGTACTACTAGGTAGATAATTATCTAACTTACTCGATGATTAATTTAAATTGACATCACATATTTATATTTGTGCTGGTTGCATTGTGGGTAAATATGCAAAAAGTTTAGTGTATGTCCAATAAATATGTTGTTTGGCTCTCCCATGGAAATTGTTACGTCACAGGATTCCTTCATCAAAATTGCTTTCACAGATATTACTTCATCAAAATTGCTTTCACAGATAACATGCTAGATAATAGATCACGAATTATTGATTTCAAAAACAATATATGATTTCTTTGTCAACGATTTTTTTTTTTTTAATTTTGCAATTGACATAATTAATGCACAAATTTAATACTGTTCATGTAATAAAACTAATTATGAACTAGTTGATTTGATTATTCCATTAATGCGCTTTGGAGAAATTAATGTCCAATTCGTAGTTGTTCGAAAGGGAAAAAAAAAACACAAGAACTCATTAAATTCTGCCAAGTGTCGTCACATGGAAAAACAAATGATGAAGGTAGATAATTGGTTTTGTATATATATTTGGTTGATATGTATGTTGTGTGTATATATATATATACACACACACATACATATTTAATATATGATGATTTATTTCCTATGAATCTGTTGGTTTCCTCTCGAGTAAACATAATTGGATCATTTGTTTTGCCTTTTTCTTTATTATTTCTGTTAGACTATTTATGCAAATTAATATAGGGGCTAATCCATCCACCCACAGATTAAGCAATAAATGTATTCCACATTTGTATGCTATTTTGCCGATGCATGCATATATAGTGGGCTTGACTTTTGAGTTAGGATGTAATTTTTATGTCAAAGGTAAATTAAAGCACATACTGCTTGGGAAAATAGTCACACATTGAGTTAGGATGTAACTTTTATACAAGTGAACATATTATTTCACTAAAGACTGTGGGTTATGATGAAAAGAGACTAACTAATTTCGAAGCATATCACTTTAGAATAAGGAAGAATACAAAAACATTAACACTTTCATAAACTGATTTAAAACAATGTGTCCCATGGTTATGGATTTTTCATTCAAAAAGTAGAAAAAAGAACTCCTTTTTAGTTACACAATGCAAAGCAATTGAATTTATACTAGTATTTTAACTGAAATAGATAATTAACATTTGAAGACGGTAGTACATGAAGTACCATGTGTAACCAATTTGCTAACAACGTCAATTTCCATCGGAATCCCCAATTTCCTCAAACCAAACCATAGTTTGCCATCACAATCACCAATTTCCACTCGACTGCGTCAACGTCTAGAGAAGAGATTAGCTATCTTGAGATTTTGCAACAGAAATGATAAAGAGCGCTCATTTTTGGTGTACATTGAAGTTGACAGCCTTCAATTTTTCTACAAAAACCAGAAGAAAAAGACAAAAAAAGGGTCTAAAGGTAAATATTTCATTGCGGTCTCTCTAAGTGTATTGCCTATCTCTTTCTTATGATCTGTTTGTACTGGGAGACTATTGCTGGTGCTGCTAGTGAGACCATATTGGCGCTTGTTAATGGGATTGTAAGTAGTGGTTTTGTTTGAATTTTTAGTTTTTACTGGCTTTTTTGGTTCATTGTGAATTCTAGTCATGTCAGCTCAAGAGTACAAGTGCTAAACACGGCAAGAGGCAGAGAGATGGTGATCATGCAAGCCACGCCAACACCACAACAAAGAACTCTACTCGTGGCCAGCAGAGTGGCATTCCCCAGCATGTTACAAGAAGGACAACAAGACAAGCAGCGAAAAAACAACCACCAGTTGAAGTAGCAGCACTTGCCGTTGAAGCTGTAGGCCCATGAAGAAAGAACAAAGAGAATGACAGCAAGCAAGCCAATCCTATAAGAAGAAGTGCCAGGCTTATGAAAGGCACAACTGGAGGGACAAGTGATATCGTGCATCTAGATCGATAGTCACTTGGGATGTTTGACTAGATTGTGAGATCATTGTAGTGGGACTTTTCTTTTTTTGGTGGATTCTGGGTTCAGTGAACTAGTATGGTTGGATTGATAACATACTTATGACGTATTGCTTGCAAATGTGCTGGTTTTAGCAATTAACACAACTATCTTTTGTGACCCCTCTCTTATTGCAATTTGCTTTCTCTATTTCATTCCTAAATACACCGGTTGATTAGACGATGTCATACTAGATTGTCTATAGAACACTTGTTGTTGCAAGCCCAGTTGTTCGTGCAAAACTACTATTTTTTTTTTTTTTAACAGTCCTAGCTCCATTAAACAAATTTCAAAAATTTAGGCTCAATTTGTTATGACAGAGGAGCCAACAAGTCACATGTATGCAAGTCCAGTGATATGTGAAACATGTCCACGACTAGAAAACAAGTATGGAACGGCTCATACATGACTAAACACAAAACAAACTCTATTAACATAGTTCATGGCGGACTCAACACATCCTTCCCTTTGACCTTCCCACACATGTGAGCTAAAATAACTGGGGACACTCGACACGATCCATATTGTCTTCAATATGGATTTGTCTTCCTATAACTTTGCCCCTTCTCGTTTCAAACATCATTCGTGTTTGTTCCCTGCTTCAGCCCTTTTGCATACCACTAGCTTTCGAAAACGGGTTTTTCATTTTAAGAAAAACTGTTGTTTAGAATATAATCAAATGGCACATCATACTACATAAGAAACACTCAATTAAGTATGATAATTGTTGCCTTTCGTTAGTCGAACCTCGTTTATTTGGTCCAGTGCTTTAAAAGACAAATCACGACGCGGCTTTTGAGTGTCCGCCCTGATAAGGAAAGTGATGGGACCAGAAAAATTTTATTCACTTCTTGGATTAAGGAAAGTGCGGAGGAAATCGGCGGTGCCTCAACATTGCACCTGCACAGGACTAGCAGCTGCACCTTATTAAACCAGCAAATATGCCATTATTACCTAAAATTCATTTTGTAAATGACAATGTACAAGGTGAATAAAATTAAATATTGGAATAATCTCGCTTTTCTTATTGCTCGACCTGAGCCTGATAACATCTCAACACATGATTGGTTGATGTGATAATACATGTGTAAACAATACTAACAACCTCACTTACTCCATTTCTTGAGGGAGAGAAAGGAATAACTCTCTAGTTTTCTGGAGTCTTGCCATCTGTCACGCTGTGTACTCTTACAATGAAATTGATCGCCTGTTGGAGGAAGAGCATGACCGTCGTCGTCGTCGTCACCATCCATGGTTTTTGTCTCTGGCCAGAACCATCTTTTCAAATCAGGTTTTGGCCGTCAACAATCAGAAACCTCTCGATCCCTTTCACAACCTACTCCTCTTTTAGTCCACCGTTCGTTCGTCCTCACTTCCTCTTCGGAGTGACCTCTGTTTCTTCAGGCAGCAGAAGAGACTGATATTAGTTGTGCTAGCGTTTGCCAGACAATCATACAATGGACTTAACAGTTGCGAATTCGCAAATGCAATTAGTCAGAAGCTATACAGCTAAAACCATCAGTAAAGTCAAGCACGAAAGCTTAACCAAACTCTCTGTAGCTTGCAAAATCATGTGATCTCATGTTCTATGCTCGAACATGACACCCGTAGCTCTCCTTCAAGCTTATACTTCAGTCGCACTGTTGCCTTCGAATACTTCGTCTGAGATTCTGATTCTTTCTGCTTTCAACAATACTCATTTATGTTATGGCACAAAACCAAATATGACCTGTGGTGCGGAATTTGATTAATCCCGGTGCTCCATGTTTTGCATTATGGAGAGAGTGACAAGGCTCAGTGAATACTAGGTGTTTGTGAAAATTCCTTGGTGAAGTATGGAGGTGAATACCAGCATAGTGGTCAGCCTAAATGGTGTCAACTACAGAACATGGAAAGGCAAGATACTTGATTTGCTTTATCACAAGGAAATGAACGGTCCCACAGAGAGTGACGAGGCCAAGCCTGATTGCACAGGTCAACAATGGTAGTTGCTAAATAGGCAACGGATAAGTTTCATTAGGTAATGGTTTATCACCATTTGGAGAATGAAACTTTAGGAAAACACCATTGAAGAAACTTGAAGTGTTGTGTGAGAGGAAATTGGCCAACAAGAAGCTTTATTTTTTATCAAGAAGCTTGGCGCTTTGAAACATATCAAGACGGCACTCCAATGACAGATCGCTTGAATGAGTTGCAAAGCTTGGTAAATGAACTTGTAACTATGGAGATGGCGTTTGATGATGAGGTACCAGCATTGTTCTTCCTTAGTTCACTTCCAGATAGTTATGGGATATTGGTGACGACTCTCATCCCATCAACATCTAATGGAGAAGTGAAGTTGGATGCACAGAAATCTTAGCTTGCTTGAGCATGAGACTCGGAAGAAAAGTGTGGGGCTCCTCTCCACCACAAACCCTTGTTGTATCAGAGCATAGAGGAAGGAGTAAATCTCAAGACTCCTAGAACCGTGATTGGTTCAAGGGAAGATCCAAGACACTAAATGGCATAAATTGTTATAATTGCGGTAATCCTGGTCACATTACCGAAGATTGGTTTGTTGCTATGTTCCGCACCAATTGTTTGTTGAAATTCCTGACTAGTTTCATCGAGGAAACCCCATTTTGGGTTGCTCTTTTTGGGTCCCAATTTTCATTAACAGACCTTTGTTTCGATCTCTTTGAAGCATTATCCTGTGATATCTCTTTGCTTTTAGTTTTATTTTTTATGTTTATTATTTTGCGTCCAATATCTTGAGAGTGTCCTCCAGGAGAACTGCTATAGCGGGCGATGATATCTCCATGGAAAGTAGCAAGTTGAAACGTCGGAAGATGGACAGAGGTGACAGACGTGATGCGATTAGTAATCCGCCAGACTTGGAGCTCCTCCATATTGTGTCCTTCCTGCCCACGAGAGACGCCGCAAGGACAGCGATGGTCCTGAGATTCCGTTACCTCTGGACTTTTATCCGCCACTGGTCTTTCGATCACTGTGCTTACCGCAACTGCGAGGAGGAGGACCCTGCTTTTGAAGTCGATGAGAGATTCGTGAATTTTAACGATGATGTGCATGAGAACCCCACAATTGATTCGTTCTGTCTTAATTTAAACTATGTGACTGAGGCGTACCCTGATGACAATGATCCTTAATGGGAGGATGGTATAAATGAAGAGACAAGAAGGTGGACAAAATCATTACGTGGATTCGTTTTGCGGTGAGGAGAAAGGTTAAGTTCCTTGATTTGAACTTCTTAGGGTGTGCTGGGGCAATCCCGGATAATCTTTGCATTTTGCCCAGCATCGTTTTTTAGGTGTAGCAGTTGAATAGAGCTGAAACTGGCTTCCTGTGAGGTCAGACTGGTGGGACGGGGCCAACTAAGGTCGCTCAAAAACTTGTTTATGAAGCAAATTGAATTGAGTGACCACGCAATGGCTGACATACTATCTGGTAGCCTGTCGCTGAAAGAATTGTCTCTTGAAGATTGTTATGGCCTTTACAAGCCCAAATTCTGTAATGCCCTATCTATTGAGGTTTTAAATTTGGTATGTGCCGGTATCAAAAAGCTTGATCTCGACCAATCAGATATCAAACATTTAATCATTGATGGCAGTGGGCATATGGAGCTAGTTTGTCCTAATGTGAAGATTCTGGACATTGCTGGGTGTATAGAGAATATCAAGGTGACTGATATGTCATCGCTAGTTGATATGTCCCTCTACTTCAGTCATTATTTTAGATATTCGTATGAGAAATATCGTGAGTTCAGATTGCATCTGGAAAAGCTCAGCTGCAGTCCTTATTTTATGCCATGCTATTGGTGCATACTGGTATGGTTTCTCCGCTATTGCTCTGATCTTATTTGTCTTGCTTTGAGGGACTTTTAAATGATTTGGGTCCTGATCCTTCAGGTAAGGAGTAAAACCATGTGTTTGATCGGATATTCTCACATTTCAACTTTCCTAAAATTCGTAGAATAGAAGTTGGATAAGCAATTTCAAATGTGTCTCATTGGACATGGCCATTGGCCATACTGTTTCTCTGCTTTGGCTTCTATGTTCCGTTGCCTTTTTTATGCTTCAGTTCATGAGGCAATGTCCTGGATGAAGAGTAAAGAAAAAAAAAATTATATACCTAGCCTGGGTTCTCTTATTTGCACACCTGAACTTTTATACGGCGGCCTTCCTTGCATCTGCTGGCCTATGAAATTTGAGCAAATGTAAACTATTATCCATTATCCATAACCCTAAGATTGTTAGGTGTCTGTCTCGTGTCCTTATTTGTTTCGTGGTATTATGTGGACAATATTTTTCACTTTTTTTGTGACATCTGTTACCATTTTAAATGTGCCTGTCCATGCTCCTGTGATTTTCCTTTCTAGAAATTCTACATTGTCTGACAAAACTCTGAATTGAATGTTATGATATAATTTCATTTCAGTCAGTCCATACATACACATGCTCTCAAGTACCCACAATGTATATCCGGTACTAATTTCCATTCAAAGTCGGTCCAAGTAATTATTTTCAAACCAGGTATTAAGTATATGGGAGATGACAAATCAGCCATGCCCATCTTTCGCTTGGAAGCATGTGATACTTCACTGCATCTGAAAAAGCGGTACCTCCCTGGCATTTCTAGCTTGTTGAGGAACTCTCATTTTCTTGAGACACTCACCATCTATGTCTACCCTGGAAGAGATGAGGATGAATCCGAGGTATGATACTTGAACTATAACATTGTATTTGCATATTGGATTTGGAATTAATGGAGATTGAAAAGTTGCTTTAATTTTTAGCTTGCCAAAGCAGCTGGAAGCTTGCATTTGATTACGATGGCTTTATTTATTGGAGTTCAGTGGACAGCGCATATCCCTGCCTCAAGCACCAACTTAAGCATGTTAAAATATATGGTTATGTACTTGATCCTGATGTCATTGAGCTCATTGAATTTCTACTTAAGAATGCACAGGTCCTGGAGAAAATAAAGATTTCTAGCAAGAAGATTCTGCAGCGAATAGGTAGCAAGTACTTGTTCTCCAGCGACATTGGTCGTCCATTAAAGGATTATTGTACATCAGATGCGCTGCTAGAGTTTTCACAGAAGTTGTTAAGTTTCCCAAGGGCCTCAACACAAGCAGTAATTCACCTGGGTTAGATACTGGTATTGGAATTGTGTTCACCCCTTTCTTTTGGGCAACCCTTGATGTTTCTATGTCAGGCATGTCTTACATCTGGTAGACTTTACAAAGGTAGTCGGCCTTTATGATGAATTCGTCCTTTTGCCTCAGGTCTATGAATTCGCCTCGTCCACGACTCGGTACAGGCTCGGTACAGGCAGCTTCATGAATAGTTTGATGGTGGATGTGCCCTATTTTTTCAAAGAATGTTTCTCGTAACAGCTTCTTTTCATATTCCCAGCTCTTGCAAGTAGTTTGGCTAAAATTTTTGCAGTATAGATTTACTTGAACAATCTATTGACACCAGTTACAAGCGGTTCATGAGTAGCCTTCGCTCTTGCGACTGCTGTCTCTCTCTTGGTTTTTCATTTTAGCGGGTGCCTTTTTTTTGTTGTTTCACTTTTCAGTTTTGCCTACCATTTCCTTTACTAGAAAGGAAGTCGATGCAGTTCAACATTGCTGCCCCCGAATGATTAGTATATCGACATCAATATCAATACAATCCTAATCTACAGTGTACCATAAAATATTGAGTTGTGCAGTTCTCTAGTTCGTATCTTTTCTTTGTTGACGCCTAAAATTTCATTTTTATTAATTAGGTTTTACTTTATTTTAGTTTATTTTATTTTTATTTTTAGGTTTTATCCTTTTTGGATAATAAAAACAAAAAAAAAAAAAAAAACAACAAAACAAAAAAAAAAGCAGGGGAAGCAGCCTCCGCATGGGCCCTCGGCCCATTTCTGCTGGCCCGGCCCGGCCGAGTCTTCTCCTTCCTCGCGCCTGCAACGCACGCGCGGCGGGGGCGACGCCGGATGGGCGGGGACGGCGACGCAGCGAGGGGCAGGCGCGTCGGATGGGACACTGGTCCGGCCGTCCGGAGCCGCTCGGCACGCAAGGGGGACCGGCGGTCGAAGCTCCGTCGACCGGCCACCCCCTCGCCTATAAATACCGAGGCCCCCACCTCCGTCGAAGGCACGGGCGGCCGCGGCCGGCAAAGCTCCGAGCCCCCGAGGGACTTCGGGAACTCGGAGCGAAGCGAGGCAAGGCGGCGGGTCGCGAGCTCGCCGATCTCCCTCCGAGAGACTTCGGGAGACCGGCGGCGAGCGAACCCAGATCCGAGTGCTCGCGGCCGGAGAGGGAGAGAGAGAGAGAGAGGGGGAGAAATCGAAGAGGAAGGAGGCGCACCCTCCGCCGTCACCGCCGCTCACCGCCACCACCTCGCCACGGGTAGCCGCCGCCGTCACCATCGCACCCCCTCGGTCACTGATGTCGCCACCGTCGCCCGCCGCATTCGCTCAAACCCCCCTCTCGACGCCGCAAATCGGGAACCCTAGGGTTCCCGATTTTTCGAGTCGCGACCCGGGTCGTTGGGTCGGACCCGGGTCGGGGAACCCGGGTAGGGTTTCGCCGGTTCCCCCACCCCCAAAAAAACGGTGCCTTTTCAATAAAAAAAAAAAAAAAAAAAAAGCCAAAAAATCCGAGTCGGGCCCGTACGCGGTCGTTTTTCTAAATTCTGTTTTAAATAATATTTTAAATAAATAAATAAATAATAAATTATTTATTTTCCGAAAAAAAATATAATTTTCAAAAAAATTATTAAAAAATATTTTAATTTCCAAAAAAAACAGAAAATATTAAAAAATATACAAAAATATTTTATTTTCCAGAAAAATCAAGAAAAAATCAAAAACACTTTATTTTCAAAAAAATATTTAAAAATATTTTATTTTCCGAAAAAAAAAAATCAAAAATAAAAATATTCCATATTTTCCAAAAAATGCCAAAAATCCAAAAAAGTCCTTTTTATATCCAAAAATTGGAAAAGACTCAAAAAATGTTTTTCTTTCAAAAAATGCATGGAAAAACCCTAAAACATCCAAAAAACCTCAAGGTTTAAACAAGGTTAGGTACCGAAAGGACATTAGTGATTAACTAGTGTAATCAAGTCCCCGATTCTAATTTCTCCAGTTGCGCAGGAGCGAGTATTTCTCCCAATATTTCGCATGGGTTTCTAATCAACCCACCCCAAATTGATTAGTGGCGACTCCGTTTTAAAAATTAACTTACAGGTTAAAAATTCAAATTATTAAAGTCGTGAATTGGTGGACTGAGGAGAGTCCGGGCTTAATAAATCTAGCCGACCCATTAGCCTCCGCAAGGCGCCCGCCCCGATCGGGCGCCGAAAAAAAGAGGTCGCGACATTCTTAATGTCTACCCAAAAATTGCTATTATATGTGCTCCTCTTGCAAATTAACAAGATCATTTTGTCCCTTATTTGACGCGTGAGAGTTATTTTTTCTGTATAAATAACATGAGTATATGACTTTGTATCTTCAATTTAAGGTAGTTTGGTAATCAATCCCGTATACCCTTAATACTATGAATTGCGTGAAATCAGTCCAACTTTGTATCTTCTTGATCCCCTCCTGACACGTTTCCGAGGAGATTTCGCAGAGCATCGATCGGTATACACATTTTGCTGCAATTCCATGATAATAAGTGGTGTTGTAATATGAGATTTTACAAAATGAGCACTCCCACATTGTTTTCTGGAAACCTAACGTGAACAATGCCAGATTTGACCACAGTGCAACCGAGTGGAATTTCATTTCTGAACCAAATAGAGAGTTTCAACTTGATCAGGCTGTCTCAATTCGGTTCAACATTTGAACATAACTTTTCCTGCTTGATCTATTACGTTGTGGTCCAAGTTGCTTCTTCACACTCCTCCACGTACTTTCCTTGAATTGGTAATCACAATATCATGGGAGTTCACATATCGGCCATGTACATCTTTAAGGCTTCAATTGCTTCTGAGCAAAGCAACATGTCTCTGGTATTTCTAACTCTTATGGGAATTCTTATTGTCTCGAAACCCTCACTATTTATGCTCATCCCAGATCTCATAGCATATTTACGTATGAATTTCTATTCAATATATCGCGAGTGCTGGAGATGAAAGAATAGCTTACATTCAAATTTCAGCTCGCTAAAATAAGCTAGATGCAAGCACATGAAATCGACCGTGAAAACTGGTGCCTCAAGCAATAGCTTTAAGCATGTAAAGATAACAGAGATATGTCATTGAGCTCATCTAGTTTCTACTTGAGCATGCATTATTCTTGGAGAAGATGGAGAAAATGGTAATTTAAGTTTCTATAATAGTTGAAAAAAATGAAATACAATTAAATTGTGAAAGCCACAGAATCTTTTCAATTAAGTTAAATTAAAGTTGATAACAATTCCTGCTCTTTTTTCCCCTGAGTTAACTGAATCATCCATGTTACCGGCTACTTTTTACTATTCTTGCTCCTCTTTGATTCCCCAAACCAAAGACAATTCTCATTTGAATCATTTGAGCACTCCACCGTGGGCCGGACTGGAACTGAAAACGTTTGACATGTGGAAGGCCAATCATTCGTGTTCCCGGCACACGACATCGCTTGCCTTTTTTCTTGTTGCATTTTAGGTGTTTTTGGACAATGTCCCGACTGGGTTTAGACTTCCAACCCCGTTTCTGATACACTTCTGTTTAGCCTCGGATTTTTATATCAGATCCATTTCTTGTTTACTGCGGTGGTTTTGATCACATCTTAGCGGTGTACAAATGCATAGACTCTTTTATATGTATCTTCTGAAATCCGTTTTTCTATTATGTCTGTGTGATTCGCATAGTGTGTCCTGGGGTTGATCACCTACGGAGCGCAATAATGTTGCCGTGGAAAGCAGCAACACAAAAAGTCGGAATAAAAAATGCATATCCCAATTACTTTATCTTTGTCTAGAAGACTTTCCTTATGATACAAAATTATGTTTATTGACCAAACAAAACACTGAAATTAAAAATGAGAGTATAAGCACAGGAATCAAAATCACAAAAAAAAAAAAAAAAAAAAAAAAAAAAAAAAAAAAAAAAAAAAAAAAACCCAAAATTGAAATATCCTCAAAATTACAGGCACACTGATGCTGGAATAAAAGCTACATTGGTATTCACAATGCACATTAAGAATAACAAACTTTAAAATTAAAACTACAATGAAAAGACATGGCTCAAAAAGAAAATGCTTCGAAATGAAAATTTAGCGGAGGTTTGGCACGACCTGACCGTCCTCTCTTTCTTTGCGTTCTTTCTATTTATACTCTTGGGATTTCTTTCCACGGTAGTTGGAATTCATGCAGAATCCCCACTCTAGTTGCTCCACATTTCCTTAATTCCATGATGTTAGAAACTCCTAAAGCAATCGCGCGTCCTACAATAACTTCACCTCCTTGCTCTAAATCTAATCCAAAAGGTCACCGATGCACCTCATATTTGAACTCAGTCACACAACCCTTAGGTGAAGTTAAACTGGATAAGCTCTAGATCAAAGATAGACTTAAGACGTGTTTGTTTTAGTGGCCACCCTTCCATGGAGGTGGGGGGTTCGAATCACCACCTTCTCAGGAGGGTTGGGGTGAGGACGATTTAGTTTGAGTGTGGGTTTTAACTCTCACGCCTTATAAGAAGGCATGACAAAAGTCTGAGAGTGAGAGTTAGAATATAAATAGAATATGACCGACAAAAAAAAAAGTGTTTCTTTGACTGAAAAAAAAAATTCGTGACTTAGTTCCCTAGACTTTCAAGCATTTGGTTTACTACAAAATGATCAATTGACGGAAACCATTTACAGTAAAAAGAAACATGTTTAAAATTAAGAAAATAAATTCCTTATCTTGAAAAGGAGACAACATTTTCTTGAGAAATGATTTCCTAAAAAGTAATTTCTTTTATCATGAAGTTTTCCCTGAAACAAACACACTTTTAGTGCAACTTGTCTCCTTACACTGTCTCCTCCATATCTAGGCCATAAATGTTTACCACCGATGGGAGCTAAAGAATAATTAAGAGTGGCAATGAGTAATATGATATGAACTATCGTTGTCATCTCTCAATTTACTAATAGTATCTTACTACATTTCATGTCATATTTTTGCCAATGAAATTGTTTCATCATCTTCATCCTGTGCATCACGCGATCAATAAAGTTGCTTTGATCTTGAAGTGAGCCGACGAACAAAAGACCGAGTTAGTCTCAGTTGTCTTCACTTTTTTTGGTGGTGAGGGGTGACGCATTCACTTGGCTAGTTCATATCGAAACCTCAGGTCTGTTCTTATCTAAAGCTATACGCAGCAACCTTTATCTTTATAAAGAGAGTAGTTAAGCTGCACGAGCATTTTGAAGACGCCAATGACGTCTGTGGCAAGTCCTTGAGCACTGCCAGACAATCAGACAACGGACTTACACTTGCCAATTCACAATGGCACTAGTCCAGAATGTATATAGAAGTTGCTTTGAAGAAACAAATTTGCAGCAACTTCAATGACATTAAATATTTCATTGTTGATATGTACGGTTGCGTTTGGACTCACATATTTATTTTGTTGATAATCAATGAAATCAATCGTCTTGTTATTTATTTATATATTTATTTGACCTTGATAGGTGAAGACAATGGGATAAGGATTCATATATAGCTTGCTTGCAGGATGTATCAGAGCTGCTTGCTATTTTATCTTGAATTGAAGAGACCCAAAAGCAATTTATAGAAGTCTATCCCCGGCAATTTGTCTCTACTGACTCTTGAGAAGTGAACTTTGTGTATGCACATGCGTGTATATATATATGAGTATGTGAATATTACTAGCTAAGGGATATTGACATCATTAATCATTATCGACAAATCTGACACTAATTTGATTTCCAGAAATTTTTTGTGATCATCTGTTCCTCAATTGGTGAACTATTGATTGAGCTAGCTAGGTGTTGCCACTAATTTGCTCATGAAACATTTCCTCTTTTTATTAGTCGCTTGAGTTCTTGTTTTGGCATTGGTGCAATGTAATTAATTTCGGCTTTGAATATGAACCGTGGACCATATCACCTAATTAGCAATTACATCCTAGTAGCTTTGAAAATGATTGGTTGACAGTCTTTAATAACTGTGAGAATTGTGGGATTCATTCCTTTAAGAGTTGTTATTCTCATAGTAGTCTAAAAATTGTCATGCTAGCAAAATCATACATATATATTCCTTGATAATTGATGATTGTATATCTTGGTTAGATGATGAGAATGCTGTTGAATTCCCAGCTTGTTGATGAGCGTGGCACTCAATGCCTACTACTTGAAGTGAACAAAATCAACGATGTTTCAGGATTAGATCATCCAATAGCTTTCAAAGCAAAACAAAATGGTCATTTAGAGGTGCATGATAACCACCAATTTCTGTTCCATAAACAATTTTTCTATTCCGATCAATTTCTGGAATAGAAATTGTTTGATAAACTAATTCCGTTTTTCTATTTAGGAATAAATTTCATTCCGAAATAGGTTTGAATAGAATCGAAGTTGAAATTTTCTACTCTGATTTCTAGAACAGAAATAAGAAATAAAAAATTTTCTCATCGTTTGTCAACCGGTCCTTCATCCGTTACCGTCGACCACCGTCCGTCCGTCGATCCATGCCGACCGCCCGCCTCCGCGCCGCCACCGCCGCCGGTCGCCAAATAAATTATTTTTATAAATATCATTTTAAAATGAAATTTATTCGAATAAATAAAATGATATTTATTTTTATTTTTACGAATAAATATTTATTTTACGAATAAATTAAAAAAATCCTTAAAAATAAATAAATATCATTTTAAAAATAAAAATTATTATAAAAATATCATTTATTCATTTATTCATTTTTATTTTTATTATAAATATTATTTTTATTTTTAATAAATAAATTTAATCGAAATAAATTTATTTATTAAAAATAAATTTAATTAAATATCATTTAACTAAAAATAAAAATAAATATATTCATTTTATTCATTTAAAAATAAAAATAAATTTATAAAAATAAATTAAAAATAAATAATTTTTTTATTTATCATTTTATTTTTAGTTTATTAAAAATAAATTTATTAAATTATTAAAAATAAATTTATTAAATTATTAAAAATAATTTATTTATGAAAATAAAAATAAATTATTTTTATTAAAATAAATTTATTTTTATTTCTCTTGAGTGTTTTGCCAAATAAATTTATTTTTAAGGATATTTTTATTTTAAAATAAAATGATATTCTTATTTTATTTTTTATGATTTATTTTATTTTATTTTATTTATTTATTTATTTATTTATTTATTTTTGTTAATAAATCATTCTTATTTTTATTTTTTATATTAAAGGTTGCCGGTCGTCGCCACCGCCGTCCGAAAGGAAGAAATTTTGTGTCGTTATCAAACGAATTTATTTTTAGAGTAGAAATTTTGTGTTGTTATCAAACGGTTATTTTTCTTAAAACTCTTCAGAAATAAAAATAAAAAATCTATTTCTGTTCAAACTATTTTGGACAAATTTTGTCATGCACCCCCAGATTACTTGATTTGCTTGCGGTTGCTTTTGTCGGTGAGCCTGTCTACTCTTTTGAGTTTCATTCTTAACATGATGGAGGTGAGATGGTGTCAGATCAAACAAAGAAGGTGCGTCTCTTGCAGATGCTGCTTTGCAGAGCCGCCTCTTTATTTCACTCCGAAGCAAATTCGGGCTTCATAATTGCATTTTGCATTTTGCTTTTAGCATTTGGCTTTGAGACAACCGCGAAAGTCAACTCCTTCCGAGTCGAACATCAACATCCTTAACAGAACCATTGTTTTGTTGACCAATGGAAATTCTTTAATTTTTTTGACCATGTCATTAGCCCACAAACACAATATGACATTATTAGTTCGTATATCGACACAAACGGATTTTTAGATCATGTCATTAGCCACAAAAAATTCTTTAATTTTTTGAACTCATCCACCATATATAGGTTCATTAGCTTTTCTTGAGAGCTTGGCGATTACACACAATGCTAAAATTACAAGGATCGATTTCATCAATCAACTTATAGATTGAATTGGCAGATTCTAGTTTGTTATTCCTTATGACATGATAAAGGAGTCTCTATTTTATGATATTATTCTTCAAATAATAACTCCCACTGTACTTTAAGGTACATTAGCCTCACATAGTAGCACAGTTCCCTTATGTGAGCTTGCAGATAAAAAGTCTCATCAATCTTTTAGTCGTGACATGGAAATATATAATGAGAGGCAAATAAGGGGTTTGGAAAAATTCAAGCTTAACACTGTTAAATTTTATGGGACCGTCGCTAACTGTTCAAAAAATTTAAGCTATTAAATAAAAGTATGGTTTAATTGTGACATCCTGATTTTTGGGTTCTGATTTCGATTAGATAAATTGGGCTATATTGGTAAGGAAAAATATCAATTTGGTTGATGAGGTGTTGAATGAATTAGTGTGGGTCAATTTGATTTAATTCAAGTGGGATTAAGGTTCAATTGAAGGAAATACCTAGCAAAATTCGTATGCCACACATACCCCCACTCTTTGGCCTACCTAAATGCTTCTAGAAGGGGTATAATTGTCAAGAAATGGTGAATGGAAGATGACCTCATATGAGGTCATGGTGGGCCAAGTGTGATGACCTAAGAGAGAGAGAGAGGGTGTGAGAGGAAAAGAAGAAAATTGATTTCTTCTTCCTCCCCTCTTCTCTTCTTCCCCGTCGACCGAACACCCCCATCTTCTTCTTCGAAAACTCCATGGGAGCCGAAGACCAACGAAGCAGAAGCGGCGGCCATCGTCACTCGGATCGGAGCCGCCACCGCCGTCGCGCCGGAGCACCGTCGCCCCCTCACCCCGTGCGCCTCGGCCTCCTTCTCGCCCAGCTTGCTGTTTTAGAGCTGCTGTCCAACTCCGTTTTGGCCAGCACAGGCCACGGTTCGGCCACCTCCGGCCACCGTGCGCCGCCACCTCGATCCACCGTAGCCCCCTCGCCCTCCGCCGGCCTTGCCTCGCCCTCTCAGCCCCTATTTCGGCCTCAACCAGCAACGCACAGAGAGCAGAAAAATGGGTATGGCAGCGACTTCGTGGCCCGTTTTGGCCGCCTTCCCGAGCCCGGATGCTCGGCCCGCTTTGAGGAAAGTCGATCCTCGCGTCGTTACCGTCGTTTTGGGTGAGTTTTATCCTCTAATGCCTTCTTAGTTCGCTAATTACACTTAAAGGTTGATTAGTGTTAGTTAGGTGTAATTAGGTTGTTGGATTAGAGTGGATTAGGGTTTATTAGTTAATTTCATGGCATATTAGTTAGATGACTTGTATAATTAACTAAAGAATTGCCTATAGTATTTATTGGAGGCTTCTTGGGATTTTTTCCCGGCCCTTATCGGGTGTTAATTTAGCGATTCGAGCAAGTGGAATTTTTTGGCGTTTAAATATTAATTTTTAATTAAATTAATTAATTAATTATTTTCCGAAAATTCAACTGTGATAATGACCGGAATATTATGTTGATGATTGTGGTGCAAAATCCGTTTATTTAATTGAGCTTTATATTGTCTTGAATTGAATTTATTGTATTTATTTATTTAATTTTCGAAATTAATTATTTAATTATTTATTTTCCGGAAATTCAACCGGATGGCCGGTGGCCGGAATTCATCTGATTGTCGTGGTGTGGTCCGTTTATTTAATTGAGAATTCACGTTACGTGGAATTAAATAAATTGTGATATTTTAGGGATTTACCCTAAATTCTTGGAATTGATTGAGATTGAGTTATTGATTGGATAATGGCCAAGTGTGTTTTATTCAGCATTCTTATGTTTTGTTGGGTTGTAAAGTGTGTGGAATGTCCAGGAAGTCAATAATGATTTGTCGTGTCTTTGGTTGATAGGCCGTCGCATGATGGTAAGCCCGTATGTATTCTTTGTAATTTGCCACCCGATAAAGGTCGCGCCCGGTGGGGCCGTAATTCGCCACCTTTTTGGTCGCGCCCGGGGGCCGTAATTCGCCACCGATAAAAGTCGCGCCCGGTGGGGCCGTAATGCACCGATTCTAATTGTCTTTGAGTGGGGCCGTGATGCCACTACATATAACATTCTTAGCTGGGGCGCGACGCCACTACATATAACATCGCTGAGTGGGGCGCGATGCCACTACATATAACGTGCGCAAAGTGGGGCCGTGATCGCCACTACATATAACGTGTCGAGTGGGGCCGTGATGCCACTACATATGACTCGCTGTAAAGCCATGATTGAGAGTTGAGAATGAATAGTCGAAATGATCGTGTGATGATTTCGGCGACATGTAATCGACTAAGTCGATTGATTTATGATTCGAACTGGGTGTGATTTGATGTGATTGATCATTATTTGAGTCTGATTGATTGAATGGAATGACCGTGAGAGGTCTTGTTGGTATGAAATCGACTAGGTCGATTTGATCGATGTTCGATCAGTGCTGTGATTGTTTGGGTGTATATTTGATCTGTGCTAATATGTAGGTGGAAACTGCGGTAAAGCGTAAGCCTCGACTCGTGTTGTGCATAGGCAGCGTACCTATGGTGTATTGGTTTACTAATCGGGTCTTAGGGGGTAGGAACTTGAGGCGTGGTCTCATTGGTTATTGAATAATCATTTCGGTCCCTAGATTCGATGAGACTTGGATTTGAAGATCTCGGAAGTCGGATGGACTCTGCCGAAGGCTCTAGTGGGAGTGTGGAGAATGATGAAGAGAAGGACGTGGACCTGAACTCTCCCAATTGTTTGTAGACCATGTTTTTATCGGGCTTGTATACGTTCCTAAGGGTATTAGTTTTCTGGTTCATATTTCTAGTCCTACTTGTATATCCCATTCTTTTTATTATGCAGGGATTTTTATAAGCGCTTCCGCTTGTGCATTAAAAAGAAAAGGGTCGGCGATATATAGTCCCCGATATCGCATTTCTAAATCGACCAAAGCTGAAGGATGGTCACGTGACCGAGGGTGGGGGCGTGACATTAATATTATAATTACGCTAATAGTCCCCCTAATGCTTAGTCTATTCTTTTGGACATATTTAATTGGGGAAGCAAATGAGGCTTAGAAAAATTTGAATTGAAAGTGTAGTTTAATATTTTAATTACACTAATATTCCCTCTCATGCTTAGTCTAATCTTTTGGACATATTCAATTGAGGAGGTAAATGGGGCGTGAAAATATTTGAACTCAAGATCTTAAGTTCTAATATCACGTGAGAATTTGATGAGAACACAACCGACTATTTTAAAAGCTTAAATTGTTAAATGAATACGTGGTTTAATATTTTAATTATTCTAACAAACACCTCATGCTCTGATAGCAAGTGAGGTTTTGTGTGAACAGTGTCAATTATTTAAAAGTTCAAACTATTAGATGGATACGTATTTTAATATTTAAATATTCTAATAATGTAGAGCCTGTTGGTCAAAGAGAACCCATCAAGATTGAATTTTTTTTCCTAGTTGGACATCAAGAAATAAATGACTTGGTCGTTATTCTGGACAAGTAGTAAATTGTCATGCATGGCTTGACAGGTCAAACACGTATTCAAATTCAATTTTATATGGACAATTTCTTCTTGTAAAATTTTGATAAGGAAAACTGAACTTAATCAGTCCGCTAAACATCATTGTTCTAACTTGAAATCAGAAAGGAAATTTAGGACATGACTATCAATGGCCAGTAGGTAAATATCGAACACTTCTGCTGGAATTAAAAGGATAAAACCAACTTGCAAAGAAAAAGGCAGTGTGAAAGTGTGTGTACAAAAAAATAACCAACTCTTTGTTATCGATAAATGATGGGACATGATCGGTTAATCAAAAGTGATACAAGCAGATATTTGAAGGACATGAGTTAATGGACACCTACATCAAAGGGTAATCGACAACGAGCAAGGAATGATCGACGAATACCATGGCTTATCTACAAAGCAAAGGAGTGGTAGGTCGTCATGAATTTTACCATGTATTGGGCAAAGAGAATATACAAAAGCGCACGTTTAACTAAAATGCCGAATGATGGTACCAGCATCAAGTGGTAGTTATCTCAGACTCTCAGTGAGAAGGAAAATTATAATTGCTTATGGATATGGGTTATTCATGTGTGGAAGTAGAGCCTAAAATATTGGAGAACGCAATCGTAGTTATTAGTGGGGTAGTAACCATTTATATGTAATCATTACTTTATAGATTATAAATAAATACCCATTATATGTATTGCGGTATCTCATTCAACGCCCTAACATCAAGTCAATTAAGGTTATTCGTTTGTTCACGACAATTTCCTTTCGTTCTTCATGCATTTAATTTTTCCACACCTTAAATTCACTCATTTTTCATTTACTTTAAAATTTCAAGTCTAGCAATTCCTTTTTCGAGCAAAAAAAAAAAAAAAGAGTGCGGCATGTCTCCTCCCAGGCTCCCAGTACTTTCTCCTTCTCTCGGTTTCATTCCCAGCGCATTCGCATGCTCAAAGCATTTGCGTCTTTTGTTCTTGCTTTTCCCGAATAGATTTGTTTATTTCGTTCCCCAGTGGAGGATTCGGGCGGACTTTCGAACTGCACATGGCGGATTGGGTCTGAAATGCCTGTCGCTGCGTTCGGTGTGCGGGGTATGCTTTAATGGGGAATGCTGGCGATCCATTGGTTGAAGGACATTCTCGTGGAATGCATATATGCCGCGGTTGATTCTGTTTTGCCCGTTCCGTGCTCTCTCCGTGGCATTTGTTCATCGATTTGATCAGAATCGGCCACGAGAGAGAGGAAAGGATTTAGAAGGAAATGGCGGGAGGGAAGCTCCATACATGGAGGTTCTACAATGAGTGCTCTCAGGCCAGGATCATCAGGACAGAGGCTTGATGAGGCAACAGACATTCAGCCTTGCACCGAGAAAGTATGGACGATGTTGGCTGTTGTTTTTCGCTGCAGTTCGATTTTCGGGTCTGCAGATAAAGTTTATTTCCATGTCTTCGTGGATGAGATGTGTTATTGCCATCAATGAACCCCACTAAGGCTGATGTTGAGGAAGCACCATTCGTCTAGTTTTAACCGGCTTTCTATTGCTATAGGACTCAAACTGCATATCTAGTGCTTGTCCCAACGATGCTGATTGGGTTTCCGTTGGTAACTTCTCAGCTCGGTTCAATAACAATTAGAGCATGCGAGTTCAGCCAATGGCGAGGGGTGCATATTTCTACGGAGGTGTTCTACAGGTCTCCAAATGGGGTGCCTCCAAAAAGACCATCTAGTTTGCTGCGATTGCTGAATGAGATACGGGTTGATTTTGTATGCTATGAGTTGATTTTCACGCGTAGAATGGGCTTTAGAAAGAAAGCATCTCTCCACGTGATTTGTCAATTAATAGTCTCATGGGGATGGTTTATGATTTTCTTCTTGATATCTATTTATCTGTCGTAGCCAATTCCAAGTTCCAGATTTTGCTTCTAACTCTTGATTGTTTCTATGAGTGTCGAGCAATAGACTGAATCAAAAGCCATAAGTAGAAGCAGGAAGTACTAAGGACAGGGTGGCGAAATGAGTGCATAATAGCGCTAGTACTTGAAAGAAGCATTTGGTGACATTACTTAGAACATCTGCCTAACACTTAATGTAACAGTATTTGCTTGTCATTTGGGTTTTCAAAATCTAAGTTTGGCTCGACCGTCAACGAATTCTTTGCCGGGGTCTGCCTTGTCACTTATACTTTGATTTGGAGTTCCATAAAAGGGAAAATGCTGATAAAATGGAGACGAGATGGATGATCTTCTGATATTGGCTGTCTTGGAGGTGTTGCTTGACAAGTAATTAATCTGAGGAAACCAAGAATGGGTAGTGAAGCTAGATTCTTCAACTGAAGGTAGCTGACTTTGTATCTTGCTACTTCTATTAACTATCATTGCATCAGTAGTCAAGGATGGTGTATGCAATACACACTCACATACTATGAGCTTCATCTTTATGCCGTCAGATATCTTGACATAAATTTGTGTAGACACCCCAACAAGTGAAAGGCCGTCTTGTTCTTTTTCACGGTGCCTTCCAGCTACAAATTTCCATTGTTCTTCGTGAGATCTTTCACATTTGATGTGAGAGAACTGTGTTAGGTTTGTTGAAGAAAAGCAGCTTTAAATGAGGTCTCTGATACGTGTGTGATCCATCTTTGTTTGAGTGGTGACTTTTCATTTTTGAGGAATATTGCGCTTGAAAGCAGTTACGAAGATGGAAATAAAAAAATGTTATAACTTTGAATGATGCACCTCTTTTGGAAGTCAAGACAACTTTGATTTCATGGATAGGATTGACCGGGAACATATGGCATGTTGTGCTTATCTTAGATTGAGCTATTTAGGCAACATTATTCAATTGATCTTTTCCAATGGGGGACAAGTTCAGTACGATACTTCTTTTGAATGAGCATCAAGTACTGGAGCTGCATTGCACACTACCTAGATGTTTTCCTTGCCGTGGTGATTTTCCCTTTTTCCCTTCTTTGAAGCCAATTATCCTACCTTGAGTCACAATTTCTAGGCGTAATGTCAGAGAGAAGGGGCAGCTGAAGACTGCTTATAATTTCACAGTGCTGGGTCACTGGAAAGTACTGGTTGAGTGATGTTAATGGCACAGCTAAGATGATTTATGCATAGTACACTAGACTGTGTCAGATTTGTAGTGAATTTGAGATTCAGGCAGGGAAGAATCTGTGACTTGATAAGTCAGCATGTGCATTATGATTACTCCATCTTCCTATTAATAAAACACTAGGAATATCTTGTGTTATACGTTTTTTTCCCTTGACTATGTTAAATCTTTCCATGGGATATAACAAGTTTACTGTGATGTCAATAACAGCACTGCTCGTAAGCAGAAAAGTTTTCTCGTCATTTGATACCGAAGACTGCTTTTAAGGACAACTCCTATGCGGGTGCATTAATTTTGGAGGTGTGCTCTGACAAGAAGCTTTAGTTATTGTGTGGTAGAGACAATTGCAAATTCAATTATTCTGTGTAAATATTGTTATTATGCCTTCCAAGTTAGCCGTCTGTTTTGAGATAGTTTATCCATCTCTCAAGATTAACATATATCTTAGACTCCTGCATACTTCACTTTACAGCCATTCTCACAACTTTACTGAACTATTGGAACCCTGTGTGTGTGTGTGGGCATTTTCTTTTGTTTTATTTTATTTTATTTTTTGGGTGGGTTGCGGGTGGGGTTCTGGTTGATATGTTCATGCATGCACTCCTTTTTGGAGAAATATAACATTGCATGCAACCATGATGTTCTTATGATGAATTGACAGGTATGTTCGCGGATTTCTAGTGCAAGGGAGACAGACAGAAGATATGAAAAGTTGTTTGTCAAGAAAGATTCCAGCCCATCGACAGGTCAGATATTTGTGGACACTGCTGTCTATTCAAGGAATCGATGCTTTTCTTTGGCTCTATCATCCAACGCAGGCAGAGTTTCTGTCCCTCTGCTGATTGGGCGTTTCAAATGCAAGGACATGGTATGTTACTCCTTGTAATTGAGGTTTAGAGGCTCATGAGGCATCTTTGGAACATGGGTGTGATGAACTGTTCCTAGTTCGCTCAAAATGTTCCTCAAAGCTACCAGCAAAGGGTTCTTTTATGCCTTTGTTTCATTTGAGAAGGTTAGATTAACACATGAGAAAATGTGCATGTGCACACAGAGAAGAGAATTTATTGCGATAGTGCTTGAAACAGTGGTGACTCTCTATCCCAGTTGCTCTTTAAAGGTTCATGTGCTCATTGACACTCAAAAATGCGTTTACTCTCTCCTGACAGCATGAGGAGGACATGATCATGGCTTCTTTGATCTGCATTGTGGATTTTGGTTGTCAGAAGCTCCTAGTCTGCAAATAGAGTTAGATTGTGGAAAGAAACTTCAGTTCGATACGGAGATAGTTACAAATTTGAATTAATTCTTGCATCAGGTCCATTTATGAACTATATTCATATGATCTGCTGTACTTTTTGTTATCAGCAAAAATATTAATCGTCATCTTTTTTTTTTTTTTTGTCAAAAAATCGTCATCTTTGCATAGGTGGACTAGTGTGCTAGAACTCTGTGTAGTGTCTCGTGTGATGGACTTTTCCTCCCCTACGCAGGTTAATATTGATTTGGGAAGGTATTGTCTTACTTCGCAAGAACTTAATTTCAACTCTTTCATTAGTGATAGTTTAGTGAATCACTTCACTGGAAAGTCGCCTTTCCCAATGTTGGATAAATTTATAGAATATGTAGCCTCAATTGAAACTGTATTGGTGATCGCTATAGTTTTATTTTCAGATAAACAGAGTGATGAAACATTTCAATTGCTTCATAGTTCATAGAATTCTACCTGAGACCGTGTATGTTATTAAAGTTGCTAACCTTACCTGAAAGAATTTTAATGGGACTGATATGTCCTATTTGAAAAGAAACTATTGATTGACACTTTACCCTCTCATGCGGAGCAGCATCAAGAAAATGATCTGGTTTTAAAGGCCTATTGTTTCTTCTCCTTTTCTCCTGTAATGCTTATGAATCTGTCGCGGTATAGGTAAAATTCCAAGCTGGTACTGGTTCTCAGAGCATGAACTCATGGTTTCTAGTTTGTCAAGGAACAGGTTCTGTGAGCAGATAGGTAGATATCATAGAGCATTCGTGGAATATGCTATGTCTTTTCAATGGGAAATTTCTTGTGTTGAAACGTGCTCTTTGAGTCTACCTTCAGTAGACACCAGCTTACTTTTTTCCCCAATTTGACTGGCCTAGTTATCTATGTTGCGGACCTGATTCGGGCTGTATATTACCATAAATGTCACGATCTTGGTTGCAAAGTTACAGAAAATTTCTGCCCAACATTTATTTATTTTTTTCTTTTGTGTGAAAATGAAGGTAAAGTGAGCTTAGTAATAGCCCAGGTTACTGCTGTCCGCTGCGTCTGATCCTGGAGGATACTGTGCCTGATTTATCAGCATTCTTTGATTCTGGCAAATCCTCCTGATGTAACTAATAACGTGGTTGACATTGATGAAAACACGACAAATTGCTCCCCTATGGATGCTTGGTGGCTTGAAGCCATAAGAGTCGCAAATACTATAGAAAACCAACAGGTCATGGAGTACGACCACAAGGCAAGTTATCCCACTTTACTTATTTGTGCAAATAATTTAGGATCTTTCGACAGGTCATATGAAACAAGGACTGGCGGGTGGATGTAGAAATTAATACACTTTAGGGTGAGCTCTGAGCTTGAGCTTGAGCTCGACCATTCGAACGGCTCAGAGTTGCAATTATTTGGGAGGAAAGTCGATCCGTCTCAGTTCTTCAGCTTGCAGACTTGAACAAGGGTAGCACTTCATGGATCCTTTCAATCCAATCGCATCAGAAAAGGAGCATCAGACTGAAAGTAGTCGCCGTGCAGATGTCGTTATCGACCAAAGCGCTCTGAGTTCCGATGTTTGGTTTGAAAATTACTTTTGCTTGGCAGTACTTCAGAAGAGCCTTGTTATTCAAGACGAATTATCAGGCCGCGAATCCATTCCGACTGCTCACAGATGGCAAGAGTGTCATTTTATGGAAAATTCTTGGTTTTATATAAAATATAATATAAGAAATACATAAAATATATTAAAATTAAAAAGTACAAAAAAATTAAAAAATCGAAATGTATTAAAAAAATCAGAAACTTCTAAAAAATTCAGAAAATCACGAAACTTTTAGAAAATTCGGAAAATCCCAGAAATTCAAAAAAAATCAAAATTCCAAAAAAAAAAATTCTTGAGGGAATTAAGAAAAATGCTTAAAAATAGTTCTTTGGGTAATTTTCTCTTAAAAGTGAGAGCTTTTTGATCTAAAATTTTGCTAAAAAATTGAACAAGCCCTTAGGGCTTCATTATAGGATTTCGTTTATTCTTAGAAGCAAACACTCTTGATTGTGTACTTTCAATATGATGATTATGACTTCCCCTAAGCTTGGTTAAGATTGGCATTTATTAATTTCTTAGCGCTAGATGTTTGCTTTTTATTGCAATTTATTTAATGTTTTCCTTGGTTGTTGATTGTTATTTTAATGATTGTGCACCTATATGATCATTTCATGTGTTACTAGATAGGTTTAAAATCAATACAAATTATCTGACAAAAATATTTTGAAATCAACAAGATTAGATACTAAAATGACACTAGTTGATTGATTACTGTAATCAAATCTTCGACCATAAATTCTCTAGTTATTTAAGATGTGATATACTTCCATACCTCACTTAGTTTCTAGCTAACCCTAATAAATTAGTGATGACTCCTCATTAGAAAATTCTTGTAGTGTCATCTCAAATACAATGACATCGCGAGAGGTGTGGGCTTAAGAGAGTTTACGCACCTAAACATGAGCCATAGGCCCATCATTTTGGTAATATTCCTAAATCTATTCTCCCTCCCCCCCCCTCCCAAGGGATAGGTCACGACAGTTAAAAATTAATTTACTTGAATATCTAGTTATATTGATGGATGGTAACACTTGATTGAGTGACATCTTTTTATCAACCTTTTGCAATTTCATAGTATTCAAGATGTTGGTATAAGCCTAATTTGAAGTTGTTGGAAATCTAATAGACTGGCAATTGCAAAAACAAACCAAAAGTTATTCTCTAGTTTTAGCTTGACCGCAAAGTGATCAAACGTCCACAAAGCAAATTTTTCAAGATGGATTGAGGATGGATGTATGTTTAAAAGGTGTGCCAACTTCTGAGAGCAAAATATGACATAGAAAATGTCACTTTGACTGAAATGACAAGGACACTAAAATACTTGAAAAGTAAAGTGCGTAGATTGAAATTGAAGGAAATCGGAAGGAAATTGTTAGAATCAAAGGAAATCAAAGGAAAATTAGGGTGGTGACCACTGAAATTAAAATCAAAGTGCAAACAGAGGAAAACAAATCATTAAGAGAACTTCACTCTATTTCCATGATTTTACTAACTCCTAAGGCAATCGAGTCTCCTACAATGAACTGCCATTTCATTCATGAATTAATCTAATTTTGTAACCACTCTAGCTGTTAGCTCAAACAACTCGAGGTACCCTTTCTTAAGTTTGATTGAAAGGTCAATAATACACCTCATCGAAGTTATGTCACACATCCATGAGAAGCTAAAAACAGTATAAGCTCCGTATCAAAATTGGGATGATTATAACTTGATTCCTCATACTTCGCTTTGCTCCCCTAACTCATACTGATAATTGAATCTCTCTTCAGTATCTCAGCCATAAATTATCACCACCAACAGAAGCTAAAGAATTATGCAGTAAAAATTCCTAAAAGAGGTGGTGCTGAAAATAAAGAGAACCAATGGAAGTAAAATATGTTGATAACTATCATTTTCTTATCTCTGCTTTTACTAACACTTTGTCTTATTGCATTTCATGATATATTTCCATCGATGAAATTGTTTCATCATTTTGATGGCACGCATCACGCGATTGATAAATGTGAACTGGTCAACTCAAAACAGCATTTTTCCTCCTCTTCATTTCTCTCTCGAATTACCGATCCCTTGCTTTGTTTCTGGAGCTTTGAAGCACAAGGAAAAGAACCCCACTTAGGCCTTTGATGTCCAATGTGAACTGTTCAACTTCAACGGCCTCCTTTGCTTCTTTTGGGGGTCCATTCCGATTAGCACACACAGAGCACCGACCCATTATTTGTTTAGTGGCCAACAGGCAAACCTGATAATAGGTTTGAATTAAAATACTGAGAAATAATGCATGGACGATCAACCTCATTGAGATTTCCCAGGGGGATTAAAGAATGCACGATAATGGGGGAATTAATTCAGTCCGAACAAATAGTCGTCACGAGTGCACTCTACTGCCCAAACCCTAAGATAGGAAAGCTTTAAGCTTGTAGATAGAAACAATTTTGACACTAGTCTAGCTGAAATATGGAATTTTTATGTCACGAGCCGTAATGCACCAGCCTCTGTCAGTTGATGCTGATTGAAAGTCCTCACGAGACAAAAAGAAAAAATGAATGACATTGATCTTATAATGTGCCGAGCAACGAAGATCAAGTCAATCTTGGTTCGTTGATCTTTGTTCGTCTTCACTTTTTTGCTGGCCAAGGTTCACACATTATTAGCTCATATTAAAAAGTCCCACTCAGTTCTATCCCCACAGAACCACCTTTTTTCTTCAGAGATAGTCTTTTTCTTTTTTGGTCTTACTCGGTCTCTCTTTATTATATACAGTAGTGCAAACTGTTGCTACACGCATATAAGTTTAGAAAAAAATAGAAAAAGATAGAATTTGCACCCCCTAATATAGACATAATTACATATCCCATCCTTCCGAGTTATTGTTTATATTCTAAGTCTAAAATCTTTCTATTTGTTTGTCATTGTAACAACTAGAAAAACTTTTACCAAGTTAAAGATATCCATAGATATGAGAGACATAGATAAAGTAATATATAGAGCGTGTGATTGAGAGGATGCTAACGATCTCATAATAATGACAATATAATTTGTTAGAGAAGTTCTCTGGGCCATAAAGTCATTGGTTTCACACAACTAAACACTATTGACACCTAAATTTTGGTGACTCATATAATTACTCATTAATGGCATAAAAATTAGGGATTAATTTTTAACTCCTAACAAAAATAATTTTCATCAAATTGCATGACGCATAGACATTAGAAGCATTTGCATTAGTAGTATTAGAATTTATTAGTTAGAAAAAATTATTATTAATTAAAATAGGGAGCGGGGCTGGTCTTGCCCCGCCCCTTCTTCTTCTTCTTTTTCTTTTCCTTTTCCTTTCCCCCTACTGGACCGGTCCATCCTCCTTTTACCCTGGGCCGACCCTCTCCTTTTCTCTCTTCCTCTGTCTTGGACGCTAGCTGAAGGATGACGCGAACAAAAGGACGGGCATGAAGGAGACAAGGCGGAGTAGAGGGCGTCGCGTGAGACGTCCAGTCGGGGGCAGGCCAACAGCAGCAGCTAGCATGGCAGGAGGCCATGCGCACTGGATGGCTTTAATAGGGAGAGAGGAGCGAGCTCTTGGAGGGGGATTCGTTTGAAAAAGATAGAAATTGAGAGAGAGGGGGAGGGCAGAATTCGCCTTGGCTAGGCATCGCTCAGCTGTCCTCGATGCAAATTGACATACCCTAGTCGGCATGGATGGTGGTCGTTGGAGGAGGCGGTGATTCTTGATTTAATATAGGATAGTTGGCGTTTGTTGTTCTGGTTTTAATGGACGTCGATGGTCCTAGGGCCGTGCAAGGAAGACAACAGGAGTAGGACTAGAAGGCAATAGGAATAGGGGTGAGGGGAGGATATGGGTTGGGTCAAGCCTAAAGTTTTTTGGGCTAAAATAGGTTTTATGAGCTTGGGTTTATTCCGGATTTTGATTTTGGGTTTGACCCGGCCTTGGAAATGGGGGCCGAAGCTGGATTTTGTTGGATTTGGGCTTATTTGAGCTTAGTGTGTTTTGGATTCTGGATAGGTTTGATGGGCTTGTTAAATTAGCTTTGGTCCGAACTTGATCCACTGGGATTGGGCCTAGGTAAATGCTCGAGGAATTGGGCTTAATCTATGAGTTGACCCCAATTCTTGTTTATAATCAATTAAAGCCTCATAACGTGTAAAGCCCATTTCGTGTCCTTGAGCCCAGATTCGTGTGACCTGTGGCAGCGCATCTTCCTGGGTCCCTATTTTCGGAATAAAAAATTATTTTTTAAAATTATTTTAAAAAATTAAAAAATTCAAAAAACTTTTTTTTTTTTTTAAATTTATGAAAAAGCTTAAGATTTAGATTTTAAATGTGTGAAAATCCTTAATAAAAAATTGTGCTTAGAGTTGAACAAGCTTTTAAAGCTTAACAATAGGGTTTGAATGTTCTTAGAGACGAGCGCCAGTCGTTATTCGAGTGTTTATCTTTCAATTATTAATTGATTACACACTCTCAATATATTCATTGTCGTTTCCATTTTAGCATAGTTAAGAATGACATTTTTCTTATTTCTTAGCATTTAATTCTCGCTTTGGCTTGCAATTTATTTAATACTTCATTGGCTGTTGATTGTTATTTTAATGATTGTACATTGGCATAATCACATTACATGTTAGTGAATAGGTTTCATATCAATCGGACTACCTGACAATGCTTCTTTCTCAAGGAGCAGCATTTCCTCTCAAAAAATTATCTTATTTTAAGCTTAAGAAGATGAACAAGACTAGGAGCCGAAAATGTACTAGTTGATGTAGCCTTAGATTCTCTAGTTGTATAAGAAATGAAGTATATTTCCATACCTTACTTGATTTTTAATTGACTTCAATAGGTTAGTGGTGACTTATCACTAAAAATCCTTATATTGTCAATTATAGCTAAAATTGAATATCCAACATCACGTGAGTCTAAACAAAGACTATAGGCTTGCCTTTTAGATATTATCTCTAAATTTATATCTTTTCCCTTTCAGATGAAAAAGGTAGGTCTCATCAAATACTATTTACAAATCTCTTCTCCTCTATCGCGTAATGTTGCCTCTACCTCTGGTGATGCCAAGTGACTATTGAAGCCATGATGATCACCACCACTAGTAGTCACTAGGTTGGACCGACCGCTCATCCCCACTCTCACACGCACGTGCTTGTGGCCTACAAATTCATTTAAATCCTTTACAATAGTGGCGTTTTTTTCTTTTGGTAAACTATATGATTTTTTTCAATGTTGAACGAAATGTTCCTTACTTTTTTGTGAATGACGCCAGCTTATACATGTTATAGTGGACAACTTGTCGAATAAGAAATGCAAATCATGTGATAAACATACAAAATAATAAACACAATCCAAAAGCCCTGATTTTTTCCCCTCTCCGTAATTTCTCGTACATCAATATCTTTTCCCTCTTTTTATTTTAAATCATTTTATTAAAATATTCATTTGTTTTAACTTGTTGGTTCGTCTTGCTCTATAAATTCCAACATCAAGCCACTTTCTTCTCCTTTATTTTCTCTCTTCTGTAGCAATCTTTATAGGCATCTTTCCTGTTCCTCAGAGACATTCCTCCACCTCCATAGCTTCTTCCTCCTCTTTTGGTTGACGATTCTGATTTCTCAAATAAATAAAAAAATCAAGACTTTATCCCACTTCTTTAGTTCCTCCTTTGCTCTGTTTCTCTTCCAAAGTCCACTTCTTTACTTCGCTATATTTTGTAAACTCCTCAAAAGTCCCCTCTTCGTCCTGAATGTGGTTTTGAGTTCTTGAGCTCCTGAGTCACATGCCAAACCCTTCAATTCCCCCGATAAATTAGTTTTTATTTTCAAGAGATCCATCTTCATTCTCATTACCCTCTTCTTGATGTCTGAAATCCATGTCTCCAATTCCCTGTGAAATCCTTCTCTGCGGTATACTCTTGATTCAAGCGCACCCACCTTGGTCAATCCTTCTCAGTCGTCTTCCTCTACTGGCTCAACCATGTCTCGTCATTTACCCCTCCAATTCCTGCTAATGTATGTAATAGCTACCCCATCTGATTAAATCTGAAGCTAAGTACCATCTGGGGTGTTGATCTAATTTCATATTCTCCCCAATTAATTGCTCTGAAAAAGGAGAGAATTCTCTGCACAAAGCACGAGAATTTCACAGAACTCCGTAGTTTGTATCTGCATAAATGGCATCTCCTAGCGGGACATCTTCAGGGGTCATCCCTGGTTCAGAACACGGCCTCCGGGGTGGACTCGCAGGTCGTGATGGACCAGAGGAAGAGGAAGAGGATGATCCAGAACCACGAGTCCGGATGAGGAAGCAGGAGCACCTGGACAATCTGCCGGATCAGGTCGCCCAGTTGAACAAGGAGAAAACACCGGATCGGGACCAACATCAACATCACCGCACAGGCACAGCATTACTTGAGCATTTAGGCCGAGAACTCTGTGCTGAGAGCCCAGGCGGGTGAGCTCAGCCACAGGTTGGAGTCACTGGATGAGATCATCGAATTCTTGAATGCGAGCAATGGAGCTTTGGATTTGGGGTTGCCCACGATGCCAAGAAGCTGACGAAAGGGAATCTCACCGCTCATTCGAGCAGGTGCTTGCCACGTCTCATTATCGGGTTGGTAGTGAAATTTGTCTTCTTTTAATTTTAGATTTTAGAATTTATTTATTTTGTAAAAAATGAATAATTTAAAAATATTTTTAAAAGATAATTTTTTCTATCACTTATAAAAATGAATGAACCAAGAATATTTTCATCTTTCATGAAAAATATATTATTGATAATAAAAAATATATTATTTAATTATTTTTATCATTTATTTGATCTTTTTTAGCATGAAATTATTATTTGAGAAAATTAGATGACTGGTGTGGAAATGGAACGATGCTACGAGCCATTGTACGGATGGACAATCAAAGATAAAGTTGGTATGCTCCGAAGAATGTCATAAAAGAGAGGCGAATTACATTCAAAATTAGCATTATTCATGAGTAAATTTTATTTACAGTGAACCCCCCCACTCTAATGCTCCAATCATGCGATTTTTCAATGTTCTTGACATTTCTTCTTCTTGTTTTCCCATTTTAATTCACTTTCGTCAATTTGTGTGCGGAGGTTTATACTTGCTCATTCATTTGCCTCGGGCTAACCAAACACCTAGTTACGGTCTAATTAGGCCCTGCAGCTATTTAATCACAAACTGGACAATTGTACGTTTTATAGAGTCTCTACCTAAACCCCTAATATCAAGTGAATGACGTTATTCGTTTGATCACTGTAATTTCGTTTGTTCTTCATGCATTTGCTTTTTCAGCACCTTAAATTCTAGTATTCATCTTTCATTTACTTCAAATTTCGAGCCTATTAATTTCTTGTCAAATCAACCCAAAACTCATTTCACAAAAAAACCAAAATCAAACTTTAAATGGAAGATATCTCACTTCCTATCAATTTGCATTTTTGGTGAAACAGAATGTATTGTCATTTTTTATTGATAGAATATTTAAATATTAAATCATACTTTTGCCTATCAATTTAAGTTTCTAAGACTTATCAATAGTCCCATCATATCCCACACTTATCTAGGAATATTAACTCTCTCTAAAGGATTTTAACCCTCAGTTTGATTTTCATGAAAAAATTTGGATATGGATTTAGTTTCTATAGAAACATGACTTGGGTTGGCCTGATCAAACACGATTCAATAAATGCCTGAATGCACATAATGTGTTGTAGTCCCTAACATGTGCTGCAAGTCGCATATTTTAGTATAGCCAAACCAACCCTGATTGTTCAAGTGCTTCAGGCGCGTCTCTCCTCCCAGTGCATTCACATGCTCGGAGCCTTTGCTTCCTTTGTTCTTGTTTTCCTGGTTAGATTTGCTAATCACGTTCCCGATCAATGGAAAATTCGAGTGAACTTTCGAACTGCACATGGTGGATTAGGACTGAAATGTCTGTTACTGCGTTCAGTGTGGTATATTGCTTTAATGGGGAATGCTGGCGATTGATCGACTGACGGATATTATGGGGAATGCAATTAATGCTGCGGTTTATTCTGTTTTGGCTATTCCGTGCTCCCTTCGTGACACTTTTTAAGGGTTTGATCAGAATAGGCCACGGGAGAGAGAGAGGAAGAGATTTAGAAGGAAATGGCAGGAGGGAAGCTCCATACATGGTAGACTCTACGTCGAGGGCTCTCAGGCCAGGATCATCAAAGAATCAACTAAGGCTGCTGTTGAGGAAGGCCAGTTTATTGAGTTACAACCAGCTTTCCATTGCTATAGGACTCAAGCTCCATATTTAGTGCTTGTCCTGGCAAACGCAGATTGAGTTTCCATTTGTAACTTCTCAGCTTGGTTCAACGACAATTAGAGCATGCAAGTCCAGCCAACGGCGAGGGGTGCATATTTCTCCAGTGGTGTTCTACAGGTCTCCAAATGGGGTGCCTCCAAAAAGACCATCTAGTTTGCTGTGATAGCTGAATGAGATATGGGTTGATCTCGCTGCACAGTGTTCATCAAAGCTAAGGTCCTCGCATGTTTTATCGTATTCCCTGCGCATGCACTTTGCTTCAGTGACTTTTCATTTAAGATATCTGGCTTTGTATCTTCCTTGCTTTTCCATTGGAAACGTCACAATTTTCCTGGACAACCTGCATGTGAGGTCGAACGTTTGTATGTCCTGCTTTTGCTTTCTTATTCTTCTTTTTTAATTGAAGCGCTCATATCTTCAAGATCCCACTTTAACACCTGTACTGTGTTTGCATTTTGATGGTCGAATAACCAGTTTCCTTTTTCTTTCAACCGTATGAAGAATATATGGACCACATTCCCAAGGTAAGGGGAAGCAATAAAGTTTGCTTAGGGTCATCCTCAGGTTCGTGTGTTCAGTTACCAAGACAATTGTAATGGCCCGAAAAGATTTCTTGTATTTTCTTACCAGGAGTTCTGAAAGAGGTGGTCATCTTTTATTTGCTTTTTTAGGGTGCCCGTGCTAGGGATTGGTGTTTAATTGTGATATTCTTTTCAATCAGGTACAAAAAATATGGATCAAAAGTTACGCCACCATTATGAAGTAGCTTCAACCATTTCAGTAGTGATATCTCGGTGAATTACTTCATTGGAAAGTCGCCTTTCCCAATTTTGGATAAATTCATGGTCTGTGGCCTCCATTGGAACCCTATTAGGTGATTGCTATCATTTTATTTCCAGATAAACAGAGTGATCAATCATTTCAATTGCTCCATACATTGTTCATAGAATTCTACCAGAGACCGTGTAGGATATTAAAGTTGCCAACTCTATTCCAAGGAAGACAGTTAAGTTAAATCTAGCTTTTCTGTAGGGGCAGACATGAAAGAATTTTAATGGGACTGATATGTCCTATTTGAAAGGAAGTTATTGCTCTGCACTTTCTCCTTCCATGCGTAGTGGCGTCAAGAAAATGATGTGGTTTTGAAGGCCTATCGTTTCTTCTTCTTTACTCCTGTAATGCTGATGAATCTGTCACAGTATCGATAAAATTCGAAGCTGGTACTGGTTCTGAGTGCATGGACTTATGGTTTATAGTATGTCGAGGAACAGGCTCTATGAGCATATAAGAAGAGTGCATACAGGCAATCACGGTATATGCTATGTCTTTTCAATGAGAAATTTCTTGTGTTGAATCGTACTCGTTGAGCGGTTCAACTTGAACCTACCTTTGTAGACATGAGCTTATTTTTTCTCTATTCTGACTGGCCTAGTTTTCTATAGCAAAGGTACAGAAAATTTCTGCCCAACATTTTATCCATTTGAAACCCTTTTTCTTTTGTGTGTGGAATTGAAGGTAAAGTGAGCTTAGTAATAGCCCAGGTTACAGCTCTCCGCTGCATATGATCCCGGAGAATAACGTGCCTGATTTATCAGCATTCTTTGATTCTGGCAAAACCTCTTGACGTAACTAATAATTTGGTTGACAATGATGAAAACACAACAAATTGCTCATAATTTGTATGGATGGTTTTCTATAGCATTTGCGACTCTCATCTCTTTCCGTCTCCCCTGCATAATTTCTGGTAATTTCTGGTCAACTGCTCTTCCTCCATCTGTGCGTTTCCCCTCTCTCGAGCTTTTTTGGCCAGCCGGCACAGCCCCAGCAGAGAAAGAGAGAGAGAGATTGAATATTAAATTCCACAACCATTGATTTTACTATTTAATAGAAATTGACAACCGATTTAATATGAAAGAACAACAATCCGTGTACTGGGCTGTCATCCATCAATTTTTGGTTTAGCGTACGTCCATCTCATGCCATCTCAACCATTGGAGATTGGGTGCTATGGCAGTGTCCACGGAAGGAAAATGACGAGTACGGAACATAGTAAGAAGGACAACGATGAGATTGGGGAATTTGCCAACCAAAATGTTGTCGTCTGGTCGAGTTGCCAAAGGTGCAAAAGATTGCCAAAGGTGCAAAAGAGTGGAACATGATGAGAGATCCTGCAAAGCTACAAGTGAGGTTGAGGATCAAAGTGACCTTTCTTCTGTAAACACTGAAGATTTGCATAGTCTTAATTGTGCAGTCCTTAAAGCTTATGCGGAATTGCAACGTGGTCCAGGTGAAGAGGGATACAACTTTGACGATTACTTGCAAGAACAAGCAAAGGAAGTGAGACCAGATGTGCCTGAATTCCTTGAAGGGATCCTACGGAAAGAGGCAGAGCAAGGGGTACACCTTCAAGTTCAAGAAATAGCAAAGCTTCAAGGTCGGGTAGGGACGCAGCTTCTACTTCAGGAAAAGGCGGGCCATCAAATTTAGGAAGGAGCATACTTTAATTTCACGAAGCAACGCGGCTTTGAGTTCGGGAAGGTGGGCAGAGGTTTGACTTCAGGAAAGGGGAGCAACTAAAATGGGCGCAAGTTTAAGATCAGGGACGGGCAAAGGTTCAAGCTCGGCGAAAACAGTAATGCAAACTCGAACAAGCACTGTAGCAAGCAGAAGATCTGAGATCTAAGCTAGTACAACATCTAGGTAAATACGAACGTTCTTCAGCATCCGATTTGGTTGCCACGGGCAATGCAGAGTTCCATACTCTGCTTTCCGGGGGAGTCTCGAGACTAACATGTCAAGGTAAAATTCTATTTTTCTACTTTTTTTTCTTAAGGAGACTCGAAATTAATAAGTGGTTATCTGGGTCACGGATCAGTTGCCTCCTTCCATGGGCCAATCTACTTGTCTTCAAGAAAGAGGAAGCTGACACGTGTCTTCGGAGTTTTCATTCTGAGATTGAAGTGGTGACCTCTTCTGTGCTGAGCCTAACCTTGTGGATCTAGACTGAAAATTTTTGTACATGAACTCTTTTACTAACTGTTCATTATTTCTTCTATTCCTTTTATTTTATTTTTCAATGAAAATGCGTGTACTGGTGACTTGAAAAATAGAGGACCATCACCTGCTCTTGAATTTCATTTCTTGGTCACCTCCCATCAAATTTAGTTTCTTGTTCCAAAAGCATAATCTCTTTGATTTATGATCCAACATGCACTAAAATTAAGTTTTATAAATGGAACACCAAATTGAATATAAAATCTAATAAAAAAAATTAGATTAGATAATATTATTACCAAAACAATAAGTGCACCGGAAATTTAGTAGAAGGATGAGCGCTATATGAATAAATCTCGTCGAACCCTACCTCGTCAACATATTTATTGCACAACTCGTATGCATCTTGCTCACTCTTGAACACCACCACAACCGCACTTTTACATGACTTAGAAATTTAAAAGGGTCAACCAGCCCAGTTGAATCACATTTCCAAAAAATATCAATGAAAAATGAGAGACGAATCAAGAACTTATACTCGTACATACTAACTACTGGGATTCGTCAGAGTGGCCATCCTTCCAACAAGGGGAGGTGAGGGTTCAATCCCCATCTTCTCGGGGGCAGGGTGGGGACGCGTAAGTTTTGAGTGGGTTTTGACTCCCACGCCCGCAAGAGAGGTAGGGCAAAAGTCGAGAGTGAGTGTAGAATAGGAATAGAGTAGGACTGACAAAAAAAAAAAAATACTCGTAAATACTCATCCAAATGAATGAAAATCTACTTCTCTCGATTGATCCGTTTCCTTGGTAATTGAGATATTGGGCCACTAGAGAAAGGTTAAAACATAAGGCCTAAAAGCTTCATTAAAGCCCACATATTTGTCATGGGTGTAGCACATGTCTGCGTAAACGTTCGGCAATTTCTTCACTACTCCACGATGACCCTTAGATGTCGAGGTGCAGGGATGACAATTCCTGAGAATCGGACTCTCCTGCAAGCTCAAATTCTTGATTCCGAATTATACGTGTCCAGACAATGCTGTTATATGTAATGGAGTCTCACTGTAAAACCACAACATAGACCTATTCAAGAATTAATGGATTGTCTTTGAGCAACTCGAGCAAAGAAGTCGCCTTTCCTTCGGCTGCTGCTGCATGAAGCCTCACATCCATTTTCACTCTGAAACGAATCCGAGCTTCCATAATTCCGTTTTGCTTTTAGCATTTGGCTTTAAGATGGCCGCGGAAGTCATCCCCTCGTGAATCAAACATCAACATCCTCACGAGGAACCATCTTTTTGTGGACATTTGAAAAACTCTATAAATTTATTGACCAAGTCATCAGCACAAAAAAATAATATGAAATGATTTCAGCCCAATTGAATGTGGTTTTGATTGATGTACATCATGTGTACCGACGTGCTGTTACAATTGAAAATACATACGTTTAAATGTTATGTATGTACTGATTTTTATGCTGCTTGTGGCTTGGTATTGATGTATAAGCTTCTACAATGCATAGAATATATCTTTTAGCCCAATGTTATGGTCTGTTATTGGAAACAATACCAAGTGTGTTTAAAAGTTATGTCCATGCTGATTGATATGCAGTTTGTGGCTTGGTTTCTAGATCTGACATCGGTTGTGTGTACTTATAAGCATGAGAATTAGTTATATAAGGTCTTGGAGTAGATAAATCGATGTTATTTTGTCTACTACCGTCCTTTGTCCTTGGCTAATAGCCATGTCCATGCTCTCCGAGGATCGGGCCTTCACATGAATTTTGAACTATCGAGGCCGGGTCCATTTAATAGACAATATCAATTTGGGTTGGCCTGGAGAAAACTCCATTTTGACCCTATCCACTAGCCTCGAATCATCTTCTACTTGTCATTCGATTCAGGTCTCTATTTTGATTTCTGTATTCGTTGGGTGAACAGGAGCCAGTAGCCATTATCGAGCTACATCTTAGTCGAATCGAATATGCTCGGTCAAATGACAATATCCAGTATATATACAATATATTCTCACTTTCTCCAATTTAAGAAAAAAATAATGTTCTTTACATTCTACCAAGTGTCATTGGATGGGTAACCAAATGATGAAGATAGATAATTCGTGGTTAATTTAATATTATGATTATTTATCTCATGAAAAATTTCAAATAAAGGCTCAAAATGCGTTCATTTTCTCTAGAAAAACTCCATGTTAGTTCCAAAATGCAAAACAATGGAATTTATATTAGTATTATAAATTTAATTAATAGCTGACATTAAAAGATAGCAGTACATGAAGTACATAAAATTATCTAAAAATAGTAGATTATTTTAATTAAAGTGAACATAAGACGAAGGATTAAGTTCACTAAAATAATGACATTATAGCTAGAAATAGAAACGGAACTTGATATGGAATTAGAATAGCAAGAGTGTTACTTTTTTCATTTTTATTTCTTTTTTTGCTTTACTGGGCATGGTATGGAATAATTAGTGCAAATGATGATAAATTTGAAAGAATTAAAATTAGTGAATTAATCTAATAATTAATCTTCTGTAAGTACTGAAGATTTGCATCATCTTAATTGTGCAGTCTTTAATACTTATGTTGAATTTCAACGTGGTCTAGGAGAAGAGGGTTAGGACCATGGAGACTGACCGAGTACCTGCAAAAACAAGCAGAGGAAGTGCGACAATATGTGCTTCAAACTGAGGAAGGGATCCTGCAGAAAGAGGCAGAGGAAGAGGTATAGCTTCAAGTTCAAGAAACAGCAAAGCTTTGAGGTTGGGTAGAGACGCGGCTTCTACTTTAGGGAAGGGCACAACATCAAACTCAAGAAGGGACATGGCTTCAAGTTCACAAAGCAATGCTACTTCAAGTTCAGCAAGGGCCAAAGGTTCAACCTCTGGAAAGGGCACAAATTTGAGTACAGGAAGGGGCGTGACTTATAGTTTAGGTAGGGGTTCAAGTTCAAGAATGAACACAACTAAAATGGGCATAGCTTCAAAGTCCAAAAAGGGGCAGAACTCCAAGTTCATCAAGCAGTGCGACTCTGAGTACAAGAAGGGGCAGAGTTTTGACTTCAGGAAAAGGCACGACGATTAGTTTAGGAAGGGGCACAAATTTGAGTGTAGGAAGGGGGGCACGACTAGAATGGGCACAAGCTTAAGATCGGGGATGAACAAAGGTTCAAGTTTGACCAAGGCTGAGCCTCAAACATTGAGGTCATGAGAAGAACAATAAGGCAAGCATGAACAAGCACAAAGCAAGCTGAAGATCCAAGGTAATATAACATATTTGGTAGATATGCACATTCTTCATTCTTTGTGTGTGTGCTCACCCACGGCAATGCAAGGTTACAAATTCCACTTTTTGAGGAGTTTCGAGACCAATATGTCACAGTAGAATTCTATTTTCATTGAATTTTCCTTCATTTCTCTTAAGGAGACCCAAAATCAACAAACGGTTAGAAGACACGGATGAGCTGTCCCTCCCATGTGCAAATCTACTGTCTCCATTTTGTTATAAGTGTTTCCGGTTCTTCTTTTCTTACCTCTTCCCTATTTTTATTTTCATTCTCTTAAATACCAGGTTTAATCCATTTTTTTTCTTGCCACTCAACATTATATGGTGATGTTGTAATGTTCTTTCCTAGTTTTAATCCAACCACAGGAGGATGACTGGATCTGTTGGGGTTTTTCATAGGTCGAAATACAAGTTATCTAAATAATTTTCTACGTCATTTATACTTCCTTATTTTAATCTATGCAGAATTTCAGCTTTACTTTCTTTTTGTTATTTCTACGTATCATTCTTCTTGGCAAACCTCTCTTTCTCTTGCAGTGTATTTTTCTTCAGACCATTTTTTTTGGTTTTCATTTTCTTCTGGAAGGAAATCTTCTTTTAAGGTTTTGTGGTCTTTTTTAAAGGAAGTGCTAATAAGTTTATTTGGAAATCTAAAAACATAAACGAGGTACATTTGCCAGGATGAACAGTCATAGATGCTTTTTTCTAGCAATGTAGGATCAATACTATAAGTAGGACACACTAATTGTTCTTGTGTTTTTCTGATTCCATTGCAAACTATTCACCCACTCTCTTTTTCCGGGATAAGTAAGCTTGATGATTAAAAAGGTACTTCATATGAAATATTTGTCTGAATTATTTCTTTATTTAACTCTTCGATGTTCGATTTCATCGATCTACTTTTATTAAATTTAATTTCTATTTGTCAATCATTACATTTACTAGAAAAATTCATAATTTTTTTTTAAAATATGTTCATTGTGATTCCAACACCCTCAAACTTCCTTTTAGGTTTTTAAAAACCTTAAATTTATACTTGCGTGACTCATAGACTCTCCGCCGTGATTCTGTCAAAGATCATCCTAAAAAGTACTACTACTTAAGTGGATGACAGAGTGCAAGAGAAGCTAATGTGGCACCATGAAAACGACACCGGTATGGCTAACGTGGACTACGAGGGCGCCGTTTTGCGCCCCTTTTCGTGCTCTTTGGTTATGTCATTACCAGAGTTTGCACATTTTTGCATTTTTGCCTTTCCAAGATTTTCATGAAGAGTTTTTGCTTCATGGCCAGTACTTTATAACCCCTCAAAAATTGTGTTTTCTTACTCCTGCAACGTGAGATTCTTTATCTTACATGCTCATTGGAATAGATGGATTATATTTCGCATTTCTCAATTTTGTCAGCTCTTTAATTTTCTCATATCTTTGGTGCATCTCCATCTTGCCAATATTCTGTAAGGATTATGTACCGATAAGATTTGATAATTCACTACAAATATAGTAGTTAAATGTACCACTGGGAACCTAGGACTGTGATACTGCTGGTATGAACTTGGTGCTCTCATAGTTGTTTGGAGCTTTGAAAAGCCACTCTACTTGAATGGGCTTATTTGGTTTGTTCGTCGAGATCATTTTGCTAAGCGCATTGTTTTTGCTGCACTGCATGTGCTTTTGAATGCTAGGGCAAGAAGATAACAATATATTTTGATCCTTGAGCTACAGAGGAGCAGATGTCTGTCTTGGCTTTCTTTTTAGTTATTCAAGCTAGCTACAAGTCATTTTGTTATTTACATAAGTTTCTTTTGCACTATGAAATGGTTAAGTCTTAAGATTCTAATGATCATATGTTGGCCAGTGGAAGGAGGCTCTATTGTTGGAGGTGATGGTTTGTCAATTTTTTGCAACAAATTAGGGATTGATAGTTAGTACATTGTCATTTGAAATGGTTGCTTGTAATGGCTAGTTGAGTATGGTACCATTTCACTGTCATATGTTGTTCATTGTGGGTGGCTAGCTCAGCATTATGTGCTGTGTATTGGCCAGTTTAGTGTGAGACAAGGATATGATTGCTTTGCTATGTGTTGTGCATTGTTGAATTTAATTTGCTGTGCTATGTTTGAAGGCCTCCGTTTAACATAATTTCTAGTGTTTCCATTAATCTACTTGTTTTGCTGTATGTTCTAATGTGAATTGTTTTATTTGAAGTTCCTGTCCAAAAGCATGCACTATTGGAATTTGAATTGCTTGCTTGTATCAGGCATGTTGATGATTGTTGTTTTTGCAAATGGATTGATCCGAAGTCCTCATTACATGGCAGAGAAGTGATTTTGGATTGATCAATGAGAAGAAAGCGTTGGTAAGTAGAATTGGAAGTGTGGAAGTTAGTTGAAAGCATCTAAGGAGGAAAGTCCACATTCTCAAAATGTAGTTAGAAAGGAGTAAGTGACACGACAACAAGATATAAGTGGAAGTGTCTCTAGTGGAAGTAAAGATGAAGATATATTTTGGAAGCAAAAGGAAATTGATCTATTTGAGAGGCATAGTTGTATTGAAAGGATTGATGTGCCCAACCCTAATGTTGAATTTGGACCCAATAAATAATAATAATAAAAACAACAACAACAACAACAACAACAGCAGCAGCAGCAGCAACGGCGACGACGACAACAACGACGACGACGACGACGATGACAACAACAACAACGACAACAACGACAACAACAATGACAACAACAACGACAACGGCGACAACGACGACAACGACGACAACGACAACCACAATGTTATGATGCAAGTGGAGGGTAGATGCAAGGCAAGACCAATGTTATGATGCAAAAAAAAAAAAAAAAAAAAAAAGTAAAGGATCCAGGTTCTTAAGATTTTAATGACTATGGTTGTCCTAATTGGAAGGGGAGGGATTTGCTTGGAAATGAAGAAAATAAGAAACAGACGCACCATGCATCCACAAACAGAGCAACTATCACCAATTATATGCTTCCAATGAGGTCAAAAAACCTCTCTTCACTTAGAACTTGGATGATTACAATAGAAAAAACCAAGTGAACAAGTTGGTATGTGAACAGAAAAACAATAACTGGACCATCAGCTACCAATTTGGTATATGGTTCAAACAATAGAAAAAAGAGGGAAATTTACAAGCAACTTAAATGGTCAAAGCACATCCATCACATAACAACCATCACAGCCACATGTCGTTGTTCCATCGGTCTTTGTAGTGGTTGCCATACCAAGTCCTTCCTTCTTATCTCTATGCTATGAAGAGATTAAAAGAAGATCGGCGTACTCCATCTTGGAATCATCAATAAGAGCATTTCAAAAGAATCAGTACTCCCAAATTATGTCGGAACTGAGTAACTTTACGTAGTGAATTCTTAGAAAAAAGCTTCACCAGATAATTGTGATTTTAAGAAAAGTATTTGAGAATTCTCAGAGTCCAAAAGCATTATTTTTTATCCCATTGTAAAGTCAAATTCTTCAAAAACCGTTAACTTCATGCAGAAGTTGAGGATTTTCTTTTACCCTCTATCTTCTTTTTATTGGGGAGCCAAAATGGAGGTTAGAGTTGTCAAGAGCCCCTTATGTGGGATTGGATTGGATTCCAATCTTGGGCTTGCATAGTATAAGATGCGCTAAGCCCCAGTAGTACGTTGAAGCTCATTATGCATCCGAATTCAGGATACATTTAATTAACTTTTTAGAAATAGCCAATTTAGTTCTAGACATTTTTGACAATTTGTTAATATAGTCTATCCAACCAACTTTTGCAAGAAATAATTGGCATAGTCATCAAGCATTCTATGTGGTATGGCTGACACTCAACCGACATGACATGACAATTTGTGCTTATTTAATATCATATCTTAATTTTTTTTCTTTTTTTGTTCCATATATCTTCTTTTATTTATTTAATTTTTTTAAATGAGGTCGTGGACCCAAGTCCTTGCCAAGATCCAAGCGATGGCACTAGGCCCTCGTTTGGGGTTGGTTGGTGACCTTGCCCACTCAAAGTTAGAAGAAAAATGAAAGAAAAGAAGAAAAATTTCAAAAATAAAATAAAATAAAATTGAAAAGATTGCAAAACTTTACCATGTCAATGCCAATCGTCTTACGTGACATAGGATGACTATTGTTGATTAGACCGTTATGTCGGTGATTTTCGAAAATATTTGCCGAAATGACTAAATTGAAAAATCGTTAAAAAATATAGGATTAATTGGCATAATTGAAAAGTTTATCATTGAATTGGCTACCATACAATAGTTTCAAGATTTTTCGGACAATTATTCCGAGGAAAATTTGGCAGAGTTTTGGCATAGTTTTTTTTTTTTAGGGTTTTTTTTTTTTGGCACAATTTGAGCGTTCCCTCTTTCTCTATGTTCTTTATATACATACTCTTAGTATTTCCATTAACGATTATTGCAACTTATGCGTGATCCCCATTCTAATTGCTCCACATTTCCATGATTTCCTTTATTTCCACGATTTAAGTTACTGATAAGGTAATCGCGTGTTATGAAATAACTACCCCTTCATTCAAGATTCAATCTATTCTATAGTTGTTCCGGCGCTTAACTCAAATAGGGCAATGTACCATTTCTTTACTATAATCGAAATGGCCAGCAACACACCTCAGATCAAATTCATGTCTCACCACCTCCGAGTGAAGTTAAATTGGATAAGCTTCATATCGAAGTTGGGCCTAGTATAATTGAACTCCTTATACTTCGTCTGATAGTTGAAATCTCTCCTCAATATCTAGGCAATAAATGATCACCACCAACTGGAGCTAAAGAATAATGTTGTGTAGATATTTAAAAAGGTAGTGTTGAAATAGTAAGAGTACCAATGAGAGTTATATGATAAGAATTGTAAATTTCATTTGTCATTGTACTATAATTTATCTTACTACATTTCATATCATGCTTCCCTGAAGAAATTTTTTCATGATTTTGATGTTGTGCATCCCACAATTGATAAAGCTCATTTGGACATTCAAAGTGAGCCGACCAACAAAGACCAAGTTAGTCTTGGTCATCTTCACTTTTTGCCAGCGAGGGGTCACACATTATTAGTTCACAATGAAAATTGTTAAGAACTAGCATTTTCTTTGCTTTTACTAATACTTTATCTTACTGCATTTCATATCATATTTCCACCGCTGAAATTGTTTCGTGATGTTGATGTCGTGCATCATATATCTTGATAGACCTACTTTTGATCTTGAAGTGAACCGACCAAGACAGACCAAGATTAGTCTTGGTTGTCCTTACTTTTTTGCTGGTGAGAGCTCACATTATTCATTCATATTGAAAAATGTTAACAACTATCATTTTCATTTCTCTGCTTTACTAACACTTTATCGTACTGTATTTCATATCATATTTCCATCGATGAAATTGTTTCATTATTCTGATGGCGTGCATCACACGATTGATAAAGCTACTTTTGATCTTTAAAGCAAGCTGGCTGACAAATACCAAGTCTGTCTTGGTCGTCTTCACTTTTTTTATGGCGAGGGTTCACACATTATTAATTCATATTGAAAAATGTTGACAACTATCGTTTTCATTACCAACGCTTCATCTTATTGCATTTCATACCATATTTCAACTGATGCAATTGTTTCATCATTTTGATGGAGAGCATCACGTGATTGATAAATCTACTTTTGAACTTTAAAATGAGCCAACCGACAAAGACCAAGTTAGTCTTGGTCGTCTTCACTTTTTTGCTGGCAAATTTGCACATTAATAGTTCATATGGAAAACCTCCACTCAGTTCCAACCCCACAGTCATGGACCTAGATCTGTCTTTTTCTTTAGAGATAGAGAGAGACTTTTCTTTTTGGGTCTCAATCAATCTCTTCCATTGTGTACAGTGGGTGCACAGTGTTGCCTGAAGAAATTATTTCATGATTTTGATGCTGTGCATCCCACGATTGATAAAACTTCTTTTGACCTTTAAAGTGAGCCGACCAATAAAGACCAAGTTAGTCTTGGTCGTCTTCACTTTTTGCTAGCGAGGTTCACACATTATTGGTTCACAATGAAAATTATTAAGAACTAACATTTCCCCTACTTTTACTTATACTTTATCTTATTGCATTTCATATCATATTTCCACCGTTGAAATTGTTTCATGATGTCGATGTCGTGCATCATACATTTTGATAGACCTACTTTTGCTATTGAAGTGAACCGACCAAGAAAGACCAAGATTAGTCTTGGTCGTCTTCACTTTTTTGCTGGTGAGGGTTCACACATTATTCATTCATTTTGAAAAATGTTGACAACTATCATTTTCATTTTTTTGCTTTACTAACACTTTATCTTACTACATTTCATATCATATTTCCATCGATGATATCGTTCCATCATCCTGATGGTGTGCATCATACAATTGATAAAGCTACTTTTGATCTTTAAAGCGAGCTAACAGACAAAGACCAAGTCCGTCTTGGTCGTCTTCACTTTTTTGCTGGTGAGGGTTCACACATATTTGTTCATATTAAAAAATGTTGACAACTAACATTTTCATTACTAACACTTCTTCTTATTGCATTTCATACCATATTTCCATCAATGCAATTGTTTCATCATTTTGATGGCGTGTATCACACGATTGATAAATCTACTTTTGAACTTTAAAGTGAGCCGATCGACAAAGACCAAGTTAGTCTTGGTCATCTTCACTTTTTTGCTGGCAAATTCGCACATTATTGATTCATAATGAAAGCCTCCACTCAGTGCCAACCTCACAGTAATGGACCTAGACCCATCTTTTTCTTTAGAGAGAGAGACTTTTCATTTTAGGTCTCAATCAATAGTTATCCATTGTGTACTGTGGGTGCACGGTATTGCTACGTGCATAAAAGATAAGAAAACTAGAAATTCCCCTCCCTAACCCCCCTAAAAGATATAAACATAATTACAGATCCCATTCGCCTAACATACTCTTTACATCCTAAGTCTCACATCTTTACATTTGTCTGTCATAGTAACCACCAGCAATACTTTCACCAAGTTGAAGACACCTGTTGATAAGAGCAACAAAGATAAAGTAATAAGTAGAGAGTGTGATTGAGAGAGTGCTAACAATCTCATAATAGTGACAATATAATTTGGTAGAGATTATAAGTTATTTAGACCATAAAGTCATTGTTATCACACAACTAACCACTATTTACACATCTTTCCTCCTTTGCCGTATAGTATTATGTCACCACCCTCTAGTGACACCAAGCGATTGTTGGATCCATGAGATAACCACCACCACTGGTCACTAGGTTGGACCGATCTCTCATCCCCAATCTCTCGCTTGCACGTGCTTGTGGCTAACAAATCCATTAAAATCCTTTATATTATTGAGGGGTTTTTTTTTTTTTTCCTTTTGATAAAGTATATGATTTTTTTTTCCAATGTTGAATGAAATGTCAATTGCTACTTCATTTTTTTTTTTTCTGAATAATGCCAGCTTGTACATGTTACGGTGGACAACACGCCAAAATAAGAAGGGAACAAAAATATCCTTCCCATATATTAGATGATTTTAAGCTTAAGACTTGGCTGTATAGAGATGCGTTTCTAAAGCACAAGAAGCAATTTCGCTATGAAGTCAAGGTGGGGCAAGATGCTCTTACCCAAATAGGTGCAATTAAGGGATGGAACCTAGATGACCAAGGAGTGGCGAGAGACTCTACCAAGTCATTCTTGAAATCAATGGCTTTTCTCTCCTGATGAAAAGAGAAACATTCATTAGAGAGAGATAATAGTTAACAATAAAATAAAAGAATATATATCAACACAATGAAATAAAAAGATAAGTGCATAAACCTTAAGCATCGACAAATTGATAAAGATTTGGATGATTTGTAGAGTGATGCTTATCCATTAATTTAGTAGTAGGATTCAAACATAAAGAAAAGATACGTTGACAGAATTTTTATTTGGTCTACTGTTACAATAAAAAATAATTTACCCTTCACTGTAGAATTAACATGTTGAAAGTTTCTATTACATAGCTATCTTGAAACACACATGTCACATGTTCAATTTTAAATTTGTTATAAAAATTTACATCGGTATTAAAATAATAATAATCCTTAGCAAATTAGGTTGATGCTTATTCAACATTGATATATAAAAAATATGAATGGAAATAAGAATGTCGTGAACTCAAAGGTTTGAGATATAAGCTTCGTCTTAAGCAAGAAAAGAACTTTTGTATATGAGAGATCATTCTAAACATGAAGTAGAGCATAGTAAAATTTAATGTGATAGCACGATTTATTCAATTTTAAAAAGAAGAGGAAATGCAAAATACTTACTAGACATACTATTTAATAACAAACGCCATCTAAATTAATTTTGAAAATACAAAGAAATGTGTCTATTAGAACATAATATCTTGAGAAGAGGTGTCTGCATTTATTCTATTTAAAAATATATTCATCTCTATGCTGCTTGTTCCTTATATTTGTCAAGTTATATTTGGTGGTTGGTGCTGCTAGAGGGTGAGATGAAAAGAGAACATATGAGAAAGAATCTTTGTCACACTTCTAATAATTTATTCATGTTTATCTTTAATTGTGTTTCTTTTGCATTTAGCAAAGAGCACCGAAAATTGCTGTTATTTGTGCCGAAGGTCTGTCTTGTTCACCCCTTGTTTATGTTGTATGAGGTGCTCTATCACGCAATAGATAACATATTTGAATTATGGACTATGCCATCTGAGAGATCTTATATTGGGCAAGCTTATCCTCTTGTCGGTATTCCTCATGCTAAACCTGGCAATGGCAGGAGGGCCCATTCATGTAAATGCTAGGTAGTATCACGGGATTTTGAGACGAAGACAAGCGCATGCTAAGCTTGAAAAGCAAACATCAAAGTTAGAAAGGTGAATTGGCTTTTTTATGCATGTTGATTTAGAAACTCCTTCAGGCCTTTGCCAGTTATAAAAATTAATTATAAAGCTTTTTTTATTTGAAGGTATTCTGCTCGTGTTTGCTTCCTTAGCCACATGCTATACTGTCATTAGATGCTATTTTTAGAAACTTCTATTTTGTGGGAAATAGTCTGACTACATGCTTCATCTTCGTCGCAGCTTTTGCAGCTATAACAGCATGTAATTAACTGGAGATAAACTTAATTGATATCTTTTCTTTGCTCGTTCTCTGATATGGTGTCGTTCCTTTATCTTGTCTTGGTTTAATTGGATCGATAGCCATAACTTCATTAGTCGCGGCAGCAGCATGCCATGAGAAGAGTCGGGAAGTGGAGGGTGGTTTCTTAATACAAGTAAAACCAAGGCTTCGAATGATGCAGCCGAAGAAAAGGGCACAAATTTGGTCGGCCATCTGCCAGTTCATTGGCCTCTGAACCTTCGAAACCTGGAATGCATATAATAATCCCATGGCAGGAAGGTTGTAAATAGGGGCATTGGCGGTTTGGTTTGATTCAGAACTGAATCAAGCCATTAGATTGGGTAGCTAAATCGAACCGCATCGCGACCTGAACTGAATATGATCCGAACGAAATCCTAGTTCAATTCGATTCGCTTATTTGGTTTTCTCTTCTTCTTTTGTTATAAGAAAAACGCCTTAATTTTTTCAAATTTACTTTTCTACTGTTTTTATTTGGGTAGGGGCAGGGGACTAGACTAGTCTGGTCTGGAAAAAATAGAATAAAAGAACAGCTGAAGTAATTTACATAATTATGACCAAAATAAAAGGGAAAAACAAAATTGGGTGGTTATTCAATGAGTGTGTAATATGTATTGTAAAAGCAATTTAGGAGAGTTAAAAATAAGAGGGAAGACACTTCATCATCTATAATTCGGTTTGCTCGCAGTTGCTTTTGTTGGTAGGCCCCTCATTTCTTTCGAATTTCATTCTTAACATGATGGAGTCGAGATCGTGCCAGATCGAGCAAATTAATGTAGTTTTGATTGGTTTGTATCATGTACAGGTAAAAGCTTATGCATTTTAGTCCACAGGTATGTTGTTATAGATAAGGCCATATATATTTAAAAGGTACATATGCGTTAGATTCATAAGCCGCGTATGGCTCGGTATGGACATATAAGCCTATGCATTCAATATAATGTCTTTTAGCCTATTGTGGTGCTCTATCGTTGGTAAAGATACCAAGTGTATTCAAAAGTTGTTTGTGCTGATCTATACGGGTGGCTTCGTTTCTAGATCTAATATCGGTTGTGTGTAGTTATAAGATGTCCATTCTCTCCGAGGATCAGGCTTTCGTGTGAATTTGAACCCAAGAGAACATTATAGCTAAAAGGGGTTGGAGTTGACATTGGTGTCGCAGGGAATGTAGCTCCCCAGTACCGTCAACCAAAGAATTTCCTCCGTGTTCGCCCACAAGTTGCGGTAATTGAAGCCACATCTCCTTCGGTTTCTGCTTTGTAAAACCTCCTTTTCATATTCGCTTCTTAAGCTTCGAAGGAATCGGGCTTCGTAATTGCGTTTTGCCGATCGCATTCAGCTTTAAGATGGCTGAGAAAGCCATTTCCTTCTTTTGAAGCGAACATTAACATCCTTAACAGGAAGCATCATCCGGTTGCCGTCGGAAGTTTTTCTAAATTGTTGACCAAGTCATAAGCCCAAAAATAATAGCAATATTAATAATATTATGACAAGATTAGTTCATATGTTGGCACAGATGAATGTAGTTTTGAGTGGGGTATATCATGTGGAGATAAAAGTTTATGCATTTTAGTCTACAAACATGCGGTTACTAGTAAAAATAAAATATTTCCCTAATATATATATAGAAGTTATGCATGAGCTGATTTTTTTCTAGCATCCTTTGGCTCATGCATTACTCTCAATGAGAAATTATTATACATGGGAGTAATATATATACTAAACTGAATTTTAGTATGAAAATAATGATGAGTTTCACGTGAATCTTACTCCACTAGATCTGATAGCCCCATTGACCTTTAGTGAATCACTTGCTCATTAATGGTCGATGCTACTTTTATTTATCGTCCTTGGAATTCAATTATTTATCTATCACGTGGTATTTGTACTCGTTTGTGGAACTTGTGGTTCATCTTTATCATTTCATACATAGTAAACTTGTCAGTCCTCTCCATCTCTTCCAAACCTAAAGAATACATGTGGTCCCTTCCTCCATTATTTGTGTACCTCCTTCACTTTTTTGTGGGGCCATCGATAATGGTTGGCAAATAACTCACGAAATCGGAATGCTTAAGGATGTAATTCAGCTAATGTGAAAATACTAAATGATCCGTTCGATTGGTCCATACTTTTAAAGCTTGATTGTTTAATGACGATGCTATGAAGGACTGAATCGACATTTACTTTGATTCGTACATGGACATGTATGAATCACATGTCTATGTCAATATAGCTGCACATCACTGGCTGAGGAGAGAATCGAACCCAAAACGCGTGAAGGACGAGGTGGACCCCCGGAAGTAAATGAACAAAGGACGGGTTTCCCGAGTCATGCGTGTCATTTGCGTTGCATTGCTTGACCTTGACTTTGTTTACTCTGTCGGCCACAGCCATTTAAATGTCTTATAAACTAGATTTTGATGTTTCATTTAAGAACTTTTTTCTCGTCAATGTTTGGAATAAAAGGAAATCAAAGGAAAATTAGAGCGATGACCACTGAAATCAAAATTAAAGTGCAAACAAAGGAAAAAAATCACTAAAAAACTTCACTGAAATTAAAATATCCTCATAATTACAGACATGTTGATGCTTTATTGGAAAAATTGAAATGAAAGCTACACTATTAGTCACAATGCACATGAAGAATAGCAAACTTTAAAACTAAAATTGAAATTGAAAGACTTTGGTTCAAAATGGAAAATGTTTCGGAGGAAAATTTGGCAATGTTTTGGCATAGCTTGATTGTCCCCTATTTCTCTGTTTTCCTTTTATTTATACTCTTGGGATTTCCTTCAACAATTATTGGAATTCTTATGTAATACCCCTCTCTAGCCACTCCATATTTCCATGATTTTAGTAACTCCAAAGACAGTCCTGACTCCTGCAATAGACTGCCATTTCATTTATGATTTAATCTAATTTTGTAACCATTTAAGCTATTAACTCAAACAATTCGAGGTACCTTTTCCTTAATCTAATCGAAACGGTAACCGATACAACTTAGATCAAAATTTGGTGTCATGACCTTTAGGTGAAGTTAAATTAGATAAGCTCCCGATCAAAGTTGGGTTTAGTGTAACTTGACTCTTGAATACTTTGCTCAACTCTCCTAGCTAATACTGATGGTCGAATCTCTCCTCAATGTCCAGGTCATAAATTTTCACCTCCAATGGGAGCTACAGAATAATGTTGTGAAATATCGAAAAATTAAGAGCACCAATGAGAATAATATGAGATAAGAACTATCATTTTTTTTTCTATGCTTTTACTAACACTTCATCTTATAGAATTTCATATTATATTTCCATCGACGAAATTGTTTCATCATTCTGATGGCCTGTATCACGCGCTCAGTAAAGCTACTTTTGATCTTAAAGTGAGTCAACCAATAAAGACCAAGTTAGTCTTGACTGTCTTCACTTTTTTGTTGCCGAGGGGTGATCTATTCACTCTATTAGTTCATATTGAAATCCTTTGAGCTCTTCGCTAGAGCCACACCACATCCACCTTCTTCTTTAGGTTGCTTCCGAAAAAGCGAAACATAACCTTTTTTTGTCATTCCCTTATTCTTCTTTTTCTCCCAAGACTGCTAAAAAAGATGCATAAATAAGAACTACTTACAAACAAAATGAGAGAAAGTGAATCAATTCCTACAATAATGCAATTGCGTATTGGGAAAAAAGAAAAGAAAAGAAATGCGGTCACTACACTGCGAATAGACGTGGAAATACTGCCATTTATGATCGATGGAGAAAATTAATAATTTGCACCCTATAATGTAAACATAATTACAGTTCCCATCCCATCGTATTTCCCCAATTACTATTTAAATTGTCGGGCTAACTTGTTAACTTTTGTTTGTCAGTGTAATAATCAGCAAAGGCGTTGACTGAGTTGACCACATCCATAAATAAGAGAAATAGCGATGGAGAGCGTGACTGAGAGAGTGCCAAAACAACTTCTGGTAAGGACGGTATAAGTTTGTAGGGACGGTAAATTCTCTAGATCGTGAAGTCATTGTCGTCACACGCCTCCTTAATGCTGTTCACAAGTCTCTCTTCGTCTCGGGCATAGTGTCTATCCCCTTTTGACGCCAACATACCGTTGAAGCCATTGAGATGTCCAAATACCCGATCCGAACACGACCAAAACATTGAGTAAATATTTCAGATCTTAATATTATTCAGATAACGATTATGAAATAAACAAATAAACATATTTTGGTCGAATTTGGGTAGGAACATTCTTCGGTCTCAAAACCCATTATTGACTCCAGAGAATGAAATAAAGACGTTCTCTCGACTCAGCCAAACACTTCTCACCCAGAGCCAAACGCACCAGACCCTCACTCCGCCGCCTCCTCCCGACGACACCGCCACCCTCTTCTTTGCTCCTCGCATTCAAGGGTTTCGCTTCGCGGTAGGATTTCCGACGGAGCTTCCGTCGCTCGTGCTCACGACCGCCGGTTCGGCATCTGCGGTCACCGCTACGCTCCCTCTCTCCTCCGCCCGCGCCGATCCTCTGCCCGCGCTGTCGTCGCCCGATCGTGGCCGCCCATCTCGGCCGGCGATAGGCGACTCGGTCTCGCGACTCGCAAGCTCGCGTTCGTCGCGAGAGTGGCCGATTCCACTCAGCCCGCGTCCGCTGGCAAGGCGATTATCCCCGACGACGAGTTCTCTCTAGCCAAGGTCTCGCCTTTTCCCCTTCCTCTTTGAATTTTCCATTTCGAGCTTCGATTTTGACTAATTTTCGAGCCCCATATGATTTGAGCTTCGTGGAATTGCGGGTTTCGTTCGGCGTTATTGGATTGAGAGTTGGAGTTACACTGTTCAAGGGAGTGGTTGAGGCTCCCGACCAGTCAAACCTCTCTGTACGAGTTGTCTTTGTTTTTGGTCTTGAGAAGAGACAGATTTCTTGGGCTTACACTGTTTCCTTTTGCGCTTCTACCTGATTTTCATGAGCTTCGCATTCTTGCGTGTGGAATGGGCTCGGGTTTCTTGTCTGTCCGAGGTCAAAGTTTGATTGGTTTCACGGTTGCTGACTTTCTTACACGCCGGATGTCTTCTCTCTTTTCTCCTTTTTTCTCGTCTGGGTTTCCAGATTGTTGGGTTGTCTATGGTTTTTAATGTTGTCTGGTTTGCAATGCAGATTAAGGTGGACTCGTAATTGGTTGCCCCGATATTGGGGTGGTCGAGCAATTCCATTCCTTGCTCGTTGCGACTGACATTCTGGTTAGATGCTTATGTTTTCCTGTGTTTTCTTGTGTCGTGATGATTCCTGAACTGGTTTGCTTCATTTGGTGTTCTTTTTTCTTGAATGATATTGTTGGTGGTTCCATGTTGTTTCACTCGGTGCATCTTGTGGGTTGTTGGGTATCCAGGAAGTTGAGACTGGGCTTGTTGCGTGCCTCTCTGGTACTGACTGATTACTTAGAATGGGTTGTGAACCTTTAGTTTAATCTTATGGAATTTGATATGTCTATAGTGGAGAAAAGAGCATTCTATTGTCTGTGATTATCTTTATGGCAGAGAATCAGTTCCTCCCATATTAAACAAGTAGAAGAGGAATACTAAATGAGATGACTAAATTGAAATATATCGAAGTTCCAAACAAGTGCTAAATCTAGAAAATAAAAAAGACCTGTTCAGTAATATTTACTGTGGTTCACCTCTATGAACTGTGCTTCCCAGGAGATGATTAGCTTAGGATGTCTTGTTGTCCCTTGTAAAAGTTAGTCTAATGTATGTTTCGTTCAAGTGTGCTCTGTTTGTTTATCTAGTTAGTGACTTTCTCAGTTCTACTCTTTATTGTTCTTCTAAGTGCTAGATGCATCTCTTCACTTTTACAATGCCATTGTCATGTTGGCTTTGTAGTATGTTGCTACTTTAAGAGAACAGCTGGAGCAGCTGGCTGAGGAGAGAACCCCAGATGGGTTACCAAGGTCCTTCACATGTCCTTTGGAACTCTCTCTCATTTACTGTTGTTGTTGAATGAGATGAGCATTTCATCTTGGATTTTTCATTTTTGAACATCGGACTGCTTGTTCGACATTTTTCATATGAGTTTTCTGGTTATGGACCCCACAGCATGGTCTTGTTGACTGGATCACAGACTGCTTGTTGTTGCCTCTTATATTTGCTTGGTAGGACTAGCAGGAAGAAGACTTTTGCCATCGACTGTTTAACCAATCTAATATTGCAAGCTATTTTGAATTTTTTGTTAATTCCCTGGTTTTGTAGATTGTATGGGAAGGTTTCTAATCTGTCCAAATCATAGGCTACTAGAATGACAGTTGCGCTCACGCTTATTTATGGTTCCAGAGTTATTGGTTCTCAGTTTAGCAACTTTCATCTGAAGCTGCTAGCTAAAACTGTAGTTCATATAAGGCTTGTTTCAAATAAATGGATTCAATCTGTCCCATGATGTTTGCTGTTGAAAACTGAAACTCTTCCTTATTCACAGGACATTTGTTCTCTGCTCTTGATCGCTCCTAATCTAGGCTTGCAAACTCTCTAGCATTACTGTGGCTGGAGGTAAGAGTTAATATTTGACTCAATGGAGCAATATCTTCAATCTGCTTTTACATAAAGAACCATCTGCTTTTGTTTAAACTAGTAGTTATGGATCTTCCTTGAAGACACTTTAATATGTATGGTTTCTTATCTAGCTTCCTAGCTGATAGTAACCCTTTGAGGTTTGTTTTGGGATATGGATCCTCTGACTAAGAAGGATTAGTCCCTACTGATAAATGGCAGAAGACATTTAGAATTGTGGCTGTGATGTGCAGCATAGACTATTGATGAATTCCAATCTTTTTGTGCTTTATACCACATGGTAAACAGTCTTTGCACTTTATCACCTGCAGCATCTAAGGCATCCATCAAAATTGATGTTTGATCTTCAAGTTAATGAATTTTGTGCTCTTTGCACGTTTTTACTTCTACAATACCACCAAGTTTGCACAGCTCTGTTTCATCGATATATCTTATCCATTATTGTATGACAGTACCTCACCATATAGCATTCCAATGGTGTTCAATCAGTTGTGTCCGATCGCATAGCCTGAATTTCAAGACTCAAGCTTATCTAGTATTGTATTGTGATGCTTTAAAATTTGGTTGAGCTGATCTCTTAAGACTAGCAGAGGAACCCAATGGAAAATTCATTGGGGGACAAAGAAGAGGTGAGAGAAAGAAAGAAAGAAAGAAAAGAAAAGAAAAGAAAAGAAAAAGTAAACCCAAAAGCCAACTTGGACCCGAATGATTGCTTCGGGTATTATGCTTTTAGTGTCGGGTCGGGTTGGGTCGGAACACACTGCCTTAAAATTTGGGTTGGGTCGGGTAATGTTAAGACCAGACCCGACCCGACCCATTGACAGCCCTAGAAGCCATGACCATCCCCACCGCCAACCATCACTAGCATTTTAGGCGTATTTAGTAGGGTGTTATTCACATCGAGCCTATGGTGTTGGAATGTTTCTCGTTTTATCTGGTTTATTCTGATTGATGTAGATCCTTTCGCATGATTTTCTTTTATCATGATTTTTTTTGAAGTAAACACACCATTAACGAACAATTTTATTGACTTTTTCTCTTCCTCTTTAGTGCTTTTTACTAGAAAAATAGTCATATTTAGCCACCGCATGATGAATATAAGGTACGCACTAATCATCACATTCAAAGGATTGAAATACTCTCTATTGACTCACACCTACAAAAAGATTGTCATCCACCTACGAACTGCAAACGCGCGCTGTTTCTGATTTCCTTTACTTCATAATTTTAATAACTCCAAAAACAATCGTGTATCCCGCAATAGCTGCCTCTTTATTCATGATTTAATTTAATTTCCGGACAGTCGAACTCTTAACTCAGACAGAGGTAGCCTTTCATTACTCTGATCGAAATGGTCACCCACACACCTCACATAGAAGTTAGGTCACACGACCTCCAGGCGAAGTTAAACCGGATAAGGTCCGGATCAAATTTGTGCTTACTATAACTTCATTTATTGCACTTGGTTCAGCTTCCTAGGTCATAGTAACAATTGAATCTCTCCTCCACATATGGGCCATCATTTTTCACCAGCAACATAATAATGTCGTGAAAATCCATGAAAGAGGTAGTGATGAAAAATTAAGAGCACCAATGAGGTTACTATGATAAGAACTATAATTCTCATTATCCTTTTGCTAATACTTTATCTTACTACATTTCATATTATATAAGATATGCTTACTGTGGCATAATTGGCACAAATTGAGGTAGAATTTTAAATTAATTTGAACCTTATATTATATGCTTGTTGTTTCGAAGAGATAACACATCTCTCAAAAAAGATACTTGTTTGATTTCTTTTTATGGATAAAAGAATGGGAGCGAAGACTAGTGCAAGTGCCATTCATGCGGATTGCCATAAGTCTCCCGCACCGGTAACGTTCAATTTGAGTATTAAAAATCATCCACTAAGATTACAAAGGTTCAAGGTTAATTATCGCAATCCGAACTGCATAACAATAAATACACAGTAAAATACTCATTAAAGATGCATATTTTTCCAATTGACATATTATCAAGATTATGGCAGATAAGTTTGGTCATAACATCATCCTAGCCTTTTTTAGGAAAAAAATTATGAAAATTATATTGATATGTAACCCGTTGTTTTAAGTTTAGTTTTTTTTTTTTTTTTTTTTTTTTCTCTCTCTCTTCCATCTTTTTCATCTTTGTTCTTCTTTTTGGTACTGACATTCTTTTCATTTCAGGTCATAGCCACATATCCCCAGTCTTCTTTGCAACCCGTTATGTAAGTCATCTGGTTTCCAAGGAATATAATTTTGTGATTGAAATCTGTCTGTCACTTTCTGATGAAGCTGCCTGGATATTATAGGGGGCCGACGAACGAAGACCAAGTTAGTCTTGGTTGTCTTCACTTTTTTGCTGGTGAGGGGGGATTCATTCACTTGGTTAGTTCATATCAATAACCTTAGCTCAGTCATTTGCTAAAGAGACACACACCATTCCTTTTCTCTAGAGAGAGATCCGGAAGAATCTTTCTAGCCATGGCAAACTCAGAGGCCAGAATGAGTAGTGATGCTGCACAAGCATTAGGAGGTGAGTATCAAGTGTTCTTGAGTTTCAGAGGAGCTGACACCCGCCATGGATTCACCGACTTCCTCTATCACGGCTTGATAAATGCCGGAGTCCGCACATTTAGGGATGAAGATGAACTCCAGGAAGGTGAAGTGATTGGTGACAACCTTCTTCATGCCATCGACAACTCTATACTTTACATACCCATCTTCTCTCAAAAGTATGCTTCTAGTAAGTGGTGCCTTCGTGAGCTTGCACGCATAATAAATAATGTGTCTGAATCAGAGGGTAAAAAATGTATCCTTCCCATTTTTTTCAACGTGGAACCGGAAGATGTTAAACTTAAAACTCCACCAGATAGTGCCGCTGTATTGGAACATGAGATGAAGTGTCCTTACGAAGTCAAGGAATGGAGAAAGGCTCTTGAAGTGGTAGATAAAACCAAGGGATGGGTCGTGAAAAAGAACCAAAGGTAAAACTCTTTTAAGATCCCTAGCTATTTCTTCTTCTTCCTTTTGTAGGGAACACAACTTACGTAGTCAAATGATTTCTTAATTTTTTTTTTCAACGGAAAATATTGAAAACCACTTCCAATTTTTCCCCATAATGTCATTGAGGTCAATGACATGGACCTGCGTGTTCCTTTTAGCCATTTTTTCCTCCACTTTCTTGTCACGCTACGAAATATACAAAAGAACTCATTTGCATTTATTATTTTGGATGGATACCAAAATCAACTACAGATTTTGCATAGATATTTATCTGTATTCTCACAAATTTAGATCCAAAAAATCTATTTACTCTCGCGATAAGAATATCAGTTTCCACTTTCCATTTAAAAAAAAAAAAGCTCAGATCAATGCCAACTTTATTTTACACTTTTCTGAGTGCTCCTCAACAAGACCAATTACCCGAGGAAACTAAGATTCAGTGAAGAAAAATCATGTCTAAATATTCAATTGAAGCGAGAGCATACTGAGAACATGTAAAGAGTGACATGACCATCGTCTCGGGGCCTCGAGCTCTAGAGAGCTCGCTAGAGGTTCAAATCGAGGCCGGACAAACTCAATATGTACTAGGCCAGGGGCGGCAACCTATGTTGACCTCTGATCTGAGGTTGGCGACAGAGCGGAGTCCGAGTGGTGTGGCCACCACGCACCAGTGTGGGTTGTGAGGGGAGGTGCACGGGCCGCCGAAACTTCGCGTCGGTGCAGCGGTTGAAGGTCAATTGTCACAGATTGAGGAGCGTGGTGAGGGTAATTTAGATAAGAAAATGGCTATTGGATTAATAAGTTTCGACAACTTATGCAATTTGAAAATCACGAAAAAATTGGGGAGTCAATTTGTATGTAATGAAATGTGGAGATGGAAGTTAATGTGTGGAAAATGGCTTTTACAATTTCTCCTTAGCATTGTCCTTTTCACCTTTCTTCAAGGTTGTCTTATCTCTTAGGCAAACTAAAAAGCGTTGATACAGTAATCACCCGTCCAATTTAATCCAAAGTAACGAAGGCAGAAATGGATAATGGGCGGGCCACAACATGGCAGCGACATGGCCCCACATGGCATTTGTATCTTGTCTCGGGGTCGTCGCATGGCATTTACATTAACAATTTAATATGCTTATCATCATTCATCAACAACATCACATAATTCGGCTATCAATCGGTAAATTTAGAATTAACACGTAGTATTCATTTGGGGGCTCCCATTAGCTTCTCCAATGTAAATGAGTTGTTTTTGCATAATTTATTAGAGTGCGCAATATCTTATGCTTTTGGATATGTAGTCAATGTGCCAATATGCCGTTGAGAATTGTGGGTTTTTGTTTTCAACCTGAAGATGGAGATATCGAAAAGCAAACTGAGAGGCCGCTCTGTTTCGTTTTTATATTGATAAGGAAATCCAGCTTAAATAAATAAACTCCGAAACTATAGCTTGCTAACTCTATGCACCTGGTAAGGTGCAGGCCAAAGCTCGAGTAGATGGTCCAAACGTAGGAGTGTATCTAGTTGATGATTCGGAAGATCAAACATGTGTTGTGCGTCCAATCTGCACATATCTTCATTCCTTAACCACCAAGTTGATCCTATGGGAGACAAGTCTCTTGATATTCAATTCTGAACCAAAATTTATGTGACGCTGCTCTTTAATTGCCATTATACTTGACATGATTACATTCATAGAAGACTTACATGCATGAGTTAAACCAATGCAGATGTTTTGTGCTTTTCTTTTTCTCTTCTTTTTTTTTTTTTTCTTTGGGGGGGGTTATTATATTTTCCGAACCATACTGTAGTGTTTAATGGATGACGTAGCCATTTGGTAACTTTTGGCCTTGTAGCTATTATTATAATCTTCAATAATTTGTATAATCATTAATGTACAACATATCAAGTGGATTCTACTAAATTAGCTTGTATTTATTGTTCAGTGTAATTATATATTCGTTGTCTGTAATTCAACCTTTTCATGTGAAAATGTTGACAATCCCACATGTGATATGTGGGTATGAAATTAATCTAGTCAACTAATGAAAGTGTTTTTGTGCATGGCAGCCAAGCAGAGATTGTCAATTTGGTTGTTCAAACAGTATTGGAGAAGCTGGAGATAAAGCGATTCATGACTGAAAATTTAATTGGACTTGATGAGCAGGAACAAGACTTGATAAAGTTATTAGATGTCAACCATTGTGATGTACGGCTTATTGGAATATATGGAATGGGTGGGATCGGTAAAACAACTGTTGCCAAAGTCATCTTCAATCGATTTTTATCCCACTTTGGAAAGTGTTGTAGCTTCCTGAGGACGTCCGAGTAAACTCGTCAACCAAGGAGGGCATAGTTGAGTTGCAGAAGAAATTATTGTCTGACGTTGGTTCTGGATCCGTAGAACAACTCAAGGATAGTGAACGTGGAATGCAGAGGATCGGAGACATCCTCAATACAAAGAAAGTCCTTGTGGTTTTGGATGATGTCAATAGTAAAGAGCACGTTAAGAAACTAATTGGAAATTCTTCGTTACATTCAGGATCTAGGATAATCATTACAACAAGAAACAAAGATATTCTGCAAGTTGAGGGATTTGAAGGTCAAATTTTTCCCTATGAGATGCCAAAGATGGATGATGTTCCTGCACTTAAGCTTTTTTGTTGGCATGCCTTTTGTCAATACTTTCCTTTGGATGATTATCTTTGGCTTTCAAGGGAAATTGTCTCAAGAATAGGAGGGCTTCCTTTGGCCATTGAAGTAATAGGTTCATCGCTTTATAGGAAAGGCCAAGAAATTTGGGTGGAGACATTGGAAAAGTTAGGGGAAGTACCTGAGAAAAAGATTCTAGGGAAGTTGAGGATTAGCTATGATGACCTAGATGATCATCATAAAGAAATTTTTCTCGATATAGCATGCTTCTTTTTCAATGAGAATAAGACCGATGCAATTTACATGTGGACTGTTGGTAAATTTTTTCCCATACAAGGAATTGAAGTTCTTACCAGTAGGTGCTTGGTAAAGATATTAGACGATGATAAGTTATGGATGCATGATCAACTTATAGCACTGGGAAGGCAAATTGTCCGTGGAGAAAGTCAATATAACCTTGGAAAGCGGAGTAGGTTGTGGAATGCACAGGACGCCCTTCAAATCATAGGAACTGAAGAGGTAAGAATCAATTTCCTTTTTGTTTAGGACCTTTAACAAATTTTTCCCGCCTATTCGAGTTGTAAAACATAGCGATTGGAAGTTGACAAACTTCTTTACGTCATTGCAAAATTTTGCTTGCAGACGAAGCATGAGATTCAAGCGCTTAAGATATCTAGCGATGGTCGGCCAATAGAGATTAGAAATGAAGACTTTGGAAGGTTACCAAGCCTAAGAATCCTCATTTTAGAACGTGGAACTTTTGTTGGGGACTTTGCAGCGTGTTATGCAAATTTGAGATGGTTTTCCTGGAGTTATCCTTCTTTTAGGAGGGACAGTTCGGATTGGACTTTTAGGGCGGACAATTTGTGTTTGAATCAGCTTGTTGTTTGTAAATTTTACGGGATTGACTTTAACGATGATTCAAAAGCATGGGACTTGATCAAGGTAAATTACATGTTTTAAATTCTAGTCTGATAGTTCCCTTGTGTACACTACAATGGTTCTTGAATTCGACATGTTATTCATTTTTACAGAGCGCAGAAAATTTGAAAGTTCTATCTATTACTTGGTGTTCTGGTATAACAACAATCCCAAACATCTCTAGATGCTCGGCTTTAGAGAGATTGACTCTTGTTGGATGCTCCGGTCTAAAGAGAATTGAAAGCTTCATTGGAGATCTACGATCATTAATTGAGTTAAAGATCGAAGAGTGCAGCAATTTGACGGATTTACCAGAAGAACTGGGGGCACTGGTGAAGCTCAAGTGTTTATCCTTATCAGGTATGCACATTGCCAAACTTATAAATTCCATTGGAATGTTAAAATTTAAATGTTTATAGTCTAAAACTTGAGAAATTTTCTCCTGACAGGCCCAAAACTAAGAGAACTTCCCAACTTCATTGGACAGTTAAAATCATTACGGATCTTGCACTTTCCACTTAGCTCAGTAGAAATGGGGGAGTATCATGATTGGCAGCTACCTAGTGGCATTAGCACTTTGGTAAATCTGGAAGAGCTGGATCTCTCTTGGCATAATGGAATGAAAGGAGAAATTCCTGTTGGAGAACAGACATTAAGAATCTTAAATTTAAGGCATACCAGTATTGGCAGAATTCCAAGGACAATCAACAAGCTTCATCATCTCCAAACCCTAGACTTAACCGATTGTAATGAGATTCAAGAGTTACCGGAGCTTCCTACAAGTTTGAACTATCTATTTTTTCGATCCATATCATTGCACTTAGTCCCTAACCTGTCGAATCTGACTAATTTGGTTGGATTGGTACTAAGTGATGGCGATCCCCGCACGCCAAAGCTATTCCCGGGATGCGACATAAGATGGATTGGGAATTTATCTAAACTGAAATGGCTAGAGTTAGATCTGCTAAACGTTCCTGTACCTCCAGAGTTGGCTTCTCTTTCTCTTCTAAAAGAGCTTCTTTTGACACGCATGGACTTAAAACCCCTCGCCTTGCTTCCGTCCTCATGTTGGAGTTTGAGAAATTTGTCGACTCTACGTATCTTTTCATGTGAAGTGGAAGACATTTCCCTTGATGGGCTTCCGCAACTGGAGTCAATTATTTGCAGATGTAAATGGCTTAAGAGATTATCCATTTCTTCGGAATTAAGGAAGCTATGGGACATAGATGTGTCATATTGTCCAGAGCTAGTTGAGGTACGAGTTTTAGATCTTTTGGAATCATTGAAAGACTTGTCCTTCCATCATTGCAAATCTCTGACAAGAATAAGTGGGTTACAATACTTGAAATCATTGAAAGACTTGTCCTTCCATCATTGCAAATCTCTGACAAGAATAAGTGGGTTACAATACTTGAAATCATTGAAAGACTTGTCCTTCCATCATTGCAAATCTCTGACAAGAATAAGTGGGTTACAATACTTGAAGAACCTGAAGAAATTGATAATTGAAGATTGCAATGTTACTGATATTGAGGGCCTTGATGAGCTAGAGTCTTTAGAATTCTTACGTGTAGAAGAGTGCTGGTCATTGAGAAGGTTGATCGATGCATCTTGCACAAAAATACCAGATATTTGCAACCTCATTATAAGTGAGTGTGGGTACTCTATCAAAGATTCTGAAAGGGTAATGCCTTTGAAGCGTTATAGAGAGGAGGTTCTTTTGGATACATCAAAAAAGGTGCGACATCTTCTTCATCAATGTGTGGGACTTTTGTTTAATTCCTTTTTAGGTCAAATATCCTCCTTTCTTTACCCACACAATATCTGCCCTTTTGAAGTTGCCATTTTTTCGCTGCATTGTAATTTCTTAGGTGGCTAATTTATTTCCGTCGTTTTCTAATGCTGAATATCTGCGGTTCGTAAAGCAATCTTTCCTCGCTCTTTTGTGGTTCCCATTTTGTGTTGTACTTTAATTACTTAGGTTGCATATTATTTTTTCTATCTTAGTCACTTATCTCTACTTGCCTTTTTGGTATTGGGTCGTTTTAATTTTTTAATATTGCTAGTAAACTCATTTCATCATTCTTTAAATATTGATCATCAAAATTGCTTTCACAGACAAGAAATTAGATAATCGATCACCAATTATAGATTTCAAAAGCATCATATAATGTTTTTTGTCTACTAATTTTTTTTTAATTATTTTGCAATAGGATGGGAGTTGAAAAGAGCGATTGATAGAAGGAACAAGTAAGAAAGAAGCATCATAACGCTTTCAAGTCACTGGGTTTAATGAAAAGAAACGAGCTAGAAATAAATCGTCAGTAACATTTTAATGATCGGCTGTGAATCGCAAGCAGATTTAGACATTAAGAAGGCAACCCTACATGTAAAGTAATCTACAAATAGGAAGTATAAACAAAATAAATAATATTGACCCACTCTAGTCTACCATTAAGGGACTAAAAGTAAATACATTACTCCACTAAATCTAGCATTCATGTACCAAAGACAATCTTTTGACATCATTGTACAATTTATTAAGTTACAAATAATTTTATGCAATAAAGTGCAAAAGACTATCTCATGTATCGGCCATTTAATGAAATTTCAATTATTGTACCATCTTAACTACAATTTGTTAGCATCCATATACAAAGTAATCTTAGGAGTGACACCTGACAAGATGTGGTTTTAAGTTTTTTAAGTAGGTGGATTCGGTAGTTTATGTGTATCGATAGGTATTAGTCAAGCTAAAATGCACTAAAATATTCAAAAAGAAAATAAAAATATTTCTATTGATGCCATTTTTGAATTATTATAGCAGTATAAAGAAAATGTTTCACAAGCGACCTCATCTACCCTTTGATTTAATGGCTAGTGAGAAAGTGAATAATTACTGTTCCTAAATCCATTAACTTATATTTGTGCTGATTGGATTTTGGGTAAATATGAAAAAGGTTTAACGTATATCCAATAAATATGTTGTTTGGCTCTCCCGTTAACTTGTTACATCACAGATATCCATCACAATCCGATTCCACCTTGGAGTAAAGAAGTCCAGTGAGAGGTTCAAGTTTGTTGGTGGAATAGAGAGAGAAAAGGAAGGTGTCGACCCCTATTTATTGACATATGAAGGATTGGTTGCTGACCTGAAAAATTTCGGCTTTGGTTTGAAGAGAATGTGGTACTATAGTTGTTCTTCGCTGTTTGAGATCAAAAAGTTCGGCTTTAGTTTGAAGAGAATGGGGTACCATAATAGTTTTTCGTTTTTTGAGATCAAAAGTGACGAGGAAGTGAATAGAATGTTGAGACACTCCTATATGAATGGATTCTTAATTCATTTGTTCGTTGAGGGATGGGTCCACAGTGAGTGGGAGGGAGAATACGATGATGAGATGATGGAGATGTTAAGGGAGCAACAGAGGATGAAGACTGACGTGTATTCCGATGAGGATGAGGTCAAGTGGTGGGGCCTTTCACGTTCAGAATCAGACTCAGACTTAGACTTTGATTCCACATCCTTTGCTGATCTTGTTCTGTCACCGATGTCCTTCACAATCCGATTCCACCTTGGAGTAAAGAATTCCAGTTGTGGTTCGTTTGGGTGTATTGGTGGAATAGAGAGAGAAAAGGAAGGTGTCAACCCCAGTTCAGTGACATATGAAGGATTGATTGCTGACGTGAAAAATTTCGGCTTTTGTATGAAGAGAATGCGGTACGAGATTCCTCAAGGTATGCAAATGGGGATCAAGAGTGATAAGGATGTGAATACGATGTTAAGATACGCATCTAGAAAAATATCACCAATTCATTTGCTCGTTGAGGGAGAGGTAGACAGTGAGTGGGAGGGAGAATACGATGACGAGATGATGAAGATGTTAAGGGAGCAACGGAAAATGAAGACTGACGTGTGTTCCGATGAGGATGGGGCTAAGGGGGGCGCTTCATGTCCTAATGAAGACTCAAACTCTGCATCTGTGGGTGGTGAAAGCGAAACTCATGGCTCATCCTCCGTTGATGATTTTGAGTTAGAGTGGGGCAATACTGAATGTTTTGAGGCTCCGACATCAATTGCAGAAAAAAATTTAGACACTGTTAAAAGCCAGGTGGAGCTTCACGAAGAATGTAGAGATGAGAAGGCAATAACTTCGAAGGGCTGCGGAGAGGAGATTTTTCTGAATACATTAAAGAAGGTACGATATCTTCTTCTTGATGGGATTTTAGTTTAATTCCTTTTTAGGCCAAATCTCTTCCTTTCTGTAGCCACACAAATATCCGCCCTTTAAAAAGTTGCCATTTTTCGTTTGTTGCGCTGTTAATTTCTTAGGTGGCCGATTTGTTTCCTTGCGTCAGTCATTTATCTCTCTACTTACCTTTTTGGTGTGGGATAGTCTTAGTTCTATAATATTGCCAGCGAACTAATATTGTCTATGTCTTACTTCGTCAAAATTGCTTTCACAGATGACATGCTAGATAATAGATCGCAAATTATTGATTTCAAAAACATTATATGTTTTTTTTGTCCACTATATATATATTTTTTTAAATTTGCAATGAGCATGATTAATGCCCAAATTGAATATGGTACATATAATAAAAGTGCTTATGGACTATTTGATTCTATCATTTCATTAATGAGCTTTGGAGAAATTAATGTCCAATTCATAGCTGTACAAAAGGTAAAAAAAGACAAGAACTCATTAGATCCTACCAAGTGTCGTCACATGGGAAAACAAATGATGAAGGTAAATAATCTGTGGCATATATATTTAATATTATGATCATTTATCTCCTATGAATTTGTTGTTATCCTCTTGAGTAAACATAATTGGATCATTTGTTTTGCCTTAATCTTTATTATTTTTGTTAAACTATCTATGCAATTTAATACGGGGCTAATCCATCCACTTGCAGATTAAGCAATAACTGTGTTACACAATTGTTTGCGGTTTTGCCGATGCATGTGTATACAATGGGCTTGACCACCTCTCTACTTTTGTTCAACAGTGAGCTTGACTAGTTGACTATGTGTTTTTAGTTCTATAGCATATTACCACCATGCAGGATTCCCGTCTTTTCATACTACAAAATTATGTCAAAGTAAAGTAAAGCGCCTACTGCTTGAAAATAATAGTCATATATTGAGTTAGGATGTAATTTTTAACGAGTGAACATATTATTTCACTTATGACTGTGACTTATGATGAAAAGAGACTATTTAATTTCGAAGCATATTACTTTAGAATAAGGAAGAATACAAAAATATTAAGACTTTCATAAACTAATTTGAAACAACATGTCACGTGGTTATGGATTTTTCATTCAAAAAAAGTAGAAAATAAAAATCCTTTTTAGTTATAAAGTGCAAAACAATTGAATATATTTTAGTAGTTTAACTGAAATAAATAATCAAAATTAGAGGATAGTAGTATGCGAAGTACCACGTGTAATTAAAGTGAAAATAAGAAGAATTAAAGTTTATTAAAGTAATAACATAGATAATAGAAAGAGGAATGAAACCGGATATAGATTTTGGCGAATTACGGTTTTGGTCCTAAATCTATTGTGTGGATTCTGATGTAGTCCTAAATCTTCCAATAGTTCCGATGTAGTTCTAAATCATCGCATAAAATTTTAATATAGTTTTTCTGACTAATTTTTGCCTAAAATTGTTAACTTGGAATGGTTCAGTCATTACCATCCTAAGGCACGGTCGACGATCTGACATGGAAAATGTCAATCAAAACGATGCCATTTTGTTTGGAAGAACGTGTGTGACGTATCACCAAAAAAATTCAGCTAAGCTACAATAATCCCCAAATCAACTCCCCCAATTCATTGAAAAGAAAACCTCGTTTTCCATTAGAATCCTCAATTTCCTCGATTCGAACCCTAGTTTACCATCACAATCCTCAATTTCCACTCGCCGTCATCAAAGTCTAGAGAAGAGATTAGCTACCTTGAGATTTGCAACAGGAACGATAAAGAGCGCTCACGTTAGGTGTACATTGAAGTCAATTGTATTCAATTTTTTCACAAAAACCAGAAGAAATGGCCAAAGAATAGTCTAAAAGTAGCAATTTTATTGTGATCCCTCTACGAGTGTTGCCACTGTTTTTTTTTATAATCTATTTGTGTTGGGGTACTATTGCCGGTGCTGCTAGTGAGACTATGTTGACTCGTGTTGATGACACTGCAAGTAGAGGTTTTGTTTGAATTTTAGTTTTTAGTGGCTTTTTTGGTTCAATGTGATATCTAGTCATATCAACTTAAGAGTACAAGTGCTAAACAGGGCAAGAGGCAAAGAGATGATGATCATGCAAGCCACACAAACACCACAACTAAGACTCGTGGCCAACAGAGTGGCAATCCCCAGCGAGTTACAAGAAGGACAACAAGACAAGCAGCAAAAAACCAACCACCAGTTGAAGCAGCAGGCCCATCAAGAAAAAAGAAAAAGAACGACAGCAAGCAAGTCAATCCTATAAGAAGAAGTGCCAGGCTTATGAGAGGCCCAACTGGAGGGACAAGTGACATCATGAATCTAGATTGATAGTCACTTGGCACTGGATTGTGCGATCAATAAAGTAGTGTGGCTTTTTTTTTTTTTGTGTGGATTTTGGGGTCAGTGAACTAGTATGGTTGGATTTAGGGGTGTGCATGGTCCAGGCGGGCGGTTCCCGACCTAAAACCGGGAACCGCCCGCTAAGGACCGGTTCCGAAAAATTGGAACCGGGATCCACCCGTTTGTTGCATGGATCCACTCGAGAACCGGACCGTCGGTCTGGTTCGGTTCCTGGGTGGATCCATGGAACCGATCTTGACGCGAAACAATTTTGGTTTTCAACATAGAACGACTACGTGACATCAAAGCAAGCCAAAGAAAGAAAAACCAAATTTAAGTACGTGGAGATGCGGACGGCGAGAGAAGTAAATGCAGCGAAATGGCAATAGGATTAGGAGTCGAAGACGAAGGGAGTGAGATGAGATCTAGGGTTTCTTTTAGTAATTTTTTTTTTTAATATTAAAAAGGTTCCGGTCCGGTCCGGGTGGGCGGATCCGCCCATGGAACCGGGAACCGGACCGGTACCCACCGGTTCCCATATATTAGAACCGGGAACCGGATCGTTTCCCTCAAGAACCGCCGGTTCCGGGCGGTTCCGGTCCGGTTCCGGGCGGTTCGGGCGGTTCCCGGGTATTTTGCACACCCCTAGTTGGATTGATAATAGAGTTATGATGTATTGCTTGCAACTGTGTTGCTTTTAGCAACCAACATGACTGTCTTTTGTGATCTCTCTTATTGCAATGAACTATGTTTTCTGCTTTCTTTGCTCCATTGCTTAAAACAATATTGCTTGCTTGGCCTTATCCTCCTACTTATACCAAATTAGATTATGTCATACTAGATTGTCTATAAAACAATTGCCGTTGCAAGCCCCGTAATTTGTGCAAAATACTCATTTTTTTAGCAGTCCGAGCTTCACTATACCAGTTTCCAAAACTTGGGCTCAATCTGGTCTGACATAGAGGAACCTACAAGTTGCATGGATGCAAGTCCAGTAATATGTGCAAAATGCTCATTAAATTTCATGTATGCAAAACATGTCCACTATTAGAAAACATGTATTACAAAAGCTCATTCATGCCTATAAACAAAACAATGTCTACTGACATAGTTTATGGCGGACTCAACACATCTTTCCTTTTAACCACACATGAGAGCTAAAATAACTGGGAACACTCAACGTGACCAATATTCTCTTCAATCTGGAATTTTCTTCCTTTAACTATGCCCCTTCTTGTTTCAAACATTGTTTGTACTTGTTTCATGCTTCCACCCTTTTGCATAATACTAGATTTTTAAAACGGGTTTTTCATTATAGGAAAAATTATTGATTCGAATTTAATCAAACAGCACATTATACCATATGAAAACACTCAATTAAGTATGATACTCGTTGCCTTTCATTAGTCATAGCTCGTTTATTTGGTCCGGTGCCTTAAAAGGCAATCACGACACCGCCTGTAGCACCCTCCCTATAAGGAAAGTGATGGGATTAGAAAAGTAGTAACATGTAGAGACACAAACTGAATTGATTCCACATTCGATTGTAACCAAAATCCATTCACTTGAAATGATCCCTCGCCCACGGTTGCTGAGGAAATCGGTGGTGCCTCAACATTGCACCTGCACAGGACTTGCAGCTATACCCTATTAAACCAGCAAATATGGCTGCTCAAATTTTCAGATTGAGCGTCCCCTTCTTCAACCAATAATTAGGAAAAAAGATTATTACCTAAAATTCATTTTGTAAATGATGATATATGGCGTAAATAAAATTAAATATTGGAATGATCTCGCTTTTCTTATTGTTCGACGTGAGCCTTGATGACATCTCAATAAATAATTCGTTGATTTGATTAATATGTAATAAACAATACTAATAACCTCACTTACTCCTTTTCTTGAGCTAGGAAAATAAAATTCTCTCAATCTTGGACCTTTTTATCAAGGATTTCCGTGACTTTTCTCTCTCACTCTAGTTTTCTGGAGTCTACTATCTGTCTCGCTCTGTGTACTCCTACATGAAATTGATCCCCTGTTGGAGGAAGAGCACGATTATCATCATCATCTTCATCATCAGCATCCATGGCTTTTCTCTCTGGTAAGAACCATTTTTCAAATCAGGTTTGTCCATCAACGATGAAAAATCTCTCAATCCCTTTCAGTACCTACTACTCTTTTGTCCATTGTTCGTCGTCACTTCCTCTTCGAATTGACCCATGTTTCTTTCAGTCCGCAAAAAGTGCCTTCGAAATTGAGCCTCCAAGTCAAAAGAGGTGGAGAGCGCGCGGATGGATCAATCAAAAAGCCAGCAACGTCTCTGCATCGAATCCCTAAGCACCGCCATTGCTAGTGCCATGATCCTTTACTGAATTGGCCATTTTGCTAAAGGTATATTTACTCAGAAGTGTAAACAGAGATCCAAGTGCTCAGCGATTTTAATTATTTACGAACTCACGGATGGCTGCCGTTGCAAGGCTGACATCAACTGCGTTAGTGATTGCCAGTCAATCCTACAACAGACTTACTGTCAGGGAATTCACAATGCAATTAGTACAGAAGACAAGCAGCTAAAACCATTAGTAGAGCTGAGCACGAAGGCTTGACCAAACTCTCTGTAGCTTGCAAACTCAAGTTGTCGCATGCACTATGCTCGAACATGACTCCCACAGCTCCATGTCAAGTTCCAGCAATATATAGCAATTTTGTAGATTCCCTCAAGTGCCTCCCCGGGCTCCTCCTCATTATCCTCCTCCATACCTTCCTCCTCCTCTTCCTTCGGTTGCACTGCTTCTGAATACTTCGTCTGAGATTCTGATTCTTTCTGCATTCAACAAGTACTTTTTAAGTTATGGCACAAAACGAAATGACTAGTGGCGCAGAATTAGATAAATCCCAGTGCTCCATATTGTGCATTATGGTGGGAGTGACGATGTTCGGCAAACACTAGGTGTTTGTGAAGATTTCTTGGTGAAGTGTGGAGGTGAATATCAGTAGAATGGTCACCCTAATTGATGCCAACTACAGAACATGGGAAGGCAAGATGCTTCATTTGCTTGATCGCAAGGAAATGTATGGTCCCATGGAGAGTGACGAGGCTAAGCCTGATAACACAGATCGACAGTTGTAGTTGCTAATTAGGCAATGGATAGGTTTCATTAGGTTGGTTGGATCACAATGTTTCTCTCCGTGTGGAGAATGAAACTTCGACCAAAAGAAAAACACTGGAAGAAACTTCAAGTGTTGTGTGAGAGGAAATCGGGCAACAGCAAGCGTTATTGTAACAAGAAGCTTGGTGCTTTGAAATATCAAGAGGGAACTCCAATGGCGGATCAATTGAAAGAGTTGCAAAGCTCGATAAATGATGAGCTACAAGCATCGTTCTTCCTTAGTTTGCTTCCATATGGGATATCGGTGACACTTCTCATCCCATAAGCATCTAATGGAAAAAGTGAAGTTGGATGCAGAGAAATCTAGCTTGCTTTGAGTATGAGATGTGGAGGAAAAGTGCCTTGACTTCTCTGAACCACAACCTGTTGTCTCAGAGCATGGAGCAAGGAGTACATCTCGAGACTCCTACAACTGTGATAGATTCAAGGGAATATTTAACAAATCTCATACATCGCTCATTCTAGCAAAGAGGGGGAAGTGTTGTGCTCTTTTCTGCATACAAGCTAAGGTTTGCAAGGACCAAATTCATGTCGTGGGAGAAGTAGCGACACCTGATCTATGGGATATGAAACTCGACCATATGAGCAAGAAAAGCCTCCTAAATCCTGCAAAGAAGGAAAATTACTATGTTTAGTTGAAAGTCACGAGCAATAGGATCTCCAACTTTGCAAGAAAATAAGAAAACATACTATTATTTGAGGAAAATTACAATTAGAAAAAGAAAGGTGTGATGAGTGGAGAAGACAAATCACAATAGCTATAAAATTATCATCATTGGAAGAACGTTGCAATGTACCACAGAAAATTAGGATCAATGATAAATAGGAGAAAGAAACTTGCAAAACCATATGAAAACTATGTGGAAATAATGATAATAGTCACTAACGAATCACAATGCATATAGAAGTTGCTTTGAAGAAACAAAACTGCAGCAACTTCAATGACAGTAAACATTTCATTGTTCATAAGTGACATGCCGTTTGAATTCATATAATTTTTGTCGATAATCAATGAAAAATCAATCGACTTGTTTACTTACTTATTTAGATGTTTCTTAGGTGATGGTAGATTAGGTTACACCACTTCAACTTTAGGTTTGAGTGTTAATTTTGTACTCTGTGGCCTTAGCCGTCTATATGAATGTTGTTAAATTGCTAGTTCGTTGCAGAAAAGAGGCATCGGTGCCTACCTACTAACAAGTAACAAATGTAGTTTCTGATTAGAACTAAACAACATTGTTTTACAGATCAGACCGTCCAATAACTTTCAGAGCGAAACAAAACCGTCATTTAGATTATCCGGTCCACTTGCTGTTGCTTCTGCTAGGTCGTGCTTATGGATAACAAAGGTAAAATTGCCCCCTAGGGCGCATATATGAAAATTGTCTAATGGGTGTATAAGTACACGTGTTCTTCCATGTGCCTTTCCTCGGGACGTTTTGATATCTCCGCTGGTGAAGAAGGAAGTGTAGCGTTTTTGCTTTCTTCTTCGGAATCCCAAAGGCATTAACATCTCGATTACCTCCTCCAATTCCTTCGATCGCAAACAAACCATGCCCGCGGGATTCACATCACTCTCCTCCGTGCAGCGACTGAACTATAGCGACGAACATGGAGGTCAACTTGATTTGTCGTCATGTTCCCCACCAACTGTTTGTCGAAATTCCTGAGTAGCTTCATTCTCGGAAACCCCATTTTGCGTTGCTCTTTTGGGGTCCCAGTTTTCCCCAACGGACCTTTGTTTCGAGGGGGGGAGGGGTTTTTACGTCCAATATGTTGAGATGGTCTTGCAGGAGATCAACGAGTTTTGTTTTCTTTATCGAAATTGAGGCCATTCATTCATTCACAAGTAAAACCAGAACAAAACATGGAAAAGCTTCTGGACAAAGGATATTCCAAAGAGGCCCCTGTGGGTTAGCGATCAAGTGGGGAGGACTTAAAAGAATTTTCCGCCGATAAGCTTTGGCAACCGAGTTTGAATTAGCGGACTTCGGCTTGGCCAGCGGCATCTTGCGATCATCCACAACAGGATGTAGGGCCCACGGGCTTCCTACTTTTCCGGCTAAGGAGCTCCGCTACAAATCTACTGTTGGTCTCTATCTCTACGAAAAGCTGATCCGCTTTCTCCTTCTTCAAGTACAGAAAAGCTCGGAAGGCGGCTAGGGTTCGTTGGTCAACGCCGTATCGAGCTGAAACGTCCAGGAAGATGGACAGAGATGACAGACGCGATGCGATTAGCAATCTGCCGGACTCGGTGCTCCTCCATATTCTGTCCTTCCCGCCCACGCGAGACGCCGTGAGGACAGTAATGGTCCCGAGGTTCCGTCATCTCTGGACTTGTACCCACCACTTATCTTTCGATCACTGTCCTTACCACGAATGCAAAATGTTGGAGACTGCTTTTAAATTCAACGACAGATTCGTGAATTTTACCGACCATGTGCTAACTCTGCACGAGAGCCCCGCGATCGATTCGTTCTGCCTTAACATAAACTATGCGGCTGTGGTGGACCACTATGATCCAGAATACGTGGATTTGTTTTGCAGCGAGGAGAAAGGTTAAGTTCCTCGATTTGGACTTCTTGCGGTGTGCTGGGGAGGAGTTCCCACATAGTCTTTATTTCCCACTTAATCTTTACGCACTGCCCAGCATTGTTCTTACGCGTAGCAGCTTAGTGGAGCTGAAGCTGGCTTCCTGTGTGGTCAGACCGGTGGCGGAACGGATCCAACTAAGGTCGCTTAGAAAATTGTTTATGAAGAAAATTGACTTGACTGACTACAAAATGGCTGACATACTATCTGGTAGCCCGTTGCTGATAGGATATTCTCACGTTTCAACTGTCCTATATTTGTAGAATAGAAGTTGGGTAAACTGATTTTGGATGGGTCTTACTTGAAATGGACAGTGGCTGTGCCGTTTCTCTGCTTTGGCTTCTTTGTTCTGTTGCTTTTTTTATGCTTCAGTTCATCCGGTAATGTCCTAGATGAAGAGTAAAAGAAAATATTATTTACTCAGGCTGGGTTCTTTCATTTATGCCTACCTAAAGTTTTATAAGGTGGCCTTCCTTGCATCTGCTGGCCTATGAACTTTGAGCAATTGTAAACTATTATTATCCACAACCCACTCATGTAACCGAAAACTATAGTTTATTAGGTGCCTGTCTTCCTTGTGTCCCCGTTTGTTTTCAATTTTAATGTGACATCTATTACTATTTTAAATGTGCATGTCCATGTTCGTGATTTGTCTTTCTAATATTCTACATAATCTGATGAATTTCCTGACAAGACTCTGAATTCAACGGTATCATACTAATTCATTTCACAATGTATGTCCTGTACTAATTTTCATTTAATGTCGGTCCAGTTAATTCTTTTTAAATTAGGTATTGACTCTGTGGGAGTTGACAAATCAACCATGCCCATCTTTCGCCTGGAAACATGTGACACTACAAATGCATCTGAGAAAGTAGTATGTCCCTGGCATTTGTAGCTTGTTGAGGAACTCCGATTTTCTTGAGACGCTCACTATCTATGTTTATCCTGGAAGAGATGACAATAAAGCCAAGGTATAAATGCTTGAACTGTAAAATTTTGTTGGAACTTTCAAATTTGGAAGTGATGGAGATTATGAAGTGGCTTTAAATTTCTAGCTTGCCGAAGTTGGGTGGAAGCTTGCATTTGAGTTCAATGGCTATAGTTACTGGAGTTCAGTGGACCGCACATCCGTTGACATGTACGGTGCCGTTTGGATTCACATATTTACATTGTTGATAAACAATGAGATCAATCGTCTTGTTTATTGTCTTCACCTTGATAGGTGAAGACAATGGGGTAAGGATTCATATATGGCTTGCTTGGGGTATGTATCAGAGCTGCTTGCTATTTTATCTTGAATTGAAGAGACCCAAAAGCAATTTATAGAAGTCCATCCCCGGCAATTTGTCTCTACTGACTCTTGAGAAGTGAACTTTGTGCGTACATGCGTGTATATGAATATGTGAATATTACTGGCCAAGGGATGTTGACATCATTGATCATTATCGATAGATCTTAGACTAACTTGATTTCTAAAAATGTTTCCTGATCATCTATTCCTCAATTGGTGAACTATTGATTGAGCTAGCTACGTGTTGCCACTAATTTGCTCATGAAACATTTCCTCTTTTTATTAGTCGCCTCAATTCTTGTTGTGGCATTGGTGCAATGTAAAATTTAGGCTCTTAATATGAACCGTGGACCATAACACCTAATTAGAAATTACACCATAGCGGTTATACACATATAAGAAATGATTGATTGACATTCTTTAATTTACTGTAAGAATAATAATTTGTTCTTTGTTAAATTTTATAATACCACCGTCAACTGTTCTAAAAACTTAAGCTCTTAAATAAATGAGAGGTTTAATATTTTAATTACGTTAATACTCCCTCTCACGCTTAGTCTGGTTTTGTGGACATTTAATTGAGGAGGTAAATGAGGTCCGGAAAGATTTGAACTTAGAACCTCCAGTTTTGATACCATATGAGAATTTAGTACAAATACAGCCGACTATTCTAAAAGTTTAAGTTATTAGATGAATGCATTTTTATTATTTTAATTACGCTAACAAACACCTTATGCTTTGATAGCAAATGGGATTTTGTACGACCATTGTCAGCTGTTTAAAAGTTAAACTATTATATGAATGTGTATTTTAATATTTAAATATTCTAATAATATAGAGCTTGTTGATCAAAGAGAGCCCATCAAGATTGAATTTTTTTTTTCCTAGTTGAACATCAAGAAAGAAATGACTTGGTCGTTATTCTGGACAAGTAGTAAATTACCAAGCACGGCTTGAGAGGTCAAACACGCATTCAAATTCAATTTTATATGGACAATTTCTTCTCGTAAAATTTTGATTAGAAAAATTGAACTTAAGGTTCGCTAAACTTCATCGTCCTAAATTGAAATTAGATAGGAAATTTAGGAGATGACTCTCAATGGCCAGTATCGAACACTTCTGCTAGAATTGGAAGGATAAAACAAACTTGCAAAGAAACATGCGGTGTGAAAGTGTGTATACAAAAAAGTAACGGACTCTTTGTTATCAATAAATGATGGGACATGATCAGTTAATTAAAAGTGATACAAGAGGATATTTGAAGGACTTGAGTTAATCAACACCTACACCAAAGGGTAATCGATAACGAGCTGGGAATGATCGATGATTGAGAGAGGAGAAAAGAAAAGTTAAAGTACACTAACCTCGTTCTTTGGCTTTGATATCCTCTCTTGTACCATGGCTTGGCTACAAAGCAAAAGTGGTAACGCGTCATGAATTTTACCATATGTTGGGCAAAGAGAATACACAAGAGTGCACGTTTAAGTAAAATGCCGAATGACGATGCCAGCATCAAGTGGCAGTTATCTCAGTGAGATGGAATATTACATTAGCTTATGGATATAGGTTATTTGCGTATGGAAATAGAGACTAAAAAATCAGAGAACGCAATTGCAGTTATTATTGGGGATAGTAACCGCTTATATGTAACCATTACTTTGTAGATTATAAATAAATATCCATTGTATGTATTGTAATATCTCTCTCCGAACACCAAGTCAATTAAGGTTATTCGTTTGTTCACGGCAATTTCATTTTGTTCCTCATGTATTTACTTTTTCTGCACCTTAAGTTCATCTGCTCTAAAATTTCACGCCTAGTAATTCCTCGTTCAAGATTGACACGAAATCCATTTCACAAAAAATCAAGACCAATTTTTCAATGAAAGATATCTCGCTTCTCAGGTGAATTCCCATTCTTGTGAAACGGGAAGTAGTGCCTTTTTTTTTTGTCAATCCTACTCTATTCATATTCTACACTCACACTCGTGCTTTTGCCCGCCTCTTGCGGGCGTGAGTGTCAAACCCACTTTCAAACTTACGCGTCCCCACCCCATCCCCGAAGGTGGGGATTTGACCCTCACCTCCCCTTCCACGTGTTGGAAGGGTGGCCACCAGGGCGAATCCCAAAGGTGGTTAACGCTACTTTGATTTTTCATGAAAATATCTGGATATAGGTTTAGTTTTTTTTTTTTTTTTTTTTTTTTTTTTTTGGGCAGCAAAATTAAAAAAATAAAATGTGCGGCATGTCTCCTCCCAGTACTTTCTCCTTCTCTCGATTTCATTCCCAGCGCATTCGCATTCTCAAAGCATTTGCTTCTTTTGTTCTTGCTTTTCCCGAATAAATTTCCTTATTTCGTTCCCCGGTGGAGGATTCGGGCCAACTTTCGAACTGCGCATGGCGAATTGGGTCTGAAATGCCTGTCGCTGCGTTCGGTGTGCGGGGTATGCTTTAATGAGGAACGCTGGCGATCCATTCATTGAAGGACATTCTTGTGGAATGCATATATACGCTGCGGTTGATTCTGTTTGGCCCGTTCCGCGCTCTCTCCGTGGCATTTGTTCATCGATTTGATCAGAATCGGCCACGAGAGAGAGAGGAAAGGATTTAGAAGGAAATGGCGGGAGGGAAGCTCCATACATGGAGGTTCTACAATGAGTGCTCTCAGGCCAGGATCATCAGGACAGAGGCGTGATGAGGCAACAGACATTCAGCTTTGCACCGAGAAAGTATGGGCGATGTTGGCTGTTGTTTTTCGCTACGGTTAGATTTTTCGGGTGGACGGATAAAATTTATTTCCATGTCTTTGTGGATGAGATGGGTTATTGCCATGAAAGAATCCCACTAAGGCTGATGTTGAGGGAGCACAATTCGTCGAGTTTTAACCAGCTTTCTATTGCTATAGGACTCGAGCTGCATACTTAGTGCTTGTCCGGGCGAATGCTGATTGGGTTTCGTTGGTAACTTCTCAGCTCGGTTCAATAACAATTAGAGCATGCGAGTTCAGCCAATGGCGAGGGGTGCATATTTCTACGGTGGTGTTCTACAGGTCTCCAAATGGGGTGCCTCCAAAAAGGCCATCTAGTTTGCTGCGATTGCTGAATGAGATACGGGTTTATTTTGTATGCTATGAATTGATTTTCAAGCGTAGAATGGACTTTAGAAAGAAAGCATCTCTCCACGTGATTTGTCAATTAATAGTCTCATGGGGATGGTCTATGCTTTTCTTCTTGATATCTATTTAGCTGTTATAGCCAATTCCAAGTTCCAGATTTTGCTTCTAACTCTTGATTGTTTCTATGAGTGTCGAGCAATAGACTGAATCAAAAGCCATAAGTAGAAGCAGGAAGTAATAAGGACAGGGTGGCGAAATGAGCATTGTATGTAATGTCATGTAGTGCATAATAGCGCTAGTACTTGAAAGAAGCATTTGGTGACATCACTTGGAACTTCTGTCTAACACTTAATGTAACAGTATTCGCTTGTCATTTGGGTTTTTGAAATCTAAGTTTGGCTCGACCATCAATGAATTCTTTGCCAGGGTCTGCTTTGTCACTTATACTTTGATTTGGAGTTCTATAAGAGGGAAAATGCAGATAAAATGGAGATGAGATGGATGATCTTCTGATATCGGTTGGCTTGGAGGTGTGGCTTGACAAGTACTCAATCCAAGGAAACCAAGAATGGGTAGTGAGGCTCGATTCTTCAACTGAAGGTAGCTGACTTTGTATCTCGCTACTTCTATTAACTATCATTGCATCAGTAGTCACGGGTGGTGTATGCAATACACACTCACATACTATGAGCTTCATCTTTATGCCGTTGGATATCTTGACATAAATTTGTGTAGACACCCCATCAAGTGAAAGGCCGTCTTGTTCTTTTTCACGGTGCCTTCCAGCTACAAATTTCCATTGTTCTTCTTGAGATCTTTCACATTTGATGCGAGAGAACTGTGTTAGGTTTGTTGAAGAAAAGCAGCTTTAAATGAGGTCTTTGACACTCGTGTGTTCCAGCTTTGTTTGAGTAATGACTTAGCTTAACATTTCATTATTTGAGGCATATCGCACTTAAAAGCAGTTATGAAGATAAAAATAAGAAAATGTCATAACTTTGAATGATGCACCTCTTTTGGAAGTGGAGACAACTTTGATTTCATGGATAGGATTGTCGGAGAACATATTGCATGTTGTGCTTATCTTAGATTGAGCTATTTAGGCAACATTATTCAGTTGATCTTTTCCATTTAGGGGATGAGTTCAGTATGATACCTCTTTCGAATGAGCCTCAAGTATTGGAGCTGCATTGGCCACTACCCAGATGCTTTCCTTGCCGCGATGATTTTCCTTTTTTCCCCTCTTTGAAACCAATTATCCTACCTTGAGTCACAATTTCCAGGCATAATGTCAGAGAGAAGGGGCAGCTGAAGACTGGTTATAATTTCACAGTGCTGGGTCACTGGAGAGTACCGGTTGAATGATGTTAATGGCACAGCTAAGAAAATTCATGCATAGTACACTAGATTATGTGCCAGATTTGAAGTGAATTTGAGATTCAGGCAGGGAAGAATCTGCGACTTGATGAGTCAGCATGTGTGTTATGATTACTACATCTGCCTATTTATAAAACACTAGGAACATCTCGCGTTATACGTTTTTTTCCCTTTTCTATGTTAAATCTGTCCATGGAATATAACAATTTCACTGTGATGTCAATAACAGATCTGCTTGTAAGCAGAAAAGTTTTCTCGTCATTTGATACCAAAGACTGCTTTTAAGGACAACTCCCATGCAGGTGCATTAATTTTGGAGGTATGCTCTGACGAGAAGCTTTAGTTATTGTGTGGTAGAGACAATTGCAAATTCAATTATTCTATGTAAATATTGTTATTGTGCCTTCCAAGTTAGCCACCTGTTTTAAGATGGTTTATCCATCTCTCGAGATTAACATATATCTTTGACTCCCGCATACTTCACTTTACAGCCATTCTCACAACTTTACTGAACTATTGGAACTGTGTGTGTGTGGGCATTTTCTTTTGTTTTATTTATTTATTTTTTTGGGTGGGCTGGGGGTGGGGTTCTGGTTGATATGTTCATGCATGCACACCTTTTTGGAGAAATATAACATTGCATGTGACCATGATGTTCTTATGATGAATTAAAAGGTATGTTCGTGGAATTCCAGTGCAAGGGAGACAGACAAGAGATATGAAAAGTTGTTTGTCGAGAAAGATTCCAGCCCATCGACAGGTCAGATATTTGTGGACACTGCTGTCTATTCAAGTAATCGAAGCTTGTCTTTGGCTCTATCATTCAAGGCAGGCAAGAGTTCTGACCTTCTGTTGATTGGGCGTTTCAAATGCAAGGACATGGTATGCTATCCTTGTAATTGAGGTCTAGAGACTCATGAGGCATCTTTGGAACATGGGTGTGATGAACTGTTCCTAGTTCACGCAAAATGTTCCTCAAAACTACTAGCAAAGGGTTCTTTTATGCCTTTCTATCATTTGAGAAGGTTAGATTAACACATGACAAAATGTGCATATGCACACTGAGAAGAGAATTTACTGTGATAGTGCTTAAAACAGTGGTGACTCTCTATCCCAGTTGCTCTTTAAAGGTTCATGTGCTCATTGACACTCAAAATGCGCTTTCTCCTGACAGGGCGAGGAAGACATGATCATGGCTTCTTTGATCTGCATTGTGGGTTTTGATTGTCAGAAGCTCCTAGTCTGCAAATGGAGTTAGATTGTGGAAAGAAACTTCAGCTCGATACAGAGGTAGTTACAAATTTGAATCAGTTCTTGTACTCAGGTCCCTTCACGAACTATATTCATATGATTTTCTGTGCATTTTATTATCAGCAAAAATATTAATCATCTTGAGTTGGTGGAGCTAATTTCAGGAAACATCTTTGCATAGGGGACTAGTCTGCTAGAACTCTGTGTGGTCTCTCATGTGATGGACTTTTTCTCCCCTATGCAGGTTAATATAGATTTGGGAAGGTACCAATTTGCTTCGCAAGAACTTAATTTCAACTCTTTCATTAGTGATAGTTCGGTGAATTACTTCACTGGAAACTCGCCTTTCCCAATGTTGGATAAATCTGTAGCCTCAATTGGAACTGTATCAGGTGATCGCTGTAGTTTTATTTTCAGATAAACAGAGTGATGAATCATTTAAATTGCTTCATAGTTCATAGAATTTTAATGGGACTGATGCTTCCTATTTGAAAAGAAGCTATTGATTGGCACTTTCCCCTTTCATGTGGAGTAGCATCAAGAAAATGATCTGGTTTCAAAGGCCTATCGTTTCTTCTCCCTTTCCCCTGTAATGCTGATGAATCTGTCACAGTATAGGTAAAATTCGAAGCTGGTACTGGTTCTCAGAGCATGAACACATGGTTTCTAGCATGTCAAGGAACAAGTTCTGTGAGCAGATAGGCAGAGAGCATAGAGCATTCACAGATTACGCCATGTCTTTGCAATGGGAAATTTCTTGTGTTGAATTGTTCTCTGAGTCTACCTTTAGTAGAGACACCAGCTTGTTTTCTCCCCATTTTGACTGGCCTAGTTATCTATGTTGCTGACCTGATTCAGGCTGTATATTACCAAAAATGTCACGATCTTGATTGCAAAGGTACAGAAAATTTCTGCCCAACATTTATCCATTTGAAACCTTTTTTCTTTTATGTGTGAAAATGAAGGTAAAGTGAGCTTAGTAATAGCCCAGGTTACTCCTCTCCGCTGCGTCTTTATCCTGGAGGATATTGTGCCTGATTTATCAGCGTTCTTTGATTCTGGTGAATCCTCCTGATATAACTAATAACATGGTTGACATTGATTAAACCACGACAAATTGCTCCCCTATGGATGCTTGGTGGCCTGAAGCCATAAGAGTCGCAAATGCTATAGAAAATCAACAGGTCATGGAGTACGACCACAAGGCAAGTAATCCACTTTACTTGTTTGTGCAAATACTTAGGATCTTTGGACAGGTCATGGAAGACGAGGTGGATGTAGAAATTATACACCTCAGGGTAAATGAGCTTGAGCTTGACCATTCGAACGGCTCAGAGTTGCAATTATCTGGGAGGAAAGTCGATCCGGCTTAGTTCTTCAGCTTGCAGACTTGAACTAGGGTAGCACTTCATGGATCCTTTCAATTCAATCGCATCAGAAAAAGAGCATCAGACTGAAAGTAATCAACGTGAAGATGTGGTTATCAACCAAACTACTCTGAGCTCCGTTGTTTGGTTTGAAAATTACTTTTGCCTGGCAGACGGTAGTACTTCAGAAGAGCCATGTTATTCAAGACGAAATATCATCCCGCGAATCCATTCCGACTGCTCACAAATGGCAAGAGCGTCACTTTATGGAAAATTCTTGGTTTATCAGGCCACGAAAGTTGAAACTTGAAGATTTTTCATTTCAGAAACCTGTGTTCTCGCTCACTACCTCGGGGTCACTTCGCGCGACGATCATTGGTATGAGCGGAGGCTCTTACTATTCAAAATTTTCCATTTTGTGCCATATTTAAATAGGTGCCTTAATGCTTTTATCATGGCACTTACTTTAGGTCCTCCAATTAGTGGTATATTTTCGCCCTCGCACCTCGTGAATGTTCTTTCTTTGAGGTTGATGACTACAATAACTTTTTTGTACGCACTCATGCAGGGTGCTGCATCTGTTACAAGGATAGCATCCAGTCCAATGCCAAAAACATTTTAAGAATAGGTAGAATGTATTCTAATGGAAGCGACACGTATCAAACCATGAGCTAATTCTTTGTACACATACCAGTAATTGCGATTTAGGTGTTCCCAGTACATAGGACCCATAGTGAAACGAGACGCTGGACAACATAAAGTGTGGCCTAAGAATAGGTGTTCACAAATATGAGGAGCGGTAATAACTCAGTCAAGACATAGTACCCTATTTTAACAAGGAACAGTAATAGAAGTGGTCATATGAGTGGCACGGTAGAAAAATGAGTATAACGTGAATCGCATTTCACAATATGAGTAAAACTTAGAAACATGCAGAAAAGTACAACATGCTCAAAGCGAATGGCGATAAACGGCAATTTTATTCTCACAGTTCAATGAGGCTTTGGAGCTGTGTTTCTTCCATGAAACCAGATTCAAAATCTTGTTCTTTCTAGAAAGATTCTTGCACTAACGTGGCCACGGCAGGGTGCTTTGAGGGGATTTTCAGCTTGTTTAGTGTGAAGTAGGTGCATCAACATTTTATATTAATTCTATTAAAAAAAAACCCCAAATGCTATCATGTTATTATAAAAATTAGGAATAATTACATAAATGGTCCCAAAACTTAACCTCCATATGCAATATGATTTCTGAATTTAAAATTTATTTAATGTGATTCTTGAAGCACAATGCACAATTTCCTAGGGGCGTGCAACGGAATCGCCCGATTTGGGAATCGCTTGGACTAGACTGGACTTGCCGATTTTGGGTAGTTCCCACACGTTGGTGGTCCGATTCCCGATTCCTAATCTTGGAACAAGAACCGGACCAATCGAATCGGACCAATTTATATATATAATTTATATACATATAATATATAATATTTATATTGCAACTGAAATTGCAATTGTTCTTATGTGGACAAAAGACCATCAAAACTCTTCTTGTTACTCTTTATTTATAGAGAAAATTTACTTGTTAGTTTCATCTTCTACTCGATTTGGGACTAAGGCTTCAAGAGAGTCAAAGTATAGTGCATTTAGCAAAGAATGTAGCTTATCACTCAAGGACTAGACATATCAAGAAACATTATCACTTTATCAGATCAGTATTGAAAGATAATGAGTTAAAGTTATAGAAGATTGATGGCTCGAAGAATTTAGTCGACATGTTAACCAAGGTAGTAGATAGAGAGAAGCATATTTTCTGTACTACTACCATTGGTATTACTCCATGTTGATTGATGAGGAGTATCGCAGAGACACAAGTTTTTCAAGTACTAGTTTTTTGAAGAAGCTGGATGCAAAATTGCTTGGTGCTCGGGTATATTTGTCTTCAAGTGGGAGATTGTTATAGATGAAGCCAAATATTTTTAAGAGGCTTTTTTGTCTTTTCTATTAGATTTGCTTTTAAGTTAAAAGCTACACATTTATATTAGCGATGGAAAGACGCTAGTCATCAAGACGCTAAAAACGAAAATAGAGAGATAAGAAAAAAAGAGAATAAAAAAGTGAGTTTTTTCTTTATGATGGTTCTCATTCTCTTTGTATCATGATCTTGAAAGAAGATCATCGTTATATTCCAACTTTTTTTGAAGTTTAGTGGATTCGCAGAGTGCCCTGCACGGAGATGTAGCTCAGGTTTGGGTGAACTTCGTTAACAAATTTTCTGATGTGTTCATCTGATTTTGTTAATTTATTTTTATATTATGCTTGGTGAATTGTTTGCGAGCGTTATTTTTCTGGAATCGACGTGCGATTTTGTAACACTGAGGGCTTCGCGGTCATCTGTGGTGGCTCCGAAGCAAGGCAGAAGAGAGTTTGTCGCTGCTGGGCAAAGGATCCAAAGCTGTAAGGGTGCTCATGACCGGGTCTGGTTCGAGTGAAGGAAAGATAATGGAGGAGGGAAGTGTTGGGGTGTTGACGAAGAAGGAAATGAAGTGATGGTGGAGTGGGCGAGTGGGTCTAAGAATCTGCTGGTTATATTCTAGTGACAAGGTTGGATTGAGCAATACCAGAGGCGAAGATGGCAGCCCATGACAATTTACTTTGCTAGGAAAGGGTGAGTGTGGCTTGGCTAATTGGAAATTTGCTGTTTTAGTCAAAGATTTGCTGACTAAAGAAAAAAATCCGTCGATTTGGCTAAACGATCGGCGGTGGTGAATGGTGACATTGGTGGCCTTGCGATGGAGCGAATGGAAACAAAGTCGAGGCCCAAAAAGAAAGTAAGAGTCTCATGCGGAGAGAAATGTTGCGTCGCGAGACGCACATGTTGGCTAAGTGCCAAAACAACGAGGCCGTTACGCAGACCGACCGAGTTTTTTAAATTACGGTTCAAAATATAAGATTCCCAAATTAAACACAAAGGAAAAAAATTAACGTAATCTAATTAAAAGAAACATCAAGGCATAAATAGATAAATTAAAATAAAGTAAAATAAATGCAATTATTTTTTTCATTAACGAAAATAATACTTTTGCTAGTTGAACAACATACCTAAATTCTCATCAAATCCAAAGTTAAAATATCTCAGTAATATACCACCCAAGTTAGTCGAAAATCAGGATGTCACATTTATATCCGGTTTATGGCTTGGTTTCTGAATCCACATCGGTTGTGTGTACTTATAAGCATGAGAATTAGTTGTATAAGGTTTTGGAGTAAATAAATTGATGTTATTTCGTCTACTGTCGTGCTTTGTCCGTGGCAAATAGACATGTCCATGCACGCTGAGGATCGGGCTTTCACATGAATTTTGGAACTATCAAGGCCAGGTCCATTTAATAGACAATATCAATTGGGGTTGGCCCATAGAAACCACTCTATTTGGACTCTATCCACTAGCCTTGAGTCATCTTCCACATGTCACTAAATTCAGGTCCTTATTTTGATTTCTGTATTCATTGGGTGAACAGGAGCCAGTAGCCACCATCAAGCTACATCTTGGTCGAATCGAATATGCTCGCTCAAATGACAATATCCAGTACTTATACAATATATTTTCACTTTCTACAATATAAGAAAAAAAAACAATATTGTTTTTTCCCTAGGAAAAGAAAATTAATTCCAAGAAGGGGGGACCTGGGACCTCGGTTCATTTATAGGAAATGCGACCCCCAATGACGGGGGTTGCTCGTCCCTTATCTAGCCATTTTTTTTTTTCTTTTTTTGAAAAGTCCAGAAAGTTACATGTTCAAATATGGTCAAAAGTGGCAGCGCAAGTGCTAAGATTCGCGGCCAGCATTGTTCACGAGGAGGAAGAAGACAAATTGAGAATAGAATATGTGCGACGAGAGCGCATGGGCTGGCTAAAAAGTTGCTAAAATTTGCCAATTTAAAATTGGAATCATCACGTCCACCGTAAATTTAATTTTTTTTAACATCTTCATCTTTTATTTTTTGGTCGATACATTTTTTTTTTTTTTTTTTTTGGAGACGGAAGAAGCAGAATAGAAATTACAACAAGGCCAAACCCTCCTAGTGATCTTGTAGCATGACCCACCACCACGGCGTCATGCTTAATACCACTAGTGATCACACTAGGATTTGAATCCGTCCCCTTCGTGAGGGGATGAAAGCCAAGCCAACGCGGCCACCATATGGGGTGGTTTGGTCGATACATTTTCATCTTCACATAGGGGATAAAAAATAAATTCTATTACACAATTATCTCTAAATAAATATGTATCATATCCAGATGTGGATATATTTAAGAAATCCTTTACATTGTCATTGAAGATGATATAGAAGAAGAATACGAGCGAAATCCCCAAACCATACATCTTAATTTTTTTTTTTTTTTTTGGTCTGATTTATGGACATGTATTGTATATCTAGAAGCTAACACGTTCTTTAGAAAAGTTTCACGTGACAGTCCAATATTCATTTGCGCATTTGCCTTTATCCAAGGAGTTTAAAAAATTGAACTTGTTGAAAAGTGTCAGGCACTTCATTCAAAGTAATCCTCGATCCTAATTAAGTAGACCTATATGTTTTGAACGATAACAGCATTCACCGGTTGCTTCTTTGCTAATAAAGAGCATTAGCTAAAAAAAACAATAGAATTTTTATCTTAAAGTGAGCCGACCATGTTCATGGGTATTGGTTGGCTAGTTCATACTGAGAACATCAGCTCTGTTCTTAGCTAAACCCACACCACATCCACCTTTTTCTTTAGTGGAGAGAGAGAGAGAGAGGAATATACAAGTATATGCTTCGCTTCATAAAAAAGTGAAACATAACCAATTTAGATAAAGTAAATCAATTCCTGCAATAATTGCAATTAATTATTCGAAAAAAGAAATGCGGTCACTTGGCTGTGAAAAGATATGGAAATATTATGAAAACTTCCATTGACAATCAAACAAAGAAAACCATGACATACTTTGAATTCATTTTAGATAAGAGGTTTAAAAGTGGTATCTTCAAGATTCTCAAATTACTGTTTATATCCTGAGATAAGAATTGGCAACATCTAATGGCAACTCTTTATATCCTGAATCCATCATTATTTTCGTTTGTCAATGTAACAATTGGCAACACTTTTGAAGACGTTCCTAGATAAGAGAAATAGAGATAAAGTCATAGCACATGTGACAGATAGGGTGCTCACAATCTCGGAGTAATGACAATGTGATTTGAAAGGGATAATAAGTTCTATAGACCATAACATCCATTTTTTGTACAGTGGGACGCCAACCCACCGTCGAAGTCATGATGATCACCATCACCGCCATTCAATAGGTTGGATCAATCACTCATCCCTCCCCTCGTCCCTCACATGGTTGGGGCTTATAAATCCATTTCAATCCTCTTTAATATTTAAATTGTTTTCTCTTTGGATAAACTATATGATATTTTTCCATGTTGAACTAAATCTTAATTGCTATTTTTCTTTTTCAAATAACGCTAGCCTGTAAGTGTCATAGTGGAAAACACATGAAAATCATAAGGAAACATAAGTATCCTTCCAATAATTTTAACGATGTTAACCTTAAAACTTGGCTGCATAGAAATACATTTCTGAAGCACAAGAAGTAATTTCCTTATAAAGTCAAGGCATGTAAAATTTCTCTTTCCCACGGAGGTGCGATGAAGGGACGGAACCTGAATGACCCTAGGTAAAGCTCGACGATTCTACCTAGCCATTCGTGAAATCACTGGCGTTTCCCCACATGAAAAGAGAAACACCCTGTAGAGAGATAATAATAGCAAATACGTTAAACACAAATATCAACAAAATGAAATAAAATGAAATAAAACTTTAAGCTAAAAAATCTTAAGCATTGAGTAATCAATTAATGGTTGGAAGATTTGTAGAACAGTACATATGAGGTATTTTATTGGTCATTCATTTATTTAATAGTTGGGTTCATGTGTGAAGAAACGATATATTGGCAAAAAAATCATGTGTATTGCCAGTGTAAAAAGAATTTAAGCTTTATTGGACAGTTAAAATATTGATCGTTATCATTACATAGCTACCTCGAAGCAGACGTCATGTACATAATGGTAAGTGTCTTAAAAAAGTTTATGTTGGTATTGGCCATAATTATCTTTACTGAATTAGGCAGATGTATAAGACATAAACTAGCGATTTTAATCACATTGAATAACAAAATTCAAACATTGATTAGAACCATATGTGAAAAACATGATCGAAAATAAAACTGACCTCTAGCCATTGTTCAAGTTTGTGTTCATTAGAAATTCACGAAGATTCGATGGAATTACGGGCACACTTTACTAATTCAATTCCCTTGCGTACTGATAGTGTATTTCTGAATGAAATGGTTTGCATTAGACCTTGTGATTTCCCATACATAAAATGAACGTTCATCTTTTATAAACAATTTCCCATCAAGGCGGCGACCAAAAGGATGGTTGTCATGAAAGGGTACGAACGTGGAAACCATATAGTGGATAACCGTCACCCAAAATAGAAAAGTGGGTCAATGCCTAAGGATAAGTTTTTTATTCTAAAAACCATATCCCTAAAAAATGTGGGGATCATATTATAGATAACATTCTCCCACTCGATCTCAACATTTTCATCATATGGATTACCTAACCAAATCCATGAAAACTTTATGCTTAACGAAAAGAAACAAAACAAATGAATTATGGCGACATGTCCTTTAAAGGCAAGTCATATCTCTCATGTATTACAATGCATCTTATTTCTTTAATGTCATCTTATATGTGGCAACGCATCTCAATGAATAAACCTTATATTTATTCTAGATCCAAAGATAGCTATTATTCTCATAAACAATAGAATGTGCACACCAAAAATTGAGAATAACATTACAACTGAATAAGAGTTGCATATAACAAAAATCGTCCTTAGGACGACAAATCACATGATGGGACATATTCCCATACTAGCCATGTGATCATTATACTTTATTAGTGGCATGCTTTTAGTTAAATGATTGGCTATTATCAATTCAATGCTAACGTATTATATGATCACTTTATTCTCCTTAACACATTTTCTTATAGGCAAATACTTGATGTCGACATGCTTACTTCAACTGCTACTTTTGGCATTTTTAGCCATAGAAACCACAGCTAAATTGTCACAATATATTCTTAATGGCCTAGAAATAGAATTAACGATTCTAAGCCCAGAAATGAAACTCTTTAGCCATACACCATGCGAGGTAGCATCAAAACAAGAAACGAACTCAATCTCCGTAGTGAAAGTAACAGTCAAAGTCTACTTTGCACTCCTCCATGACACGTTTCTACTAACTAACAAAAAAATGTATCCATATATTAATTTTCAAGAATTAGCGCAACTAGTGAAGTCCGCATTTGAATAACCGACTACTTTCAAGTTGTTAGTCCCTCTATAGATAAGCAAATGACCATTGGTACCTTGAAGGTATCTTATCACTTTCTTTATAGCTTTTTAGTGGTCCATACCTAGATCACTCCGATATCTTCCCAACATTCCCACAGTAAAAGTGATGTCGGGTTGAGTGTAAACCTAAGCACACATCAAGCTTTCGACAACAAAAGCATATGGAATGTTCTTCCTTTGTTCCAATTTCCAAATTGCTCTTCGTGCATTGGTTCAAATGGAACTTGTCATCTTTCACAATAGGTGTTATACCTAGTAAACAATCTTTCATTCAAAATTTCTCTAAAACCTTATTGAAATAGGTTTTTGAGATAGTCAAAAAATTCCTTGAAGTATATCTCTATGGATCTTAATGCCAATAATATAAGATGCCTCACCCATATCTTTCATGTCAAAACTCTTAGAGATAAATTGTTTCATCTCATATAGCAACCCCTTATCATTGGCTACCAGTAGAATATCATCCACATATAGCAAAAGAAAACAAATTTTGCTCCCATTGACTTTTTGGTATGTACATTAATCAATGACATTCTCTACAAATTGAATGAAGAGATGACATCATGGAACATTAAGTATGATTGGCGGGATGCTTGTTTTTAAGTCATATATAGATTTGTTAAGCATACACACCAAATGCTCACCTTTACTATAGGAAAATCCTTTAGTTTGTTTCATGTTAACCTCCTCATCTTGTTCCCTAATGAGGAACATTGTTTTCACATCCATTTGATGTAATTCCATGTCAAAATGAGCAAGCAATGCTAAAACAATATGAACATAATCTTTCTTAAATACATAAGAAAATGTTTCCATGTAATCGATTCCTTTTTTTTGAATGAATCATTTGGCAACGAGCCTAGCTTTATATCTCTCAATGTTGCTCAATGAGTCCTTAGTTTTGAAGACCCGTTTATAACCAATGACCTTCGCATTATTAGGCAATTCAACTAAATCCTAGACTTCGTTGGATGCCATAGAACTCATCTCTTCCTTTATGGCATTGTACCACAAATTGAATTCATCATTATTCATGGCTTGCGAAAACGTTTTAGGATCATTCTCAGCTCCAATATTATAGTCAATTTTTTGTAAATACACAATATAATTACTAGGAATTGATGATTTCTTCATTCTAATAGATCTGCCTAATGTTGCATCAACATTCTCTTAAGGAGCGTGTTGTTCAATTGGTTGTTCAAAAGCTTTTCATAATTACTGAACAACTAGATCTACTAGATCAATATTGACAAGTTGTCAAACTTCAATGATTGATTATTAAATAGCCAATTGAATTGAAGAGACGTTATGAACAACAACCAACCTAATACTTGAGATGAGAGGTTGAGTATCTAAATGATCTTTCTCAGGAACAAGTTCCTTTAATTGATTGCTCCCACTAATCAAGTCATTTTTAAGAAACTTAACGTTTTTTGATTCCACAATCCTAAGATGTGAAATGGACAATAAAACATGTATCCCTTGGAATTTTCAGCATATCTAATGAAAAACTCATTTATAGTCCTTGGTTCCAACTTCTTTTCTTGTGGATTGTAAACTCTTACTTCAGACAAGCATCCCTAAATGTGTATATGTCGCAAACTCCGTTTCCAACCTTTGAACAACTCAAAACAAGTCTTTGGGATAGCCTCTATTGGAATTCGGTTAAATATGTACACTGTCATCTTAAGAGCTTTTGTCCATAATGACCGAGGAAGTTTGGAGCTACTAAGCATACTACGCACCATGCCTAATAAAGTTTGGTTTCTTCTTTCCATTACACCATTTTGGTCCGGAGAACCAGACATAGTATATTGGGTAACTATCCCATGCTCTGGAAGAAATTTCGTAAATGGATTAGGTGCTTGTTCATTTTCAGTGTATCTACTATAGAATTCTCCACCTCTATCTAATCTCACAATTTTCATTTGCTTACTGCATTGTTTCTCTACTTTCGTCTTCAATAAATTAAAGGCATCTAACACTTCATGCTTATTATGAAGCAAGTAGAGATACATATAACGCGAGTAATCATCTATTAAAGATGAAGTATTTCTGATCATATGAGTCCATATCTAGACTACAAATATCTGTATGTATCATTTCTAATATGTCTTGTAATCTTCTTGGCACATTTCTTTATCTTGTTGATTCGTTTTCCTTTTATGCAGTTTACGCAACCTAATCAGTAAAATACAGAGCATTAAGTATTCAATCATTTACTAATTGCTTAATTCTATCTATGGAGATATGTCACAATCTCCTGTGCCACAACCTAGAGAAATCTTTATTCACAACACATCGTATTATATCAGCGTTATCATGAACATGTATCACATTATAATAGGTATTTTCTTATAAATTAATACAAAAAAGACTATCAGATAAAGTACCACTCCCAACACTTTTAGATTTAAATGATAAACTAAAGTTTGAATATGAAAAGTTGAAAGAGTAACCCAAAAATACAAATCTTAAAATTGAAATTTAGTTTCTAGAGAAATTAGGAACATAAAAAGTCCTTTCCAAATTCAAAATAAAGCCATTATTGAGAACTAATTTATATGTCTCAATAGCTTCTGCATGTGAAAGCATCTTGTTTCCTAAATAGATACTTTGTTCACTTCCCATTAGCTTCCTAAGGTTTTCAAAACCTTGCAAGGAGTTCAAAATGTGGATTGTAAATCTAGAATCAATGCACAAAGTATTGTGACTTACATCGGCCATTTTAGATTCATAACAAATACAAGAGGTTGCATGACTTTTCTTCTCGAGCCAAGCTTTAATCATCATTCCTTATATGCCCTTTCTTTTTACATAAGAAACATTTGGATTATTTCTTAATGTCAGCTTTGGAAAATATTTTACCATTTCCTTTCTGCTTGCCATGACCCTTATTCTTTCTTTGTGTTGCCAAAGAAGCACTTTCTACTTATTCTATTATCAATCTTTTTTCCTCTTGAACACACATGATCATGAGTTCATTAATTAACTATTTATTTTTATGTGTGTTTTAAGAGATATTTAAAGGTGCATACTGTTGTGGGAGAGTAATCAAAATATAATACACAAGAAAATATTTGGATATCTTAATAGCAAGATTCTTAAGTTGAGCTACAATGTCTCTTATCTTCATGTGGCACTTACGCACACCTCTGACGCTAGTGAGCTTCAATGATGAAAACTTTATAATTAGGGTCATGGCATGCGCTTTTTCTAAAGTCTCAAACTATGCAGCAATGGCTTCCAATAAAGCCTTGGCATTGCTATGTTGAGCGACTGAACCTCAGATACTAGGAAATATTTTAGTCCTCATGAACATTACACTAAGATGGTTAGATCACCCTCGTTATTCAAAAAGGGCTTTCTCAATTGCAATGCTCGTATCAGTAGGAGCAAGTGATTCGTATTTCCTTATAACATAGTCAATGTCCATGCACCCTAATTGAAGAAGAATTAACTCATTCCAAACTTTATAATTTTCACTGTTCAATATGGGAACATCACTATTAAACTCAAAGAAATTTACAAGTTGCAAAATTGCATATCAAACAATTATGCTTACGTCATAAAATTTGAGACAAAATTTACATAAATCATGTTATACCAATGTAAAATGGTCACAAAGATGAATCACATAAGATAAAAACTGCATGTGGGCTAAGTTTTTAATTTAAATATATTCATCCTAATTAATCATATTAATATAATGAAAATTCCCGTGCAACAAAATTCATCATATTAATGTGATTAATTACAATTAATGGTAATTTATAAATGTCATCCGGAGGCTCTTAATATATAATTTAACTAATTAAAGATGTTATGGCTACTCTAATTAATTAAAATATATGGGTCACTGGACATTTAATTTCATGTATAAAATATTCACAAAAATGCATGAAAAGGAAAAACAGTAAATTAATGCCACCAAGGCAAAATAGTAAATTAATTCGGCTTAGTGTAGAATAGTAAATTCAACAACCATGGGGCAAAACTGTAAAATAAATGGCTAAGGGGCGGAATCATAATAACAACCAAGAAAGAGGGCATCATTGTAAAAAATTGCAAGGGGAAGATGGTCAAGTGCGTTGTGTGCACACGCCTCATCAACCGTGCAAATGTGTGCCAGCCACGCTCCAAGCAGTTGTGCGCATTCCTAGTTAGGGGTGAGCATTGGTCGAGGTCAACCTTGGACCGACCCAACCCTGCCGATCCTGGTCCGATTCCTAAGGAGATTGGGTCGGTCCTTGGTCTTAGAATTCTGGACCAGCACTATGCGGGTCGATCCTCGGTCTTGAGAGTTCCGGGTCGGTCCAACCCAGACCAACCCTGACTATATATATTTAATATATTATTTATAATTTTTTTATATAGAGAAAACCTTAAAATAAATAGCGTTAACAACATAAAATAGCTTTTTAGTGAGGAGTTTAAGTAATTTTACATTATTCTTTAATAACTTAGATTTTTAATGTCTTTTACAGTGTCAATAGTTATAATTTACGAAGGAGAAAAAAAAAATTTGTGAGGAGTCCTATCGGTGTCCAAAAAGACATAAACAGCTCCTTATAGCATCCTCTTCTAGTATTCATTCTCTTCTGTCTTATTTGTCCTCTTAATCTTTAATTTGCCAAAATCGAAAGATACAACTTCTCCGCTCGCCACTCGACACTCACCTCGCTCGCTTTGGGTATTCATGCCACTTGCCGCTCAATGCTTGCTTGGCTTGTTACTCTCGGCTCGACATTCGATGCTCATTCTGTTCGACGCTCACCCTACTTGACCCTCACTGCTTGCCTTTCTTAGCTGACCTCGCTCATCATTGAACCTATTGGGTCAGTAGGATCCTCGATTGCCCTTTCAAGGAGTACAAAAAATGAAATAAAAAATTATCAGTTGGTTCCGGGTTGACCCGGGAACCGGACCGAACCCATTGGGTCGGTCTGGTCCTTGGTCCCAAGCTCAATAGGGTCGGTCATCGGTCCCAAAAATTAAGGACCAGCACTGTGCGGGTTGGTCCTAGGGTTCAAGGGTGGACCGACCCAACCCGGACCATGCTCACATCTATTCCTAGTAGTTCCGAGTGTGTGGGAGCATGTGGCGTGTGCTTTCCATAGGCCTGTAACTACAATGCGCGTGTGGATTCTACGCTCTCTCTTCCTCGCACAAATAGACGCGTTTTGCCACTTTTTTTTTGCCATTTCTACCGTGATTCCGTCCTCCATTTCTCCTTTGCCAACCCACTCAAACCAAAATAAATTATGGGTTTCAAAGACCACACCGACTTAACCACATAGGTCTAAGTTTCAACGAAAACAGCCAAGAAATTGGCCTCGAATCAAACAAAATTCTCCTTATGCAAACCCTTAACCACCACGACTTCCGCCACCCAATTATCCTCTGGCGATCACCAATATGTTGGATTAGCTGAAGGTTATTCTTCCCCATGGTGGTGCGATCGTAAGGGTCCGAAGTTGAGCAATGGGTTGCAAGAATTTGATCGGAATCGGTGACTTTCCTCTTGGCCCTAAAATGCCCGATTTATTGTTCATCTTGAAACCCCATGAAAATACACCTAAAACTTGACATGAACAAGCTAGAGAGACTTATATGCTCTGATACCAAATGTTAGACATAAATTAACAATTGTAATCACACATTGAAGAACAAAATTCCAGCATTGATTAGAATCATATGCAGAAAACATGATTGATAATACATTGACCTCTAGCCATTTTTTGAGTTTGTGTTTGTCTAAAATCCATGGAGATTCGATTAAACTACGAGCACACTCTACTAACCCAATCCCCTCACGTACTAATGGTGTATTTTTGAATGAGAGGATTTATGTTAGACTTTGTGATTGCCCTTACGTAAAATGAACATTTATCTTTTATAAACCGCTTCCCATCAAGGTGGTTACCAAAAGGGCAGTTGTTACGAAAGGTTGTAAACATGGAAACTGTACTATCGATAACTGTTACTTAAAGTGGGTCAATATCTGAGAATAAGTTTTTTATTTTAAAAAACCATATCCCTAAAAAATGTGGGGATCACGTTATAGATAATAAGATGCCTATTCGACATTGAAATAGGGAAAAACAAAGTTGAAATGAATAATGTTCTAAGTACAAAGGTTTAAGATATAAGCTTCATCTTTAGCAAGAAGATTAACTTTTGTATAAGAGAGATTATTTTATTCAAACATATTGTCCCGAAAAAAGGTTTTCAGATTTAAATAATTTTAAAAGATATTATCTAAACTACTTCAAGAAATGTGAAGAGAAGTGCCTGTTCAAATGTATTGTTTCTGAGAGAGGTGTCTATTCTTGCATATATTAAGCAAATATTATTTTAAGGACATATCATCTAAACAATTTCGAAGAATCAGTGCTATTTGTCTTAGACTGAAGGAACGAGAAATTTGGGAGTAGCATAACAAATTTATTCTTTCGAAAACAAATATACTCTAAAATACCATTTAATTCGAAGGGATATGTGTGTTTACACCTCAAACACATAATTTTGAAAAGAGGTGTTAGTAGAACGAATCAACTATCTAAAACAAGCGTATTGTTTCAATGAAATAACTAACCTCTAGCTGTTATGATTCAACTTTCAACCCAAAATTAAGGGTTAGGATTTTGATGTCTATGAGTGAATGCTAGAAATCATGACAAAGAGACCACTTAAAAGAATGTAATATAACATATACAAAAAAGAGAAGAGAAGTGTGTGTGTGTGTTTTATTTTAATTTTTATTTATTTATTTATTTATATATTTTTTTAATGTAGCGTCTTAAACAGAAGCATATATTCGTGCAAATATGCAATTATGTTAAAATAAGTAATTTCCAGCTTGAAGGAATGAACTTCATTCAAATGTATGAAAGATACAAAACGATTCATTGTTACGGACATTTTCTTGCTCTCTAATTTTCCTATGCATGGTCCTTTTTTTCTTTTTCACATGTACCTTTGCTTTGTCCATGGTAAGGACGGATCATCCGGCAAAACGAATCAGAAAAGCCCGATGAAGATTGCCGATTTTCAAGTTTCAAGCCACTAGAGAGTACGAAATTCTGCAAAAGCTCGCTGTCATTTTGTCACAACAAAGGCAGATTGATTAATTAATAGGAAAAATCCGGCTATGTTTTTTCTTCATCGTAGGTGCACTTCACTCGACGTCAAAAACAGAAAAGGGAAATTACTTTTAGGGCTTATTTGGTAACAGACAAAATAGTAATTGATTATATTTTTTTTTGTTCCCCAGAACAAAAAAGAAGAATAAAATTCATTGGGTAACTTTTTTGTGCCCGTGAATAGATTTGGAGCAAAATCAAAAGATAGAAAAAAATTATCTTTTTTTCTCAAGAATAATTTCAAAATCAAGTCCATTTTCTTTTCTTTTTTTTCTTTTTTTTCTTTTCTTCTTTTCTTTTTGCCTTTTCTTCTTATCCTTCTTCCTTTGGCCGATCGCCGGCCTCAGCCAAGTCGATGACCTTGTCAGAGCATCACCTACCCCCGACGAGGCTGAGCCTTATTGGCCAAGCCTCCTCGAGGGTTGGGCGAGGCTTGGCCTTGCCTTGGCTAAGTGAGCTTGGCCTTGCCTAGATCTATTGAGATGAAGCTCACCCAGCTACTGGCAAGGCTCGACCTCGCCAAGCCACCACAAGGTCGGCCTCGCCAAGCCACCATGAGGTCGGCCTCGCCAAGGTCTAGTGACGTTGCCCAAATGAGGGCCGATGAGGGCAGTTGGACGAGGCTCAGTCTCGCCTTGGCTAGGCGAGCATCACCCGGATCTAGCGAGGCCGAGCTCGCCTAGTTGCCGGTGAGGCTTGACCTCGCTAGGCCACCATGAGGGCGGCGTTGCTCGTCCTTGGCAAGGCCGACCTCATGGTGACTTGGCGAGACTCGACCTCACCAGTGGCTGGGCGAGCTTGGCCTCACCAAATCTAGGTGAAGCCAAGCTTGCCCAGTCAAGGTGAGACCAAGCCTTGCCCAACTGTCAAGAAGTGTGACATTTTGAAATTCGACCCCGTTTTGATATATATGAAATGATTTTTTTGTTGACGCGCCTATGGTCATTTTACTCTGAGCTGGCCCCTCACGAGTTAACTAATGTATTAGGTGAAGCCGTTAAGGGATATAAACGCGGCAGACTAGATAATTCAATCGGGAATCGATCGCTCAACCGTAATAATCGACATCGCTATAATTGAATTGAGATCGGATAGAAGTCGATTCGACGGAAACACGTAGTCTAATTGTGGGTGATTCCACATGATTGCGAAATTCGTGTCAAATGGCACTAACCCGATTTTCTATCGAAATTATACTCGCGACACGTAATTGAAACCTTGTGGTTTTTATGATAACCGAGAGTCGTCGACAAGTCAAAGATGCATAAACATGGATAAATAATTATCGAGCATGGGTTAAATGCGCTAAAATCCCTAAAAGCTACCCGATAGGTTAGATTGTACTAAAATTGCATTCGGTCGATTTTAACCACGAAATTGAATTTAGTTTCGGGAATCGGACATTTGAGCATGTCAGGATTCATTCTTAAGACGTCGTCTCATTTTTCGGAGAATTTTCGTCGAGTCCGAGATTTTGCGGAAAAATCAATTTTGGACACAAGAAAATAAGTGAAATTCGGGTGGGCTGCTTTAATGGGATTTTCCCAAAGTGTTTCATTTGTGAGTATTAAGGGTTAAATTCTCATTGGGTGGTCCCTTGACAATGTGGGCTGAAGACTTTAAGGCCAAATGCAATGAGTGGCTTGATATTTCTCAAGCTCTCTCATTGGTTAACCAATTGACCTTCTTCCCCCCTCTCTCTTTCCCTCTCTCCTCCCTCTCCTGCGCATGAACCCCTGCTCAGCCGAACCCCCTTCTACTTCTTCTTCATTTCTTCTTCTCCATTTCCACAGCAACTCCATCCTGCCGCAGCTCCCTCCATTTTCCCTTTTCACTACCCAACCGTTCACCCACCGCCCGTCCCGCCAAGTAACCAGCCGCAACACCACCCATTTCGCTCCTCAGCCCATCGCTGCTGGCTTCGCCAACCCAGTCACACCACCAGCCCCCCAAGCCGAGACTAGCCCAGCAGAACCGAACCGAGCCCAACCCCAAGCCGTGAGCCCCCTTGCTATTTTCAGTCGCCGTTAGGCCTCCGTGAGAGACACGGTTGCCTCGAGTTTTCACCATCGTCGTGCCGCCGTAGCCGTGAACCCGCCGTCGCCCTAATACAGTGAGTTAACTCCCTAATCCTGTATTAGATTGTTAATTACACTTAGGGGTTAGATTAGTGTTAATTAGGATTAATGGTTAATCCTAGTTAATGTAACTAGAATGGTTAGGCAGTTAGTTTGGCTAGTGTAATTAGTTTAGTTAGATTAGTTAGTTTAGTTAGGTTAGCCTACCCTAGTTAAGTTAGTTCACTTGGATTAGATTAGCTAACCATGGTTAGGTTACTTAACCATGGTTAGTCTAATTAAGTTGGATTAATTTAATTAATTGCAATTTATTTAATTAATCGTAATTAGCGTAATTAGTGACGGGATAGTCGTGTTGTGAAATTTTATGCTCATTCTCGTGGTTGAATGTATATGTGAATTTGATGGTTTATATGTGCAATTGAGTGCTTGGTGGTAGTTGTCAATTATTATTGCAAAACCCAATTTTATGGGTATTTGAAAAATACCGAGTGTCGATTTTTGCGTCAATTTTCATGTACTATATAAAATCGTTGAATTTTTAAATGAGAGCATACTATGTTTAAAGGTTTGATTTAAATACGTGACCACGCACGACTATTTTACCGTGAATTTTTAATACGAAGAAAAGGTGGTCAAGGTCATTATTTAAAGACGAGGTATTTGAACGCAAATCACGATTTCTTGGCCAAGTATGTGTGCGCGTGTGGTCACTATCGGAACCCGTCACCCTACAAGAGTCGGGGAGGCGATGCCTGATTAAGTTCGGATGCCCCACGTCAACATATGCCAGTCGTGGTGGAGGCTGGGCCGATGCTCCTTTATGGAATGCTGTCTAGGCGTAGACATTGCCATGCCCGACGGGGCAGGACGACGCCCGGTTATGCTGGATGACCGCCAACTGTTGAGTTGGCTGTGGCCGATGGGTTGTAATAACTGGAATATGCCTGAGTGGTTGTGATAGCTACACCTTATTATAGGGCAAAATTGTATGGCACGGAATGGGACATGTCATAACGGTTTTACCTTATAATCGAGACCCATGTGATTGTTTGCAAGATGAAATGATGTGTTGTGATTATTAAATACGCTTGTTGTATTCATATGATATATGTGGCGCACTAATATGTAAGGACGTGCCGAGGTGAGGTGAGTTTTGTATGGTGTGTGCTTAGGACCACCTTCTAGGCGAATTTGTGTCCTAATCAGGGTTTAGGGTTTTGACTCACTGAGATTTATCTCATTCCATCGTGGTTAACCCTTTTTCAGGTCCTTAGCATGGAGATATGTCATGTCCGTTTGGGATGCCGTGGCACATGGATTCTGAGTCTACTTTATTCCCTATTCTCGGGACCACCTGGACCATGAGTTAGTGGTGATCACGATTTGGGTCGACGAGGGCCTCCTTCACTTGGTGCATCATCGTTTCAAAGCGTGGTTCATTAACAAGCCTAACAGGGCTCGGGAGGGTCCTTTGTAGGGTTTTGACGGACCTACTGTCGAAACCAATGATGGGGAGGTAGCTCACCCCATGGACATCAACATCCCATATGGTGTCGTGGAGGACCCAGCATCAAAGTCGGAGGGATTTGGGGTGTAGGTTGCCTAGGACCTCTTTTTGAGACAGACCTTTTGTATATAACTCTGTAGGGCTAACTTGGTATGCTTATAAAGCACAGTTTGTGAAAAAGCGTTAGCATGTTTTATTATCCTTGTGTTTGTTTGTTGGCCGGGTGTTTATTTAATTCGCTTCCGCATGTGCTTCCTATAATAATTGTAATTGCTTAATTGAAAAAAAAAAAAAAACGCAATGCAGTCACTGTACTGCGAAAAGATATGGAAATATGATGAAAGCATCTAATGACAATCAAACAAACAGAGCCATGACATACTTTGAATTCATTTGAGGGAGACGTATCAAATCGGTTTCAGCAAAATTCCCAAATTAGTCTGTATATCCTGAAAGTATCATCTTTACTTTTGCATGTCAGTGTAACAATTAGCAACACTTTTATTGAGTTGAAGACATCCATGGATAAGAGAAATAGAGATAGAGTCATACATAGAGCGTGTGACACAGAGTGCCAACGCCCTCCTAGTAACGACGATGTGATTTGATAAAGATAATAAGTTCTTTGAACCATAGAATCATTTTTGTCACACACCTGTTAAACACTAATCACAAAACTCTCCTCCTCAGCCGCATAGCATCTTGTTGCTTCCCTCGCCAACCCATAGTCGAAGCCATGATGATCACCACCCCAACCCGTCGCCAGGTTGGATCGACCACTCATCCGTCCCTTTCTCTCTCACTCACATGGTTGTGGCTAATAAATCGATTTCAACCCTTTGTAATATTGGATTTGTTTTCTCTTTCGGTAAACTATATGATTTTTTTTTTCATGTTGAACTAAATCTCCATTGCCATTTTTTTAATTTTTTTTTGTGAATAATTCCATCCTGTACGTGTTGTGGTGGAAAATATGTGAAAATAAGAAGGGAACAAAAGTGTCATTCCAATCATTTTGATGATGTTAAGCTTGAGACTTGGCTGTTCAGGGAAACATTTCTGAAGCAAGACAAGCAAATTTCACTATAAAGTAAAGTTCGACAATTAGTTATCTATCGAGTCATTCGTGAAATCATTGGCTTTTCTCAACATGAAAAGAGAAACACTTGGTAGGGAGAGATAATAATAACAAATATGTTGAACACAAAATATCAACAGAATGAAATAAAACGTTAAGCGCAAAATCTTAAGCATCGACTAATTAATCAATGTTTAAATGATTTGTAGAACAAAACGTGTGTTATTGTGTTGGTCACTCATTGATTTAAAAGTTTAGTTCACGTGTAAAGAAACGATATGTTGAAAGAATTTTTTTCAAGTCTATTGCCAATGTAAAAAAGAATTTAAGCTTTATTGAATAATTAACATGTTGATGGTTTCTATTGCATAGCTATCTTGAAGCCCATAGGAAAAATTACCGAAAAAGTAATAAACCTATTGTAATTATGCCAATTCAATCCTAAGCTCCTTTTTTTTTTTGTCAATCAAGTCCTAAACCTTTTGTAATTGTGTCAATTTAGTCCATCTATTCAATTTTGGCTAGCCAACACTAGCGTAGACAATTTTTAATAATTTATTTTTTTTGGTTTTTGATTTTTCCTTTTGGGTTTTCTCTTCTTTCTTCTTTTGCATTCTTTTCCCATAATGGCTAGTGAGGTGAGGGCCGCGAAGCCCTTGCCGGCTGCCAACAAACACCATGGTCTCGTCCGGCCTCACCCAGATGTAGGTGAGGTTGGGGGCCACGAGCAAGATGACTTCGCCTAAATCTGAGCAAGGATAGCCTAACCATGGCTTTGCTTGCCATGGGCGAAGGTGGCCTCTCTCGCCGAATGTAGCAAGGCTTGACCTTGCCGTCACTAGGCGAGGGTGAGCTTGCCCAAATCCAACAGTGGGGCAAGCTCACCCTCACCTAGCAATGGTGAAGCAAGCCTTGCCAATGGCCGATGAGGTCGCCTCAACTCACTAACCGGCCTTCGCCTTTGGCTAATTGGCTTAGTTCAATGATTGGCCAAAGGAAGGAGGAAGAGGAAAAAAATAAAGACAAAGAAAAGGAAAAAAAGGGAAAAAGAAAACATAATTAAAAATTTTGATAAAATATTAAAATATTATTAAAAATAATCAACGTCAACGTTGGCTAGCCAAATTTGGCCAAATGGATTGAATTGGCATAATTACAAAAGGTTTAGAACTGAATTGGCTAAAAAAATAAGGTTATGACTAATTTGGCATTCTTGCAATAGGTTTAGGAATTTTATGGTAATTTTCCCAAAGCCCGCGTGTCATATATTCAATGGTAAATGTCTAAAAAAATAGTTTATGTTGGTATTGGCTATAACAATCCTTAATGAATTAAGAAGATGCTCATTTGACATTGAAATAGGGAAAATATAGTTGAAATGAAGAATGTTCTAAATTCAAAGGTTTGAGATATGAGCTTAGTCTTTAGCAAGAAAAGAAACTTTTGTATACGAGAGATTATTCTATACTTGAAGTAAATCGTAGTAAAATTTAATGTAGTTATGCGAAATGCTAAAAAAGAAGAGGAAATGCGAAAAGCAAGTATTATATCCAAAAACAGACATCATGTTAATCACTTCCGTAAATACAAAGAAATGTGCCTATTCAAACATATTATTTCAAAAAAGGTGTCTAGATCTAAATAATTTAAAAAGATGTTTGCCTAAACTACTTCTAGAAATGTGAAGGATGTTTCTGTACAAATGTATCGTTTCTAAGAGAAGTGTCCACTCTTGCAACTAATAAGAACATATTATTTAAAAGAAACATATCATCTAAACAATTTCAAAGAAACGTGTTTTGTCATGTAATAATAATACGAAAGACACCATGATTGTCGGAGCTATTTGTCTTAGACCGGAGGAACAAGAAATTTGAAAGTAGCATAACAAATTTACTGTTTTAGGAAACATACATAAGCTAAACTACTACTTTATTCGAAGAGATACGCCTATTTACAGCTTAAACATATTATTTTGAAATGAGATGTTAGTCCGATGAATAAACGATTCAAAACATGCGTATAATTTCAATGAAATAAACTCCAATCAATCATGTTATTTCTCTGTAGGGGTTTTCAAAGTTTAGTGTTATTTCTTTTCCCTTTAATTGAAAATACAAATTCAGATGCCAGAATTTTGCATTTTGTTAATAATCAATTTCTATTCCGTATATAGGGAAAAACGCTCTTGAGCCTCCTTCTGGAAAAAAAAAAAAAAAAAAAAAAAAAAAAAGGAAAAACATGATAGACCGTTAACATAGAATAATATAATAAGCTAGGATTTTGTCCTGAATCGAAGATTGACTTGGTCAAATCTGTCATAAAAAAACATAGGGACCAATATCGAATAGTACTATAGTACAGATACAGGACCATTTTGTAATTTGGCCAAATTATCCATTAGCGTTGAAGGCCCATTTTCTAAATTCACAAATTACATCAGCAAAACCACGTTCAAAGACTAACGTAATCCTCTACTATGGGCAAGTGGAAAGATACAAAAAATCATGAGAAAGAGACTCCATAAAAAAATGTACCATAATATATACAAAAAAGAGAAGAGATTTGTGTTTTTTTAATGTACTGTCTCGAAGAGAAGCATATGTTCGTGGAAATATTCATTCTGTTAGAATAAGTAATACTATATGTTGCAAACTAGAATTTCATACAAATGAATGAAAGACGTAAAAAAGATTCATTATTAAGGACATTTGCTTGCACTCTAAATTGTCCTTTGCACGTGCTTTAACCTTCTTTTTTTATTCTTCTGCACATGCTCACGTTGACCTTTGCTCTGCCCCATGATAAGGAACAATCATCCAGCAAAGTGAGTCAGAAAAGCTCGATGAATATCGCCAATTTTAAACCCACTCGAGAGTACGAAAGTCTGCAAAAACTGGCTGGCATTTTGTCACGTTAGAGGCAGATTAATTAATGAACAGGTAAAATCCCGCTATGCTTTCTCTTCATCCCAAGTGCGCTTCACCCGAAGTCCAAAACAGAATAAAGAAATCCGCTATACTGCACCCCGTTTTAATTATTCAATCTTCTCAGAATTGGGTTCCCCGTCTCCACCATGTTAAGCTACAAGAACCATATAAGACAAATCCATCTTACTGAAACGATCAGAAAAGAGACAAACAATTACCGACCTCTTGTTAGGCGTTGCCCAAAACTACATGTCAAAAATGAAAAGGAAACTTTAGGAGCGAGTTGAAGTGCTAGGAATATATATTTTAAAGATGGGTTGTTTTTGGTGAGCTTAAATTGCTCCGTGTGGGGGCCCAAAATGATTAGGGTTGCCGTCGCAAAATGACTAGGAGTATTAGGACGCTGTACATGCATATCGGCCTTCTTTTTTCCCTTTTTGTTTTCCGTGTCCCCTTGCTCTGTTCTAGGAGAATTGAAGACTAATCGTTACTCATTATTTGTGGCACATTCTTTTCTTTTCTTTTTTTTTTCTTTTTTCCCTTCTACATTACATAGAAGCGTGGAGGAAGAAGAGACCGATGAAGTGACCCCATGTGATTGCAAAAAGTTATAATGAGGCAGGCTTATCCAGTTTGGTTCTTTGCATATGTACAATTCTTGATAAAATATTTAGTGTGTACAATATATTGTCGTAAAGTGTCTTACTTACAACAATCAATGGCGTTAAACTAGTCATTACAGCTTCAAAGCTTTTGAAAATATCATTCTTAAAAATAATTCTTGATAATACTGCGCGATTGGCCGTGTGGAGATAATGAGCCTCATCATATATGCACACAAAAAAGACAGAAAGGTAAAGGTACGAGGAATCTCAATTGCTCAATGTTTAATTAGGCTCTTCAACTATTGTTGGTACAACAATCATCGATCGAACAAACTAGGAGCCGTGCTGTCAAAGATGGCGACGCAGACTGGTGATGCAGGGGGATGATCTTGATTGGGCGAGACTGAAGCATGGAGGAGGAACTTTAGGGAGTGAGGGGAGAGCCTATGGAGGCATACTTTTGGCGAGATAAACTTGCCAAATCTGATAAGATTGAGAATCAAGATCCAATATGCAATAACTTTATTTACCATCAAAAACATCAGCTATGTTTAGCAACTATGATGCACTCTTCTTTGTTTAAGAAGAATGAATCTCCTCCAGGAAGCTAAGAAAATATGAGAATTTCTGCCGTGGATGTAGGCTTCAAAGAAATTTTCTCTTGGTCGACTAAACCACATAAAAACGTTGTTCATCTTTCATTCTCTCTCTTTCATCTTTGTATTATTGCACTGTATGGTATCAGAGCACACAAGATCGATATCAAGCTCCTGCGCTCTCTGCTGCTTCTTGGTTTATGCTCATTGTCTGTATAATCAGTTAAGTTCTCTTGTTCTTGTCATTTTGCACAATGACGAGCACTCTTGTTACAGTCGAATTGGATCGTTCTAGCTTGAATGAAATGAGCACTCAACTCACATCAATCCTTTTCAATGGTCGCAGTTATCTCCCTTGGCCTCTTGAGGTTACAATCGCTCTTGAAGGCAAATCAAAGTTGGGGCATATTAATGGCTTGATCACCAGTGATCCTAAATATGCTGAATGGCAAGCTTGTTGACAATCTTGTCATGTCAAGGATTTTTAACTCCATGGATCCTCAGATCTACGAGATTTTTGCATATTCTGAGACTGCGAAGATCCTATGGGAGTCTCTTCGTGATATGTATGGACATCAAGACAATGCTTCCCAGATTTTTGAATTGTAACAAGAGATTGCTCATATTGAGCAACCGTCCAGTCAATCTTTTACTTAACATCTTGGCAATCTCAAGCGGAAATGGGACGAACTCCGATAGTATCATCCCCTAATTCAATCAACCGATATGTATACTCAACGAGAAGAACAAGATCACATATTTCAGTTGCTTGCTAGTATTCGACCTGAATATGTCACTCAAAAAGTGCTCAACATAATTTTAGGATTTAATTGCATTTTTCAATAAAGGTAGAGGAATTAATTTAATCAGTTGAAAGTAAAGTACTTAAATTGCATTGTTGGCTAAAGATTTAGAACTTGATCGAAATAATTTAAAAGTTTAGGATTGAATTACATCCATATAAGATTTCGGACATTTAAGACTTAAAATGCAATTTTTTTCCCTAAGGGAAACATCTCAGAGATATTAAAAAGTAACATATGGAATAAAGTTATGCGTACGGTACATGAGATTTTTTCCCGTTTTCCACTTCAACAAAGATATAAAGGGACTCCGCCCATGCCTGCTTTCTCCATTAATTTTTGGTCCATGCACTTACGAAAGTTGAAAATCATGTCGACCTCAGTGTTTCAAATTCTTCTGCTTCTGGTTTCCCTCACGTTACAAGCATCAGGTGCTGCACCTGGACTTGCGAAGCCTAACTGTGCTGAAACATGCGGGGACGTAACCATTCCCTTCCCCTTCGGAATAGGAGCCGGGTGTTTCTTGGATGGATGGTACCAGATCGTCTGCCAACAAAACAACACGGTTCCCATTTTGAAGAAGATTGGATTGCGAGTTCTCAACATTTCACTCCCTGATGAATACGTGGATGGTATGATTAACATTAGCCTTCCTGTAATTTACTCAAATGCAAGCTGCGGGGGTGACAGACCTGCTGCGGCGGTAAACTTGAAAGGAAGTCAATTTGTCTTCTCCCAGACAAGGAATGTCTTTACATTGGTCGGTTGCAACACCCTGGCCACATTGGATACCACAAAATCAGCTGTTATCGGTTGCAGGTCGAGATGTGCTGGAACCAACACCAGCATTAGCTGGAATGGTGATTGTTCCAGGAGGGATGGCTGCTGCCAGACTATGCTCCCTCGTAACCTTCAGGGCTTTAGTGTGGATTTCAAAGAAGAAGGTGGACATGAGGGGTGCAAGTACGCTTTCTTGAGGTCTGACTTTACAGGTTTATATGATTTGAAAGTGAATGAGACGGTTCCAGTGGTGCTGGAATGGGGGATTGCGAACAATACTGGCTATGGACAAGAGCTTATCCAGCAGTCGAAGACTGCTCATCTTTCTATATGTCGCACACAAAGTGTTGACGGCAGTGAAATGCTATTTACACAGTGCTATTGCATATGGGGGCATGATCGTAACCCATATCTTATTGAAGGATGCGAAGGTAACCACTCCATGCTATCACGTTCCGTACTTTTATTTTGATAGATAATACGGATTGTGCTATCACATTCTGTATTTGGAGGCATCATACAGTGAAGTGGTTTGTTCATTTCAAGATTTTTCTCCGAGAAGAACGCATTTACACTGTAATGATTGCATACATGCTTTTCTACCTTCTTTTTGTTAGTTTTTCTGCCCAAGATTACACAAAATGAATGCACTTTCAAACAAAATTGGTCAAATTATATTGATAATAATTTACTGAAATTACAGGGGAACAGGACAGTCCTTTAGTTACAAGCACAATATTTTAGCCATGGAATTAACAATTTGAGTAAATGCGACCCGCTAGTTTTGGTAATTTTACTCAAGGAGATCAGCTTTGCTGTTAATATATTTGTTTCTGGTTTCACAACCATCAGGAGCTGCACCTCAACCTCCAAGCCGTGACTGTGCTGAAACATGCGGGAGCGTCACCGTTCCCTTCCCCTTCGGAATAGGAGACGGGTGTTTCTTGGATGACTGGTACCAGATCGTCTGCCTACAAAACAACACAGTTCCCATTCTGAAGAAGATTCAATTGCAAGTTCTCAACATTTCACTCCCTGATGGAGATGTGGATGGCATGATTAACGTTAGTCTTCCTGTAATTTACTCAAATGCAAGTTATGGGGGTGACCGGCGTGCTGCAATGCTAAGCTTAAAAGGAAGTCAATTTGTCTTCTCCCAGAAAAGGAACATCTTTACAGCAGTCGGTTGCAACACTCTAGTGACAGTGAATAGTACAGAATCAACTGTTTTCGGATGCCGGTCGAAATGTGCCAGAACCAACTTCACCATTAGCAAGTATAGTGCTTGTTCCGGGAGGGACGGATGCTGCCAGAGTTTGCTCCCCTTGAACCTGCAGGGCTTTGGTGTGGATTTCAAAGAAGAAGGTGGACTTGAGGGGTGCAAGTACGCTTTCTTGAGGTCTGATTTTACAGGTGTCTATGATTTGAGATTGAGTGATACGGTTCCAGGGGTGTTGGAATGGGGGATTGCAAACAATACCGGTTATGCACTTGACCTTATCCGGCAAGCATACGATGATGAATCTTTCTACTGTACAAGATTTAAAAATTCGCGCAGTAGAGCAAGACGAAGTATATATGATAGAGATGGAAGCTACAGCGTCGACAGTGGCGAAATGCTATTTATGCAGTGCCATTGCGCTTGGGGGTATCGTGGTAACGCCTATCTTATTGGAGGATGCAAAGGTAACATATTTCATGCTATCACATTGGGAATTTAAGTGCACCATACAGCGAAGTGGCTTGTTCATCCCCAGATTTTTCTCTGAAAAGAACTCATTCACGCTGTATAATGATCACATACATGATTTTATTTTTATTTTTTTGCCCAAGAATGCACAAAGCGAATACACTTTTAAACAAAATTGAACTTATTATATTGATAAAAAATTACTGGAAATAAAGGGGAACAGGACAGTCCTTTTGTTACGAGCACGATATTTTAGCCCTGGAATTAGCAATTTATGAGGAAATGTGACCTACTAGCCTCCTTAATTTTACTCAAGGAGATGGGTTTTGCTGCTAATATATTTATGATATCATTTGTCATCAGACATTGACGAATGTGAAGATTCAAATAGGTGCCACGGGACTTGTGTGAACGTACCGGGCTCCTTTCTCTGCGTCGGTGGTAGAAAGACAACCAAGTTCATTCTTATTGGTAAGCATATCTTTTAATCTAATTTTGGACCGCTTCATGCTAGAGCATTGCTAGAAAAAGAACAGCATAGCATAAATTATGTTCAGAAAAGGTACATAGATAAGATTTACCTTACCATTCGTTCTAACATGATTGTCCATTTGCTTGGTGATGATTATAGATAAATTTCCATCAATAGTATCTATCAAAGCAACCTCAAAACTTTCTTCATGCACTAATACTTACATTTGGTAACTAAGGCAACACTTAGAACTTTTCTAATGTTGCCGCTTCAAATCTATCAAAAGACAACCAAGGTTCTACTTACTCTTGTCATATTTGAATTGGAATTATTACAATCATAATCAAGGTGAATGCTGATAAGAATATTTTCACTTTCATTAATGGTTTTCTAATTTCCTAGTAAGAGAGGTCAGTTAGTACAGTCCAGATGTATATGTAAAAATATCACCTGATGGAACTTAGCAGGAGACAAATTAATTATTCAAGGTTGTTAAGAAAAATCCACATGAAAGGAGCTCAGGTTAATTACTCTTATATGATTTCCTCTTAATCAGATTCACTAAAATATTTTATGATAAGACCTTATAGATACAAGAAGGGTGCATTTTTTGGACTTTTGCCCCTTAATTTTTTTGTAATGCAGGAACTGGGGCAGGCCTTGGGCCACTACTTTTGTGTCTTGCCTTATGGGGGCTGTACAAATACATCAAGAAGAGAAAAGAAATCAAGCTCAGAGAGAAATACTTCATTGGTCTTTTGCTGGAAAGTGAGCTATCTTCAGCCAAAGGCCATGTTGAGAAAAACAAATTGTTCAATTCCAAGTATCTAGAGAAGGCTACTGACAATTTCAACAAGGATAGAATACTTGGGCAAGGTGGACAGGGTACTGTTTACAAAGGAATGTTAACAGATGGCAAAATAGTTGCTATTAAGAAACCGAAAGCAATAGATGAGAGCGAGGTCAAACAATTTATAAATGAGGTCGTCATTCTCTCACAGATCAACCATAGAAATATCGTTAAGTTATTGGGGTGTTGCTTGGAGACAAAAGTCCCACTTTTAGTATACGAGTTTATACCAAATGGGACTCTATACCAATATTTGCACAACTCAAATGAGGAGTTTCATGTATCATGGGATACACGCCTACGAATTGCGGCTGAAATTGCAGGAGCATTATTCTACTTGCACTCGGCAGCCTCGATTCCCATTTATCATCGAGACATCAAATCCACCAATATCCTCCTGGATGAGAAATATCGAGCAAAAGTGGCAGATTTCGGTACTTCCAAGTCTATTTCCCTCGATCAAACTCATGTAACCACGTTGGTGCAAGGGACTTTTGGCTACCTAGATCCCGAGTATTTCCAATCAGGTCAATTTACAGATAAAAACGATGTGTATAGTTTTGGAGTTGTTCTTGTTGAACTATTAACGGGACAAAAGCCAATCTCGTTGCTGAGGGAACAAGAAGGCAGAAGCCTTGTGACCTATTTCATAATTTCAATGGAAGAAAATCGGCTGTTCGACATTGTGGATGCTCAAGTTTTGAAAGAAGATAAGAAGGAAGAGATTGCATTAGTTGCTAACCTTGCGAAAAGATGCTTGAACTCGAATGGGAGGAGCCGGCCCACAATGAAAGAAGTGGCAATGGAGTTAGAGGTGATGAGAAAGTTCCCAAATCCTTTGGGTATTCAGCAAAATCAAGAGGACCAGGAGGCAACTGAATCTTATGTTGCTGCATCTAAATCCAGCAAGTCAAACGTCGATGTGGATGTCACTACATTTTCGGATGTGCAGCCATTCTTACCTAGTGAGACATGGTGAAGATATGTTTTGCCTCTTATACTTAAAGAGTTATTTCGCTGCGTTTGTCATGGAAATCAGTTTTCAGAGCAAAAGATAGAGAAAAGAGGGAAGGGAGGAAAGCTTGTTAGTTTACTAATAGGAGGATTTTGGTTAGTTATTTATTGTTAATGAACTTATTCTCAGTGTTTGGGATCAATGAACTATTAAGTCATGCAAATCCCAAGTTTATTCTAGTCCTGTAATTAGCATAATGCTGTGATTTCAGTTCATCTTGAGAACTTTGAGTACTTGCTATCAATTTGATTGTTGCAAAACTCACGTCAATCATGCAATGGCCCAGCCTTTGCGATTCAATTAGATTTGCACTTGCTAGGAAGCAAAAACAAGAAAGGCATTTCCCTTCCAGGAAAGAAGGCAAACTTGCATCTGCCTTCCCCGTCCAGCTCTTCCCTGAAGATCACATTGAATTGCCGATGGCATAGGGGGATTGTCGCCAGCTGCCGATGCTCCGGCTGCTTAGACCTCACTACATGATGGATCAAACTCACCACCCAAACTACATATATCAACATCAAAGAACCCCACTAGTTGCAAAATTCTCTCTCCCGATCTTAGCCAACATTTCTCGACTGAAGATTGCATGACGAAAGTAAAGGTTTAGCTTAATAGGGAACGGTGACGGATGCACACAGCACAATCAACAGACACATCAGCTCGAACAACTAAGATAAGACTAAGGTTGGTTTTGTGAGATAGTAGTGTTTGATTAAATGCGCTTAAGGAATGTAAGTAATGTTGTTTGTAGAATAAAATTCATAGGGATCATAAATTAGTTTTATATCTTCACCATTGATGTTGACATTCGAATTTTTCTAGACATTTTAAATATTCATATATTTTACAAAAATATAAAAATTTATAAAAAGATAAAAAAGAAAAAAAAATAGAAATCATAAAAAGATGAAGATGATGATGATGATGATGATGTTGTAACAGTGATAAAAAAAAATGCATGAGAATGGAAAAAAAATGATGAAAAAATGAATGGGAAAAGTCGAGTAAGCTGGTGTAGCACGGCCCATTCTTTTATTCTTTTTTAGCCCACACTTTTATTTTCTTCCAGCCCATTATTTTGGCCCATCCGAAATTAAATAAAAGAGAGGCCCAGCCTTCTTCTCTCATTTGCGCGCAGGCGCGCGCACACATGTACACGCACACGCAGCGGCAACTAAGAAGTATCGACATTATCTGGGAGCTTTTGTGTCGTGTTAGACATTTCAACACGTGTCAGAAACTCTTGAACATTCTCCAATACTCGGTCAATACGTGTTGGAAAATCTAACATCTGATCAATTTTCTCAACACTCAAGTCGAAATCTCAATATGCGAGTTTTCGACACGTGATTCCAACATGCAAGGTTAATTCTAAAAATTTTCAATAAATGCATATCAATATATATCTATGTGTGTGTGAAAAATAAAAATAGAGAAAGAAACAAAATATAGTTTTCTCTTCTCTTCTTACTCTTGCTTCTTGTGATAAGTAATTCACCCAAGTTTTTGTCTCTTTTCTTTCGACAAATCTGACATGCGAATCCAAAATATGAATTGCTTATTTTTTTTCCCTTTCAAATTTTATGAATTATTGAAATGGAGTTGAATTTGTCCAATTGAAATAAAAAATGATATTAATAAATGATGGGTTAATGTTTTTAATATAATTTATTCTAGGTTTTTTTATTTTATTTGTGAAGTTGAATTAAATTAATTTAAAATGATAATTTTTAAAGTATAATGTGTCTCAACATATTAGAATCCTCTTTTTTTTTTTTTAAGAAATAACGTGTTGACTTATCGTGTTGTATCGCATGTCGTATTTTTTTTTTTTGTCAGTCCTATTCTATTCCTATTCTAACTCTCACTCTCAAATTTTTGCCCTGCCTCATTGCAGGGCGTAGGAGTCGAAATCTATTCTTGAAACTAATTCGTCCCCACCCCAACCTCCTAAGAAGTTGGGAATTCGAACCCTCACCTCCCCCTTCCACATTGACACATTGAAAGGTGGCATCGTATGTTGATATGGGTGTTATTTAGATGGCAATGGCGCTAGTCTAGTGACACCAGCAGAAGGAATATTCCAACTGTCATCAGAGGAGTGGAGGAAGGCGGCAGCGAGAGGGGCGTGAGCGTGGGGGTGTTGCGCAAAGCAGAAAAAGAGGAGAGAAGGGCTCAGTTTGTCGGGGGCTGGACAGAGGAAAAAAGAAAAAACACGCAAGGGAGCCATTCTTTCGGGGAGAGAGAAGAGAACGAGAGAGAGGGAGAAAAGGCTGAGGAGAGAACGTTTTTGGTTTATTTCTAGAGTGACAAAAGCGAGGTCGCCGGAGCTCATTCCAAAGCCGATCAAAGGTCCATCCGGCGTTGTCCTTCATCATTTCAATTTTTCTTCTGTAGCCATGGAGTGGCTTTAGCCAGAACTCTCTCGCCATCGCCAACTGAGGTCTCGACTTGTCTGATATACCAGGTAAGATTCCCCTTTCCCGAACCCCTGTCTCGTCCCAGTTTTTGGCAAAAAAAAAAGGAGAACCGCCTGGGTTGATTCATGCTCTCGGCAAAATCTTGTTAAACTGGAGTAATTTCATGTCGAGCTATAATGCTTTGAATGTTAATGCGTCATGTTTATACCGATAGATGCTTCGGATTTGAACCCAGAATGCAAGTTCATTAATGAACACCAACTACTCGATGTATTGCTTAAATGAAACGCAGAATGTTTGAGAAGCTCGAACTCGAATGGAGAATTTTATGTGATTCGTGATAGACTGATATGGGCTTAACATGAAAATGTGTTGATTCCAGCCTTTATGCATCATGTTCAGTCCGTAGGTTGCAATAAATTTCGCCCCAGAATGCATGCTTCAAATCGCATATCAACCATTTGATAAAATGCCTGAGAGAATGCCGAATATTGATTCATCATTGAATCCCGAGATCTGTTCGTGTTCGTTTCTGGGTTCGTTGAATCTGCTCTGATATTCTTTTTTTCTCTGTCTGGCTATGTGATTCTATGGGAACGATCAATCACCGGCAAGCGAGCCGAGAGTCCCCCTTTGGCCGAAGCTCTCACTCCACATCGACGAATCCCGCTGTCTAGGGCTATTCTAGTTAGGCCATTATCTCCATATTCATGTATTTTATGTTCGCTTGTATTTCTGATTTGCTGATTTTAGAACCCATGGTTCGTGTAGTTTTTGTTTCGGCGAATTTGTTTTGGGTCGCCGGAGTAGACGGCCGGTGATGGGCCGGCGGCGGTTAGGGGTAGACGATAGGCCGGCGAGTGGTGGCCTGAGTGGACGACCATGGAGGGTAAGGGCTCGTGATGTGGACATCGAGCCATATCGAGGAGGTGTTAGAGACCCATTGTCTATTTTTGCTGGTTCGATTACTCAAGCGTGGGCCAAGCAATTCAGGTAAGTTGTTGGCGTCATGGTTCGTGATCTTCGGCGTGGAAATGACCTTGGATTAAATCTTGAAAAATCTTGGAAATCTTGGCGCAATTTGATTATATATATGCATATCTATCTTCTTGTTTAGGAATATTCTAGAATATACCGCATTATATTTCTAGGGTTGGTTTTAGGGTTTGTGTGGCGGCTAGAAAGCCTATATATAAGACCGACTGAATTTCTTTGGGGACAGATATATTTTTACTTCGAGAAAAAATTGAGAAATTCTCTTCTATTGTTCTTTTGAGGACTTGACCTAATCAAGGTTCTCTTGTGACGGTCGATTTGACTTATCAAGCGAGATAGCGAATTCTTTCGCTCGTGGCGTCTATAACGTTGGTTGGTTGACACGCGTTCGTCAACAGGTCATGTTTATACCGAGGTTGCCAATCACAAGTTTGATTAGAGGTTGAGGTTCACAATTCGCATCATATGGGCCTTCGTAGAACGATCTTTCCACAACGATTCACATCAGCTCGGCTGCGGCCTGAGGTTTGGTCGAGGTCCCTTGGTTCGGTGAAGATGAATTTGCAGGCGGTGAAGGAGATGTTCAAGAAGAATGAAGGTGCAGGAGAAGAAGACAAAATAGGGAAGAAGACAAAAGAATTAAAAAAATCAATAAAAATTCCAAAAATCTAAAAATATAATAAAAATCCTTTTATAACTTGACGCGGGTCAGATCCGGATACACGGTTGGGACAATGGGTCGGATCAAGTAAACCCGGTCCGAACCCGTTGCCTAAATATAATAATAATAAAAATATTAAAATTTCCAAAACTTGTAAGAATCATTATAAATTTTAAAAAAAATTGAAAATATTAAAAAATTCGGGAATTTTAAAAAAATTAAAACTCAGAAAATTCCTAAAAATTAATAAAATATTTTTAAATTCATAAAAAATATATTAATCAGAAAAATCATTAAAAAATCAGGAAAATTATAAAAATCATTGTATAAATTTACTTAATTAGAAAATTAAAAATTTAGAAAATTTTAGAAAATTCAGATAAATCATAAAAATTATAAAAAGAAAACCAGAATATTTATTAAATTTTAGAAAATTCAGAAAATCTGGGAAAATTCAAAAAATCATTAAAAATATTAAAAATTGTTAAAAATTCACAAAATTCATAAAAAAAATTCCAGAAAAATATAAAAACTATGAAAATTGGAAATTGTTAAATTGTTAGATTGAAAATCCAAATATGGACAAGTCTTTAGGACTTTATAATAGGTTCTTTGTTTTGAATTGTTTTCTCTTTTTTAGAGACCATTTAGGATATTTATGTTTTTTCTTTGTGATTATACTTGGTTGTGCTTCTTTAATACCTTGGATGTTATTTTCTTTGTTTTAAAATGGTTGGATCAAACCTAGAATTCTTTGATAGATTGTCATAACATTAGTTAGCATTCAATCAAGTTAGGCACTTGAAGGACATCAATCTTATGATTAGTGTAATCAAGTTCTCGAATCTATAATCTATGGTTGCATAAATAGTAAGATATCCTCCCCTATCTTATTAGATTTCTAGCCAACCACAAAAGATTAGTAGCGGCTCCTGAGTCAAAATTTATATAGGATTAATTGATCAAAAAATGAACGTCTGATGTCGCCTGAAATATGGGCTTGGGAGAATCCATATTTATAATTGATGAATCATTTGCGGTGTTAACAATCAAATGGTCCATCCGTGATCATCATTTGTATGGACCATTCGATTCATCTCGTAAGCAAGTATCTTAAACCTAATTTTACCATCATTGGAAGGGGTTAGTTGCAACAACTTGAATTACAAATTGAGCACAAAATCGTGAAATTTACACTATGAATTTTTTCGTAGTTCAAACAATCTGGGACACTACTTGTCAACAACATAAGATTGCCTTAGATATGCTCCTTGGATTGTTTAATTCTTGTATTTTCATCTCGAACTTCACAGTTACCAAATTCTTTGAGTAAGAACTTTTCTATTAAGATGAACATATTGGAAAATCAATTTGGAAGAGATGATAGAAGCAAGAGTTCATTTTGGTAATTTTATTTTCACATGTGCATTAGATCTGTTCCATGAAAAACATCAAAGGCTGTGGTTTTTCAAAATTTTATCTACTTTTCTAGTCAATTGATTATAGATTCTATGTTTATTTGATAATCACCTTCAAAACTACAAGTAAGAAAGAGGGATCATGACCAATATTGGCTTCTCTTTTTCCGATGTTTTTCTTTTTTAACTCTGGCGTATGTTTTTTCTCTGTGAATACTTTATTTTTTCAAAAGTTTGGTCTATAATGGAAAGTTTCATAAATGGGCTCACAGCTCGTGGTATACTTCTCTGAAACCCAAATCGTCTTCCCAAAAAAGTTCAATATCCAATTAATGGGCCTCTCTTGCAGCCAGGCCCCCCTTAAGCCCAAATCCATTCGCCAGGCATAGAAACGACAATGAAAAGGAATTGGCAAAGCGTGGCCGACCAACGGCCATAATTAGGAATCGAAATCAAAAATTGGAATACGAATTGTCCACGGTCATACCCCTCTCTCTCTCTCTCTCTCTCTCTCTCTCTCTCTCTCTCTCTCTCTCTCTCTCCCTTTTTTTCTTGATCCTACTAAAGTGCGTTTGGTTCAGCATTTTGAAAAACCCATTAAAAAAATAAAAAGCAGTTCAGCCTAAAGGATTTTGGGTAAATGCAAAGACTGTTTGATAAATTACTCTTTAAGAAGCAATTTTGAGAGGAATGTTGTTTGATAGAAAACATATTTGAAGAGCCCTTTGGGTGATTCATATTAGTTTTTTAATTTTTATTTGTTTAAAATTGAAAAAAATAATAATGTGCGCAACTTTTTTAACATAAAATTTGACAATAATGCTAAAAAAATCAAATATGTATAATTTTTTGAAAAAAAAAAAAGAAAAGGATTACCAAAGCTTTTGTTGAATGATCGTCGGTGAGCTGGATCTGGCAACAGTGGCTGTCGGAGGTTGCTTGACCTCGAGCGACCCTCGACAAGGGTCACACGACCAGGCCACGTGCAACCTAGGTGACCACTGCCTAGGTCTCGCGAGGGTCACTCGACTGATGGCCTAGGTCACGTGCTGCCTGAGGTCATGCGACCCTCGCCAAGGTTGTGCAATGGGTGACCTCGACCAATGGAAGCCATGGCTAGATCTAGCTCGCGAACGGCGGGGTAAGTACACTATCGATGCCAAAAGTTGTGTACGGCGCTCACTTTGATGTCAAAAATTTCTATCGGATCACTTAAGTGCCAAATCGAAAGAAAAACGATCACTTTGGTGCCACCGGCGAGAAATTCTAGCCAAAATGATTACATGATTTTTATATTTATAAAAAAAAAAGAAATGGCTTTTAAACAATGTTGTTTTCCGTCCTCCTTAAGAAAACGACGTCGTTTTGCCATCCTAAGTGGATGTCCTCACAAAACGATGCCGCACAACTTATTTGGGGATTTTTTTTTAATTATTATTTGGGGATTGAAATTAGGGTTTTTTGCCGATCCTTGCCCAACGCCAACCAAGCTCGCTTGGCCATTGTCGCGCGGCTGCAGCTTGAGGCGCGTGAGGTTCCTGCACTTGAGTGACATCAGCACAAGCGCATTGCCGCTGATGCTCAACGACTTGCGGTTGCTGTGACATCCTGAAATTCAACCCCGTTTCGATAAAGTGAAATGGGCCTTTCGTCGACGTGCCTATGGTCCTTTTTTTCTAAGCCGATCACTCACGAGTTAACTAACCTATTGAGTGAAGCCGTTAAGGGATGTATCCGCGGTAAAATCCCTAAAAGCTACTTAATTGGTTGGATTGGACTAAAATCGCGTCTGATCGATTTTAACCACGGAATTGAACTCGATTTCGGGAATCGAATATTCGAGCGTGTCATAATTCATTTTTAGGACCTCGTCTCATCGTCCGTCAAATTATTGACGAGTCCGAAATTTCGAGAAAGAAATTGTCGGAGGAAAAATCGAAGACCGGAGTAAAATGAAAAGGGATTGAGAAAGGAAAATAATAGAAGTAATATAAATAGTATTTTTTTTTTTACTATTTTTTTACTTTATATTTCTTTTTCTCCCTTTTCTCTCTCTCTCTTCTCTCTCCTCTCTCCCCCTCGTGCGCAGTCCCCCCCCTCACCAACCGACTACCCCCTTATCAATTTCAACTTGGCTTCTCCCTCTCTTTTTTTACTTTTGACTCATCAAAAAAATTATTATATCTTCTTTTCACCATTATCTCTTCTTCTCTCTCCTCTTTCTTCTCCCCTATTTCCCACGTGACCGAACCCCTTCTTCCTTTCTTGTTTGTGAAAATCAGAAGCGGAAGAAGAAGAACAAGAGCTCGCCGAAGACTGGAGCAGCCACCATCACCACCCACGCACCGCCGCCCACGCCCGCACGTCCACCACTCGCCACCGTCCCCTTCGCGCCTCACCATCCCTGCCGTGCGCCGTCCAGGCCGTTCAACCTCTACCCAGCACCGTTCCGCCCCTGTCCAGCCACCTCCGGCCACCGTTCGACGCCGCCGGACCTCCACCGGCCCTCCCCCGCACCTTGCCGCCCTTGCTGTGGTTGTTGGTTGCTGTTTTATGTCTTTTTTCAGCGTGCACAGCCACCCCACCGAGTGGGTTTCCAACCCCCTTTGGGTCTGCTTTTGGGCCGTTTCCGGGCCCCGAGCTCGAGCCGTGCTTTGGGAAGAATCATTCCTCACGCTGTCCCCGTCGGATTGATCCAAGTTGTTCGCGATTCCGGTGAGTAATCTCACTAATCTTTGCTTAGCGGGCTAATTACATTTAAATGTTGTTTAGTTTTAAGTAATTAGGTTTATGTGGTTAGATTAGTATGGATTAGTGTTTATTAGTCGATTGTGATGCGAATTAGACAAATTGAATGTGCATTTAGCAAGTAGACGTTGTCTACTATTTATTGAGGGTAGCTCAGGATTTTTCCAACCCTTTATTGGGCTTCAATTTGACAATTCGGGCCTAAGTGGAATTTTTAGTATTTAAATATTATTTTTTCGAAATTAATTAATTAATTAATTATTTTCCGAAAATTCAACTAGGATGGCCAAAGACTGGAATTTTATGCTGATGATTGTGGTGAAGTCCGTTTATTTAATTGGGCTTATTTTGAGCTAAAATTGAATTTTTAATATTTATTAATTAATTTTCGAAATTAATTAATTAATTAATTTTCGGAAATTAAGGTTGAGATGGCGACGACTGAAATCTCGTGCTGATTGTCGTGGCACAGTCCGTTTATTTATTTGAACTCTACTTTGCATGGAATTAATTTAATTGTGATATTTTAGGGATTTACCCTAAATTAAATGATTGATTGGTAGATGGCCGAGTATGGCTATTTAGCATTTTAATGCCTTGTTGGACTGTAAGTGGAGAGAGTGGCAAGAGCTAACTGAGAATTCTATTGGCTAAGACCGATCAAGCACGAAGTATAGACAGGCGTGGTTCGGTGATTAAGAATATCACTGTGCGAAAACGGCGTCTTAAAGAACGCACGTAGACTGTCTGTGATCTATGACGGGCATGGTTCGGTGATGAGGAATATCACTGTGTGAAAACGGCGCCTTAAAGAACGTACGTAGACCGTCTGTTACTTATGTCACCTTGGCGAAAACGACGCCCGAGAGCATTGATGTGGCTCTGTGACCGAGTGCACTATGAGAGGTTATATAGTGTGGAATTAATGACCTAGGATGGTCCGATTGGCATGTAATCAATTAGTTCGATTGATCAATGATTTGATCCAATTGCCATGATTTAATTGACTGTCATGGAGTATCTGTATATAACTCAAATTACGGGTTGGATCAGAGGCCAAGCTAAGTCCTCTGACTCGTGCTGTGCTTAGGCAATCGAGTAGTGTATTGATTCCCTAATTGAGTCTTAGTGGGGTAGAACTTACTGAGACGTAGTCTCATCCCGGTTGTGGGACAACATTTTAGGCCCTTAGAATGGCAGCACCTCCACCAACTCGTCCTTTTATGCATTACGACATCCTTGAATAGATTTTAGAATTTGAGACCCACTTTCATGTCCACCCTCATCCGGAAAGGTTGGTGTATGTTTTAGTTTAGTCGACCATCTGGTTCAACGTGAGAGAGGAAGACCAGAGGCCCCACAGATATCAGTCTTGGTACCGTGATTATTTTGATGGATGCAGAGAAGGTCCTATTCCAAAAGAGGATGTCCTTTTTGACATGATGGAAAAGGCATTCGAAGAGGGAACCGCCGATCGAGTGGATGGATTGGAAGTGGATGCGAGGGACCCGCAGCAGGAGGTCGAAGCTCCCACTCCCGTATATTCAACTAAGATAATGGGTATGAAGGTAACGGTGAGATGGCATAGCAGGAGGTGGAAGGATCGGAAGAGGATGAAGATTGGGGAGTAGCTGAGGAGATGCCTGAAGATGAGCCAGCATCTGACGCCGAGGATGAAGCTGAAGAGGAGGATCCAGATGATCCTGAGTATGACCCGGATGAGGACTGAGATCCCATCCTCCTTTGTGAACCATGTTTGGTGTAAATAGAGTGGAATAGGAAGTTGTGAAGGGTTGTGAAGTACACTATTTTGTGTTTTGTATAAAAGTTTGGTTATGAGTTTCAATATGAAAATATGGCCTTACTTTTCTATCCCATTGTTTTATTGTCTTAGGATTTTCTTTATACTTCCGGTTGTGCATACTAAATGAATAGGGTTGGCGATGCGTCCTAGAACGTCGCTATTAATCGACCAAGTAAGGGATGGGCACGCGTTCGAGGATCGGAGCGTGACATCCCATTTAAGTGGTATCAAAGCGAAGTTCAAGATTGGAGTGATAAGGAGTGATGGTTCATGGGATAGTAGTAGGATGGCCTTTAAATTCATGCTGGTGCATGTCTGTGTTAGCTGGATGCAATAAAAAAAAAATTGTTTGTTGTTTGAATCGCTCTGTTTCTAATTTGGTGTTGAATTGGAAGCAGGTGTCAGTAGATTAAAGCGACACCATGAGCGATCAGGAGCCGAGAACTCCTAGGCAGAGGACCTTGTCCTTAGTGACTCGGGCTAGAACGCCTACGAGAGGCAATGCCCGAGGCGGTCGTGGTAGAGCGCTAGCCACAGCTAGCGCTAGTGGTGAAGCACCACCTCCTGTTGGTGTTGGTGTTGCAACCCCTAATGATCCCAGGTTGGATGGGATCTTGCGTGCTCTAGAACTAATGGGGAATAGAATGGATCAACAAGCCGCTACAGTTGAAGCCGCCGTTCAGGCCGCGCCTACTACCGCTGCTACCGCCACCGCTGGAGCCGCCCCTGTAGCTCCCCCTGCTGTTGCACCTGCCGCTGCCGTGAATGTCGAAGGTCCACCGGGGATAGTGGTTGTTGAAAGACCAATTCACAAGCTAGTGGAGCAGTTTCTGAAGTTAAGTCCACCGAAATTTTTGGGTACTAGAGACCCCGAAGCCGCCTCGCAGTGGATACAGAATCTAGACAAAGCATTTACACTCCTGAGGTGCACCAAAACAGAAAATGTAACCCTGGCCGTTTACCAGTTGTAGGGCAATGCCAACATTTGGTGGAGGGCCGCCAAGGATATAGTGTTCTCGGAAGGTGTAGTCCAGACATGGGACATCTTCCTAAGAGCTTTCAACGATCAATATTTTTCGGGTATGGCCCGAGAACAAAAGATGGAAGAGTTCCAATGCCTCCTTCAAGGATCGATGTCAGTCGACCAATATGGGGTCAAGTTCACGGAGCTTTCACAGTATGCTCCTAGGTTAGTATAAGACTCTGAAGAGAAAGCTATAAGATTCAGAAATGGTCTTCGTTCTGAGTTGAAGCAACCCCTACTGCCATTGGATTTGATGACCTATCGAGAAGTCTATCATCGAGCTCAGATGATAGAGTGATGATTGATTGAGCAAGCTACCTCGTCGAGGTCGAGATTTGGTGTTAACTGGGAAGCGATCATGCAAGGAAAGAGGCCGGTGTCAGGAAACAGATTCCATGGCCTGCCCAACAAGAAAGGTAGATTCAGTAGGCCAATACCTAGTAATGTTGATTCATGCCACTCGTGTGGAAGACGGCACGAGACAGCTCCATGCCCAGCTAGGATAGGAGCGTGTTACGAATGTGGCCAATAGGGTCACATCGTAAGCTATTGTTCGAGAAAGCAAGGAGGATGACCGCAGCTACCACCGCCCCTACCAAAAGGACAGATAAGAGGGTATGCCCCTCAGAATGTGCCGCAAGGAGGACAACAGAGACCCCCAGCTCAAGGCACGATTTACGTAATCACTCAAGGTCAGGCAGAAGCTGCGCCTGATGTGATCACAGGTATGGTTTCGCTCAACGACCAACCTGCTTATGCTTTGTTTGATCCGGGATCAACCCACTCTTTTGTTGCTGAGCAGTATGTTAAGTTGATAGAAGTCAGTCCTATATTATTGGAGTAGGCAATATGCATATCTACACCCCTGAAAGATAAGGTCATTGCTGCTTTGGGTTGTTCGGGGTGCAAGTTAGAGATTGATGAGCGAGTGGGGAAGACAGATCTTTTAGTCCTAGCCATATATGACTTTGATTTGGTAATTTGCATGGACTGGCTCACTAACCAACGAGCTAAAATGGACTGCTATCGTAAGACGATTCAGTTTGACCCATTAGAGGGTAAGAGCTTCGAGTTTGTAGGAAGTCGAGGAGGACCCTCAATTGTCCTGATCTCGTCGCAAGAGACATCTCGTCTGTTAAACGAGGGTTGCCAAGGGTACCTGGCAACTGTCGTGTACACGACAATTGAGGAACTGAAAGTGGAGGACATTTCAGTTGTGCAAGAATTCCAAGATGTCTTTCCAAAAGAATTGTCGGGATTACCGCAAGAAAGGGAGATTCAATTTGTGATTGAATTAGCACCAGGGACAGATCCAATCTTGAAGGCACCGTATAGGATGGCATTATCAGAGTTGAAGGAACTGAAGGTGCAGATGCAAGAATTATTGGACAAAGGATTTATTCGTCCTAGTGCATCACCTTGGCGAGCACCAGTTCTATTTGTTAAGAAGAAAGATAGATCATTGCGCCTGTGCATCGACTACCGACAGCTCAACCAGGTAACCATTAAGAACAAGTATCCCCTCTCAAGGATAGATGATCTGTTCGATCAGTTGTAAGGAGCGTCAATATTTTCAAAGATTGACTTAAGGACAGGATATCATCAGTTGAGAATTAAGAAAGATGATATTTCTAAGTCAGCATTTCGTACTTGGTATGGTCACTATGAGTTCACAATAATGCCATCCGGTTTGACGAATGCTCCAGCTGCTTTCATGGATATGATGAACCGAATATTCAAGGAATATTTAGATCAGTTTGTTATCGTGTTCATAGATGATATCTTGGTCTATTCGAAGAGTGATGAAGAACATGAGAATCACCTGAGATTAGTGCTCCAGACCTTAAGGACGCATCAATTGTATGCTAAGTTTAGCAAATACGAGTTTTGGTTGACTCGTGTTGTGTTCCTAGGTCATGTGATTTCTGGAGAAAGAATCTCCGTCGACCCGAGCAAGATAGAACCGTGATCAATTGGCAAAGACCAACATCAGTGACAGAAATTAGAAGTTTTCTAGGTTTGGCAGGGTATTACAGACGGTTTGTAGAAGGTTTCTCAGCGTTAGCATTGCCTCTGACTAAGCTCACGAAGAAAGATGAGAAGTTTCTATGGCCAGACAAGTGCGAGCGTAGTTTTCAAGAGCCGAAGGAAAAGTTGACTGCGGCTCCTGTGCTGACAATTCCATCTGGTCCTGGAGGATTTGAGATCTACAGTAATGCGTCATTCAGAGGACTGGATTGCGTGTTAATGCAACATGGTAGGGTAGTTGCATACGCTTCTCGCTAGTTGAGACCTCATGAACAGAACTATCCAACGCATGACTTAGAGCTCGCGGCAATTATCTTTGCCTTGAAGATTTGGAGACATTATTTGTGTGGTGAAAAATTTCAGATCTTCACGGACCATCAGAGTCTCAAGTACTTCTTCTCTCAGAATGAGTTGAACATAAAACAGCACCGATGGATGGAATTACTGAAAGACTACGACTGTGATATTCTATATCACTCGGGGAAGGTGAACAACGTCGCCGATGCATTATTTCGGAAGTCTTTAGTAGCCCAGATTTTGATTAAAGGGTGGAACTTAATTGAGAGAGTTCGGGATTCGGAATTCAAATTTGAGGTAGGCCACATTTCAAGTTTTATGGCCACTCTCAGAATTGAACCGAATGTCCAGGTCAGAATTAAACAACTCCAACCAACAAATCCAGATGTACAGAAAATTCTTCAAGAGGACACTGAGAAAAGAAAGGTTGACTTTCAGATTGCTGATGACGGAACATTAAGGTTCCGAGGACGTTTGGTTGTACCTGATGATGTAGGGCTTAGAGAAGAAATGTTATCTGAAGCACATTGTAGCAGTTACATCGTCCATCTTGGAAGCACCAAGATGTATAAGAATCTGCGTCAACACTATTGGTGGTCAAGTATAAAGGCGGACGTCGCCAAGCATGTGGCCAAGTGTTTGACATGTCAACAAGTAAAATCTTAGCATTGCTAGCCGGGAGGACTCTTGCAATCTCTTACGATCCCAGAATGGAAATGGGAGTATATCACGATGGACTTCGTGACCAGACTACCAAGAAGTCAGAGAGGAAGTGATTCAATTTGGGTAGTAGTGGACAGACTGACAAAATCGGCTAACTTCATTGCAGTTCGAAAGGACCTCAGTCTTGATAGGCACGCAGACCTGTACATGCGTTAGGTGGTTCGAATGCATGGAGTGCCGGTGACGATAACCTTAGACAGAGACCCTAGGTTTACTGCTGCTTTTTGGAAAAGCTTGCAGAGTGCTTTAGATACAAAACTTCAGTACAGTACGGCGTATCATCCTCAAACAGATGGCCAGTCTGAGAGGACGATTCATACCATTGAGGACATGTTGAGAGCTTGTGTAATAGACTTCAAAGGAAGTTGGGAGGATCAGTTGCACTTGGTAGAATTTGCCTACAACAACAGTTACCAGTAGAGTATCAAGATGGCTCCATTTGAAGCGTTGTATGACAGAGCATGCAGAACTCAAGTATGTTGGGATGAAGTCGGAGAAAGGAAGATAGCAGGCCCAGAGTTAGTTCAGCAGTTAGTAGATGCCGTCGCAGTGATCAGAAACAGATTGAAGACCGCGCAGAGTAGACAGAAAAGTTACGTGGATAAGCGCCGAAGATCTTTGGAATTCCAAGTTGGTGATCACGTTTTCCTAAAAGTGTCACCAATGAGGGGAACTTCGCGCTTCGGGAAGAAAGGCAAGCTGAGTCTGAGATACGTAGGTCCATTTGAAATTCTTGAGAGAATTGGGACCTTAGCGTATCGTCTTGCATTGCCGCCAAGGTTGGCGCAAGTGCATGACGTCTTCCACATGTCGATGTTAAGGAAGTACAAGCCTGACCTGACACACGTGCTCAATTTTGAGGAATTGGACGTGGATGACAGAGTGTCATACGTGAAAAGACCGATCCAGATTGTAGACAGAAAGGAGCAGGTACTGCGTACAAAGACCATTCCGTTGGTCAAAGTGATCTGGCAACACCACGGTACCGAAGGAGCGACATGGGAGACTGAAGAGTCGATGAGAGAATTGTACCCCCACATTTTTGCTTAAGTTTGTAAGGTTTAAATTTCGAGGACGAAATTTTTAGAAGAGGAGAAGAGTTGTGACATCCTGAAATTCGACACCGTTTCGATAAAGTGAAACGGGCCTTTCATCGACGTGCCTATGGTCTTTTTTCTCTGAGCTGATCACTCACGAGTTAACTAACCTATTGAGTGAAGCCGTTAAGGGATGTATCTGTGGCATCCGAAAATTTTGAGACGGTCCATGACTAAGTGATGGAAGCATCGTCGAACAATATCATTGGTGCCATCTTCGGACATTGTTTTGTTATCATCATCGGACCAATGTGCCTCGTTTAGTAATGGTCCGATCATCGAATAAATTATGGTCTCGTCAAGAATTTTCCTACGTACCTTTACTAGCGAGATCGAGGATTATTTTGATGGATATGTCGATGAGTTACCTATCATTCGAAATTTTAGCCGTGTCCATTAGGACTGTACCCTAGGTAAGGAGCCAAGAGACTCCCTTTTTACGTTTATGCTGCCCATACTGCTCGAAGACCTTTGTTCCCCGGCCATGTACACATGTTGGACGGGTCAACAACTAAGGAGATGTTGACCAAAAGGCCACGTAGCCTCCCCCACTCGGCTGCGAACGAAGAAGAAAATTTGGACAGCTGCTGCCACGAGACTTTGTCTTCGGTAGTCAGCGAAGGGAGAAAGAGAACCAAGCGATGGCCACGTTGCTTCCACCCGTCCTCACCCCCTTTCTGCTGCCGAGACCCTCCTCGATTGTTGACTGGTTTTCAACAAAACCAGTGACCAGAAAACAACAAGCAGTCGAGCAAAATAGAGAGCGAGAGAGGAGACCACATGCAAGCCACGTTCCCACCCACCTGTCCTCGCCACCTCCACCTGTCCTCCATGCACGCATCCACTGAAAATCTCCCTCTTCGTTGGTTGGTTTTTAGCAAAACCAACGGCTAATCTGCTCGTGTAAGTGAACTAAAGAGAGTGATCGAGCAGAACCGAGAGTAGAGAGAGAGAGAGAGTTCGAGCGAGGAAATTCGCGAATGAGCAGCAGGCGGGTGAACAACGAAGAGGAAGAGGGGACCGCCTTCTGCCATGCTCGATTTGCCGCCGTCGACGCCGCTCGCCGCCGTTGAGCCACGTTCAAGGACCCACGAGCTTCCTGTTTTGTTGTCAATTGAGCTTAGGAGTGAGGCAAGTAGAAGTTCATCAATCTATGTTGTGTATTGCTGTGATTGTCTAGTGTAGTGCAAGTAGACTTTGATTAACCTATGCTATGTGAATTTCATCGTTGCTTGATGAGCCGCGTTCCATCGGAATTCTACGAATTACTATTATTTCCATGACACTTGCGTTATTTGGTGAATTCAAAAGTCTTTCAAGCTAATCACGAACTTTGGGAGTGAAACTACGTGTTTTCTATGGTCATATTTGATTTGTGGACCCATGTGTGTACTGATTTTTGGTATTCCAGAATTCTTCAGGCCTGATTTGCAAACTGTTTTAAGTTACACGGGAGTTCTGAACTTTCGGATTTTGATAAGGTTATGAAAATACTTGCTCGTGATTTTGCAAAAGTATTCAGTTAGAATAACTCAAATTTCGGAGGTGAAACTGTGAAATTGATTGTTATCAATTCAGTGTTGAAGATCTTGATTTTGTGAAATGGTTCTACTGATGTGGATTTGACGTGCCTTCAAAGTTTTGGTTGCACTTGGTTTATACTACAATTCTGGATTTTTGGTGTTGCAGAATTTTGGAGCTTTTAAAATACGAACTACCCTATATTATAAAAAAATCTGAAACCGAGTTGCGCAATTTGTTACTCTTTATACACAACGAAGGTCCGAATTTGATATTGCAATTGAGGCTTGCATGTCTTGAAATCTAAGTGTGAGTGAGCTGTGATTGTTGAGTAAGGTGCGATGGTGTGTGCCGAGTGAAGAAAAGGTGATGCATGCTGAGTTATAAGAGCCAAGATGCAAGTATGTGCTTTGTACCGAGTTGTGTGAAGGATTCTAGGTGAGTGAAAATGTACTATGACCACTCATGGACGCTGTGTAAGTGTGTCGAGATGCTACATGATGAATCTGCAGTAAAACAAATGGTTTGATTGAGCTGGAAATGAAGAGAAAGGCATTAGATGTTTTCTGTCTTAGAGGAACATGGATAGAAAGTCATTTGTATTGTGTCGCTTTAATTTCTAGAGATGAAGATGAGGAATAGAATCATTTTACTTAAGATGACATCCATTAGATTGAGTTTAACTCATAGTTATAGCTATATGAATACAAGAACGTGCAAATAGAAGCAATTCTTTTTAAAACAGAAATACTGTTCCGTAGAAAACAGCCTGACCTTTGATGATTCTTCGAATTTTCTGTATTTACCTAGAGAGAATTGGACCTCAAACCCTTAATGAAAGTTATAGGAAACATCCTTAGGAACGACATATCAAAAATTCAGAATAAATTAACAAGGAATGACCGCCGAAATGATTTTTCTATGAAAACACCAAATCTGGAAATTTTACAGAATGCTAGCTAGGAGTATCGAACTTTTTGTCCTCGGTACGTAAGGAATCTGACTTGGTGTTCTTCATGAAACTTTTCCTTTAGGTCTCATGGATAACGTGTCAAAATTTCATAATTTCTGAGTTCATTTAGGGGTTATTCTGAAATTTTCATTAAAACTGCACATTTTGGTTTTTAAGCTGTTTTACTCCAACTTTGCTCAACTGATTTCAAAAGTGAATGCATCTTGAGTTGTTATGTGACATGATGATACTGGCATTGGCATATCATGCAATATTGAGATGTGATGAGACTCAAGAGACATTTTGTCATTGCATTGAAAAGTGTTTTTGAAAATTAAGATGTTGATTGCTACCGTTGGACCCTCGGGTCAACGATGCCCCGGGAGTCGGGATGCCCAGAGGTTCGAATGAGTCGATGCCCTTTGGATGCCTGGTTGTATTATGAATACATGCCCAGAGGTTTTCCCCGGGAGTGTCGGGATGCCCGGTTGTATTATGATACATGCCCGGAGGGTGAGGGTTGTATTATGATGCATGCCCGGAGGTTAGGGGTAACCACGTCTATGGTCCCTAGTGATTCCTCGTGATGCCAGGTGGGGTGCGAGATGCCCGGAGGTGTGTGCCGGATGCCCGGTTATATTTTGAATACATGCTCGGAGGCTTTCGCGACGCCAGTTTGGGTGCGAAATCCCAGAAGGACGCAAACATTGGTCCTCTGGGGGGATAAAAACTGTTTAAATGATAAAATGGATGATTCTACTAAGAGTGAGTGTGGTCTGGTTATAGGACTAAATTGCATGGCATGGAATGGGATGTGTCATAATAGTTTGGCCCTATGATCGGGACTGGTGTAACTGGACATGATGCATCTTGTTTGTTCGAACTGCACTGGTCATTGCACTGAAAGTTTTATGGTTCCGATGCATACTCATTCCTTGATGAACTGTTTTGTCTATCCTGCATGAGTCTAGATATTGATGGTACTGCATGATATAGTTTAATGAATCTTTTACTGCTGAGTGGTTGTACTCACCCCTTTGGGGACTAACATTTCAGACTAGACAAGATACCTTTGCTACCACTGCCACCAGCAGATGGACCGAGTGGTAGGATATGACCGCGAGAAGGAGGACAGTAGAGGAAGGAACTTTTGGACGCCAACACTGAACGATGGACTTTAAGTATACGGCTGTTGGAAAATATGTCGATCATCTTTTGAAATATAGCCGAGTATAGAAAACTACGGCATTTTGGTGTACCGACGAATGATGTCCATCTGGTTTAAGTAAATAAAAGTGTTCGGCTTTTAACTTATAAAATGTTTAGTTGGTGTGCACTGTTTTCTAAATATAGGGAAGGGAGTTGTTGGATACGCTTCCGCCATATAAATTGCGCAGGGACCGATCTAAAAGATATAAACCCCCAGGACTATAGACCTTCAGGTCAAGAAATAAGAAGGTAAGTGAACTGTGGCGACCCCAATGGATCGGGGGCCGTTTTGGGGGTGTCACAGTATCCGCGGTAAAATCCCTAAAAGCTACTTAATTGGTTTGATTGGACTAAAATCGCGTCTCGATCGATTTTAACCACGGAATTGAACTCGATTTCGGGAATCGAATATTTGAGCGTGTCATAATTCATTTTTAGGATCTTGTCTCATCGTCCGTCAAATTATTGACGAGTCCGAAATTTCGAAAAAAGAAATTATCGGAGGAAAAATCGAAGACCGAAAGAAAATAAAAAGGGATTGAGAAAGGGAAAATAATAGAAGTAATATGAATAGTGTTTTTTTATTATTTTATTACTTTCCATTTCTTTTTCTCCCTTTTCTCTCTCTTCTCTCTCCTCTCTCCCCTTCGTGCGCAGCCCCCCTCACCGACCGACTGCCCCTTATCAATTTCAACTTGACTTCTCCCTCTCTTTTTTTTACTTTTGACTAGTCAAAAAAATTCTTATCTCTTCTTTTCACCATTATCTCTTCTTCTCCCCCATTTCCCACGTGACCGAACCCCCTTCTTCCTTTCTTGTTCGTGAAAACTAGAAGCGAAAGAAGAAGAACAGCAGCTCGCCGAAGATCGGAGCAGCCACCGTCACCGCCCACGCACCGCCGCCTGCGCCCACGTGTCCACCGCTAGCCACCGTCCCCTTCACGCCTCGCCGTCCCTGCCGTGCGCCGTCCAGGATATTCGGCCTCTACCCAGCCCCGTTCCGCCCATGTCCGGCCACCTTCGGCCACCGTTCGACGCCGCCAGACCTCCACCGGCCCTCCCCGCACCTTGTCGCCCTTGCTGTGGTTGTTGGTTGCTGTTTTGTGTCTTTTTTCAGCGTGCGCAACCACCCCATCGAGTGGGTTTCCAGCCCCCTTCGGGCCCGCTTTTGGGCCGTTTCTGGGCTCCGAACTCGAGTCGTGCTTTGGGAAGAATTGTTCCTCACGTCATCCCTGTCGGATTGATCCGAGTTGCGCGCGATTCCGGCGAGTAATCTCACTAATCCTTGCTTAGCGGGCTAATTACATTTAAAGATTGTTTATTTTTAATTAATTAGGTTTAGGTGGTTAGATTAGTATGGATTTGTGTTTATTAGTCGATTGTGATGCGAATTAGACAAATTGAATGTGCATTTAGCAAGTAGACGTGGTCTACTATTTATTGAGGGTAGCTCGGGATTTTTGGACCCTTTATCGTGCTTCAATTTGACAATTCGGGCCTAAGTGGAATTTTTAGTATTTAAATATTATTTTTTTCGAAATTAAATTAATTAATTAATTATTTTTCGAAAATTCAACTGAGATGGCCAGTAACCAGAATTTTATGCTAATAATCATGGTGAAGTCCATTTATTTAATTGGGCTTATTTTGAGCTAAATTGAATTTTTAATATTTATTAATTAATTTTCGAAATTAATTAATTAATTAATTATTTTTCGGAAATTAAGGCTGAGATGGTCGACGACCGAAATCTCGTGCCGATTGTCGTGGCGCAGTCCATTTATTTATTTGAACTCTACGTTGCATGGAATTAATTTAATTGTGATATTTTAGGGATTTACCCTAAATTGAGTAATTGATGGGTAGATGGCCAAGTATGGCTATTTAGCATTTTAATGCCTTGTTGGACTATAAGTGGAGAGAGTGGCGAGAGCTAACTGAGAATTCTATTGGCTAAGACCGATCAAGCACGAAGTATAGACAGGCGTGGTTCGGTGATTAAGAATATCACTGTGCAACAATGACGCCTTAAAGAACGCACGTAGACTATCTATGACTTGTGACAAGCGTGGTTTAGTGATTAAAGATATTAATGTACGAAAATGGCGCCTTAAAGAACGCACGTCGATTGTCTGTGATCTATGACGAGTGTGGTTCGGTGATGAGGAATATCACTGTGCGAAAACGGCACCTTAAAGAACGCACATAGACCGTCTGTCACTTATGTCACCTTGGTGAAAACGACACCCGAGAGCATTGATGTGGCTCTGTGACCGAGTGCACTATGAGAGGTTATATAGTGTGGAATTAATGACCTAGGATGGTCTGACTGACATGTAATCGACTAGTTCGATTGATCAATGATTTGATCCAATTGCCGTGATTTAATTGACTGTCATGGAGTATCTGTATATAACTCGAATTGCAGGTTGGATCTTAGGCAACTGTGTAGTGTATTGGTTCCCTAATTGAGTGTTCATAAAATTCTAAACGCAAGTGAACGTGTTGAACAAGTAATATAATGATGAGAAAAAGTATCGTCCCACGGAGTTCGATGATTAATAAACTAATTAACTACTAAAATAGATTAATTCTAAAATTTATCTAACAGATCAAAATATAATTGAGAATAAATTAAAAACAAAATTTGTAGACTAAATGCAGTAAATCGATCAGATAAATATGTTAGAGCATTCGATTTCACCATAACCATTAGACATGAATTTCAGATTGTTGTGAATACAAGAACGATATCAAACATGTGATAGCGGAATTTCCTAACCTATTTACTATCCTATCTCTAGGTATAGCAAACCTACTTAGTTTATTAATCCACTATATCTCTATGTGAATTAAAATAAACATGAGTGCATTAAGAACTATGAATATTCCCGGCTTACAATGAGTCTTTTGGATCACCTTATCACCGAAAAGCTACACAAATAACGCGGTATATCTCTATCCACGTTTAATTCATGGTTATATATTATAATGAGTAATTGCATATTATCACTTCTCAGTCTTAAACATGCACATCAGATCATTCAAGTGGTGGTCAGTAACTCAAAAGCATTAAGCACAATAATATATAACTCACATGAATGAAATCAATTATAAAACATCAAAATCATGAAATTCACATCATCATGGTTACGCTACATCGTACCCCTAACAAAAGAAAATTAGAACATAGTAGATGAATAAATAAAAATATAAATTAAACTCAGCATCTTGAATCAAAGAACAAGAATATTGTCACTACTTTTGTCTTCTCTTCAAAATACTTGAAAAACTCTCAGAATAATGAAAAACGATCTAACAAAAAAAAACTCACTAAAACCTAGCTCTCTCTTTTATTCTCTTCTTCATAGGATATATTCAAGATTCTTATCTCCAAGCAATTGCGCACAAAATCAGGGAGTAAATCAGAGGATTTTTATTTGATATCTATCTCCTACTGCTGCTTGATTTAAATTCCTCAGTTTTGCCATCTTTTTCCTTATCTTCTCTATATATCATTATTCTACATAAATAAGGAAAATTCAAATAATCAGAAGGAAATCCAAATATTTTCTCATAGATATTGCATTAATTGTTGCCTAAAATAGGTAGAATAACTCCCTTTTTATAGAGTTATCAAACCTCAAAACTTAACCTTTTGCTAGTCCTCAAGCAAAATCAAGACATAACACATACTCAAGCTAACAACCTCCTTCATGACATCTTTCCATAATTGCTCAAACTCACAATTCAAAGAAAAACACAAATTTCATCTAAACATTGAAATTGATTTATAAGTTAAGACCAATTCTAACTATGTGATCCAAGTGTGTGTGTGAGAGTCCTAATCTTTTTCAAATTATATGCAATCTAGATAAATTCACATTGATATGCAACCTCTCAAAAATTCTCAATAATTATGACCAAATCTCATAGGTTTGCTTTTCATTCCTCTCTCCACTAATGTAAGCTAATTATCCAACCAAAAATCAATAGGACTTTTCTCGGGTTGTAATGTAAGGCTAGGCTAAGGGTGAGATAATGGGAATTTTAAGCTCAAATCACCCATTAACACGTTGATTTCTAGGATCTAATTAGAGCCAATGTCATTGTCCAATTTCACTCCTTCAAAATATTTTTTTTTTTGCCACCATATATCATCATTCCTTTTTTTTTTCTTCTGCTTTTTCTTTTCTCTTTTTTTTTTCTTTTGAATTGCTTTATGGTGGAGTTTCTCCCAAAGTCCCTCCTAATATAACATGAACATTTCCAATCCATTGAGTATCCAAAAGGCTCACTCAATTGAAAGTTGGATAGGGAACCATAAAAGCAATTTTTTTTTTCACAATACACCCCAAACAACTATAGCAATCACTTTTTTTTTTTTTTTTTTTCATACTCCATCCTTCCTCCCAAATTTCTATCAAGCTCGAATAATTTTTTATCCCAAAAGAAAATCAACATGTTCATAGGGCATGGGACAATGATATAATTTGATAACGGCTAGGCTAAACATATATGGGTGCCAATGAATAATTGGGTAATAATTAAGGCTCAAAGAGGTGATTAGGGATAAATAAACAGGGTTATCTTGAAAGGCTCAATCGATCCAAAAATTGCCTAAATCATTTTCTCAGTTAGATTTAGCTTAGGATTTCGCCTCAAGAGAAAATCAAACAAATTCTAAGATTTGGGTGAAATCTAAGAAAATCACATACTTCACATGAATGTTCTTTAAATTTACATACAATTCAAAAATTAAGGACTTTTAGTGCTCAGTAAGTGGATCAACACAGTCAGAATTAAGATTAACTCACACATCAATTGCAAGTTTAAATAAAATTTAAATTTTCCTAAGAATCGCAAAAATTCACAACCAGGAATGTAATCATGATAAAAAAAATTTAGCCAAAATTTTGTCTCCCTCCCAAACTTGAATGAAGTAATGTCCTCAATGCGAATAATAGAAATAGGAAGAAGAAAACTCCCCTGGTTGTAGGATAAGTTCATCGATGACCTTGATGATTAAACTCTTGAAAGATGATCCCTAAAAAATTAACCTGGATAAAACAAAGAAAAGTTAATCTTTTTTTTTTTTTTTTGCAAAACATAAAATTAACAATAAATAAAAACATAATTAAAATGCTTGGGTTGTCTCCCAAGAAGCGCTTACTTTATAGTTTTCAGCCAAACTATCTCAGATGTCGCTATTTTGGAGGATGAAGTTCAATTGTGGTCTTCTGCTTGTTGTAACCATCTTCAAAGTAGGGCTTCAAATGTTGACCGTTCACTTTGAATGTGCCCTCAGTGTCATGCGCAACTTCAACTGTTCCATATGGGAATACCTGTGTAACTGTAAAAGGACCAGACCATCGAGACCGCAACTTTCCTGAAAAAAGTTTAAGATGAGAGTTATAAAGTAAGACTTTTTGACCAATTTTAAACTCTCTTCTGAATATGTGCTTGTCATGCCATCTTTTTGTACGCTCCTTGTACAACTTAGAATTTTCATAGGCCTCATTGCGAAATTCCTCCAATTCATTCAGTTGCAATAATCTTTCTTCACCTACAGACTGCATATCAAAATTAAGAAATTTCAATGCCCAATATGCTTTATGCTCTAATTCCACTGGTAAGTGACAAGCCTTTCCAAACACTAGCCTAAAAGGAAACATTCCAATTGGAGTTTTGAACGCTGTCCTATAGGCCCAAAGTGCATCATCAAGTTTTATTGACCAATCTTTTCTAGAGGCATTCACTGTTTTTTCTAAAATTCTCTTGATTTCCCTATTTGAAATCTCTACTTGACCACTAGTCTGAGGATGATAAGGGGTTGCAACCTTATGTATGACTCCATACTTACTCAAAAGTGCTTCAAATTGTTTGTTATAAAAATGTGTCCCCCTATCACTTATGATTGACTTAGGAGTGCCGAATCAAGTAAAAATATTTTTCTTTAAGAATTTGACCACAACCTTAGCATTATTTGTTGGCAATGCTACAGCTTCTACCCACTTAGACACATACTCCACAGCCACTAAAATGTATAAATTTCCATAAGAAGGTGTAAAGGGTCCCATGAAATCAATACCCCAAACATCAAATAATTCACACACAATAATGTTGTTTAAAGGCATCTCATTTTTTCTTGAAATATTTCCAGTTCTCTCGACACCTATCACATGAAACTACATAGGAGTATGCATCTTTAAAAAGTGTAGGCCAATAAAAACCAGATTGTAAAATCTTAGCTGCAGTTTTGGTGGCACCAAAATGGCCACCGCCTCTCCATCATGACAATGATGTAGAATGTTTGCCTTTTCTTCGTCTGAAACACATCTCCTTATGACCCTGTCTACACATAATTTAAACAAGAAAGGTTCTTCCCAAAAATAATTTTTAACATCAGAAAAGAATTTTTTCTTCTGTTGATATGATAATTCAGGAGGAAGAACATTACTTACCAAATAATTTACAAAGTCTGCGTACCGGGAATTTTTGTGGACTTAATGGAAAAAAATTTCTCATCGGGGAACTCTTCCAAAATTGGTCTTACCTCTTCCTTTGAATTTGGAATTCTTGATAAGTGATCTACAATTAGATTTTCAGTCCCCTTCTTATCCTTGATTTCCAAATCAAATTCTTGCAAAGCAATAGAATCCACCGATCAACCTAGGTTTTGATTCTTTCTTTTCAAGCAGATACTTAAGAGCAGAGTGGTCAGAATAAACTATAACTTTTGAGCCAATTAAATAAGAACGAAATTTATCAAAAGCAAATACTACCGCCAAAAGTCCTTTTCTGTTGTTGAATAATTCAATTGTGCACCTGATAAGGTTCGACTGGCATAGTATATGGTTCGAAAAATTTTATTCTTCCTTTGTCCCAAAACAGCTCCTACTGAAAAATCGCTAGCATCACACATCAGTTCAAAAGGTAAATCCCAATTTGGTGCTGCCATAATTGGTGCTGACGTTAACTTCTCCTTTAAAGTGTTAAAAGCCTGCATGCATTCAATAGAAAAATTAAAAGGAGCATCTTTTTCCAAAAGATTAGAAAGAGGTTTAGCAATTTTTGAAAAATCTTTTATAAATCGCTTGTAAAATCCTGCATGCCCCAAAAATCCTCTGACAAGTTTCACAGATGTTGGCGGAGGTAATTTTGCAATAACCTCCACTTTGGCTCGATCGACTTCTATTCCATTTTGAGAAATTTTATGCCCGAGCACTATTCCTTCCTGCACCATAAAGTGGCACTTCTCCCAATTCAAAACAAGGTTAGTCTCCTCACATCTTTGTAAGACCAAAGCCAAATTATTTAAACAAGAATCAAATGATAAGCCAAAAACAGAAAAATCATCCATGAAAATCTCAATATATTTTTCAACCATATCAGAGAAAATAGCCATCATGCATCTCTGAAAAGTAGCCGGTTCATTACAAAGACCAAAGGGCATTCTTCTAAAAGCAAAAGTACCATAAGGACAAGTGAAAGTAGTTTTCTCTTGATCTTCCGGTGCAATAGGAATCTGATTATACCCTGAATATCCATCCAGAAAGCAATAAAACTCATGCCCTGCAAGTCTTTATAACATCTTATCAATAAATGGTAAAGGAAAGTGATCTTTTCTAGTGGCATCATTCAATTTTCTGTAATCTATACACACACGCCACCCAGTAACTGTTCTAGTTGGAATCAATTCATTGTTGTCGTTTTTCAGAACAGTCATACCACCTTTCTTTGGCACAACTTGTACATGACTTACCCAAGAACTATCAGAGATATGATAGATGATACCTGCATCAAGTAGCTTAATTACCTCAGCTTTCACTACTTCTTGCATCTTCGGGTTCAAATGCCTCTGAGGTTGGATAGTGGGTTTATATTGCTCCTCCATCAAAATTTTGTGCATGCAAATTGAAGGACTAATTCCCTTGATATCAGCTATTTTCCATCCAATTACACCATTATGCTCTCTTAATACTCTGAGCAATTTCTCCTCCATCAAATCTGTCAAAGAAGAAGATATAATTACTGGTAAAGAAGAAACTCCATCTAAATAAGCATATTTCAAATGAGAAGGTAAGGGTTTGAGTTCAAGAATTGGAGGCTCTTCAATTGATGGTTTAGGCTTTGTAATGTGTTGTCCCAACTCCTCAAATTTAATTGCCTTTTGCCTTGAATATGGTGGAATTGCCTCCATAAAATTTGCGTACTCCTTTATCTCCTCATTCTGAATATCTTTGTCCCTTGGTTGAATCAGACATACTTCAAGTGGATTTTTAAAAATATTTTCCTGAAAAACCTTATTCACCAACTTGTCAACTGTCTCAATTCTAAAACAAGAATTATCATAAGATGTATATTTCATTGCTTTAAAAACATTAAATGAAACAAGATCATCTTGAACTCTAAGGATCAACTTCCCTTGTTGCACATCAATAAGAGCTCTTCCCATGTTGCTAGAAAAGGTCGACCTAAGATAAGTGGTACCTCAAAATCTTCCTCCATGTCAAGAACTATGAAATCTGCAGGAAAGATAAATTTGTCAACTTTTACCAAAACATCTTCCACAATACCTCTCGGATATTTAATTGATCGATCGCTAGTTGAAGTGACACTGTGGTTGCTTTTACCTCGCCCAATCCTAATTTCTTAAAAATTGAATAAGGCATCAAATTAATACTTGCACCTAAATCACATAATGCCTTTTCAAAGTAAGAATCTCCAATAGTGCAAGGAATAGTAAAACTCCCTAGATCTTTTAATTTCGGAGGCAATTTGTTTTGTAGGATGGCTGAACACTCCTCATTTAACTTCACAGTTTCATAATCCTCCAGCTTCCTTTTGTTTGCCAAAATCTCCTTCAAAATTTTTGCATAATTAGGCATTTGCGCTAAAGCATCTGCAAAAGGAATGTTAATGTGCAATTTTTTAAATACATCAAGAAATTTAGAAAATTGCTTATCTATTTTGTGCTGCTGGAGTCGCTGAGGGAATGGAATTGGTGGCACATATGGCTTGGGATTATCTGGAAAAAGTTTACTCTTACTTGTCTCCTTTGATTGTTTATTGATCACATCTTCCTTGTCTTTGACAATCTCTTCTTCTCCCACTTGTTTACCACTTCTCAGGGTAATAGAATTTATGTTTTCAATTGGATTTTTCTTTGTGTTACTCGGCAAAGAACCTTGTTGTCTCCCTGACATCATGCTTGCTAACTGACCCACTTGCATCTCCAAATTTTGAAATCTCACATCCGTGCTTTTGATGAAGTCATGAGTTGTATTAGCAAGTTTGGTGACTATATCTTCCAAATTTGACTTTGTCTCTTCCGATTGTTTGAATCCCTGTGATCTTGTCACATTCTGATTATTCCATGAAAAATTTGGATGATTGCGCCATCCCGGATTGTACGTGTTGGAGTAGAGATTATTCTGTAACCTGTTAAAATTCCCAACAAAGTTAGAATTTTCAGTAGATTATTTAAAAGTATTACCTACCTGACACAATGTGCTAACATGTCCTCCACCACAGAAATCACATGTTAAATTCTGAATTTTCATGACCGAAACACTCATATTATCAAGTTTTTTGTTGAGTGTTTCAAATTGTGCAGCAATTGCAGCAAAAGCATTCACTTCGTGAACTCCACTAACTTTTTGCATTGGTAGTCTCTCAGTAGGCCACTGATAACTATTTGATGCCATCTCTTCTAATAAATTGTAGGCTTCTTCTGGTGTTTTATTATTTAGAGTTCCTCCTGCAGCTGCATCAATCATAGAACGAAGATTTGTACTAGAGCCATTATAAAAAATTTTTACCTGCATCCATACGGGTAGTCCGTGATGTGGACATCTCCTAAGAAATTCTTTGAATCTTTCCCATGCTTCATATAATGATTCATTGTCCATCTGCATAAAATTAGTAATATCGTTATGCATCTTCGTAGACTTTGCAGGTGGAAAGAACTTACCAAGAAATTTCTGAGCCATATCATTCCATGTAGTGATCGATCCTGCAGGAAGAGAAGAAAGCCAACTTTTAGCTTTGTCTCTAAGAGAGAATGGAAATAATCTCAATCTAATAGCATCATCTGTAACTCCATTATATTTAATGGTATCGCAGATTTCAAGAAAAGCATCGATGTGAGCATTTGGATCATCGCTTGGTAGCCCACTGAATTGCACTAATTGTTGAAGCATCTGAATGAGTGACGGCTTGATCTCAAAGTTGTTTGCTTGAATTGCAGGTCTTCTGATACTTGATGTGGCACCTTGAACTGTTGGCGTAGCATAATCTCTTAAGAGTCTACGTGGATTTTCATTCTCACCATCTGCCATCTTAGCGTGATTTCTCTGTTCTCTCGCCGCTTTTGAATGTACGCTCAATTTCTGGATCAAGCTCAACAAGTTTCCCTTGTTGGCTACGTGTCATAAACCGATGTACACCCTGAAAAAATAAAACAAAAAGAAAGCTAGATTAAACTTAGAATTATCTGGTATCAATATTAATTAGTATTAAATAAACGATCCCCGGCAACGGCACCAAAAACTAATAATGATATATGGAGAAGATAAGGAAAATTCAAATAATCAGAAGGAAATCCAAATATTTTCTCATAGATATTGCATGAATTGTTACCTAAAATAAGTAGAATAACTCTATTTTTATAGAGTTATCATTGAGTCTTAGTGGGGTAGAACTTGCTGAGACGCAGTCTCATCCCGGTTGTGGGACAACATTTTAGGCCCTTAGAATGGCAGCACCTCCACCTCCTCGTCCTCGTATGCATTACGACATCCCTGAATAGATTTTAGAATTTGAGACCCACTTTCATGTCCACCCTCATCCGGAAGGGTTGGTGTACGTTTTAGTTCAGTCGACCATCTGGGTCAACGTGGGAGAGGAAGACCAAAGGCCCCACAGATATTGGTCTTGGTACCGTGATTATTTTGATGGACACAGAGAAGGTCCTTTTCCGGAAGAGGACGTCCCTTTTGACGTGATGGAAAAGGCGTTCGGAGAGGGAACCGCCGATCGAGTGGATGGATTAGTAGTGGATGCGAGGGACCCGCAGCAGGAGGCCGAAGCTCACACTCCCGTCGATTCAACAAAAGGTTTGGTCTTTTTTTAATATAAAAAACAAATAACGAGGGACAAAATCAAAATTTTCAAGAATTCTTGAGTAATTTTAAAAGAAAAAATGAGTTTTAATATTTAGTCAAATACTGAAAGCCCAATACTAGTGGGTTTTTAGCCTTTCCAATACTTGCATTCACTTAAAAGCTCCTTAAAAATAACGGCCAAATGGTCCAATGTTCCTCTAAGGGTCTAGCCCTTAAGAATGTTGAACCAAATGCACTTTCTGAAGAAAGGATATTCCAAAGAGGCCTCAATAGGTCTTTGTGATCTCCTAATGTAGAGAATTTTCCAGCCTTTAAACCTAGTTTGAATTAGCAGACTTCAGATTAGCCAACAGCATCTTGCAATCATCCACAACAAGATATAGGGCCCACAGGCTTTCTGCTTTTCCAGCTTGGCAGCTCTGCCACAAATCTACTGTCAATCTTTATAGGCGTGTTTGGCAACTGGCCAAATAGTGTTTGATTTTGTTCTTTTGTTTCCAAGAGTAGATTTGTAATAGAAAATTGTTTGGTATATGGCTTTTTGTTCTCAAGAATAAATTTGTTCCCGAGAATATATTTGGAGTAGAATCGAGAAGTAAAAAAAAAAAGTTAATTCTTTGTTTCCAGGAACAATTCCAGAATCAACCAACCAAGATTTTTTGTTTTCTTTTCTCTTCTTCTTTCTTTCACACAACCATCGGCCGCCGCCGCGCCGCCGCCGCTATCCATGGCCACCGATCACCGAAGCTTGCTCGCCACCGATGAGGCTTGGCCTCGCTCAAGCCTCCCTCGGCCATCGGCGAGCCTTGCTTGGCCGGGCGAGACTCGACCGAGCCCCGGCTAGGCTAGGCTGGGTGAGGCTCGACCTCATCCAAATTTAGTAAGGCTGAGCTCGCGCAGCCACCGGCGAGGCTCGACCTCGATGGCCACCACAAGGTCTGGACTTCTCTTCTTTCTTTTTCAAAGTCACAATCAGTCTTATGTTGAAAGGTCCTTTTTCGCATCCAAAAGCCTTGGTTAAAATCCAGCTCGTGACAAAGGCATAAGTCAAAGTCTAAAACGAGAGCCTAGCCCCAGAGCAAGGGATTAAGGAAATCGAGTAGGAGTAGGCAAACTACGAGCTGCCGCTTTGGGATGTGGCTGAGAAATGAGAATAAGTTCCATGGCTCAAGTTAACAATAGACTCAGGAGGTGCCGGGCTATCGAAGAGATTGGACCAAGATTTGACACTCGCCCGACCCGTAATGGTTGCAAGAGCATGCATTTCTCCCTCGATGGATTGGGGCTTTCTAAGTTGGCACTGCGCTCATCGGTTGCTTGTTTTGCTTGCTATACCTGAACAACGAGGTGAAAGACTGCCTTTTCTTTATTCTATTTCACGGGCTCGATGAGATCAGTAATACTCTTTTTTAATAAGTAAATAAGATGAGCAGATAGATTATGTAATTGGGGATATCTGCAAGTCAAATCCAATCCTTGGAATGTAGATTCAAAGGGTCGGGTCCGCATTAGTTTAAGGTGCTTGTGCTCCTTGGCCTTTGAGTTGGACTTGACTTTAACACTTTCACAAAGGAGGTTTGTGGAGAAGTTTTTTTTTTTTGTAGCTAAGGCCTCGCCTTGGTCAACGAGGCCGACCTTGTGGTGGCCTGATGAGGTTGAGCCTTGCCGGTAACTGGGTGAGCTCGGTCTTGCTAGATTTGGGTGAGGTCGAGGCTCAACCGACAAGGCGCGGCCTCACCGAGGGCCGGCAACCCTTCGACAAGGTCGCCGACCCTCACTTGGCCGGTTTTGCTGGTCATCCCAAGGCCGGCGATCGGCTGAGGAAGAAGATAAAAGAAAAGAAAAGAAAATAAGAAAAATAAATTATTTAAAAATTAGAAGAAAATGGTTTGGATTATAAATTTTGATGATGATGTCAAATGCAATTCTATTCTGGAAATAAAAATTTTGAGTAGTTAGTTACCAAACATTTTTATATACTTAAAATTTATTTTTGGAAATATAACAAAAAAGAATCATTTTCAATGTAAAATTATTCTTAAGAACGGGATAGTTACTAAAAGCTTCTTATCTCTACAAAAAGTTGATCCGCTTTCTCCTTCTTCGAATACAGAAGAGCTCGGAAGACGGCTAGGTTTCGGTGGTCAACGCCGAAGCGAGTTGAAACGTTTAGGAAGATGGACAGAGATGACGGACGCGATGCGATTAGCAATCTGCCGGACTCGGTACTCCTCCATATTCTGTCCTTCCTGCCCACGAGAGACGCCGTCAGGACAGTGATGGTGCCGGGGTTCCGCCATCTCTGGACTTCTACCCGCCACTTGTCTTTCTTTCACTGTCCTTACCATGACTGCAAAAAGTTGGAGACTGCTTTCGAAGCGGACGACAAATTCATGAATTTTACCGACCACGTGTTGACTCTGCACGAGAGCCCCACGATCGATTCGTTCCGTCTTAATTTAAACCGTGCGTCTGAGATGGACCCCTACGATTCTGAAAATGAGGACTATACTCCGGAGAGGAGAAGAATGTGGAACAAACTGGATACGTGGATTCGTTTGCAGCGAGGAGAAAGATTAAGTTCCTCAATTGGGACTTCTTACGGTGTGCTTGGGAGTTCCGACATTGTCTTTACTTCCCACTTAATCTTTACGTGCTGCCCAGCATTGTCCTTAGGTGTAGCAGCTTAGTAGCTGAAGCTGGCTTCCTGTGTGGTCAGACCGGCGGCGGGACGGGTCCAACTGAGGTCGCTTAGAAAATTGTTTATGAAGGATATTAACGTAACTGACAGAAAGTTGGCTGACATACTATCTGGTAGCTCGTTGCTGAAAGAATTGTCTATTGAAGATTGTCATGGCCTCCACGAGCCTAAATTCTGTCGTGGCCCATACATTGAAGTTTTAAATTTAAAGGAATGCGGCAGTCTTGAAAAGCTTGATCTTACACGATCAGATATCAAACATTTAACCATTGATCAGTATGGGGATCTGGAGCTAGTTTGTCCTAATGTGAGGATTCTGGATATTGCTGTGTGTCTAAATTATGTCAAGGCGACTGATATGTCATCACTGGTTGATACGTCCCTCAGCTTCAGTGATTATTTTAGATATACTTACGGGAAATATTGTGAGTTCAGACTGCTTCTGGAAAAGCTCAGCCGCAGTCCTTATTTTAGCTATGCAATTTGTACATACTGGCATGGTTTCTCTGCTTTTGCTCTGACCTATTTTGTCTCGCTTTGAGGTACTTTTGAATGATTTGGGTTCTGATCCTTCAGGTAAGGAGTATTACTATTTGTTCGATTGGATATTCTCACATTTCAACTGTCCTAAAATTTGTAGAATAGAAGTTGGGTGAACTGATTTTGGATGGGTCTTACTTGAAATGGACAGTGGCTGTGCCGTTTCTCTGCTTTGGCTTCTGTGTTCTGTAGTTTTTTAATGCTTCAGTTCATCAGGTAATGTCCTAGATGAAGGGTAAAAGAAAATATTATATACTTAGGCTGGGTTCTTTTATTTATGCCCACCTAAACTTTTATAAGGTGGCCTTCCTTGCATCTGCTGGTCTATGAACTTTGAGCAATTGTAAACTATGATCCATAACCTATTCATGCAACTGAAAACTACAGATTGTTAGGTGTCTGTCTTCCTTGTGTCCTTGTTTGCTTTGTGGCATTTTGTGGACGATATTGTTTTCACTTTTGACGTGACATGTGTTACCATTTTAAATGTGCATGTACATGCTCTTGTGATTTGCCTTTCTAAATATTCTATGATAGCTAATTAAAAATTTCCTGACATGACTCTGAATTGAATGGTATCATATAATTTCATTTCAGTCAGTCCATACATACACATGCGCTCGAGTGCCCACAATGTATATCCGATAGTAATTTTCGTTCAAAGTCGGTCCAAATAATTCTTTTTAAGCCAGGTATTAACTACATGGGGACTGACAAATCAGCCATGCCCATCTTTCGCCTGGAAGTATGTGACACTTCAACTGTGTCTGAATACGTGGTACCTCCCCGGCATCTCTAGCTCGTTGAGGAACTCTCATTTTCTTGAGACACTCACTATCTATGTTTATCCTGGAAGAGATAAAGATGAATCCGAGGTATAAATGCTTGAACTGTAACATTTTATTGGCATATTAGAACTTGGAATTAATGGAGATTGAAAAGTCACTTTAAATTTCTAGCTTGCTGAAGCAGGGTGTAAGCTTGCATTTGAGTTCAACGGCTTTAGTTACTGGAGTTCAGTGGATAGCACATTTCCTTGTCTGGAGGACCGGCTTAAGCATGTTAAGATATATGGTTTTGTACTGGAGCCTGATGTCATTGAGCTCATTGAATTTCTGCTCAAGAATGCACAGGTCTTGGAATGGAGATTTCTACTACGAAGACTCTGCAGCTAACAGGTAGCAAGTTCATGTTCTCCAGCGACATTGGTCGTCCATCAAAGGATTATTGTACATTGGACGCGCTGCTAGAGTTTTCACAGAAGTTGTCAAGTTACCCAGGGGCCTCAACAAGTGCAGTAATTCACCTCGGTTAGATACTGGTATTGGAATTGCGTTCACCCTTTATTTTGGACAACCCTTGATGTTTCTATGCCAGGCACGTCTCACATTTGGTAGACTTTACAAAAGTAGTTGGGCTTTATGATGAAATCGCCCCTTTGCCTCAGGTCTATGATTCGCAACATCCACGACTCTGTGCAGGCAGCTTTGTGAATATTTTGATGGTGGATGTGCCATTTTTTTTAAGTATGTATCTCTTAACAGCTTTTCTTTTCATATTCCAAGCTCTTGCAAATAGTTCGGCTAAAATTTTTGCAGTACAGATTTACTTGAATAATCTATTGACACCAGTTACAATCTGTTCATGAGTTGGCCTTTGCTCTTTACAAAAGTAGTTGGCCTTTGGTCTTGCGGTTGCTGTTTCTCTCTTGGTTTTTCATTTCAGAGGCTGCCATCTTTGTTCTTTCGCTTTTCAGGTTTAGCTACCCTTTTCTTTATCTTGAAAGGAAGTCAATGCAGTTCAACATTCTTAATGATTACTATCAACATCAATATCAGTACAATCCAAAGCTACTTTGTACCATAAAATATTGAGTTGTGAAGTCCTCCAAGTTCGTGTCTTTTCTTGATGTCTACCCTAAAATCGTTATTATATGTGCTCTTCTTGCTAATTAACAAGATCATTTTGTCCCTTATTTGACGTGCAAGTTCTTTTTCCTTTATAGATAACATGAGTATCCAACTTTGTATCTTTACTTAAGGTAATTTGGTAGTCAACCCCTTATACCCTTATACTATGAATTGCATCAAATCAGTCCAACTATGTATTTACTTCATCCCCTCCAGACATAGGTTTCCATGGAGACTTTTCATAGTAACATGTCCATCGAGCATTGACCGGTATCCACGCACTTCCTCCGCTGCAATTCCACGATAATAAGTGGTGCTCTAATATGAGATTTTACAAAATAAGCACTTCCACATTGTTTTCTGGAAACCTAACAGGAACAACGTCAGATTCGATCAAAGTCAAACCGAATGGGATTTGATAATTTGAACAGAACTTTTCTTGCTCATTTTATTAAGTCGTAGTCCGAGTTGCTTCTTTCACACTCCTCCACGTACTTTCCTTGAATTGGTATTCTTTGTATTCTGGAAGCTCCATCTTCAAGGCTTTGACTGCTTCTAAGCAGAGCGACTCCTCCCTGGTATTTCCACCTCACACAGGAATTCTTATTGTCACGAGATCCTCACTAGTTGTGCTCATCCTGGACCTCATCACTTATTTACATACGAATTTCCATTCAATCTATCGCAAGTGCTGGAGATGAAAGAATGGCTTGCATTCAAATTTCAGCATGCTGAAGCTGGCTGGATGCAAGCACGTGACTTTGATGGCGAAAACTAGTGCCTCGAGCAATAAGCTTAAGCAATGTAAAGAGACGGGATATGTCATTGAGCTCATCTAGTTTCTACTTGAGAGTGCGCTGATCTTGGAGAAGATGTCAAAAACAGCAATTTACGTCTCTGCGTTTTTTTCCCATGAGTTACTGGGTCATCCTTTTTACCGGGTGCTTTTTTACCTTTCTCGCTCCTCTTCGATTTCCCACGCTTTTTTCCTCACGGAAAAGGAGGAGGTTGAATTCTGATTTTGGGTGGTTCCCGGCAGGCTTCGTCACTTGGCTTGTTTCTTGTCGCTCTCCAAGCGTGTGTAGAATGTACTGCCTGGGTTCAATCGTCCAACCCCGTTTCCAACATATTTCTGTTTAGCCCCTGATTTCTCTATCAGATCCGTTTCTTGTTTGATGCAGTGGTTCTGATCACATCATAGTGTCCTGGAGTAGATCAACTTTGGAGATCAATAATGTTGTCGGGCAAAGAAGCAATGCGGAAAGTTTGAAAGGGCCATAAAGATGGTAGAAATGGTGTAATCAGCAATTTCCTGGACTTGGTCCTAGTCTACATACGCAAAATTATCTTTTGATCAGTGTGCCTACCAAAAATAGGAAGAGCAGACAGTGCACAATGGTCTCGAGTATGATGGCAAGTTCTTAAATTTCACCAGCCATGTATTGAGCCCTGCACGAGAGCCCGACAATTGCTTGGAGAATTGTCTATTGGAAAAATGTTATGGTCTCCAGAAGCTCTAATTCGATTGGCACCCGTCAACTGAAGAATTGAACCTCGACATGTGCAAGGGTTGAAGAAACTTGATCTTGCTTGCTCAGCCACAAACAAATTAACTGTTGTCGTTGATACTAGCAGTCATGTAAAAAAGACAATCTATGCTTAAATTAGGACTTCGCAGATTTCTGGGTCGATGAAGTGTGTCAAGTTAATAAATTACTAATCTCTTATTGATATCACTCTACTTTGGTTATCACCTCAAATGTTCTTGAAAGGCATACTGCGGAGTCAAAGTGCTTCTCAAGAAGCCGAGAAGTAGTGTGTGTTTTATGCCATACACTTGTTGTATCCTAGTAAGGTTTCTCCACTATTGCTCTAACCTCATTTATCTTGCTTTTGAGGTACTTTTAAATAATTGAGTCGACAGAGTCACATAACCGGAGGAATTGAGCCGACATGTCGGTTATGTGACTCTGTGAATAGCATAGGCCAGCCCAACAAGAGCCCTCGTGAGCTCCACCATCTCACCCTAAGCATGGGAAGCTATATTATACATGCCTACTTGGCAGTAGCCACATCGAAATATATGATGGGGAGTCTACCTTCTCCCCGGTGGCCCTCGTTGCTAGGTGAACATTTTTCTTCCCCACCTAGCTGGAATAACCCCACATTTTACGTCTTAGAGTTTTGACGAAATAATTTAAGGACTTGTTTAGTTCCAAAGTACTTTTAAATGATTCAACTGGTAGTCCTTGAACAAGAAGTAATACTCTCTGTTTGACTAATTTTTCGCAGATGATTTTGAAACTGGGTTTAATGTCCAATCTATTTTAGTCTCTTCGTTCTTGTTGTCCTGAAACTGTCGATGAGGTAATATGAAGAGGTAGTAAGGAAAAAGGTATTTGCTCACACAAGCATCTATTTAATAAAAACACTATCTAAATTACTATTGAAAATACAGAGAAATGTGTATATTAGAACATAGTATCTTGAGAAGAGGTGTCTGCATTTATTTTATTTTAAAAACATATTCATCTCTACGGTGCTTGTTCCTTATATTTGTCAAGTTATATTTGGCGGTTGGTGCTACTAGAGGGTGAGACGAAAGGAGAACATATGAGAAATAATCTTTGTTACGATTCTAACAATTTATTCATGTTTTTCTTTAATTGCGTTTCTTTTGGAATTAGCAAAGAGTATTGAAAATTGCTGTTATTTGTGACGAAGGTCTCTCTTGTTCGCCCCTTGCTTATGTTGTATGAGGTGCTCTGTCACTTAGTAGGCAACATATCTAAATTTTGCATGGTGCCATCTGAGAGATCTTATATTGGGCAGGCTTATTCTCTCATCAGTATTCTTCATGCTAGGATGCTTCTGCCTCTTAACTAGGCGATGACAGGAGGGCCTATTCATGTAAATGCTAGGCAGTATCACGAGATTTCGAGACGAAGACAAGCACGTGCTAAGCTTGAAAAGCAAACATCAAAGTTAGAAAAGTGAATTGCCTTTTTAATGCATGTTGATTTGGAAGCTCCTTCCGAACTTTGCCAGCTATAAAAATTAAATATAAAGCTTTTTTTTTTTTATTAACCTTAGCCACATGCTACACTGTCATTAAATGCTATTTTTAAGAAATTCTATTTTGTGGGAAATAGCCTGACTGCATACTTCATCTTTGTTACAGCTTTTGCAGCTATAATAGCATTTAATTCTGTTGGATAAATTCTCTTCAGATATTTTGAAGTCAACAAAACATTTCCATCATTCTAGTCTGGAGGCTTGCATACTCTACTGGCAAAGTCTGAAGACCAGAGTCTGAAGACCAAAGTTTGACGATATCAAGACTCAAGTTTCAAAGTTTACTCTCATGGATAGTTTCCAGACCGACAAGTTAAAACTTCTATTCTGATTTTATCTAATATGGTTTTGACTCCAACGGCTAAGGAATATCTCTCGACTGGAATCAGCACTACAAGATCTTATATTCGTATTCGAATAAATCTAGATTTTCTAAGATTCGCAACTTATATTTGGAAGGTTCTACTTATGGAAACCAAGATCCTGATTGTATGGGCGAACATGATTGACGGGCTATCAACACTTGCCTTAAAGAGCTCGAGACCTCTCTAAATTGATTCTGTCCAACGGGTTGATTGGAAGAACTTCTTTGGAAGGTGCCAACGGTAATGAAGACATGAAGAAGTATTTAAGAGAGACGCTCAAGTTGTTGAAGGGTGCTGGATAGAAGAATTCCAAAGTCTGAATCTCATTGTTATTTTGTGATCCTATTCTTTGAGCCATACATGTAATCAAAAGAGAGACTGAAGTGTGGTGAGATATTTAGGAAATGTAGTAGAGTCTCTACACTGTGGAATCAAGGGCGTGAGATTGTAAACTCTCTTTTTGATTCTTAGTGAAATCCAACCAGAAGGGCTATCCGTGCGGGAGAGTGGACGCAGGCTTGGTCTAAGCCGAATCACTATAAATCTGGAGTCTTGATTCTCTATCCCTAATCCTTTTACTTTTCATTACTTTCATTTGCAGCGATTATTGTTTTTAATTCCTTAATCTCTCATCAAAGAAATTGCTTATACATTCGGTTAAATTTATAAAATCGTCTTAGTCACCTATTCACCCCCCTCTAGGTGCTCATTCTAGTCCTAACAATTGGTATCAGAGCTCGTGTACTCGTTTATTAGAAGTGTTTTTACTTCTAAGTTAAAGATTTATGGCTAGTATGTTGCCTACAGGGTTGGTTGAAGGTCAAAGTAACACCAGACCTCCATACTTTGATGGAAAAGACTACAACATATGGAAAAACAAGATGAAAGCATTCCTAAAATCAAAAGATCCTTTGGAATGGGAAGTAGTAGACAAAGGAATCATTCATGCTGCTGCATCAGAATCAGAGAGAGGAAAAGAAGTTGTTGTTCCTATCGAGATGACTCAAGAAGAAATAACCAAGAGACAGACTCTTGACGCTAAAGCCATTTATTCCTTATATTGTGCTTTATCCCCTACTGAGTATAACAGAATATATTCTTGTGATACAGCGAAAGAAGTCTGGGATAGGCTTCACATTACCTATGAAGGGACTGATCGAGTGAAAGAAACAAGGATCAATATTCTTTTGGGACAATATGAAGTCTTTAAGATGAGATCGGAGAATCAATAACGACATGTTTAGTCGTTTTACTGAAATTGTGAATGGTCTTGAATATCAGGGACATCCAATCTCAGGACATATGAAGGTCAACAAACTTCTACATGGACTCTCTAAAGACTGGAATTACATAAAAACCTCAATAAGAGAGACACAGAGGATTGCTCCACTCTTTGTAGACGAACTGGTTGGGACTCTTCAGTCTTACGAAGTAGAGCACACCAATGAAGAAGAAGATTCAAAAGGTAAGAAATCTATTGCCTTAAAGTCTAATGATTATTCTGATGTTACAGACTCTGAAGAAGATCTAGGTGATGAAGAATTGGCACTCATGATAAAGAGATTCAGAAAGCTAAACAGAAAGGGAAGAAAATTCAATTGGAAGAAACAAAGCTCACAAAGGTTTCAAAACAAATCAACAGAGGAAGATGATTCTAACAAAGAAATGACTTACTTTGAATGCAAGAAAAAGGAACACATCAAACCCAACTGTCCTCTGTTAAAGAAAAGAAAAGGAAAGACTGAGAAATACAAGAAGGCACTCAAAGCAGAGACTTGGAGTGATACTGAATGTGAAGAAAGTGATGATGATTATGCCAATATCTGTTTGATGGCAAAATTTGATTCAGACTCAGATCTTGATACGATACAGACTCAAAAAGTGAGCTTGAGGTTAGTAATCTAAAAATTCCTGTCAAAGTTTCTAAATATATTGATGAACTTTGTCTTAGTCTAAAAACCTCTCTTAAGAGGACCTCCGAATTGAAAAAGGAGAATTCTACAATGAAGCAACAGGAAAAATTTTGGAAAGAAAAGTTTGAAAAGTTGGAAAAGAACTTTACTATCTTGAAAGAAAACTCGGACTCTGTTTCCAAAGAAAATAATCTTTTGAAAAATGATATTTCTAATATATCAAAAAGATTTTCAAATGGTTCTGAAAAATTAGATAAGATTCTTTCGATACAAAGACCCTATTTTGATAAGTTAGGTCTTGGTATGACTTCTGAAACTATTCCACTAATTGATTTCCTAAAGGTAAAGAAAAGAATCAAACAAAGACCAACCAAAATTGTTTATAAAAATCATTTCCAAAAAGTCTTTGTAAAACCTGTTGGCAAAAATGCTTTGAAATGTTCCAAGTGTCAAAGCTCAAAACATTTTGAGAAAGAATGTCATTTGGTTTGGAGACCCAATAAAAGGAATTGGGTAAAGACTGTTTATTGCTCTAACTCTTCTGGACCCAAAATGATGTGGGTACCAAAGAAAGCTTGAATTCTTTTTAATTGCAGGTCACTATCAAAAGGAAGATTAAATGGTATCTAGATAGTGGCTACTCAAGACATATGACAGGAGACTCAAGTTGCTTCATAAAACTTGTCCAGATAGATGGAGGAAAAGTTTCTTTTGGTGGTAACAACAAAAGAAGAATTACTGGTCGTGGAACAGTAAAAATTGGAAGTCTGTCAATTAAGAATGTCTCCTTAGTGGAAGGATTCAATTACAATTTGCTTAGCATAAGCCAATTGTGTGATACTAGATTCAAGATCAATTTCCAGGAAGGAACGTGCTCAGGAATCAGTAAAGACTTTACTCAATCTTTTACTGGACGAAGACATGGAAATATCTATCTTCTGAATGTGAATCATGAAAGATCACAGTGTTTAATATCAGTACAAGATGAAGCTAATCTATAGCACAGAAAGCTAGGCCATACCAATATGAAGCAAATCACCAAGATCTCTTCCAAGAAACTTGTTCGAGGATTGCGCTTTCTCAATTACTTAAAGTCTGATCTATGCACACCATGTGTACTGGGTAAACAGGTTAGAAACTCTTACAAACCAATAAGTAAAGTTTTCACTGATCGTGTACTGCAGCTTCTACATATGGACTATTTTAGACCTACTAGAACGCAAAGCATTGGTGGAAAAAGGTTCTGCCTAGTAATAGTGGATGATTATTCACGATTTACTTGAGTCTACTTTCTTGCAAGTAAGTCTGAGACTTTCTCTCACTTTTCAAAGTTTGCTAAGAAGGTGCAGAATGAGAAAGGTCACACTATTTCAAGCATTCATACAGACCATGGAGGTAAGTTTGAAAATCAAGAATTTACTAAATTCTGTGATGAATATGGTTTTCAGCACAAATTCTCCTCTCCATACACACCAGAACAGAATGGGGTTGTGGAAAGGAAGAATAGGTCTTTACAAGAAATGGCAAGAACTCTTTTAATTGAAAGTAATATTTCTTCAAGATTTTGGGCTGAAGCTGTTTCAACTGCTTGTTATATTATTAACAGAGTGTTTTTAAGGCCAATTCTTGAGAAAACTCCTTATGAAATTTTTAAAGGAAAGAAACCAATTGTTTCTTATTTTCAAGTATTTGGTTGTAAATGCTTTATTCTGAAGAATGCAAATAATCGAGTTGGTAAGTTTGAAGAAAAATCAGATGAAGGATTCTTTCTTGGTTACTTACCTGCAAACAAAGCCTATAGAGTATTCAACAAGAAGACTCAGACTATGGAAGAATCAATGAATGTCAAATTTCAAGACTCTCCACAAATTCAGTCAATTCAGACTGAAGAATCAGAATCTGCTCCAGACTCTACTAGATCTACCTCTCTTGAAGTAGTTCAAAATTCAAAAGTAGTACAACAAGTTACTGATGAAGAATCAACTCAAGAAAAAGATCAACAATCTATCAAACTGACCAGTAACTGGAAGCACAAGTCTAGTCATCCCGAAGAACTCATTATTGGAAACGTTAATGAGGGAATTTGATCAAGATCCAAAAGGCGAGAAGAGTCTAGTGTTGTTGCACTTATTTCTGAAATAGAACCTAAAAACATTGAAGAAGCCTTAACTGATGAAAGCTGGATTGAAGCAATGCAAGAAGAGTTCAAACAATTCAATATTAACGACATTTGGGAATTGACTCCTAAACCAAAAGGTAAATCTGTTATTGGAGCTAAATGGGTTTTCAGGAACAAAGTCGATGAAAAAGGCAAAGTGACAAGAAACAAAGTAAGACTCGTGGCCAAAAGATACACACAAGAAAAAGGGATAGACTATGATGAGACTTACGCTCCTGTAGCAAGGTTAGAAGTAATCAAATTATTACTTGCTTTTGCATATTATAAGAATTTCAAGTTATTTCAAATGGACGTCGAAAGCGCATTCTTGAATGGATTTATTCAAGAAGAAGTCTATGTGGAACAACCTCTTGGATTTGAAGACTCAAAGAAACCAGACTCAGTGTTCAGACTGAAGAAAACTTTATATGGATTAAAACAAGCTCCTCGAACTTAGTATGAAAGGCTAAGTAACTTTTTAATTCAAAGCGGTTTCTCTAAAGGAAAGGTAGATACTACCTTGTTTATTAAAAAGGAAGGCAAAAGCTTTCTACTTGTTCAGATTTATGTTGATGATATTATATTCGGATCATCTAATGAGACTTTGTGCAAGAAATTTTCTAAGTCTATGCAAGATGAATTCGAGATGAGCATGATGGGTGAACTATCTTTCTTCCTTGGTCTACAAGTAAAACAACTGAAAGAAGGAATCTTTATTCATCAAGAAAAATATGCAAAAGAACTTGTTAAAAAGTTCGGTCTGGAGAATTGCAAAAAATACTGACATACCTATGTCAAGTTCTTTGAAGATAGACAAAGATGAAGTAGGGAAGAAAGTCGACCAAAAATTATACGAGAGTATCATTGGTTCACTTCTTTATCTTAGTGCATCTAGACCTGACATATTATTTAGTGTTTGCATTCGTGCTAGGTTTCAATCAAATCCTAAAGAATCTCATTTATGTGCTGCTAAACGTATCATTAAATATGTTGCAACTACTGTTAAGATTGGTCTATGGTATCCCAAAGGAAGCAAAGTACTGTGGCTCTTTCAACAGCTGAAGCAGAATACGTAGCCCTTGGAAGTTACTGTTCTCAAATACTCTAAATAAAACAACAACTACGAGACTTTGGTATTGAAGACTCTTGTGCTGAGATCAAATGTGACAATACCAGTGCAATCAATCTTACAAAGAATCCTATCTTACATTCAAGAGCAAAACATATTGAAATTCGACATCATTTTATAAGAGATCATGTTCAGAATAAAGAAGTATTGATACGCTTTATCGACTCAAAGAATCAACTCGGCGGACATCTTCACAAAGCCGCTTGAGAAAAGTTTATTTGAGTCTATTCGTTCAAGACTCAACATTTTATCTCTTGAAGACTGTTGAAGTTCGACTCAAAATCTAAGTCTGAACAAGTACGTACTAAAAATTCAGACTTAGAAGACCAAACGTCACAACTGTAAGTCATTTCAATTACAGTTCATTTACTCGTTTAAACTAATATCTCGAAAAGGTAAGATTGCTTGTTTATCTCTAATTGAGTTTATTAAGGCAGTTATTCTTAAAAAAGGGTGGTTATCGATTTTTTTAAGGCGGTTATTTTTTGAAAAGGAATTTTTATTCTTCCCTTATTGTGACGCTTCAGATACCACGTATCGATTGCCTTTTATACTCCTTCTCCTCCTCTTTTTTACTTTACCCAGAAACCCTAGATCACAAATTTTTCATTCTCTGAGATTTTCCTTCTCAAGTTCTTCTCCTCAAGTTTTTATCTTTCTTGCGACATAAGTGTGAAAGTTCTCTCCAAGAAAGTGACAATGCCGTACCAAAGGAAATCTTCAAGAATAGCAAGCAGGGGACCACAGGGCTCGGGTGAGGGGCCTACGCACTTTGATCTCACTGAAGAAGGTGACTTTCCAAGTGAACAGATGCACCAACACTCTCAAAAGCGCACCTCTTCGACTAGATCTCATGTTCGCCACCCTCAACATGTAGAGGAAATCATTGAAGATGTAGAACCAGTAAGGTCTCTTAAGCCTGCATTTGTTTATAGGCTTTATTCTGCTTTGAATGAAGGGGGTTCTGCAATGACTTTCATTGACGAGTTCTTGAAAGAGAAAAGCTATAAAAATGAGACTCATTTTCTCACTGTGATGGAGTGATCGGGTGTTGTTCCTGTTGGAACGGCAGCAAAGACCTTTGCGAACTTTCCGAGTGACCCTCTCTTTGGTAGTGTAAATCAGCCTGAGGGGAAAGATGATGATGAGAAGATGTTTGTGCATTTTAAGCCTAGGATGGGTGTGGCTGCAACTCTTCGGGGAAAGAGAGATGAATTGTTTCGATCGGAGGAACACAAGCAGGTGTATGGAAAATTGCTGAAGCATGGGGTGATGAACCCACGAACTGTGGATTTTGATTTTCTGGATCTGTTGAGCATCAATTTGAGGGAGAAGTTTGAGAAGCTTCAACTTCATAAATTTTGTACTGAGAGCGAGGTTGCTCATTCTGAATTGACGGCCTATTTTTATTCTAACCTCAGTTTTCTTGATGCAAACAGTTTTTCTTTTAGTGTGAGAGATAGAAAGTATGTGGTTGACACAGATACTCTGGCTAATGTTATTGGTGTGGAAAGAGGAGCTTTCCAATCAATTTTTGTGTCTGTTAGCCATGCAACTCTGGAGCTTGCGAGAGATAGAATCGCAAAAGGTCGTCTCTCCTACTCAAGGATAAATGCTACAAACACTCTGCTTCACAAAATTGTGATCAACTGTCTCAGACCGAAGTCGACATCGAAGACAAATGTATCCATCTCTGAAGCCAAACTGATGTATGCCATCAAGATCGGTCTTAACTTTTCCTTGCCCCATACCATCATGTTCCACATGTATAGGTCTATGGCGAAGGACAAGGGAAAGCTCCCTTATGCTGCTCTCATCACTCGTTTATTCAGACATTTGAACATTCAGCCTCCCAACATTCTATCTGTGAAGACTATTGATCAAATGGTCATCAGTGAGGATGATTACAAAAATGCGTCTCGAAAGAACTCAAAGAAAAAGCTTGAGCGGTTCAAAGAGAAAACCCCTGTCAAGACCGGACCAGACTTCTCTGCTGCAAAGAGGAAAGGAAAAGATCATGTGACTGGTCCTATCAAGAAGAGGCAGGCTATCATCTTGGAGGATGAAGATGATGAGGATGATATTCCTATCTCTGCCTTTGTTTCCCAGCATTCTATTCCTATGTCAGCAGAACCAGAACAACAAGTTGCAGAGGAAACTGAAAAAGGGAACCAAGAGAAGGAATCCTTGCAGACAGAAGAAGAATAAGAAGAAATAGCTAGAACAGACTCACAGCAACAACCAGTAGAATCACATGCCGAAGAAGATCGAGCAGATTCTCCAGTAGAAAATGAGGATCAACAACATTTTGCCACTGAGGAAACTTCTCAGCAAGAAGAGTACTTCTCCCCTCCAGAAGACATTGAAACAGGGGGAGCTGTTCCAAGAGCAAGTACTCCTCTTCTCTTGACCTTTACCAGTGCAAGTGTTAGTAGATCACCTCCTGATGCAGAAGATGTTCATGCTTCTCATTTTCCTGAGGGAGAGGCAACATCTCCAAACATTGATCTTCCTGCTGATATTCAATCCACTGGCTTAACTCCACAATCAGACCGTGTTGATGCAAGCACACAAACTGACAATTCAGGCGATTTTGAAAGGCTGCTTGAAATCATTTTAGAGCTCAAAGGCCAGATATATGCTTTAGGGTGTGAATTCGACACTTTGAGTGAGAATCATGCCATGTTCATCTCCTTGCATGATCGGATTAAAGATATTCAACTTCGGTTCGGGCCAAGCACGCCAAAGGCACCGCTCTCACTCAACTACAGGAGGATTTGAGGAAACTGGAAGGAACTATCAAGTCTATGGAAGACTTTCAACATGTTCGCATTCCTCGCGCACCCTGACTTTTTCACCTTTTTATGATGACAAAAAGGGGGAGAAGCTTTTGCAGATTTCCATTCCAAACTTTCACTTTTTAAACACTCTTTGGATTGAATATTTTGTTTGGTTGTGATTGACTTTATGACTTTATCTTGAGTTTTGAAATGCTTGCTTATTATTGCATTACTTTAAGCTATTAAAATAGATAAAGATAGTTTATTGATATCTGTACAGGACTAATCTGTTTTCTGTGGATGCAAATATGTGTACAGGACAACTTTTACTATCTTTACTCTAATCTTTTATGAGATATCATTGCTAGCTTAAATGTTGTATTGCAGGGCAATAGTATTCAAATCTGCAGGAAAGTTTTGTCACCATCAAAAAGGGGGAGATTATTGGATAAATTCTCTTCAGATATTTTAAAGTCGACAAAACATTTCCATCAGTCTAGTTTGGAGGCTTGCAAACTCTACTGGCAAAGTCTGAAGACCAAAGTCTGACGATATCAAGACTCAAGTTTCAAAGTCTACTCTCATTGATAGTTTCCAAACTGACAAGTTAAAACTTCTATTCTAATTTTATCTAATATGGTTTTGACTCCAACGGCTAAGGAATATCTCTCGACTGGAATCAGCACTACAAGATCTTATATTCGTATTCGAATAAATCTAGATTCTCTAAGATTCACAACTTATATTTGGAATGTTCTACTTATGGAAACCAAGATCCTGATTGTATGGGTGAACAGGATTGACGGGCTATCAACACTTGCCTTAAAGAGCTCGAGATCTCTCTAAATTGATTCTGTCCAACGGGTTGATTGGAAGAACTTCTTTGGAAGGTGCCAACGGTAATGAAGGCATGAAGAAGTATTTAAGAGAGACGCTCAAGTTGTTGAAGGGTGCCGGATAGAAGAATTCCAAAGTCTGAATCTCCTTGTTATTTTGTGATCCTATTCTTCGAGCCATACATGTAATCAAAAGAGAGACTGAAGTGTGGTGAGACCTTGAGGAAGTGTAGTAGAGTCTCTACACTGTGGAATCAAGGGCGTGAGATTGTAAACTCTCTTTTTGATTCTTAGTGAAATCCAGTCAGAAGGGCTGTCCGTGCGAGAGAGAGGACGTAGGCTTGGTCTAAGCCAAACCACTATAAATCTGGAGTCTTGATTCTCTATCCCTAATCCTTTTACTTTTCATTACTTTCATTTGCAGCGATTATTGTTTTTAATTCCTTAATCTCTCATCAAAGAAATTGCTTATACATTCAGTTAAATTTATAAAATCGTCTTAGTCACCTATTCACCCCCCTTTAGGTGCTCATTCTAGTCCTAACAAATTCATTGGGGATAAACTCACTTGATATCTTTTCTTTGCTCGTTCTCTGATATGGTGTCGTTCCTTTCTCTTGTCTTGGTTTAGTTGGATCTATAGCCGTATCTTCATGAGTCGCGGCACCAGCATGCCATGAGAAGAGTCAGGGGAAGTGGAGGGCGGAATCCAAGTAATCTCAAGGCTTCGAACAATGCAGCCGAAAGGAAGGGCAAAAACTCTGTTACGGCTGTCTTCCGATTCTGCCAGTTCATCAGCGTCTGAACCTTCAGCCCCTAACTCCTCGGAAACCTGGAATTCATCTAGGAATCACATGGCAAGAAGGTCACAAGTAGGGGTGTTAACAATTCGATTCGTTTCGAAATTTTAGGAAATCCAAACTGAACCAAATCATTAGGATGAGCAACTAAATCGAACCAAATCATGACTTGAACTAAATATGACTTGAACGAAAATCAAGTTTGATTTGATTCACTTATTTGGTTTTCTCTTCTTTTTCCAGTGGGAAAAACGCCTTTTTTTCTTAATTTAATTTTCTTGTGTTTGTTTTGTTTTTATTTGGGTGGGGGCAGGGGACTAGACTAATCCGGTCTAGAAAAAATAGAATAAAAGGACAGTTGAAGTGATATACATAATTATGACCAAAATCAAAGGGAAAAAAAAATGGATGGTTATTCAATGAGTGTGTAATGTGTATCGTTAGAGCAATTTGGGAGAGTTAAAAATAAGAGGGAAGACACTTTATCATTTAGATAACTCGATTCACTTGCAATTGCCTTTGTTGGTTGGCCTGTCAATTCTTTTGAGTTTCATTCTTAATATGTAGTCGAGATGGTGCCACATTGAGCAAAGAAATTTCAACTACTGCTTTGTAAAGCCACCTCTCTATTTCACTCCAATATAAATCCAAGCTTCGTAATTACATTATGCTTTTAGAATTTGGCTCTAAGACGGCCACGAAAGTCAACTCCTTCCGAACGAACATCAACATTTTTAACAGAACCATTGTTTTGTTGACCATTGAAAATTCTTTAATTTTGTTGACCATGCCATTAGCACGCGAAACCGATGACATTATTACTTCATATGTGGACACGAATTAATATAGTTTTGATTGGTGTATATTACGTATAGGCAAAAGCTTATGCATTTTAGTTCACATGTATGTTGTTACCAATAAGAACATATATATTTAAAGATACATATGTGTTAGGTTCATTGGACATATAAGCTTATGCATTCAATTTAATATGTCCTTTAGCCTATTGTGGTGCTCTATCATTGGTAAAGATGCCAATTGTACTTAAAAGTTATGTCTGTGCTGATCTATATGGGGTTTGTAGCTTGGTTTTTGGATTCGATATCGGTTGCGTGTACTTATAAGATGTCCATTCTCTTCGAGGATTAGGCTTTCACATGAATTTTGAACCCAAGAGAACATTACAGTTTGTTGGAAAACTATCTTCAGGTATTTTGAAGTTGACAAAACATTTTCCTCAGTCTAGTCTGATGACTTGCAGATTCTACTGACAAAGTCTGAAGATCAAAGTCTAAAGACTTATAGACTCTACTGGCAAAGTATGCCGACAGTAAGACTCAAGTATTCAAAGTCTAACCTCATGGACAGTTTCCAGATCAAGATTCGTATTCTTATCTTATACGATTCCAACGGCTATGAAATACTTTTCTACTGGATTCAACACTAGAAGATCTTATTTCCTTATTCGTATAAATTCGTAGATTATTCTTGGAAAGATTTACTTATGGAAACCGAGATCCTGATTGTATGGGCGAACAGGATTGATGGGCTATCTTCACTTGCCTTAAAGAGCTCGAGATCTCTCTAATTGATTCTGTCCAACGGGTTGATTGGAAGAACTTCTTTGGAAGGTGCCAACGGTTATGTAGGCATAAAGAAGTATATAAGAGATATGCTCTAGTTGTTGAAGCGTGCTAGATAGAAGAATTCCAAAGTCTGAATCTCCATTTATATTGTATGATCTTATTCTTCGAGTGTTATATGTAATCAAAAGAGAGATCATATTGTGGTGAGAACTTGAGGAAGTGTAGTAGAGTTTCTACACTGTGGACTCAAGAGCGTGAGACTGTAATCACTCATTTGATTCATAGTGAAATCCAGCCAGAAGGGCTGTCCGTGGAGGAGAGTGGACGTAGGCTTGAATTAAGCCGAACCACTATAAATCTTGAGTCTTGTTTCTCTATCCCTAATCTCCTTGTCTTTATATTGCTGTGATTGTTAAGTTTTATTTAATCAATTTCTCATTCTGTGCAAATTGATTTAAATTTCTCTTAATCACCTATTCACCCCCCTCTAGGTGATAATCCTAGCCCTAACAATTGGTATCAGAGCTCGTGTGCTCGTTTTTAAGAAGTGTCTTTACTTCTGAGTAAAAGATCTATGGTTAGTATGTTACCTGCAGGGTTGGTTGAAGGTCAAAGCAATACCAGACCTCCATACTTTGATGGAAAAGACTACAGCATATGGAAAAACAAGATGAAAGCATTCCTAAGATCGAAGGATCCTTTGGAATGGGAAGTGGTTGATAAAGGAATCATTCCTGCTGCTACATCAAGTTCAGAGAGAGGAAAAGAAGCTGCTGATCCCACTCTACTGACTCAAGAAGAAATCACCAAGAGACAGACTCTTGACGCCAAAGCTATTTACTCATTATATTGTGCTTTATCCCGTACTGAGTATAATAGAATATCTTCTTGTGATACAGCAAAAGAAGTCTGGGATAGGCTTCACATTACCTATGAAGGGACTGATCGTGTGAAAGAAACAAGGATCAATATTCTCTTGGGACAATATGAAATCTTTAAGATGAGATCGGAGAATCAATAACGACATGTTTAGTCGCTTTCTGAAATTGTGAATGGTCTTGAATATCGGGGACATCCAATCTCAGGTCATATGAAGGTCAACAAACTCCTACGAGGACTCTCTAAAGACTGAATCATATTAAAACCTCAATAAGAGAGACTCGAGGGATTGCTCCACTCACTTTGTAGACAAACCGGTTGGAACTCTTCAATCTTATGAAGTGGAACAGAACAATGAAGAAGAAGATTCAAAAGGTAAGAAATCTATTGCCTTAAAGTCTAATGACTATTCTGATGCTACAGATTCTGAAGAAGATCTAGATGATGAAGAACTGGCACTCATGATAAAAAGATTCAGAAAGTTGAACAAAAAAGGAAGGAAATTCAATTGGAAGAAACAAAGTTCACAAAGGTTTCAGAACAAGTCAACAGAGGAAGATGATTCTAACAAAGAAGTGACTTGCTTTGAATGCAAGAAAAAGGGACACATCAGACCCAACTGTCCGTTGTTGAAGAAGAGAAAAGGAAAGACTGAGAAATACAGAAAAGCACTCAAAGCAGAGACTTGGAGTGATACTGAATGTGAAGAAAGTGATGATGATTATGCCAATATCTGTTTAATGGCAAAATCAGACTCAGACTCAGATCTTGATTCAGACTCAGACTCAGACGGTGAATTCGAGGTCAGTAACCTAAAAATTCCTGTCAAAGTTTCTAAATAAATTGATGAACTGTGTCTTAGTCTGAAAACCTCTCTTAAGAGAATCTCCGAATTGAAAAAGGAAAATTCTGCATTGAAGCAACAGAAAAACCTTTTAAAAGAAAAGTCCGATCGTTGGAAAAAGACTTTGCGGTATGAAAGAAAACTCGAGATGTTGTTTCAAATGAGAATAGACTTTTGAAAAATGATATTACAAATATATCAAAAAGATTTTCAAATGGTTCTGAAAAGTTGGATAAGATTCTTTCAATACAAAGATCATATTTTGATAAGTTAGGTCTTGGTATGACTTCTGAAACTATTCCACTAATTGATTTTCCAAAAGTAAAGGAAAGAATCAGACAGAGACCAGCCAAAGCTGTCTATAGGAATCATTTCCAGAAAGTTTTTGTAAAACCTATTGGTAGAAATGCCTTAAGATGTTCTAAGTGTAAAAGCTCAGAACATTTTGAGAAAGAGTGTCCTTTGAATTGGAGACCTGTTAAAAAGAGCTGGGCTAAGACTGTCTTTTGTTCTAACACTTCTGGACCCAAGATGATATGGGTACCAAAGAAAGCTTGAATCTATGATATTTGCAGGTTACTATCAAAAGGAAAATTAAATGGTACCTTGATAGTGGCTGCTCAAGACATATGACAGGAGACCCAAATTGTTTCATAAGTCTTGTCCTGGATAGACGGAGGAAAGGTTTCCTTTGGTGGTAACAATAAAGGAAGGATTACTGGTCGAGGAACAGTAAAGATTGGAAGCTTATCAATCAAGAATGTTTCTTTAGTTGAAGGATTAAACTACAATCTGCTTAGTATAAGCCAGTTGTGCGATACTAGTTTCAAGATCAATTTCCAGGAAGAAACTTGCTCTGGAATCAGTAAAGACTTTTCGCAATCTTTCACTGGACGAAGACATGGCAATATCTATCTTCTGGATGTGAATCAAGAAAGATCACAGTGCTTAATGTCAGTACAAGATGAAGCTGATCTTTGGCATAAAAAGCTAGGACATATCAACATGAAGCAAATCAACAAGATCTCTTCCAAGAAACTTGTTTGAGGATTGCCTACTTTAAATTACTCAAAGTCTGATCTATGTACACCATGCGTACTGGGTAAACAGGTAAGAAACTCTTACAAATCAATAAATAAAGTTTCCACTAATCATGTATTGCAGCTTCTACATATGGATTTATTTGGACCTACCAGAACACAAAGCATTGGTGGAAAAAGGTTCTGTCTGGTAATAGTGGATGATTATTCACGATTTACTTGGGTCTACTTTCTTTCAAGTAAGTCTAAGACTTTCTCACTCTTTTCAAAGTTTGCTAAGAAAATTCAGAATGAGAAAGGTCACACTATTTCAAGCATTCGTACAGACCATGGAGGTGAGTTTGAAAATCAAGACTTTGCGAAATTCTGTGATGATTTTGGTTTTCAGCATAAATTCTCTTCTCCATATACACCAGAACAAAATGGAGTTGTGGAAAGGAAGAATAGATCTTTACAAGAAATGGCAAGAACCTTGTTAATTGGAAATAATATTTCTTCAAGATTTTGGGCTGAAGCTGTTTCAACTGCTTGCTATATTATAAATCGTGTGTTTTTAAGACCAATTCTTGAGAAAACCCCTTATGAAATCTTTAAAGGAAAGAAACCAATAGTTTCTTATTTTCAAATATTTGGTTGTAAATGCTTTATTCTTAAGAATGCTAATGATCGTGTTGGTAAGTTTCAAGAAAAATCAGATGAAGGATTTTTTTCTTGGTTACTCAACTTCAAGCAAAGCCTACGAGTCTTCAACAAGAAGACTCAGACTGTGGAAGAATCAATGAATGTCAAATTTCAAGAATCTCCACAAGTTTAACAAATTCAGAATGAAGATTCAGAACCTATTCCAGACTCTGCTGGGACTACCTCTACTGAAGTTGTTAACAATCCAGAATCAGAACAACAAGTTACTGATGAAGAATCTTCTCTAGAAAAAGATCATCAATCTATTAGACTGTCCAGTAACTGGAAGCACAAGTCTAGTCATCCTGAAGAACTCATTATTGGAAACATTAATGAGGGAATTCGAACAAGATCCAAAAGGCGAGAAGAGTCTAGTGCTATTGCTCTTATTTCTGAAATGGAACCCAAAAATATTGAAGAAGCTTTAGCTGATGAAAGCTAGATTGAAGCAATGCAAGAAGAACTCAGACAATTCAGCATTAACGACGTTTGGGAATTGACTCCTAAACCGAAAGACAAATCAGTTGTTGGAGCTAAATGGGTATTCAGGAACAAAGTTGATGAACAGGGAAAGGTAACAAGAAACAAAGCAAGACTCGTGGCTAAAGGATACACGCAAGAAGAAGGCATAGACTATGATGAGACCTATGCTCCAGTAGCAAGGTTAGAAGCAATTAGATTATTGCTTGCTTTTGCTTGTTACAAGAATTTCAGGTTATTTCAAATGGATGTCAAAAGCGCATTCTGAATGGATTTATTCAAGAGGAAGTCTATGTGGAACAACCGCCCGGTTTTGAAGACTCAAAGAAACCAGACTCTGTGTTCAGATTGAAGAAAGCCTTATACGGTTTGAAACAAGCACCTCGAGCTTGGTATGAAAGGTTAAGTAATTTTTTAATTCAAAATGGTTTTTCTAAAGGAAAGGTAGACACTACTTTGTTTACCAAAAGGGAAGGTAAGAGCTTTTTATTAGTTCAAATTTATGTTGATGACATCATATTTGGATCAACTAATGAGTCTTTGTACAAGAAATTCTCTAAGACCATGCAGGATGAATTCGAGATGAGCATGATGGGTGAGTTATCCTTTTTCCTTGGTCTACAAGTGAAACAACTAAAGGAATGGATATTTATTCATCAAGAGAAATATGCAAAAGAACTTGTTAAAAAGTTCGGTCTGGAAAACTGCAAGAAGATTGACATACCAATGTCAAGCTCCTTGAAGATAGACAAAGACGAAGCAGGGAAGAAAGTTGATCAGAAATTATACAGAAGTATCATCGGATCACTTCTTTATCTCACTGCTTCTAGACCTGACATATTATTTAGTGTTTGCATATGTGCTAGATTTCAATATGATCCTAAGGAATCTCATTTAAGTGCTGCTAAGCGTATTATTAAATATGTTGCTTCTACTGCTAAGATTGGTCTTTGGTATCCCAAAGAAGGAAACTTTACTCTTCTTGGCTATTCAGACGCAGATCTTGCAGGTTGTAGAGTTGAAAGAAAAAGCACTTCAGGTACTTGTCAATTGCTTGGTAACAGGGCAGTATCTTGGTTTTCAAGAAAACAAAGTATTGTGGCTCTCTCAACAGCAGAAGCAGAATACGTAGCCCTTGGGAGTTGCTGTTCTCAAATACTGTGGATTAAACAACAATTACAAGACTTTGGGATTAAGGACTCTTGTACAGAGATCATATGTGATAATACCAGCGCAATCAATCTTACAAAGAATCCTATCCTACACTCAAGAGCAAAGCATATTGAGATTCGACATCATTTTATAAGAGATCATGTTCAGAACAAAGAAGTCTTGATACAGTTCGTAGACTCAAAGAATCAATTGGCAGACATCTTCACAAAGCCACTTGAGAAAAGCTCATTTGAGTCTATTCGCTCTAGACTCAATATTTTATCTCTTGAAGAATGTTGGAGCTCAGACTCACAATCTTAGAGTCTGATAGAGTATCAGACTCATAAGGGTATAGACTGAGAATACCAATCGACGCGACTGTAAGTTTACTTACTTGCTTAATTCTGTTATTTTGAAAAGGTAAGTTTGATTGGTTACATCTAATCGTGTTTATTAAGGCAGCTAATTTCAAAAAGGGGTGGTTACCAATTTATTAAGGCAGTTATTTGTTTTTAAAAGGCAATTTCTAAATATCTCTAAAAATCCGCGACGCTTGATATACCCCGATTCAGTTATCTTTAACATTCATCTTCTCCTTCGTTTTTACTACTCAGAAACCCTAGATAAAAAGCTTTCACTCCTCTGCAATTTTTTTTTTCTCTCGAATTTCTACAAAGATCTCAACTTTCTTGCGAATCAAGTGTGAAAGGTTCTCCAAAAGTTCTACAAGAAAGTGACCATGTCTTACCAAAGAAAGTCTTCGAGGATCGCTAACAGGGGACCACAAGGTTCTGAAGAGGGTCCTACTTACTTCGACCTTACTGAAGAAGGCGACGTCCCTACAGCACAGTCTCCTCCACCTTCTCAGCAACGCACCAACCCCACCAGACCACATGATGATAAACCTCAACATGCAAAAGAAGTTCTTGAGGATATCGAACCAGTAAGATCTCTCAAGCCTACTTTCGTTTATAGGCTTTACTCTGCTTTGAAGGAGGGTGGTTCTGCTATGACCTTTATCGATGAATTCCTGAAGGAAAAAGGTTATAGAAATGAGACGCATTTCCTTACCATTATGGAAAGATCGGGTGTTGTTCTCTGCTGAACAAAGAAGAAAGGCTTTCGCAAACTTTCCCAATGACCCTAGGTTTGGAGGGTTTAATCAACCAGAGGGAAAGGACGATGATGAAAAAATGTTCTTGCATTTTAAGCCTTGGATGGGTATGGCTGCAAATCTTCGAGGGAAGAGGGATGAATTGTTTCGATCTGATGAACACAGGAAGGTCTATGACAAACTGCTGAAGCGTGGAGTGATGAATCCACGAACCGTAGACTTTGATTTCCTGGAATTACTGAGCATTCATCTTAGAGAGAAGTTTGAAAAGCTTCAGTTGTATACGTTCTGCACTGAATGTGATAAAGCTTATCCTGAATTAACCGCTTACTTCTATTCAAACATAAGCTTTCTTGATGCGAACAGCTTTTCGTTTAGTGTGAGAGACAGGGACTATATCGTTGATACGAGACACTCGCGGATGTTATGGGTGTGGAAAGGGGTGCTTTCCAATCCATCTCTGTGTCTGTAAGTCATGCCACCTTGGAACTGGCAAGAGACCGAATTGCTGAAGGACGGCTCTCTTACTCCAAACTGAATGCAACCAACATCCTGCTTCACAAAATTATGATCAACTGTCTCAGACCAAAGTCAACATCAAAGACAGATGTATCAATATCAGAAGCAAAGTTGATGTGTGCCATTAAGCTTGGCCTTAAGTTTTCCTTGCCACATACTATCTTGTTTCACATGTACAGGACAATGGCAAAGGACAAGGGACAACTCCCTTATGCTGCTCTCATCACACGTCTCTTCAAACATTTGAACATCCAGTCTCCTCCTGCTCTCTCTGTGAAGACTATTGGCCAAATGATTATTGGTCTGAGGATGATAACCAAGATGCGTCTGAAGGAGCTCAGCAAAAAGTTAGAGCAGTTCAAGGAAAAGACTCCTGTCAAACCAAGGCCAGACTCTGCTGCATCAAAAAGAAAGGGAAAGGAACCAATGACTGGTCCTACCAAGAAGAAGAGAAGGGCAATCATCTTGGAAGATGAAGATGATGAGGATGCTCTACCCATCTCTGCTCTTATTTCTCAAATTTCTGCATCTGTTTCAGTTGTTCCAGAACATCAATTTGCAGAGAAAGAGAAAGAGAAAGAGAAAGAGAAAGAGGAAGAGGAAGAGAAAGAAGAGAAAGAGGAAGGGAAAGAAGAGAAGGAAGAAGAAGAGAAGAGAGAAGAAGAGCAGAAAGAGAAAGAGAAAGAAGAGGAAGCAGAAGAGAAAGAGGGAGAGACAGAGAAAGAGAAAGAGGAAGAACCAGAACAAACAGATTCTTCAGCAGAGAAAGAGGATCTACAACAGCCTGTCACTGAGGAAACGCCTCAGAAAGAAGAGTTATTTTCTCCTCCAGAAGACATGGAAACAGGGGGAGATACAGACAGAGAACACACTCCTCTTCTACTGACTTTTAGAGAAGAAGATGCACAAACAGGTGTTAGTCGATCACCTCCTGATGCTGAGAATATTCATGCTGCACAGTTTCCTGAAGGAGAGGCATCATCTCCACATACTGAACTTCCGGCTGATATTCATACTGGCTTGACTCCACCATCAGACCAAGCTGATACAAGCACTAAGACTGACAACTCTGGAGATTTTCAACGATTGCTTGAAATCATCTTGGAACTCAAAGGTCAAATTTATGCCATAGGATGTGAATTTCAGACCTTGTAGAATGAAAATCATGCAATGTTCATCAGTCTGCTTGATCATCTTAAAGATATTCAGCGTCAAATTCAGGATACTGCAAAGGCCACTACTCTCATCCAAGTGCAAGAAGATCTGAGGAAGCTTGAAAGCACAATCAAGTCTATAGAGGACTTTCAACTTGTTCGCATTCCTCGTGCTCCTTGAATTCTTTTTGGTGCTGACAAAAAGGGGGAGAAGACTCTGCAGATTTTAAAGACTTTCACTCTTATCTTCTATCCTCACTTCACTCCAAAACCAAAACTTCATTTTTTAAATTTTTTGGTTTATGATTGTGTTTGATACTTTGACTTGATCTTGAGTTTGTTGAATATGTGCTCTTTATTGCATCGCTTAAGCTTTCAAAATAGATTAAGATAGTAATGTCTGTATATGACTAATGAGTTTTCTATGGATGCAGATCTGTGTACAGGGTATGTCTGTGTACAGGACTTCTGTGTACAGGATAATTTCTACTATCTTGTTCTAACCTTTATGAGATATCAATGACTGCTTAAGACTTGTATTGCAGGGTATTAATATTCAAATCTGCATCGAAGTTTTGTCACCATCAAAAAGGGGGAGATTGTTGGAAAACTATCTTCAGGTATTTTGAAGTTGACAAAACATTTTCCTCAGTCTAGTCTGATGACTTGCAGATTCTACTGACAAAGTCTGAAGATCAAAGTCTGAAGACTTATAGACTCTATCGGCAAAGTCGACGACGTAAGACTCAAGTATTCAAAGTCTAACCTCATGGACAGCTTTCCGAGATCAAGATTCGTATTCTTATCTTATACGATTCCAACGGCTATGAAATACTTTTCTACTGGATTCAACACTAGAAGATCCTATTTCCTTATTCGTATAAATTCGCAGATTATTCTTGGAAAGATTTATTTATGGAAACCGAGATCCTGATTGTATGGGCGAACAGGATTGATGGGCTATCTTCACTTGCCTTAAAGAGCTCGAGATCTCTAATTGATTATGTCCAACGGGTTGATTGGAAGAACTTCTTTGGAAGGTGCCAACGGTTATGTAGGCATAAAGAAGTATATAAAAGAGATGCTCTAGTTGTTGAAGCGTCTTTGGATAGAAGAATTCCAAAGTCTCGAATCTTCATTTATATTGTGTGATCTTATTCTTCGAGTATTATATGTAATCAAAAGAGAGATCATATTGTGGTGAGAACTTGAGGAAGTGTAGTAGAGTTTCTACACTATGGACTCAAGAGCGTGAGACTGTAATCACTCATTTGATTCATAATGAAATCCAGCCAGAAGGGCTGTCCGTGGAGGAGAGTGGACGTAGGCTTGAATTAAGCCGAACCACTATAAATCTTGAGTCTTGTTTCTCTATCCCTAATCTCCTTGTCTTTATATTGCTGTGATTGTTAAGTTTTATTTAATCAATTTCTCATTCTATGCAAATTGATTTAAATTTCTCTTAATCACCTATTCACCCCCTCTAGGTGATAATCCTAGCCCTAACACGTTAAAAGAGTTAAGAATTCACATTGGTGTCTCAAGGAATGTAGCTCCCTAATATGGTCAACCAAAGAAAACTTTTTCCGTTATTAAAAAAACATCTTCAAAAGTGGGGAAAATATTTTTCACTTTTCAAAAGTGAAAAACATTTTCCATAACTTCTTCTACCTCACTTTCTTTCACCAAACATATTTTCGTTTCATTTTTATGTTTTTTTTTTTAAATTGAGCTTTTAATTTTCTTTTCCTTTTTTTTTTTTTTTTTTTCTTCTTCTTCCTTGGCTTTTTCATTTTTATGGTTCATTTTCAAATTTCAAACTAACATAAAAAAAATATAGTTGTTTTCTTGAAAAATAGCTTCCTAAAAGATAATTTCTAGAAACGTTACATTTTCTATGAAAAAAATGGAGCCATAGATTATCCGGTTAGCTTTGGTGTTGCTTGTACTAGGTTGTGCTTATAGACAACAAAGATAAAACAAAATTGTGCCAAGGGCAAATATATGAAAGTTGCATAATGGGTGTATAAGTACACGTGTTCTTTCATGTGCCTTACCTCCGGACGTTTTGGAAATTGTTTTTGCCAAAGATTTTTTTAATTTTTTAATTTTGGAGGATATTTTTGCCAATGTTATCCCTCTTGGAAAATATTTTGCGATGATATCTCCTCTGGAAAAGAAGGAAGTTTAATCGTCTGACCAGAAAGAAAAAAGAAAAAGAAAAAGAAAGGAAGTTTAATCGTCACGGCCTTTTTGCTCTCTCCTTCGATTGAAAACAAACAATGTCCGCACGATTCCCATTACTCTCCTCCGTGCGGGGACTGAACTGGAGCGACGAACATGGAGGCCAACTTGATTTTTTAAAGCAGCCCCGGTTGAATTTGTACGCTAATCGCATGCAACGTCAAAAACAACGGGTTCAATCTTCTGCCACTACCTCCATTTTCCTTTAGGTACTTGAATGACTACCTTCTTATCACTGGAGATTGGTTTGTTGTTATGTTCCACACCAACTGTTTGTCGAAATTCCTGAGAAGTTTCATTCGAGGAAACCCCATTTTGTGTTTGCTCTTTTTGGGTTTTACGTCCAATATGTCGAGAGCGTCTTGCAGGAGATCAACAATTTTTTTTTTTTTTTTTTTTTTTTTTTTTGTCGAAAATAAGGCCCCTGTGGGTTAGTGATCCAGAGTAGGGAGGAAGAGAGTTTTCCGGGGATAGGTTTTTGGCAACCCAGTTTGGATTAGCGGACTTCAGACTGGCCGGCGGCATCTTGCGACCATCCACAACAGGATATAGGGCCCACGGGCTTTCTACTTTTCCGGATTAGGAGCTCCGCCGCAAATATACCGTCGGTCTCTATCTCTACAAAAAGCTGATCCGCTTTCTCCTTCTTCAAGTACAGAAGAGCTCGTAAGACGGCTAGGGTTCCAGTGGTCAACACCGTGTCTAGTTGAAACGTCCAGGAAGATGGACAGAGATGACGGACGCGATGCGATTAGCAATCCGCCGGACTCGGTGCTCCTCCATATTCTGTCCTTCCTGCCCCCGAGAGACGCCATCAGGACAGTGATGGTGAAGGGTTACGTTACCTCTGGACTTCTACCCGCCACTTGTCTTTTGATCACTGTCCTTACCACGACTGCAAATAGTTGGAGACTGCATTTGAAGTTGACGACAGATTCGTGAATTTTACCGACCGCGTGTTGACTCGGCAAGCGAGCCCCACGATCGATTCGTTCCGTCTTAATGTAAACTTTGCGTCTAGGGTGGACCCCTATGATCCTGAAAATGAGGACTACGTAATTCCAGAGAGGAGAAGAACGTGGAACAAACTGGATACGTGGATTCGTTTTGCAGCAAGGAGACGGGTTAAGTTCCTCGATTTGGACTTCTTACGGTGTGTTTGGGAGTTCCGATATTGTCTCTACTTCCCACTTAATCTTTTCGTGCTGCCCAGCATTGTTCTTAGGTGTAGCATCTTAGTAGAGCTGAAACTGGCTTCCTGTGTGGTCAGACCGGTGGCGGGACGGGTCCGACTAAGGTCGCTTAGAAGATTGTTTATGAACAAAATTGACTTAACTGAAAACAAAATGGCTGACATACTATCTGGTAGCCCGCTGCTGAAAGAATTGTCTCTTGAAGATTGTTATGGCCTCCACGAGCCCAAATTCTGTTGTGGCCCATCTATTGAAGAGTTAAATTTGGAGAGATGCGGCGGTCTTGAAAAGATTGGTGCATCAAGTGACTTGACATGCTCTTAGTAGATGTCAGACACAAAATTGCTTATGTAATAGCTCATTCCCTTTTATATGTATCAATTATGTAAATTAGTTTTCGCATTTTTAACATTACTCATGTGACATCACTGTGAATGTAAGATTGGACATACATTGCAGGCAAAAATAAACATAATTGGTTTGATAATAAGCATTTTATGAGCATCAGATATTAGATACAGGTGGTTATATTCTCATTTTGGGAGCTTTATTATGCGTTAAAACGATGATAATATATTTTCCTAAAATAGAATAGTTTGTATTGCTTCAAAAAATGAATATACTAATGAAAAATATGTTCATAATTAACAAAAATGTTTGAGGCAAAAATTGTGGATGATAATAAAAATATTTTCTGTCGATTAATTTTTTTAGTGATAAATAATCATTTTTAGGAGAATAGTTTCCAAATCATTGACTTTCTGTAATAATTACCTAAACTCTTGTTTCTTCTAAGAACTCCCTTTTGTTAGTAGTAAACTCCCCTAATTATGGTATTGGAATTTATTAGGATAACTACCAAAAAATTCCTAAATATATTGTATTTGTGTCAATTCAATAATACATGTTTCAATTTGACCAATTTAATTATTAAATTTTTGACAATTTGCCAATGTAGTCCATTTGGTCAATTTTTGCAGGAAATAGCTGACGTGGTTGTTGGACGTCCCATGGCATAACCGGTTTTGACATGGATAATTTGTACAATTTATTAACATTATTTCTGATTTTTTAATTATTTTTTCCATTTTTCTTTTGTGTTTTCTTTTCTTTATCTTTCATTTTATTTTTTAAATGAGGCCATCAACCCTCATTGGCACTAGGTGAGGGCGTTGTGGCCTTTGCCTAGGCCCTCACCAAGTTCTAGACAAGGGCATCGGGCCCTCGCCCAGAGGCAAGGATTGACCGGCAACCTTGCCCACAGCAGAGTTGGATAAAAAAAAAAAAGAAAGAAAAGAACAAAAAAGAAGAAAAGAAGAAAAAGGAAAGAAAAGAATAAAATATTTAAATAAATTTATCACATTAGCATCGTTGTGCATGCCAATTGTGCCACATAGGACATGTAGGAGACCGACGCCGACTAGACCGTCGATCAATAACTCACAGTCAAAATTGGTTGGAAAAACTAAAAAGAGATTTATGAATAAATTATAATAATTGAAAGGTTTAGGAATAAATTAGCAAAATTATCAAAAGGTGTTGGACTAAATTGGCACTACTAAATGGTTTAAGACTAAATTGACCGTTGTATAATAGGTTTAAGATTTTTTAGACAATTATTCGGAAAAAATAGGTAAAGTTTGAGGGTCCCCTCTTTTTCTATGTTCTTTTTATATGTACTCTTGGGATTTCCATTAATGATCATTGGAAGTCATGCGTGATCCCCTCTCTAACTGCTCCACATTTTCATGATTTCCTCTATTTCCACGAGTCAAGTTACTCCTAAGGTAATCATGTGTTCGGTAATAACTGCCCCTTCATTCCCACTTCAATCTACTCTGTAACCATTCCAGCTCTTATGACTCAAACGGGGCGAGGTACCCTTTCCCTTCCTCTAATCGAAACAGTTGACAGCACACCTCAGATAAGAGTCATGCCACACCACCTCCAGGTGAAGTTAAACTGGATAAGCTCCGGATCGAAGTTGGGCTTAGTAAAGTTGGACTGCTTATACTTGGCTGATAATTGAAATCTCTCCTCAATAGCTAGGCCATAAATGTTCACCAGCAATAGGAGCTAAAGAATAATGTTGTAAATATCTATAAAAGAGGTAGTACTGAAAAATTAAGCCCAATGAGACTACTATAATAGGACCTGTCATTTTCATCTCTAATTTTATTATTATTTTATCTTACTGCATTTCATGTCATGCTTCCACTAAAGAAATTATTTTATCATTTTGATGCCGTGCATCCTAGGTTTGATAAAGCTACTTTGATCTTAAAGTGAGCCAGCAACAAAGACCAAGTTAGTCTTGGTAGTCTTCACTTTTTAGCTAGCCGGGGTTCACACATTATTAGCTCATATTGAAAAATATCGAGAACTACCATTTTCATTTCTTTGCTTTTACCGATGCTTTATCTTACTCCATTCCACATCATATTTCCATCAATGGGATTTCATCATTTTGATGGAGTGCATCACGCGTTTGATAAAGCTACTTTTGATCTTTAAAGTGAGCCGATCAACAAAAACCAAGTTAGTCTTGGTCATCTTCACTTTCTAGCTGGCAAGGGTTCACACATTATGATTAGTTAATATTGAAAAATATTGAGAACCATCCTTTTCATTTCTTTGCTTTTACCGATGGTTTATCTTACTCCATTCCACATCATATTTCCACCAATTGAATCGTTTCATCCTTTTGATGGCGTGCATCACGCGTTTGATAAAGCTACCAAAGACCCAATTAGTCTTGGTCGTATTCACTAGTTCACACATTATTAGTTCATATTGAAAATCTCCACTCAGGTCTAGCCCCATGACCCACTTTTTTCTTTAGTGAGAGAGTCGTGTCTTTTCTGGTCGCACTCAACCTCTCTTATTTATGTACGGTAGTGCATAGTGTTGCTACATGCATAAAAGATAAGAAAAAATAGAATAAGATATAAATTAGCACCCAGTAATATCAACATAATAGCATATCCCATCCCCCCAAGTTATTCTTTGCATTCTAAGTCTAAAATAGGGGTGTGCAAAGAAACTGAAAATTGCCTGCAACCGGACCGGCGATTCCATAGGGATCGGTCTTATTCCAGATTCCAATTTACTAGAACCGATAAGTACTAGTTCAATTCCCGGTTCCAAGTGTGAAATCGCCTATATAGATCGGATTAGTATATATACATATTTCAAAAAAGAAATTCCCACTCAATTACTTAATGTCACTCAATTCCAATTTTTTGGTCAAGTATATGATTTTTTTTTCCATGTTGAACAAAGTGTTAATTACTACGTCCGTATTTTTTGTGGATAATGCCAGTTTGTACATGTTATTGGGGACAACACGTCGAAATAAGAAGGGAACAAAAGTATCTTTCCCATATTTTGGACGATTTTAAGCTTAAGACTTGGCTGTATAAAGATGCTTTTCTAAAGCACAAGAAGCAATTTCGCTATGAAGTCAAGGTGGGGCAAGGTGCTCTTACCCAATATGTGCAATTAAGGGTTGGAACCTAAATGACCAATTAGTGGGGAGATACTCTACCAAGTCATTCCTGAGATCATTGGCTTTTGTCCAAATGGAAAGAAAAACATTCATTAGAGAGAAATAATAGTTAACAAAAAAAAAAATTTTGAAAGAAAATAATTAACAGAACGAAACAAAAAGATAAGTGCATAAACCTTAAGCATCGAAAAATTAATAAAGGTTTGAATGATTAGTAGAGTGGTACATGTGAGATAGTTTGTTGGTTATCTATTGATTTAGTAGTAGGATTCAAACATAAAGAAAAGATATGTTGACAGAATTTTTATTTGGTCTACTTTTAGTATAAAAAATCATTTATGCTTCATTATGTAATTAACATGTTGAAAGTTTCTATTAGGTAGCTATCTTGAAACACACATGTCACATGTTCAATGTTAAATCCGTTAGTTAGAAAAATTTACATTGGTATTAAAATAATAATAATCCTTAGTGAATTAGGTAGATGCTCATTCAACATTGATATATAAAACATATAAATGGAAATGAGAATGTCGTGAACTCAAAGGTTTGAGATAAAAGCTTTGTGTTAAGCAAGAAAAGCACTTTTGTGTATGAGAGATCATTCTATAGATCACGTAGAGTGTAGTAAAATATAATGTGATTGCAGTTATTTATTCAGTTTTAAAAAGAAGAGGAAATGCAAAATACTTACTAGATATACTATTTAATAACAAACACCATCTAAATTACTATTGAAAATACAAAGAAATGTGTCATTAGAACATACTATCTCGAGGAAGATGTGTCTGCATTTATTTTATTTAAAAAAATATATTCATCTCTACGGTGCTTGTCTCTTATATTAAACAAGTTATATTTGGCGGTTGGTGCTACTAGAGGGTGAGATGAAAAGAGAACACATGAGAAAGAATCTTTGTTACACTTCTAACAATTTATTCATGTTTATCTTTAATTGTGTTTCTTTTGCAATTAACAAAGAGCACTGAAAATTGCTGTTATTTGTGCCGAAGGTCTCTCTTGTTCACCCCTGTTTATGTTGTCCGAGATGCTCTGTCACACAATAGATAACATATATGAATTCTAGGTTATGTCATCTGAGAGATCTTATATTGGGCAGGCTTATCCTCTTGTCGGTATTTCTCATGCTAGGATGCTTCTGCTTCTTAATCTGGCAGTGGCAGAAGGGCCCGTTCATGTAAATGCTAGGCAGTATCACGGATTTTGAGACTAAGACAAGCCCTGTGCTAAGCTTCAAAAGCAAACATCAGACTTGGAAAGGTGAATTGCCTTTTTTATGCCTGTTGATTTGGAAGTTCCTTCTGGCCTTTGCCAATTATAAAAATTAATTATAAAGCTTTTTTAATTTGAAGGTATTCCGCTTGTGTTTGCTTCCTTAGCCACATGCTATACTGTCAATCGAATGCTATTTTTAGGAAATTCTATTCCGTGGGAAATTGTCTGACTGCATACTTCATCTTCGTTACAGCTATTGCAGCTATCTCAGCATTTTATTTATTGGGGATAAACTTAATTGATGTCTTTTCTTTGCTCGTTCTCTGATATGGTGTCGTTCCTTTCTCTGTTACGGCTGTCTTCCCAGTCTGCCAGTTCATTGGCCTCTGAACCTTCGGCACCTGCCTCCTTGGAAACCTAGAATTCATCTAGTAATCACACGGCAGGAAGGTCGCAAGTAGGGGTATCAATCGTTTCCAGTTTTTAGGAAATCCGAACCGAACCAAATTGTTAGGGTGACACCTGAATCGAACCTAATTGCAACCCAAACTGAATTTGACCTGTACGGAAACCTAGTTCGGTTCGATTCACTTATTTGGTTTTCTCTTCTTCTATTTCCAACGAGAAATCCGCCCCCTTTTTTTTTTCTCTAATTTACTTTTCGTGTGTTTGTTTTATTTTTATTTGGGTGGGGGCAGGGGACTAGACTATTCTGGTCTTGAAAAAATAGAGTAAAAGAACAGCTGAAGTAATTTACATAATTATGAACAAAATCAAACGGAAAAAAATTGGGTGGTTATTCAACGAGTGTGCAATATGTATTGTAAGAGAAATTTAGGAGACCTAAAAATAAGAGGGAAGACACTTTACCATTTAGGTAACTCCATTCGCTTGCAATTGCTTTCATTGGAGGGCCCGTCAAATCTTTTGAGTTTCATTCTTAATACAAGGTAGTCGAGATGGTGCCAGATCGAGCAAAGAAGTTGCATCTCCTTCAGCTGTTGCTTTGTAAAGCCACCTCTCTGTTTCCCTCTTAAGTAAATCCAAGCTTCAGAATTGCGTTTTGCTTTTAGAATTTGGCTTTAAGACGGGGACGAGAGCCAACTCCTTCCGAATCGAACATCAGCATCCTCAATAGGAACCATCGTTGTTGACCATTGCAAATTCTTTAAATTTGTTGACCATGCCATTAGCACGTGAAACAAATGAGATTATTACTTCATATATGGGCGCAGATTAATGTAGTTTCGATTAGTGTATATCATCTGTAGGTAAAAGCTTATGCATTTTAGTCCATAGGCATGTTGTTACCGATAAAAACATATATATTTAAAAGTTAGGTATGTGCTAGATTCATACACCGCATGTGGCTTGATATAGATATATAAGCTTCTACATTCAATATAATGTCTTTTAGCCTATTGCCATGCTCTGTCATTGGTAACGATAACGAGTGTGTATTTAAAAGTTATGTCTATGCTGATTCACACAGGGTTTGCGGCTTGATTTCTCGATCCGGCATTGACTGTGTATACTTATAAGCATGAGAATTAATTTTAAAAAGGTTTCGGAGGAGATAAACTGACGTTATTTCGTCTACTGACGTGGTCAACCAAAGAATTTCCTCCGTGTTCGCCCATAAGTTGCAGTAATTGAAGCCACTTCTCCTTCGGTTTCTGCTTTGTAAAACCTCCTTTTCACATTCGCTTCTTAAGCTTCGAAGGAATCGGGCTTCGTAGTTGCGTTTTGCCGGTCGCATTCGGCTTTAAGATGGCTGAGAAAGCCAATTCCTTCTTTTGAAGCGAACATTAACATCCTTAACGGGAAGCATTATCCGGTTGCCGTCGGAAGTTTTTCTAAATTGTTGACCAAGTCATAACCCCAAAAAATAATAGTAATATTAATAATATTATGACAAGATTAGTTCATATATTGGCACAGATGAATGTAGTTTTGAGTGGGGTATATCATGTGGAGATAAAAGTTTATGCATTTTAGTCTACAAGCATGCAGTTACTAGTAAAAATAAAATAGTTCCCTAAATATATATATAGAAGTTATGTATGTGCTGAAATTTTTGTAGCATCCTTTGGCTCATGGATTACCGCTCTTAATGAGAAATTATTATACATGGGAGTAGTATAGATACTAAACTGAATTTTGGTATGGAAATAATGATGAGTTCCACATGAATCTTGCTCCACTAGATCTATAGCCCGATTAACCTTTAGTGAATGTATTAGCTACTCGAAATACTTACTCATTATTGGTCGATGCTGCTTTTATTTATCATCTTTGGAATTCAATTATTTATCCATCACATGATATTTGTATTTGTTTGTGGAATTTGTGGTTCATCTTTATCATTTCATACACAATAGACTTGTTAGTCCACTCCATCTCTTCCAAACCTAATGAATACATGTGGTCCATTCCTTCATTATTTGTGTACCTCCTTCACTTTTTTGTGGGAACATCGATAATGGTGGGCAAATGACTCATGAAATCGGAATGCTTGAGGATGTAATTCAGCTAATGTGAAAATACTAAATGATTCGATGGATTGATCGATACTTTAAATGCTTGATTGTTCAATGATGATGCCATCAAGGACTGAATCGACATTTACTTTGATTCGTGCATGGACATGTACGAATCACATGTCTATGTCAATACAGCTGCACATCACTGGCTGAGGAGAGAATCGAACCCAAAACGCGTGAAGGACGAGGTGGACCCCCGGATGTAAATGAACAAAGGGGGTTTCCCGAGTCATGCGTGTCATTTGCGTTGCGTTGCATTGCTTGACCTTGACTTCGTTTGCGGCTGACGACCTTGACTTTGTTTATGCCATCAGCCGCGGCCATTTAAATGTCTTATAAACTAGATTTTTGTGTTTCAACTTAAAAGTTTTTTCTTTTGTCAATGTTTGCAATAGGAATGTTGCACAAATCGATAGAAATTGTAAGGAAAGTGTTGGAATCGAAGGAAATCGAAGGAAAATCAGAGCGGTGACCATTGACATTAAAATTAAAGTGCAAACAAAGGAAAAGAAATCACTAGAAAACTTCAGTGAAATTGAAATATCCTCAGAGTTACAAACATATTGATGCTTAACTGGAAAAATTGAAACGAAAGCTACACTATTAGTCACAATGCACGTGAAGAATAGCAAACTTTAAAACTAAAATTGAAATTGAAGACGTTGGTTAAAATGGAAAATGCTTCGGAGGAAAATTTAGCAATGTTTTGGCATAGCTCGATTGTCCCCTATTTCTCTGTTTTCTTTTTATTTATACTCTTGGGATTTCCTACAATAATTATTGGAATTCTAGTGTGATTACTCTCTCTAGCCACTTCATATTTCCATGATTCGCTCTATTTCCACGATTTTAGTAACTCCAAAGACAGTCGTGACTCCTGCGGTAGACTACCATTTTATTTATGATTTAATTTAATTTTGCAACCGTTTTAGCTGTTAAACAGCTCGAGGCACCTTTTCCTTAATCTGACCGAAATGGTAACCAATATACCTTAGATCAAAGTCAGGTCACACAACCTTCAGATTAAGTTAAACTAGCTGAGCTCCCAATCAAAGTTGGGTTTAGTGTAACTTGACTCTTGAATACTTTGCTTAACTCTTCTAACTCATGCCAATGATTGAAGCTCTCCTCAATGTCCGGGCCATAAATTTTCACTGCCAATGGGAGCTATAGAATAATGTTGTGAAAATTAGCGCTGCAAAATTAAGAGCACTAGGGGTGGGCAACCGGACCAGGTATACCCTGTTCCCGGACCGGCCCACCCGGAAAACAGGGTCGGGAACCGGTTCCCATTGAAACCGGTCCGGGAACAAGTTTCAAAAATTCGGAACCAGTTTAAACCGGTCCGGGAACAGGGTCCGAGTGATTACTTCCCGAAACCGGTTCCTGGACCGGTTTTGTAAGTAGAGGTCAAAAACATTTTTTTCTTATGATTTCTATTTTTACTCGCAATCACATGATATTTTTCCTCTTGGCTCTCTCAAACACGCATAGCACTTCTCCTTTGTCATTCATCTTCCTCACTTGCTTCCCTCCCTCACTGGCTCCCTCTCGCACCGTCTGATGGACGGACGGTGTTTGTCGCCACCAAATTCTTGTGTATCACATGGATTGACTCGCCTAATTTCTCTTTTGTATAAAGAGTTATGCTTGAATAAGTGAATAGTTTCATGTAGTAGTTGTGGGAATAAGACTAATATTAGACCCATGTTTGATGTTAATTCTTTACCTTATGATTTTATTTATTATAATTAGCCCTATGGATCTTTAATTTTTAGTTTATTCCAAATGTTCATGTATTAATTTATTACCAGTGTTTAATGTTTCAATATAAATTAGGAGGATTACGTTATTTTCTCGTTTATTAATATAAAATTCAAAGTCGTATAGGATATCGGAAGATTGCAAAACAGGTTCCAATGGAAACAGGGTTGACCCTGGAACCGGATCGGAAAAACAGGATGGGTCGGGTACAGGGTCCAATACAAACAGGGTTGGGTATAGGGTCCAGAAAAGAGGAACCGGTTATAACAGGGTCGGGTACAGGGTCCAGGTCTAGACCCTACCCACCCTGGACCCGATCACCCCTAAAGAGCACCAGTGAGAATAATATGAGACTTTTCTCTGCTTTTAGTAACGCTTTATCTTATTTCATTTCATATTATATTTCCATCGATGAAATTGTTTCATCATTTTGATGGCGTGCATCACACACTCGATAAAGCTACTTTTGATTTTAAAGTGAGTCAACCAATAAAGACCAAGTTAGCCTTGGCCTTATTCACTTTTTTGCTGGTGAGCGGTGATCCATTCACCTTATCAGTTCATATCGAAAACCTTAGTTGAGTTCTTCGCTAAAGCCACACCACATCCACCTTCTTCTTTAGGTTGCTTCTGAACAAAGCAAAACAGAATCATTTTACCATTCCCTTATTCTTCTTTTTCTCTCAAGACTGCTAAAAAAAGATAGATAAATAAGAACTACTTTCACTTTCCACAAACAAAATGAGAGAAAGTCAATCAATTCCTACAATAATGCAATTGCGTATTGAAAAAAAAGAAAGAAAAGAAAAGATATGCGGTCACTAGACTGCGAATAGACAGGGAAATACCGCCATTTTTTAATTGGTGGCCAGCCCAGAAGTATTAAAAAGAGAAGAAAACTTACCAAACAAGCTGGGAAACATAAAATCACTAGGGGTTCGCCCTAGTGGCCACCTTTCCATCTTGGAAGGGGGAGGTTGGGGTTCAAATCCCCACCTTCTCGGGACATTGGGGTGGGGACGATTTCATTTCGAAGTGGGTTTCGACTCCCACGCCCTGTAAGGAAGCGGGCGAAAGTCGAGTGAGTGTTAGAGTAGGATTAGCGTAGGACCGACCAAAAAAAGAAAAAAAAAACTGGGAAACATATTAAAATTGATGGAGAAAATTAATAATTTGCACCAGACATAATTACACATCCCATCCCACCGTATTTCCCAAATTAATATTTACATTCTGGGACTAACTTCTTAACTTTTGTTTGTTAGTGTAATAATTAGCAACGCTTTGATTGAGTTGACCACATCCATAAATAAGAGAAATAGCGATAGAGAGCGTGACTGAGAGAGCGCCAACGATCTCCTGGTAAGGACGATATATAATTTTGTAGAGACGATAACTTCTCTGGATCGTAGAGTCACTGTCGTCACACGCCTACTTAATGCTGTTCACAAATCTATCTTCGTCAGGCGCATATTATCTTTTCTCTATTCCCTTTTGACGCCAACATACTGTCGAAGCCATGACCCTCCTCACCGCCAACTATCACTAGCATTTTAGGCATCTTTAGTAGCGTGTCATTCACACCAAGCCCATGGTGTGGGAATGTTTCTCGTTTTATCTGGTTTATTCTGTTTGATGCAGATCCGTCCGCAAAGTATTTCTTTTAAAGTGATTTTTTTTTTAAATAAACACACTATTAAAGAACTATTTTATTGACTTTTTATCTTCCTCTTTAGTGCTTTTTACTAGAAAAAAAAAGTCATATTTAGTTACCACACAATGAATTTAACGTACTCACTAATCATCACATTGAAAGGATTGGAATACTATCCATTGAATCACACCTACAAAAAGATTGCCATCCACCTCCAAAGCACGCCGTTTCTCTGATTTCCTTTACTTCCATAATTTTAATTACTCCAAAAACAATCGTGTGTCCCGAAATAACTGCCTCTTTATTCATGATTTAATTTAATTCCGTGGCAGTCCAACTCTTGACTCAGACGGAGGTATCCTTTCGTTGTTCTGATCGCGATGGTCACCCACACACCTCACACAGAAGTCAGGTCACATGACCTCCCGGTGAAGTTAAACCAGACAAGCTCCGGATCAAATTTGGGCTGACTGTAACTTCACTTTTTGCACTTGGCTCAGCTCCCCAGGTCATACTAATAATTGAATCTCTCCTCCGCATGTGGGCCATCATTTTCACCAGCAACTGAATAATGTCGTGAAAATCCATGAAAGAGGTAGTGATAGACAAATTAAGAGCACCAACGAGGATAATATGATGGGAGCTATCATTTTCATTCTCCTTTTGCTAATACTTTATCTTACTGCATTTCATTATATGCTTACTGTGGCATAATTGGCACAAAGTGAGGTAGAATTTTAAATTAATTTGGACCTTATATTATATGCTTGTTGTTTCGAAGAGATAACACATCTCTCGAAAGAGATACTTGTTTGATTTCTTTTTATGGATAAAAGAATGGGACCAAAGACTAGTGCAAGTGCCATTCATGGGGATTACCATAAGTCTCCGGCATCGGTAACGTTCAATTTGAGTATTAAAAATCATCCACTAGGATTATGAAGGTTCAAGGTTGACGAACCCATAATCGCAATCCGAACTACATAACAATAAATACACAGTAAAATACTCGTTAAAGGTGCATATTATCAAGATTATTGGCAGATAAGGTTGGTCATAACATCGTCCTAGCTTTTTTAGGAAAAAAATTATGAAAATTATATTGATATGTAACCGGTTGTTTAAGTTTATGTTTTCTTTTTTCATCTTTTTGATCTTTGATCTTCTATTTGGTACTAATATGCGTTTCGTTTAAGGTCATAACCGCACAGCCCCAATCTTCTTTGCAACCTGTTATGTAAGTCAGCCGGTTTCCAAGGAATAATTTTGTGATTGAAATCTGTCTGTCACTTTATGATGAAGCTGCCTGGATATTATAGGGGGCCGACAGACGAAGACCAAGTTAGTCTTTGGTCTTCACTTTTTTGCTGGTGAGGGGGGATACATTCACTTACTTAGTTCATATCAATAACCTGAGCTCAGTCATTAGCTAAAGAGACACACACCATTCCTTTTCTTTAGAGAGAGATCTGGAAGAATCTTTCTAGTCATGGCAAACTCAAAGGCCGGAACTAGTAGTGATCCTGCACAAGCATTAGGAGGTGAGTACCAAGTGTTCTTGAGTTTCAGAGGAGCCGACACCCGCCATGGATTCACCGACTTCCTCTATCATGGCTTGATAAATGCCGGAGTCCGCGCATTTAGGGACGAAGATGAACTCCAGGAAGGTGAAGTGATTGGTGACAACCTTCTTCATGCCATCGACAACTCTATACTTTACATACCCATCTTCTCTCAAGAGTATGCTTCTAGTAAGTGGTGCCTTCGTGAGCTTGCGCACATAGTAAATAAGGTGTCCGAATCAGAGGGTAAAAAATGTATCCTTCCCATTTTTTTCAACGTGAAACCGGAGGATGTTAAACTTAAAACTCCACCAGATAGTGCCGCTGTATTGGAACATGAGATGAAGTGTCCCAATGAAGTCAAGGAATGGAGAAAGGCTCTTGAAGTGGTAGATAAAACCAAGGGATGGATCGTGGAAAAGAACCAAAGGTAAAACTCTTTTAAGATCCCTAGCTATTTCTTCTTCTTTCTTTTGTAGGGAATACAACTTACCTAGTCAAATGATTTATTAATTTTTTTTTTCAACGGAAAATATTGAAAACCACTTCCAATTTTTCCCCATAATGTCAATGACCTCAGTGACATGGACCTGCATGTTCCTTTTAACTATTATTCCTCTTCACTCTCTTGTCACGCTGCGAAATATACAAAAGAACTCATTTGCATTTATTATTTCGGATGAGTACCAAAATCAACTACGGATTTTGCATAGACATTGATCTGTATTCTCACAAATTTAGATCCAAAAAATCTATTTACTCTCGTGATGAGAATATCAGTTTTCACTTTCCATTTTGGGGAAAAAGATTAAAAAAAATCAGATCAATGCCAACTTTAGTTTACACGTTTCTCAGTGCTCCTCAAGAAAACCAATTACCCGAGGAAACTAAGATTCAGTGGAGAAAAATCATGTCTAAGTATTCAATTGAAGCGAGAGCATCCCGAGAACATGTAGAGAATGACATGACCATCATCTCGGAGCCTCGAGCTTTGCAGAGCTCGCCAGAGGTTCAAATCGAGGCCGGGCAAACTTGATGTGGACTGGGCCAGAGGCGACGACCTATGTCAACCTCTGATCTCCGGTCGGCGATGGAGCGAAGGCCTCATAAGCGGGGTAGAGGGTGTAGGGGCTGCCGAAACTTCACGTCAACGTCAGTGCAGCGGTCGAAGGTCAATTGTCACGGATTGAGGAGAGCGGCGAGGGTAATTTTGATAAGAAATTGGCAATTGGATTAATAAGTTACTGCAACAGATGCAATTTGAAAAACATATGAAAACTGGGGAGTCAATTTTATATAATGAAATTTGGAGATGGAAGTTAATACGCGTGGAAAATAGTTTTTTCAATCTCTCCTTAGGATCGGCGTTTTGACCTTTCTTCAGGGTTTTCTTCGCTCTTAGGCAAACTAAAAAGCCTTGACATTGTTATCACCCATCTAACTTAATCTGAAGTAATAAAGGTGGAAATGAATAGTGGGCCACTTGAGCTATGGATGAGTATGGGCGCAACCTGGAAGTGACGTGGCCTCACATGGCATTCGTATCTTGTTTTGGGGGCATCGCATGGCATTGACATTAACAATTTAATATGCTTATCATCATTCATCAATAACATCACACTGATCAATCGATAAAATTAAAATTAACACCTAGTATGCATTTGTGATTTGTGGGCGCCCATTAGCTTCTCCAATGCAAATGAGCTGTTTTGCATAATTTAGAGTTGGCAAGCTTTTATGCTTTTGGGTTATATAGTCAATGTGACCAATATGCCGTTGAGAATTTTGGAATTTTGCTTTTAACCTGACGATGGAGTTGTCGGAAATCAAACTGACAGGCCCCTCTACTTTGTTTTTATATTGCCCAGGAAGTCCACCTTAAATACATAACCTCCGAAGCTATAAATTATCTTAATAAATCTTTCCACTATGAAAGGAGCTAGCCAAAGCCCAAATAGATGGTCCAAACATAGGAATGTAGCCACTTGATGGTGTGGAGAATCGAACTGTGTGTTATGCTTCCAATTTACACACGTCTTCATTCCTTAATCACCAAGTTAACCCCACAGGAGTCAGGTCCCTCGATATTCAATTTTGAACCAATATTGATGTGACACGGCTCTTTAAATGCCATTATATAGGAGAATTACGTGCATAAGTTAAGCCAATACATATGTTTTATGCTCTCTTTTTCTTTTTGGGATTATAGTTTCCTGACCGAACTGTAGTGTTTAATGAATGACGTAGCAATTTGGTAACTTTTGGCCGTGTAAGCCATTACTGTAGTCTTCGGAAATCTCTATAATCATTAATGTACAACATATCAAGTGGATTATACTAAATTAGCCTGTATTGATAGTTTAGTGTAATTATATATCCGTAGTACGTACTTCAATCTTTTCATGTTAGAATGTTGACCATCCCACATGTAATGCACGGGTTGAAATTAATCTAGTCAACTCATAAATGTGCTTTTGTACATGGCAGCCAAGCAGAGATCGTGGAATTGGTTGTTAAAAAGATATTGAAGAAGCTGCAGACAAAACGAAAATTAGTGACTGAAAAAATAGCTGGACTTGATGATCGGGTAGAAGCCTTGACAAAGTTATTAGATGTCAACCATTGTGATGTGCGGCTTGTTGCAATTTACGGAATGGGGGGATTGGTAAAACAACCATTGCCAAGGTCGTCTTCAATGAACTATATTCCCACTTTGGCAAGTACTGTAGCTTCCTTGAGGACGTCCGAGAAAGCTCGTTGAGCAACGAGGGCATAGTCCGGCTTCAGAAGAAATTACTATCTGACATTGCGGGTTCAAGATCTGCAGAACAAGTCGTGGATAGTGAACAAGGAATGCAAAGGATTAGAGATGCACTCCATGCTAAGAAAGTCCTTGTGGTTCTAGATGATGTTGCCGAAGAAGATCATATCAAGAATCTAATAGGAAACTATTCATTACATTCAGGATCTCGCATAATCATTACAACAAGAGATAGAACTATTGTGTCAAATGGTAAAATTATACCTTATGAAATGCTAAAGATGGATGATCATCTTGCACTTCAACTTTTTTGTCGACATGCCTTTGATGGAGACTTTCCCTTGGATGATTATCGTAGGCTTTCAAGTGAAATTGTCTCAAGAACGGGAGGGCTTCCTTTGGCCATCGAAGTGATAGGTTTGTCACTTAAAAGGGAAGGCAAAGTAGTTTGGGAAGAGACGTTGGTTGGTTTGAAGAATGTACCTAATGAGAAGATACTAAATAAGTTGAAAATTAGCTATGATGGCTTAAATAAAAATCAGAAACAAATTTTTCTTGATATAGCATGCTTCTTTTTCAATAAGAAGAAGAACGATGCCATTTACATGTGGGGCAATTGTCAATTTGAACCCGTGAGAGGAATTGAAGTCCTCACCAAGAGGTGCTTGATAAAGATAGTGGACAATGATGAGTTCTGGATGCATGATTTACTAATAGACCTAGGAAGACACATTGTCCATGAAGAAAGTCCACATGACCTTGGAAAGCGAAGTAGGTTGTGGATTACAGAAGAGGCCCTTCAAATCATACAAACCAACAAGGTAAGTAAGAATTCCCTTTTTATTTAGGACCCTACTCAATTTTTTACTACTCATTTGAGTTGCGAAACATAGTGGTTGAAAGTTGACAAACTTCTTCATGTCATTGCAAAATTTCACTTGCAGAGGAAGCATGAGGTTCAAGCACTTAGTATATATAGGACGGGTTCCCCCATAGAGTTTACAAATGAAGACTTTGAAAGGTTACCAAACCTAAGATTCCTCATATTATATAGGGGAACTTATGCTGGGGACTTTGCAAGGTGTTGTTCAAATTTGAGATGGTTATCTTGGGTGGGAGTTGGGAATGACAAATTGGAGTTGGATTTTAGGGCAGACAATTTCTATTTGGAACGGCTTGTTGTTTGTGAACTTTACAGCATTGGCTTTAAGGATGATTCAAAAGCGTGGGACTTGATGAAGGTAAATTACACGTTTTAAATTATAGTTTGATAATTCCCTTGTGTATAATGCAATTATTCTTTCGTGTGACATGACATCCATTTTTACAGAAAGCACGTGATTTGAAAGTTCTATCTATTCGTTGGTGTTCTAGCATAACAACAGTCCCAGACATCTCTAGATGCTTGGCTTTAGAGAGACTGACTCTTGGCAGTTGCTCCAGTCTAAAGAGAATTGAAAGCTTCATTGGAAATCTATGGTCGTTAATTGAGTTAAAGATCGAAGATTGCAAGAAATTTACGGATTTACCTGAAGAAGTGGGGGCACTAGTGAAGCTTGAGCATTTCTCCTTGTTAGATTGTAGAGAATTGAGCGAACTTCCATGTTCACTTGGGAATTTAGCCTCATTGACAAAGTTAAACTTAACAGGTATGCGCATTGCAAAACTTCCAAGCTCACTTGAGAATTTAGCATCATTAACAAACTTAAAAGTACAGACATTGCAAAACTTTCAAACTCCATTGGAAAGCTAAAATCCCAACATCTATAGTTTGAAACTTGAGAATCTTTATTTTGACAGGCACGGCAATAAGAGAACTTCCCAACTCCATTGGAAAGTTAAAATTATTACGCATCTTGCGTTTTTCAAACTATTCTTCACAGTATCATGATTGGCAGTTTCCTGACATTATCACTTTAGTAAATCTTGAAGAGTTGGATCTCTCTCGGCATTGTAGAATGAAAGGTGAAATTCCCATTGGAATTGGAGAATGGTCATCTTTAAGAATCCTAAATTTACAATCCATCGCTATTTCCTAAATTCCAAGGACAATCAACATGCTTCATCACCTTCAACTACTCAATTTATTGGATTGTCAGATTCAAGAGTTGCCGGAGCTTCCCACAAGTTTGACCTATCTATTTCTTCGTTCCAAATTATTGCTCTCAATCCCTAATCTGTCAAAACTTACTAAATTGGTTAAACTGGTACTAAGTGATGGCTCTGATTATTCAAAGAAATCAAATGTAATCCCAGGATGCGACTTAAGGTGGATTGGGAATTTATCTAGACTAAAATGGTTAGAGTTATGTTTGTCAAATGTCCCGGCACCTCCAGAGTTGGCTTCTCTTTCTCATCTGGAAGAACTTGATTTGAGCAACCTAGACTTAAAACCCCTCATGTAGCTTTCAACCTCCAACCAGAGCTGGAGAAATTTGTCAACTTTAAAAATTATAAATTGTGGAGAACACATTCCACTCGAGGGATTTCCGCAATTGGAGAAATTAATTGTTTCCAATTGTAAAGGGCTTCAGAGATTATCCATTCCTTTAAAAGTAAGGAAGCCATGGGAAATGTTTGTGACAAGTTGTTTAGAGCTAGTTGAGATACAAGTTGTGGGTCTTTCGGAATCGTTGGAATACTTGAACGTTAATCATTGTTGTTCTTTGACAAGAATAAGTGGGTTACAATACTTAAAGAACCTGGAGACTTTGAGAATCGAAAGTTGCGATGTACTTGCTAATGTTGAGGACCTAAACCAGCTAGATTCCCTGAAATCCTTGGTAGCTCAGTTTTGCTATAAATTGAGAAGGTTGATTGATCCATCTTGCACAAAAATACCAAATGATTGCCACGTCACTGTAACATGTTGTGGATACTTTTTCAAAACTGTGTCGGGAATGAGTTTGAAGGATTACAAAGAGAAGATTCTCCTATCATACAAGGTGCGGTATCTTCTTCATCAATGTGCAGATATTGTGTGGCTAGTAATTTCTTAGGTGGCTGATTTATTTCCTTAGTTTTCTGTGTTGGATATTTGCGGTTCCTAAAGCAATCTTTCTACCCTCTTTTGTGGTTCCCATTTTGTGTTGTACTTTAATTACTTAGGTTGCATATATATATATATATATATATATATATATATATATTAATCTTAGTAACTTGTCTCTACTTGCCTTTTTTGGTGTTGGATAATTTTGATTTTTTAAATATTGCTAGTAAACTCATTTAATCATTCTTTGAATATTAATTATCAAAAATTGCTTTCATAGACAAGAAATTAGATAATCAATCACCAATTATAGATTTCAAAAGCATCATATGATGATTTTTGTCTACTAATTTTATTATTATTTGATGATAGGATGGGAATTGAAAAGACCAATTGATAAGAAGGAACGAGTAAGAAAGAAGCATCGTAACCCTTTCAAGTCGCTGGGTTTAATGAAAAGAAATAGAGCTACAAATGATTCGTCAGTAACTTTTTAGACATTAAGAAGGCAAAGCTACATGTAAGGTGATCTGCAAATAGGAAGTATAAACAAAAGAAATAATACCCACCAACTCTAGCCTAGCATTAACAGACTAAAAGTAAATACATTACTTCACTAAATCTAGCATTCACGTACCAAGGACAATCTTTTGACGTCGATTGTACAATTTATTAAGTTATAAATAATTTTATGTAATAAAGTGCAAAAAATTATCTCACATATTGGGTAGTGTGTGAAATTTTTATTATTGTATCATCTTAACTACAATTTGTTAGCAAGATAATCATTGCTAGATATGAAGTAATCTTAGGAGTGACACTTGTCAAGATGGTGGATAAAGTATTTGAAGTACGTGGACGCAATAGTTTATGTATATTAATAGGAATTAGTCAAGCTAAATGTTAGCACTATAAAATCTTCAGATGCCATTGTTGAATAATTATAGCAATATAAAGAAAATGTTTCACAAGCAACCTTATTTACACTTAATTTAATGGTTAGTGAGAATGTGAATAGTTACTGACCCTCAATCAATAGTGGAAAAAAGCGCTACTAGAAAGTTTTATTTACACTAGCATTCTAATTTTCTTTTTTTTCTTTTAAAAAAGGGAATCTGTGATGAGGTAGTACTCATAGGTTGATAGCTATCTAACTTATTTGATGTTTAATTTAAATTTACATCACATACTTATATTTGTGCTGGTTGGATTTTGGGTAAATATGCAAGAAAATTTAGTGTATATCCAATTAATATGTTGTTTGGCTCTCCCATTGAACTTGTTGCATTACAGACTCCTTTCACGATCATATTCCACTTTGGAGGAAAGAAGTTCAGTGAAAGGTTTGAATTTGTCGGTGGAATAAAGAGAGAAAAGGAAGGCGTCAACCCCTTTTTAGTGACATATGAAGGATTGGTTGCCGATGTGAAAAGTTTCGGCTTTTGTTTGAAGAGAATGTGGTATAGATATCCTCGGAGGCTCAGGGAGATCAAGAGTGACTGGGACGTGAATGAAATGTTGGAAGATGCATCTAGACAAGGATTCTTAATTCATTTGTCTGTTGAGGGAGGGGTCAACAGTGAGTGGGAGGGAGAATACAATGAGGAGATGACGGAGATGTTAAAGAAGGAACAGAGAATGAAGACCGACGTGTATTCCGGTGAGGATGAGGCTAAGTGGTGGGGCTTTCCCTTCAGACTCAGACTCAGACTCTGCGCCTATGGGTGGTGGAAGCGAAACTCATGGCACATCCTCCGTTGATCTTGTTACGTCACAGATTTCCATCACCATCCGATTCCATCTTGGAGTAAAGTGGTTCAGTGATGAATGGGGGTGTAGTGGGGGAATAGAGAGAGAGAAGGAAGGTGTCGACCCCAAAACAGTGACATATGAAGGATTGATTGCTGACGTGAAAAATTTCGGCTTTCGTATGAAGAGAATGCGGTGCGAGGTTCCTTGTAGTATGAGAACGGAGATCAAGTGTAATGGGGCCGCCAAGCATGCGTTCTGGCCCTTCTCATCCTTTATAAACAGATCATTAATTCATTTGCTCGTTGAGGGAGAGGTAGACAGTGAGTGGGAGGGAGAATACGATGACAAGATGATGAAGATGTTAAGGAAGCAACAGAGAACAAAGATTGACGTGTGTTCCGATGAGGATGGGGCTAAGGGGGGCGCTTCATGTCCTAATGAAGACTCAAACTTTGCATCTGTGGGTGGTGAAAGCGAAACTCATGGCTCATCCTCCGTTGATGATTTCGAGTTAGAGCGGGACAATGCTGAATGTTTTGAGGCTACGACATTAATTGTAGAAAAAAATTCAGATAGTGTTACAAAACAGGTGGAGCTTCACGAAGAACCTAGAGACGAGGAGACATTAACTTCAAAGCATTACGGAGAGGAGGTTTTTCTAAATACATTAAACAAGGTGCGACATTTTCTTCATCAATGTGTGGGATTTTTGTTTGATTCCTTTTTAGGCGAAATCTCTTCCTTTCTTTAGCCACACAAATATCCGCCCTTTTAAAAGTTGCGTTTTTTTTTTTTTTTTGGCTGCATTGTAATTTTTTAGGTGGCTGATTTGTTTCCTTGCATTAGTCACTTATTTGTACTTAACCTTTTTGGTGTTGGAAAGTCCTAGTTCTTTAATATTGCCAGCAAACTAATATTATCTCTCTATATATTTCTTCATCAAAATTGCTTTCATAGATAATATGCTAGATAATAGATCGCAACTTATTTATTTCAAAAACATTATATGATTTCTTTGTCAGCTTTTTTTTTTTTTTTAAATTTCCAATGAGCATGATTAATGCCCAAATGTAATATTGTACATATAATAGAAGTACTTATGGACTACTTGATTCTATTATTTCATTAACGCACTATGGAGAAATTAATGTCCAATTCATAGCTGTACAAATTTGACGTGGGAAAACGAATGATAAAGGTAGATAATTCATGGTATATATATTTTATATTATGATAATTTATCTATGGAAAAATTCCATAAAATGACTTGAAGTACCCTATTTTTCTCAAATAAGAACATGAAGTGGATAATGTTTCAAATAAGGGCCTGAAATACCCTCATTTTCTTAAGGGAAAAAGCCACCAAAAACACCAAACTTTACCCAAAGTGACAAATTTACCCCAAATTTTTTTTTGTGACATGAAAGATCCCAAACTTTGCTAATCATGACACATTTACCCCAAACTTTTTTTCGTGACACAAAAAGTCCTAAACTTGTATTCGTGTGACACATTTACCCTAAATTATATGGCATTTTCGTCTTTTACTTTTTTAAATTTTCTTTTCTTTTTTTTTTCTTCTTCTCTCTTCTCTTTGCCATGGCCGGCGGAGGGAAGAGAGAAGAAGAAAAAAGGAAAAAAATAAAAAAAAGAAAAAGGAAAAACATTAAAAAAAAAAAGATGAAAATGCCCTTAGTGGGGTAAATGTGTTACAATTAGCAAAGTTTGGGGTTTTTCATGTTACAAAAAAAAGTTTGGGGTTTTTGGTGGCTTTTTCCCTTTTCTCAAATAAGGATTTGAAGTGGATCTTATTTTTTAAAATAAAAGCCTAAAATGGGCAATGGTGAGTTTAGGAAGGGGCACGACTAGAAAGGGCACATAAATATAGTAGTATTATAATTGAAATAAATAGCCAACATTAAAAGATAGTAGTATATGAAGTACATATAATTATACAAAAAGAGTAGATTACTGTAATTCAAGTGAATATAAGGCGAATGATTAAGTTCACTAAAATATTGACATTAAAGTTAGAAACAAACAACGGAACTTGATATGGAAGTAGAATAGCAACACTCTTACTTTTTTTGTTTTTGTTTTTGCTTTACTTGGAATGATATGGAATAATCAGTGCCAATGATGATAACTTTATGGAAATAAAATTAGTAAATTAATCTAATTATTAAACCATGAAGGTCATGTGGAACAAAGCATAAGGCGCTATATAATGTCGATTCTCCTCTTATTCGAATCTGCTCTCCTTTCCCAGACTCAGGATGGGGCTGAGTTCGACATTTCAGGTTCCATCGAAGTGCCAGGCTCTGCGTCTGTGGGTGAAAGCGAAAATGATGGCAACTCCTCCATTGATGATTTCCGGTCAGAGCCAGGCAGTACTGAATGTTTTGAGGCGACGGGAAATAGGAGGGAAATGAGAGACGGAAGGATTGGGCGCTGTGACAGTATTGATGGGGGGAAAACGGCGAGTATCAAAAATAGGAAGAAGGACAAGGATGAGATTGGGGAACCTGCCAACCCAAGTGATTTTGTCGGGTCAAGTGGCCAAACATGCAAAGGAGTTGAACACTATGAGAAATCTTGCAAAGTTACAACTGAAGTTGAGGATCAAAGAGACTTTTCTTCTGTAAGTACTGAAGATTTGCATTATCTTAATTGTGCAGTCCTTAAAACTCATATTGAATTTCAACGTGGTCTAGGTGAAGAGGGACAAGAATGTAGAGACTGACCGAGTACCCACAAAAACAGGCCGAGGAAGTGGGACAGTATGTGCTTCAAACCAGGGAAGGGATCCTTCAGAAAGAGGGAGAGGAAGGGGTAGAGCTTCAAGTTCAAGAAACGGTGAAGGTTTGAGCTTGGGTAGAGACGCAGCTTCTACTTTAGGGAGGGGCACGGCATCAAACTCAGGAAGGGACATAGCTTCAAGTTCACAAAGCAGCGCCACTTCGAGCTTAAGAAGGGACAGAGGTTCAACTTCTGGAAAGGGCACAACTTTGACTTCAGGAAGGGGCATGACTTTGAGTCTAGGAATGGGTAGAGGTTCAAGTTCAAGAACGGACACAACTAAAATGGGCACAACTTCAAATCCAAGAAGGGGCATAACTTCAAGTTCACGAAGCAGTGCAAGTTTGAGTATAGGAAGGGGCAGAGGTTCAACATTAGGAGAGGGCGCAACTGTGAGTTCAGGAAGGGGCATGACTTTGAGTTTAGGAACGGGCAGGGATTCGAGTTCAAGAACTGACACAACTAAAATGGGCCCAGCTTCAATTCCAGGAAGGGGCATAACTTCAAGTTCACCAAGCGGCACGTCTTTGAGTACAGGAAGGGGCAGAGGTTCAACTTCAGGAAACGAAACAACGGCAAGTTCAAGGAGGGGCAAAACTTTGAGTTCCGGAAGGGGTGCAGCTAAAATGGGCACAAGTTTAAGATCGGAGACGAACAAAGGATTAAGCTCGGCCAAGGCTGAGCCTCAAACATCGAGGTCATTAAAAGAACAATAAGGCAAGCATGAACAAGCACGGAAGTGAGCGGAAGATCTAAGGTAATATAACATATTTAGTAGATGTGCACGTTCTTCGTTCTTTGTGTGTGCTCACCCATAAGCAATGCACGGTTACAAACTCCACTTTTTTGGGGAGTTTCGAGACCAATATGTCATAGTAGAACTCTATTTTCCTTGAATTTTCCTACATTTCTCTTAAGGAGAGCCAAAACCAACAAAAGATGACAGGACGCGGATCATCTGTCTCCTTCCATGTGCAAATCTGCTGTCTCCATTTCTGTTATAGGTGTTCCTGGTTCGTCTTTTCTGATCTCTTCCCTAGTTTTATTTCCATTCTGTTAAGTGGCAGGCTTACTCTATTCTTTCTTGCCACTTGACTTTGTATGTTGGTGATGTTGGAGTCTTCTCTCCTAGTTTTAATCCAACCACATGAGGATGGTTGGACCTTTTGGTGTTTTCCATATGTCGTAATATAAGTTGTTTAAACAATTTTCTTCGTGATTTATACTTCCTTGTTTTAATCTATGTAGACAATTTACTTTCTTTTTGTTATTTCTACGTATCATTCTTCTTGGCAAACCTCTCTTTCTCTTGCAGTGTAGTTTTATGCAGACCATTTTCTTTGGTTTTCATTTTCTTTTGAAAGGAAATATTCTTTTAAGGTTTTGCGGTCTATTTTAAAGGAATGGCTAATAAGTTTATTTGGAAATCTGAAAACATGAGCGGGGTACATTTACTAGGATGAATAGTTGTAGATGCTTTTTTCCAGCAAAGTAGGATTATCCTATAAGTAGGACATTCTACTTGTTCTTCTGTTTTTTTTTTTTTTAAATTCCATTGCAAACTATTCACTCAATCTCTTTTTCCAGGATAAGTGAGTGATCTAGAAGGTACTTCGTATGAAATTTTTGTCCGAATTATTTCTTTATTTAACTCTTCTATGTTCAATTTTATCAATCTACTTTTATTAAACTTAATTTCTATTTCTCAATCTTTACATTTACTAGAAAAATACCTAACACATTTTAAAATATGTTCATTTTGACTTCAACACCCTCCCTTTTGGGTCTTCAAAAACCTTCAATTTATGCTCGCTTGATACATGTACTCTCCCTCGTGATTCTCTTTGTCCAAGATCATCCTAAAAAATCGTGCCGCTTACTTGGACGATAGAATGCAAGAGAAGCTGACGTGGCGCAGTGAAAAAAAAAAAAGGAAAAAAGACGTCGGTATGGCGGCTAAAATGGACTATGAGGGCGCCGTTTTGCGCTCTTTCGGGTGCTGAAGTTAATTTGGGGCAAATTTCTAGGGTTCGTGGTTCGTGTTTGCCCTCTCTCGAGGTTCCTTGCCAAATCCGTGGCTTTTTAACCAAGATTACGAGTTCACATTGTTCCAAATCCGGGGTTGTTTCTACTGTCTGGTGTTTTTCTGATTTTGGGTTTCGCCCCTTTTCTTGCTCTTTGGTTATGTCATTACCACAGTTTGTGCATTCTTGCCTCTTCAAGATTCCCGTAAGAGTTTTTGGCTTCGTCTCCAGTACTTTGTAACCCCTCAAAATTGCGTTTCTTACGCCTGCCACATGAGGTTCTTTATCTTACGTGCTCATTGGAAGAGATGGATTATATTTTGCATCACTCAATTTTGTCAGCTCTTTAATTTTCTCATATCTTTGGTGCACCAAAATCTTGCCACTCTTCTGTAATTTGATCTGGATTATATACTGATAAATTTGATAATTCAGTGCGAATGTAGTAGTTGAATGTACATCTGGGAGCCTGGGGCTGAGATACTGCTGTATGAACTTGGTGCTCTCATTGTTGTTCAGAGCTCTGACAGCCCACCATACTTGGATTTAATGGGCTTACTCAATTCGTTTGTCGGAATCATTTTGCTGAGGGCATTGTTCTTGTTGCGCTGCATATGCTTTTGAATGCCAGGGCAAGAAGATTACAATAGATCAAGGCCCCTGAGCTACAGAGGAGCAGATGTCTGTCTTGGCTTTCTCTTTAGTTATTCGAGCTAGCTACGAGTATACTTAAAATGGTCTCACTTCCAAATTGTTGTTCCATAATTTAGTTGCTGATGATATTATGTTGGCCAGTGGAAGAGGTTTCATCGCTGGAGGTGATGGTTTGTCGATAATCTGCAAATAGATTTGGGGTTGATTAGTTAGTCCATTGTCATTTAAAATGGTTGCTTGTATTCATTAGTTGAGTATAGGACCAGTTCACTGTTATGTGCCATTCATTGCGGGTGCCGTGCATCATTGAATTTGAATTTGTTGTGCTTTGTCTGAAGGCCTCTCTTTTACATATTTTCTAATGTTTCCGATAAATCAACCTGATTTCCTATGTGTTATTCTCTGCATTGTTGAATTTGAATTTTCTGTCGAGTGAATTGTACACAACTGGAATTTAAATTGCTTGCTTGTATTGGACAGCTTGTTGATTGCAATTTTTTCAAACGGATTGATCCTAAGTCCTCATTACATGACAGAGAAGTGATTTTGGATTGATCAATGAAAAGAAACCATTGGAAAGTATGGAAGTCAGTTGAAAGTATCTGAGGAAGAAGTCACATTCTCAAAATGCAGCTACAAAGGAGTAAGCAACAAATCAACAAGATGCAAGTGGAAGTGTCTCAACTAGAAGCGAAGGAAAAGGGACCTAGTTGTCTTGAGAGCTTGATGTGCACAATGCTGATGTTGAAGTTGGACAAAAAAACGCCACTCACGTTGCCTTAGATTGGCAACAATGTTGGATTGGGGATGGTCGTGCTGTTGTCTATCTTTTCCTTCTAGGTAGTGTAAGTGCAGGGTAGATGCTAGGCAAGACCAATGTTATGATGCTAGACTAAGTTCAACTGTGTTGAATGTATTAGTGAATCCAAGTTCAACTGTGTTCAATTTTCTGCAGTGAAAGATACCTTGTTCTGTATACTGAATATTTATGTCACGTTCCTGAAGTAATACTGTTATGTTATTATGTCACACAGACTGAAATGATAAAGGATTTAGGTTCTTAAGCTTTTATTAACTATGGTGGTCCTGATTGGAAGGAGAGGGATTTGCTTGAAGATGAAGAAAAAAAGAAACAGAACAAATATGCATTTACAAACAGAACAACCATCACCAGTTATATGCTTCAGATGAGTTCTAAAACCTCAACTTGGATGATTACAATAAAAAAACCAAATGGACAAGTTGGTATATGGAACAATTACAACAGAAAAGAACCAACTGAACATTAGCTATCAAGTTGGTGTAAGATGCAGACAACAGAAAAAAGAGGAAATTATAACCAACTCTAATGAGCACAGCACATCCATCACGGAGCCATCACAGCCATACAGCGAGTCTGTCCTTCTTATCTCTGTGCCACAGAGATTAGAAAATAACAAAAAAGATTAAAGCATCGGCAAACTCCATCGTGGACTCATCAATAAGAGCATATGACAAGAACCACTATTCCCAAATACTTGCAAACTAATATCATCTTGGAATTGGTTAACTTTACACAGTGAAATCTACGGAAAAAGCTGGACCAGACAACTGTAAATTGAAAAACCTAGAACAAGTCGTGCTGATAAAGGAAGCATCTGCAGGAATTCTCAGAGTCCAAAAGGATCTGTATTTTTTGCAAAGGTGTGGATGACAGTACTGACAAGTTGAAGTCTAGCAACATAGGATTATTTGCTAATAGTACCAGAGTTGAACTTACTAGGAAGTTTATCAAGCAAAGGCTTCAATCCACCACTGAAAGCTCTCCTGAAACAAGGGGAACAACCGCATATCTTATAGGAAGTTCGCCTTCCTTTAAAATGAGATAAATCGAGTAAATCTCGCTGCAAATCATCAGGATACCACCTGTAAATAGAACAGTGGTAGATGGATTGAGTTTAAGGACAGAGTTTGAAATCTGTCAAAAACAGAGAGCACAGCCTCCGAAGATTGCTTGTCACCATTTTAAAAGAAAGAGAAAATCATCAACAAAGGCCTAATGAGTAAGGCGAGTTCTTTTTCACATGAAGGATGGAATTTAAATGCACGAGAAGCAGCAGCAACAACAAACAATCTAGAAAAGGAGCTCAATGGCCATAACAGAATAAATATGGTGACATAGGATCACCCAACGAAGCCCTTTTTCCCCCATATGATTCGGAGTAGAGAACTTCAAAGGCTCCTGGTCAAAGGTGATGGAAAAACATAAGGCTCCTCATCAAAGGTTACAGAAAAAACATCAGCAAAGATAATGGACATGAAAATTGTAGCTATCCATCAGAAGCCCACCAAAGGACTGATATAAATGATATAAATGGTCCCTGAACATTGGTCCAATTAAGCAGTAACGTAAATAATGTGTTCAAATTGCTTCATGGGTGCTTAGTACTTGGTATCCATTTTGGATTAGGAATAGAAAATTTGTGTTGCGTCCAGTACTGTGAAATCGGAATTATTGGTGCTACGAAGTACGTAAATGAGATTGTTCACTGTGGCATGGTGATTTGTCAACTCCTTTTGCTGTCACACTGTTTCCAGCTTGAGGCTGTTATTGAAGCTGAGAAGCAAGCTGCTCAGGATCTGATCAAAGAAAAGAGGAAAGACAGGGCATTGTTAGCACTGAAGAAGAAAAAGGCACGGGGAGATTTATTGAAACAAGTGGATGCATGGGTTCTTAATGTTGAGCAACAGGTAAATCTCTACTTCTGTGTATCGCTTCTTCAGCAAAAGGGTAGCTTCGTTTTTCTAGTCTATCCAGTTTGCGGCCTCTGACATGCTGTCAACTTTATAATAGTCACGGTTCTTGCCATTTATAATGAGTTGCGTGTTCAGTTGGCAGATATCGACCTCGCAAGCAAGCATAGGGCCGTCTTTGAGAGCCTAAGGTCAGGGACCAAAGCAATCAAAGCTTTTCATAGCGAAATCAACTTAGATGATGTGCAAAAGCTAATGGATGACTCTCCCAAAGCAAAAGCTTATCGGATGCGGGCCAATCTTAATTTTGTCTCCCTCTTTTGCTTTCCCATGGACGTCATCATAGTTTTCTTTAAACCAGTAGAAGAGCCATCACAGTTAAAGAGATTTTCTCTGAATAACAGTCTCTTCTCACAGTTTACAACGCTCTAATTGTCATGTCAGAAACAAATTAAATTTAGTTGTTCTGAAACAGAGCAGGGCAAGTTTTCCATATTTTTATTTCTCTCTGTCAGAGAATAGCCAAGTTCTAATTGCTTCCATTTTATAGGAGTGCCTCTACATGTTCACTGTAACATACATCAAGTTTAATGAGATGGAGTGAGAGAGTATTTACAGGTAGTGTGAAGCTTGAAGTGCACAGGCTTATGTGGTGATTAGGTCTTTGGTGGTACGTTGGCTTTTGCAAGGCGTCAGGGGTGGACCTTGCGATGAGCTTTAGAGATTGTTATTTGCACCGCCACTTGAGATGGTTAATTTTAAAAGATGTCTTTCCTTATGTCCATAGGCGTATGCCTCTTTTCTTTGGCTAGATATGGCTTTGCTATGCTTAGTAATAGTCTTACAGAGTTATATACATTTGCTTGAGTTAGCTGTGTCTTCCAATGCGCTGCAAACATGTCAGATAACAGCAGCATTGAATCTCTTTTCATCAATGCATAATTTTCTGGTGCTTTTTTCTACCCTTTGGAAATCTTTTTCCCAAACAGAAAAATGGAACTTGAGATGGATCACTAATAAGATTTTCTCTTAACATTTAGGAAATTAATGCAATCTTGGGAGAGAAATTATCAGCACGAGATGAAGAGGAGATTCTTGCAGAATTTGAGACTTTGGAATCACAGGTACTTTTGGTTCCCACTGGAGGCATCTTTGATTTCCAAGTAATCCTACTTCTAGTCTGACTATCCTTTTCAAATAAGCATTTTTGGTTATCTTTCTCATGAGGGAGAACATGGTTTTTATTTTCTGATGTCATTTTGACGACTAACTTATATAATTGCCACATTCAAAATATATTATCTGTTGCCTCAGCAGGTATTACTTAGAGCATAATGTCAAGTACTTGAATAAGATATGATACATTTTCGTTAGTTTTTGCCTGTTGTTATCTCATGTGATTTATGAAATACTTAGGAAAAGAATATTTTTTTCTTTCTCCTCTTATTTGAACAAAAATTGAAGCTTTATGAAATTATGATATGTTCTTTTTGTGTTCTCCCATGTAGAATAACCTTCATCACTTTAATTTAGATAAATCCAATCGAATAACTTATCATGCAAGACGCGCATCTACTATGAAGAGAGTTTTAGCTTTTCCTTCGAATATTACGATTGCTCTTTGGGGGAGAGAAATTTTTTTCCTTCTATTTTCATTTGGATGATTTGATGTAAGATAGTTTTATTTTGTAAGATCCTTCAGGTTGCTTGGATTCACAAAACTCTATCTTTTAATTAGTCATGTTCTGAATCACTTTTTCTTTGCTACGTCTCCATTCTGGATTTTGATCTGATTAGGCATTCAAAATATATGCAATGAACTATTGGTTTTTTCATTTGACAATTTCAGATGGGTGTTTTGAGAAGTTCTGTATTCAGAATCTAGAAGCAAATATGATTTGGCTGATGAAAGAGGAAGCTTTTTAATTGTAGATTGCTATCCAAGATATGCCTGAAGTTCCTACAACAGCTCCAATTCCTGAGGTAGTCGAAGAGACACTTGACCTTCCTGAGGTGCCAAAGAAAGCAGCTGTGGCTGCCAATGCTGCTGTAGATAATGTCGAAATTGCCTCCAAAATAAATCTCTCTCTCTCTCTCTCTCTCTCTCTCTCTCTCTCTCTTTCTCACACACACACACTATGAATGCTGACTTGCTTAAATTGTCTTTTTTCTTGGCGGTTATGGTAAGTTTTGAAACAGTTATAGAGGAACCGTTGCCATGCTTGAATTCAGCTTGAAACAACATTACCATCTGCTGATTCCTGGTGTGCCAATCAACTATTCTTGTCGCCTACTTTCTATAGTTTCTATGTTATCAGACAGCAATTTGATTGGATTTTCTGATATATGTAAATCTCAGTTTGTGCTATATTGGAAAATACGGAATTTTTTGCCATGCAACTAACATACATTCTTTCAACCCCTGGTGCTGCTGGATTGCTCATGTCTTTTAGTTTCTCGTCTGTCCCTTGTTCAGCTTTCCAAGAATGTCCAAATCAGGACTACAGTTATGATTTTGATCTGCACGTGAAAGGAAAATAATTCAGTGCAGATGTTTGTATTCTGATTTCGTTCTCCTAAAGATGTTTACATGATTTACGCCAACCATTTTGGTTATCAAACATATTCTTTATTTTGATGAATAATTGGCTCTTGCTGATGATGGTTTTTGTCAATTCGATATGGAGTTTCTCTTCGCTCTCCCCAGGAAGCAATATGGCTTTTGGATGTAACAAAATTGTTGCACCATTCTTATGTGGCAGTAAGCAAAGTAAAACAGACACCTGGCGAGGTCACCCTGGCCTAGGCGAGGGCTGGCCTTGCTGGATTGGGCAAGGGGAGCCCTTGCTGGGGCGAGATCTGGTGAGATCGACCATAGCTGAGGCTAGGCCTCGCCATGGCTAGGTGAGGCCAGCCCGCAAGCCATGGCTACTGGCCGGCCATCGCATGTGGTTAGTGGCCGGTCAACGGCAAAAGGAAAAGAAAAAAGAAAAGAAATAAAGAAAAATAATAGGAAAAATTTGAAAAATTATTAAAAATTATTCAAGTTAGTACTGGTGGTGTCACATAAGTTGGTAGGTGTCCACGTTAGCAATATCTCGCTAAAATTAGTCAGAATGACAGAATTGACACCAAATCAAAATGTTTAGGATTAAATTGGCACTAGGTCGAGTTTTTAAAACAATTAATAATGGTCTCACCAAATCTCACATTTATTTTGGAATATGAACTTTCTCTAAGGAATTTTAACCCTCAAATTGATTTTCATGAGAAATTTTGGATATAGATTTAGTTTCTATAAAAACATGTTTTGGATTGGCCTAATCAAGGACGATTCAGTATATGCCCCAATGCACATAATGTGTCGTAGTCTCTAACATGTGCACGATTCAGTATATGCCTCAAGGCCAGTTTATCGAGTCTTAACCAGCTTTCCATTGCGGATGGGCTCAAGTTCCATATTTAGTGCTTGTCCTGGCGAATGCTGATTGAGTTTCCATTTGTAACGTCTCAGCTTTATTCAACAACAATTAGAGCACGCAAGTCCGGCCAATGGCGAGGGTTGCATATTTCTCCAGTGGTGTTCTACAGGTCGTTAAATGGGGTGCCTCCAAAACAGACCATCTAGTTTGCTGTGACTGCTAAATGAGATGTGAGTTATCTCACTGCACAGTGTTCAATGTTCATCAAAGCTAAGGTACTCGTATGTTTTAGCGTATTCCCTGCGCATGCACTTTGCTTCCACTTCAGTGACTTTTCCTTTTAAGATATCTGGCTTTGTATCTTACTTGCTTTTCCATTGGAAACGTCACAATTTTCCTGGACAACCTGCATGTGAGGTGGAACGTTTGTATATCCTGCTTTTGCTTTCTTCTTCTTCTTCTTTTTTTAATTGAAGCGTTCATACCTTCAGGATCCCACTTTAACACCTGTGCTGCGTTTGCATTTTGATGGTCGAATAACCAGTTTCCTTTTTCTTTCAACCGTATGAAGAATATATGGACCATTGTAATGGCCAGTAAAGTTTGCTTAGGGTCATCCTCAGGTTCGTGTGTTCAGTTACCAAGACCATTGTAATGGCCAAAAAGATTTCTTGAATTTTCTTACCAAGAGTTCTGGAAAACGGTGGTCATCTTTATTTGCTTTTTTAGGTGCCCGTGCTAGGGATTGGTGTTTAATTGTGATATTCTTTTCAATTAGGTACAAAGATATGGATCCAAAGTTACGCCACCATTATGAAGTATTTTCAACTCTCAGTAGTGACATTTCGGTGAATTACTTCATTGGAAAGTCGCCTTTCCCAATTTTGGACAAATTCATGGTCTATGGCCTCCATTGGAACCATATTAGGTGATTGCTACCGTTTTATTTTCAGACAGAGTGATCAGTAAGTTAAATTGCTTCATAAGTAGTTCATAGAATTCTACCTGAGACCGTGTAGAATATTAGGGCCTGTTTGGTAACCATCCAAACAATGTTTGATTATGATTTTTTGTTCTCAGAATCAGTTTGGGATGAGAATCGCGTTTGGTAAAATTTTTGTTTCAGGATCAAATTTGTTCCTGGGAACAAATTGGGAAGAGAATCAAGAATAAAAAAAAAGTTGATTCTTGTTCAGGGAACAAAATTGAGAATCAAAACTCTTCTTCTTCTCTTTTCTTCTTCTTCATCGACCGCCATCCCGCAATCGCCGCCCGCCGCCGTCCGCTACCATCGGTCGGCCGACAATTGGTCCGGCGAGCTCGCCAGAGGCTCTCGTCCGGCCTGAAGAAGAAGAAGAAGAAGAAGAAGAAGAAGAAGAAGAAGAAGAAGAATAAGAGTAGAAGAAAAAAAAAAGAATAAAAAATAAAAAATAAAAAAGAAGAATAGGAGAAAAAATTAAAAGAAAAAGGAAAAATTTTAAAAAAAGGAAAAAAGGAAAAAAAAAAAAAAAGGAAAAAGAAAAAAAAAGAAGAATAGGAGAAAAAAATAAAAAAAGGAAAAAATTATTTAAAAATTAAAATAAATTGATTTGGAACAGAATCAAATTGAACACGATCTCAAACGCAATTTTATTCCAGGAATAAAAATTTTGTACAATTACCAAACGCGTTTTTTACTCGAATCGGTTCTCGGGAATAGAATAAAAAATAATCATTTCGATCGTAATTTGTTCCCCAGAACAAAATCGTTACCAAACGCGCCCTTAAAGTTGCTAACTCTTTTCCAAGGAAGACAGTTATGTCTGGCTTTTCTGTAGTGGCAGACCTGAAAGAATTTTAATGGGACTGATATCTCCTATTTGAAAGGAAGTTATTGCTTGACACTTTTATCCTTCCTTGCGTAATGGCATCAAGAAAATGATCTGGTTTTGAAGGCCTATCGTTTCCTCTTCTCTACTCCTGTAATGCTGATGAATCTGTCAGCATCAGTAAAATTTGAAGCTGGTACTGGTTCTCAGTGCGTGGACTTATGTTTTATAGCATCTCAAGGAACAGGTTCTATGAGTGGATAGGAAGAGTGCATAAAAGCACTTACGGTATATGCTATGTCTTTTCAATGATAAATTTCTTGCATTGAGTCGTGCTCTTTGAGCCTACCTTAGTAGACACAAGCTTATTTTTTCTCTATTCTGACTGGCCTAGTTTTCTGCCCAACATTTATCCATTTGAAACCTTTTTTCTTTTGTGTGTGGAATTAAAGGTAAAGTGAGCTTAGTAATGGCCCAGGTTACTGCTCTGCTCTGCGTCTGATCCCCGAGGATATTGTGCTTGATATCAGCATTCTTTGATTCTGGCAAATCCTCTTGATGTAACTAATAATGTGGTTGACAATGATGAAAACACTACAAATTGCTCATAATTTGTATGGATGGTTTTCTATGGCATTTGTGACTCTTATCTCTTTCCGTCTCCACTGCATAATTTTTGATCAACTGCTCTTCCTCTTTGGTTCATCTTCTTCCTCCATCTGTGCGTTTCCCCTCTCTCGAGCTTTTTGGGCCAGTTGAAATTCGAAGCTCTCGAGTGCCGGCACAGCGCCAGCATAGAGAGAGAGGAGAGAGAGTTTGTGCAATATTAAATTCCACAACCATTGATTTTACTATTTAATAGAAATTGACAACCGATTTAATATGAAAGAACAACAATCCATGTACTTGGCTGTCATCCGTCAATTTTGGTTTAGTGTACGTCCATCTCATGCCATCTCAACCATTGGGGATTGGGCGCTATGGCAGTGTCCATGGAAGGAAAATGACGAGTACGAAAAATAGGAAGGAGGACAAGAATGAGATTGGGGAATTTGCCAACCAATGCTGTCGTCTGGTCGAGTTGCCAAAGGTGCGAAGGAGTGGAATATGATGAGAGATCCTGCAAAGCTACAAGTGAAGTTGGGGATCAAAGTGACCTTTCTTTCGTAAGCACTGAAGATTTGCATTGTCTTAATTGTGCAGTCCTTAAAGCTCATGTGGAATTGCAACGTCGTCCAGGTGAAGCAGGATAGAACTCTGACGATGACTTGCAAGAACAAGCAGAGGAAGCGAGACCAGATGTGCTTGAAATCCTAGAAGGGATCCTGCGGGAAGAGGCAGAGCAGGGGGTACAACTTCAAGTTCAAGAAACAGCAAAGCTTCAAGGTCGGTTTAGGGATGCAGCTTCAACTTCAGGAAAGGCGAGCCATCAAATTCAGGAAGGGGCATTACTTCGAGTTCACGAAGCAGCCCAACTTTGAGTTTGGGAAGGCGGGCAGAGGTTCGACTTTAGGAAAGGGGAACAACTAAAATTGGGCGCAAGTTTCAGATCAGGGACGGACAAAAGTTCAAGCTCAGCCAAGGTTCGGAGCCTCAACCATCAAGGTCATGATAAGAACAATAACGCAAACTCGAACAAGCACTGAAGCAAGCAGAAGATCTAAGCTACGTTCTTCAGCGTCCGACTAACCTTCATTGTGTATGGGTGCCCATGCCACAAGCAATGCAAAGTTACATACTCTGCTTTTCAGAGGAGTCTCAAGACCAATTTGTCAAGGTAAAATTCTATTTTCCTAGATATTTCTTACATTTTCTTTTCTCAAGGAGACTGGAAAATAACAAGTGGTTATCGGGGACCTGGATCAGTTGCCTCCTTCCATGGGCCAATCTACCCGTCCTCAAGAAAGGGGAAGCTGACACGTGTCTTCAGAGTTTTCCGTGACGTGTATTCATTCTGAAATAAAAGTGGTGAGCCTAACGTTGTGGACAAATTTGTGCATAAATTCTTTTACTAACTGTTCGTTCTAATTTCATTATTTCTTCCATTACTTTATTTTCTTTTTCAATGAAAACGCATGTACTGGTGACTTTAAATACAGAGGATCGTCACCTGCTCTCGAATTTCATTTCTTGGTCACCTCCAATCAAATTTAGTTTCTTGTTTCAGCATATGAATGTTAAGAACATAATTACTTCGATTTAAGATCCAACATGCACTAAAATTAAGGTTTATTAAATGGAACACCAAACCCAATGTAAAAAACTAACGAAAAAGAAGTTATATTAAATAATATTATTACCAAAACAATAAGTGCACTGGAAACTTAGTAAAAGGGCAGGCACTATATGAGTCTTGCTCACTCTTGAAAATCATGGCAACTGCATTTCCCATGACCTAGAAATTTAAAAGGATCAAATCAGCCCAATTGAATCACATTCCCAATATATATATCAATGGAAAATGAGAGACGAATCAAGAACTTCTACTCATGCATCATACTCATAAAAATGAATGGAAATCTACTTCTGTTCATTGACTTACTTCCTTGGTTAGCAAGATTTTGGGCCACTAGAGAAAGGTTAAAACATAGCACCTAAAAATTTCATTAAAGCATGAGCTTTACTCATGTTGACATGAACGCTTGACAATCTCTTTACTACTCCGAGATAAATTTTACTTGGCGCGAGATGTAGGGTTGATAATATCTAAGAATTTGACTTTCCTACAACCTCGGATCCCCGTTCCAGAATCTCGTCCACGAATTTCACGTGTCCAAACAATGCTGTTGTATGTAATGGAGTCTCACTATAAAACTACACCATAAATGCTATCAAGAATTAGTGGATTGTCTTTGAGCAAATCGAGCAAAGAAGTCGCATTTCCTTCGGCTGCCGCTCCATAAAGCCCCCTCTCCATTTTCAATCCGAAACGAATCCGAGCTTTCACAATTCCGTTTTGCTTTTAGCATTTGGCTGACGGCTGCGAAAGTCAACCCCTTGTGAATCGAACATCAACAAACCATCTTTTTGTTGACATTTCAAATATCTTTTTAAACAAATTTGTTGACCAAGTCATCAGCCCAAAAAAACAGCAGGACCTGATTTATTCATTAGCGGGCACAAATGAATGTGGTTTTGATTGTTGTACATCATGCATACTGCTATGCTATTACCGGAGAAAACATAAACTATCAAAAGTAATGTATATACTGATTTGTACATTTGCTTGTCTTTTGGTATGGGATGTATAAGCTTCTATGATGCATGGAACTTGTCTTTTAGTTTAATGCGGGGCTGCATTATCATTAACAATACCAAGTGTGTTTAAAAGTTATGTCTATGCCCATTCCTACGCGGTTTGTGGCTCAGTTTCCGGATCCGACATCGACTGTGTGTGCTTATGAGCATGACAATTGATTTCATAAGGTCTTGGAGTAGATGAATTGATGCTATTTCGTCTACTGGCATGCTTCCTTTGTGGCTAAAAGGTAAAGAGAGCCACCGGCACTTATTATGGAATACTGGACCAAGAGAATTGGCTTGGCGGATCGGCAGGCCCAAAAGATATGTCCATGCTCTCCGAGGTCGGGCCTGCACATGAAATTTGAACTGTCGGGGCCGGGTCCATTTGATAGACAACTTCAATTCGGGTTGGCCGGGCAAAAACACTCTCTTTGGCCCAACAGGTAAATCGCGATTCCAACTAGTGCGAAGGCACGACATGGCTGAAGTGCGCATATAGAAACAAACTCCTTCCGTTCCGCGGGTCAATCTGCTGTCTACTGGGAAAGGGACATTCACACGTCTCCAGATTTTCTATGTGCGCCCCTTGACTTCGAAATACAAGTGGTGACTTTTTTCTTGGGAGAGGATTGCTAGAATGTATTCCTTATTTTAACATATTGATGCATATATGTTTGCATTTCAAATTAATATAATATCTTTTTTTACCCCGCACCCAGTAATACTCTTTACTTGTTTAATATCTATGGAATCCCGTCTTTTAATGTCTTGTTTAGTACGTGCGCTCCTTCATTTTGAAATACAAATGGTGACCTCTTCTGCGGTGGGCTTGGACTGAAAATTTTGTCCATTAATTCTTTTACTAACTTTTCACTCTAATTTCTTTAGTCCTTCTATTCCTATATTTCTTCTAACGAAAGGACATTCACTGGTGATTTCCAACAATAGTGGACCATTCGATCAAAAAAAGAAAAAAGAAAAACAATAGTGGACCGCACCTACTCTTGAATTTCATTTCTCGATCACATTCGAACAAATTTAATTTTTTATTTCGGCATTTGACGTGAATGCATAATCTCTTCTATTCACTGGTGTCTTGAAAAATAGTGGACCATCACCTGCTCTTGAATTTCATTTCTTGATCACATTGAATCAAATTTAATTTCTTATTGTAGCATATTACGTTAAAGCGTAATCTCTTCCGTTAATGATCCGATTTGCGCTAAAAATTAAGGTTCATTGACTGAAACATTTAGAGAGTCCTGTGCATAACATTCTCTGTAAAAGGGTAAGCACCAAATGAACAAATTCCAATGCACCCTACTTGTTTCAGCTTATTTATTGTGAAAATAGCAAGCATCTTGCTCATTCTAGAACACCATGCCTACTGTCGATACATACATCATATCCTAGAAATTTAACAATGGTCAAAATAAGCCAAGTTGAATCACATTTAAAAAATGCACCACAAAAAATGAGAGACGAGTCAAGAATTTATGGTCCTACATACTTGTACAAATGAATAGAAATTCAAAAGGAAACACGAAATTGGAAACTCGCGAGAGTACAAGTATAGGCGGGTTAGAGAAGAAGACGACGTCCGAAACCCTTCCGCTTCTATGAAGATACTGGGGCCGCTAGAGAAGGTTAAAACATAAGGCCTACAAAATTCATTAAAGCCCAAATACGGAGATCGTATATTTTTCACTGCCTCGAAGCTTTCATTGGACACGTGTCAGCTGATCTATGTCCCTGGATTGGACGAGTGTTCAAGATTCTCTCGGACGCAGTTTGTGGTTTTAGTATGCCATTTTCTTTCAAACAGGTCGTGCTTAATTAACCCTTTGTTATTGGTGAGTTGGAATTAATAATAGGTTTCCATATTTACATTGAATGTAGGGGGTAAAGTCTCCGTATAACTGGATTTAAGGTGCCGAGAATTTCATGAATCTATGAAAGAAATAAATTTGCATTGTCAATTTTTAAGTAAGAAAACCCACTATATTTTTGCAATATTTTATGCAAATAGGCTATTGAGCCCTTTTATCTCCCACAAATATATTATTTACCCTTTTCTATACTTGCCCAATTGTCGTTTCCTTACAATTACCAAATTACCTCATCAATGGAAGTTTCTTAAGAGTAGGTTCTAGTTAATTTAGCTATCAATTTTTATTTTATATAGACATTTATAAGATCTTATAATGTTCAAAGTGAAGGAATATTTAGCAGCTTAAACAAGTGTAAATGTTTGACAAGATATATTCACTAAAAGTCCTAAAACTTATTACGAAAGTGTAATTATGTCTTAAAACTTACAAAAAGTGTAAGTTAGGGACAAGAGACATTGGGTTGTGTTTCAAATGAGATATTCTGAGTTTGTGAGATCTTTTGAGTGTAATTGAAGTCTTTTTCACACTTGACAACGGTCTGCTCTCAGTGATTGTAGTCTCCTCTTGTTTATTATGAAAAAACAACTTGTCAATTTCTCTTCATGAAGTAGACACGGTCGGCCGAACTACATAAAACATTTATGTCAAGTTTTTTTTTTTTTTGGTCTTACATTTATGTCAAGTTTATTCTCTGCTTTTATTTCTCGCTCAATTGTTTGCATTTATTTCCCACTTCGGCCATTTCACATGACATTAGCTTTTGAAACTGATTTTTCCCTTTATTACCTAAACTAGCAAATCCCAGCCCAAGTTTTCCATCTGATCGACACATCCTCCTATCAATAATTAGGAGAAAAGATTATTAAGTAAGTTCATTTGTAAATGAGGATATATGACGAAAATAAAATTAAATATTGCGATGATCTCACTTTTCTTATCGCTGGACGTGAACCTGATGACATCTCAATTTATATTTGCTTGATTTGATAAAATATGCATAAACAATACTAATAACCTCATTCCATCTCTTGAGGGAGGACAAAAAAAAAAAACTGTCGAATCCCTAAGCAGTAAGCACCGCCACTGCTAGTGACTCGATCCTTTACCCTCTTTTTTTGGTCATGTCGCGATCCTTTGCTGAATTGGCCATTTTCTAAGGTCTATTTACTTAGAAAGAATGGAGAATTGTCTATCTCATGTGTCAGCAGAGATCCAAGAGCTCAGCAAAATTTTATTTGTTTACCAACTGACGGATGGCTACCCTTGCAAGATTGACATTAGCTGTGTTAGCGTTTGCTAGACAATTGTACAACGGACTTATAGTTACAAATTCGCAACGAAATTAGTACGGGGGATATATCGTTAAAACAACAGGAGAGTACTTTTAGGTTTTGGCACAAAACGAAATATCACCAATGGTGCAGAATTGGATAAATCATAGTGCTCCGTAGTTTTGCATTATGGAGAGAGTGACAAGGTTCGGTGAACAATTGGTGTTTTTGAAAAGTCTTTGGGGAAGTATTGACGTGAATACCAGTTTAATGGTCATCCTAAATAATGCCCACTACAGAACATGGAAAGGCAAGATGCTTGATTTGCTTTTATCGCAAGGAAATGCATGGTTCCATAGCAAGTGACGAGGCTAAGCCTGATTACACAGATCGACAAGCATTGTTCTTCCTTGATTTGCTTCCAGATAGTTATGGGACGTTGGTGACAACTCTCATCCCATCAGCATCTAGATAAAAAGAAAAGTTGGATGCTCCAAAATCTGGCTTGCTCGAATATGAGACTCGGAAGAAAGGCGTGGGACTCCATTCAACCACAACTTGTCTCAAAACTTAGAGAAAGGATTAGATCTCGAGACTTCTACAACTGTGATAGAACCAAGTCAAGAAAAGGCATAATTGTGGAAACTATGGTAAGCCTGGCCACATGAAGAAAGAGTGTCGATCCTCAAAAAGAAGAAAGTAAAAGCAAATGCCAAGCATGAGGAGAATGACACAACCGAGGTAAGTTCCCAAGAAGACTTGTTTGGTTTGTCTACCTGAGATAATATTTGTGTTGATTTCTCTGTGAAGATGGATCAATATGATGTTGCGAAAATTGTGCGGATTGGTGATGTTTGTGTTCAAATTAGCTTGGGCTAGAAACTAATGCTCGAGCATGGGAGGGCATACTGTGGACCTTCGGTTGAACTCGAATTGTACCAGAAAATTAGACAATGACGAATTGGATAGTCGGTTTTTGAATGGGACTTAGAAGCTTGTCGAGTTGTTGCCCAATATAGCAATGAGGAGGAGTTAAGCTCTTTACCGCACAAGAGCTAAGGTCTGCGAGGACCATATTCATGTCGTGGGGGAAGCAGTAACGCCTGATCTATGGCACAAGAGACTCGATCATATGAGGGAGAAAGGCCTCCAAATTATTGCAAAGAAGGAACTCATCTCAAATGTAAAAGGATAATTAGGAATGCCAGATGAAAGTTATAATTGATTGGGTAGATCACAAACAAATAGAAAATTTACTGTTAAGGGAGGTAGATTACTATTTTCCATGGAATAGTACAAGCTATAAGACCTTTATCACGAAGACAAACTGGAGATTATGTCCTTTAAGGAAAAGTTACGAAAGGATATCTAACTAGTAAATTACTAATAATGAGGACAACAACGAAAGTTAAAGGAAAGTTACGATGAACGAAGTAATTTGCTACCGAACAGGGGAGGGAAACTTACCGTTGAGGAAGTTGACTGTGTTTAGGGGAAAGTTAAGAATGATAGGAACACAAATTTTACGAGAAAATGAGGATAATTACCATCACTTGGGGATAATTACGATGAGTCTAGAACTATATAAAAAAAAAAAATTACCATAATTGGAAGAACGTTAAGATGTACAAAAGGAAATTAGGATCAATGAGGTAATTTACTATAAATAGGAGAAAAAAACTTGCGAAGTCCATGAGTAGGTTATGTGGAAAGAATCATAATACTCCTAACAAATTACGACGTATATATCGAAATTGCCCTAAAGAAACAAACTTGCAGCAACCTTCAAAGACCGTAAATATTTCATTGTTGGTAATCGATTAAATTAATCCACTTGTTTATTTATTTGTTTATTTGACCTTAATAGGTGAAGACAACGGGATACGGATTCATAAATATAGCTTGCTTGCGTATGTATCAGAGGTGCTTGCTATTTTTTCCTGATTTGAAGAAAACCCAAAAGCTATTTATAAGAAGTATGTCTGGCAATTTGTCTCTACTGATTCTTGAGAAGTGACCTTTGAGTAAGTACCTGCGTGTGTCTATATATATTACTAATTATGCGATGTTGACATGTATTCCTCATTAAACTTATCAATTGATCATGGACTAATTTCCCAATATGTGAATATTACTAGTAATGGGATGTTGACATGTATTCCTCATTAATCCTTATCAACAGATCATAGACTAATTTGATTCCTAGAAATGTTCCTTGTTCATCTGTTCCTCAATCGGGGAACAATTAATTGAGCTAGCTAGGTTTTGCCACCATTTTGCTCATGAAACATTTCCTCTTTTTATTAGTTGCCTCAGTTCTTGTTTTGGCATTGGTGCAATGTAATAAATTTACGTTCTCTACATGAACTGTGGACCTTATCACCAAATTAGCAATTACAGGATAATGGCTATATATACATTTACATATATATAATTGATGATTGTATATCTTGGTTAGTTGATGAATGCTGTTGAAATGTTAGCTTGTCGTCCAACATGGCACTCGATGCCTACCTAAAGTGAACAAAACCAATGATCTTTCATGGATCGCATCATCCAATGGCCTTCAAGTAGAACAAAACTATCATTTAGATTATCCGATTTGCTAAGTTGCTTTTGCTGGTGGACTAGTCAATTCTTTTGAGTTTCATTCCTAACATGATGTAGTTAAGATGACGTCAAATCGAGCAAAGAAGTTGCATCTTTTTCAGCTGTTGCTTTGTAAAGCTACCTCTCTATTTCACTAAGAACCATCGTTTTGTTGGCAATGGAAATTCTCTAAATTTAGTGACCACTTCATTAGCCCACAGAAACAATATGACATTATTCGCCAATATATCAGCACAAATTAATGTAGTTTTGATTGGCGTATATCATGATAGATAAAAGCTTATGCACTATAGTTTACAAGCATGCTGTTACCAATGAAAGTATATATATTTAAAAGTTACGTATATGTTAGATTCGTACACTACTTGCGGCTTGGAATGGATGGATAAGCTTCTACATTCAATAAAATACATCTTTTGGCTTATCATCATGCTCCTTCATTGGTAACAATACCAACATGTGAACTAATTTTATAAGGTTTCCAAGGAGATCAATTGACCTTATTTCGTCTACTTGCATGCTTCGCCCGTGGGCCAAAACAAAGTTACTTATTATGGATTATTATTGGGTCAAAGGATTGGCTTGGCGGCTTGACAGGCCCAACAGACGTGTCCATGCTCTCCGAGTATCGGGCCTGCATGTGAATTTTGAACCCGTGAGAAGAGAACAATACAGTTAAAAGAGTTGGAGTTCATGCTGGTGTCGCAGAGAATGTAGCCCCCCTCGCCCTCGATATGGTCAACCAAAGAATTCCCTCCGTGTTCGACTACAAGTTGCAGTAATTGAAGTCGCATCTCCTTCGATTTCTGCTTTGTACGGCCTCCTCTTCATTTTTGCTTCTTAAGCTTCGAAGGAATCGGGCTTCGTAGTTGCGTTTTGCAGGTCGCATTCGGCTTTAAGATTGCTGCAAAAGCCAATTCCTTCTAAATCGAACATCAACATCCTTAACAAGAAGCATCGTCCTGTTGACATTGGAAAATTTCTAAATTGTTGATCAGAGTCATAAGCCCAAAATAATAATAACAATAATAATAAGATGCGATTAGTTTGTATATTGGCGCAAATGAATGTAGTTTTGAGTGGGGTATATCCTATGTGGATAAAATTCTATGCATTTTAGTCTACAAGCACATGGCTATACCACTAAAAATAATTTTTCCCCTAAAAAAAAAATAAATATACTTAAAAGTGATATCTGTGCTGATTTTTTCTAGCATCCTTTGGTTCATGGATTACAGTTCTTAATGAGAAATTATGATACATGAGTGTAGTATATACACTAAATTGAATTTTCGTACATAATTAATGTGATGAGTTCCACTTGAATTTTGCTCCACCGGACCTAATAGCTCAATTGAACTTAGTGAACGTATTAGCTACTCGAAATATCTACTCGTCGATGGTCATGTTGCAATTATTTAACGTCCTTGCAATTCAATTATTTATCCATCACGTGATGTTTGTACTTGATGGGATTTATAGTTCATCTTTATCATTTCGTACATAATGGACTTGTCAATTCATTCCAACTTTTCCAAAACCCAATGAATATATGTGGCCCCTTCCTTCATTATTTGTGTATCTCCTCCACTTTTGCACAAAGACAAATACGAATCACATGTCTATGTCGGTTTTATCCATCACGTGATGTTTGTACTGGATGGAATTTATCGTTCATCTCTATCATTTTGTACATAGTGGACTTGTCAATTCACTCCAACTTTTCCAAAACTCAATGAATATAAGTGGCTCCTTCCTTCATTATTTGTGTACCTCCTCCACTTTTGCGCAGAGCCAAGTATGAATCACATGTCTATGTCGGTATAGCTGCATATCACTGGTTGAGGAGAGAGTTGGCCCCAAAATGCGTGAAGTACAAATAGTCATAGAGTACTTATCATCATGTGATGTTAGTACTATATCGATGGGGGATTCACGTCTTTTCATGGTACATGATTTTTTAAAAGTAAATCAAAGCACATTTTACTTGATGAATGGTCATCTATCATATAGGATGTAACTTTTATATGAGTAAACTTATTATTTCACTAAATGGTGCAATTTATGACAAAAAGAAACACTAATCAATTTTGAAGCATATTACTTTAGATTAAAAAAATACAATCACATATAGACTTTCATAAATGGATTTGAAACAATGTGTCCAATTGTTATGGATTTTTTATTTGAAAAGTAGAAAATATAACTCTTTTTATTTCTAAAATGCAAAATAATTGATTTTATATTAACGTTATAATAAGAAAAAAAAAACTAACATTAAAAGATAGTAGTACATGAAGTATGATAAAATTATCCAAAAAGAATAGATTAATGAAATCAAATTAGAAACAAGATGGAGAATGAAAGTTGACTAAAATAAAAACATATAAAAAGAAGAAAGAGAAACGGAACTTTATATGGAATAAGACTAGTAAGACTCCTTTTTTTTTTGCTTTACCTGGTATGGTATGGAATAGCTAGAGCAAATGACGATAAATTTTAAAGAAATAAAATTAGTAAATCAATCTAATAATTAAACTATCTAAGCCGTGTTGGAACAAAGTATGATGAGCTAAGAGCACCTTCATTCCTATCTATGTACATACCTGGGTAAAAGAATCCGAAAAGACCCTTCCTTCTGGTAGATTGCAAGGAGAAATATGTGAGGTAGTAGTAAGTCCGGCCTTTATGCTCTCTCTTTTAACATAGTTTTCCATTGAAGCAGTTGTAAATTGCAAATTGCTTCATCAATCGTATAATATTATAAACTTGACATTCAAGTACGTAGATGCTAAGACTAAATGACATGGAACTAACTAGCTGGCTGGTCCATCGGTGATGGGGTGTTGTTGAGATAATGTAGCTTGTTTGGTAGGTATAATATCTACTGCTGAAGTAGTGATGTCTTGCCACGAATCTCCTTAACGTTATATGCATATGTCAACAGTACATACTTCCTAGAACTCAGGTATAGAGGTAATTGTGCAGGTAAGCTTGAAATGTCAATTTGGAAAAGAAATCAAAGATTGACGCTCAGCTTTGCTTCTCACGCATAGGGCGTTGTGATGCTTCCAATCATATATCTTGACTTTAGGTCTTCTGGGATCTCTACGGTGCTTGTTTCTTATATTTGTCAAGTTATATTTGGTGCTTGGTGCTTGGTGCTTGGTGCTACCAGAGGGTGAGAAGAAAAGAGAACATGAGTGTTTCTTTTGCAATTAGTAAAGAGCACTGAAAATTGCTGTTATTTGTGCCGAAGGCCTCTCTTGTTCACCCCTTGTTTATGTTTGTATGAGGTACTTTGCTCTGTCATGCAATAGATGACATATCTGAATTCTGGATTATGCCATCTGAGAGATCTTGGATTGGGCAGGCTGATCCTCTTGTCGGTATTCCTCCTCATGCTGGGATGCCTCTGCCCCTTGACCTGGCAGGGGCAGATGGGCCTGTTTATGTAAATACTTAGCAGTACCATGGGATTTTGAGATGAAGATAAGCCCGTGCTAAGCTTGAAAAGCAGCCGATCAAAGTTAGAAGGGTGAATTGCCCTTTTCATACTTGTTAATTTTGGAAGTTCCTTATGGCCTTTGCCAGTTATAAAAATTAATTATAAAGCTCTTTTTTTCCCCGATTTGAAGATTCCGCTCGTGTTTGCTTCCTTAGCCACGTGCTATCCTGTCATTAGATGCCATTTTTAGGAATTCTATATTTTGGGAAATAGTCCGACTGCATACTTCATCTTCGTTACAGCTTTTGCGGCTACCTCGGCAGTTAATTGACTGGGGATAAACTTAGCTGATATCTTTGCTTTGCTTGTTCTCTGATATGGTGTCATTCCTTTCTCTTGTCTTGGTTTAATTGGATCTATAGTCGTATATTCATGAGACGCGGCACCAGCATATGCCGTGAGAAGAGTCGGGAAGTAGAGGGCGGTTTCTTCAAGTAAAATCAAGGCTTCGAATGATGCAGCCGAAGAGAAGGGAACAAACTTGGTCAGGCTCTGTCTTCCCAATCTGCCAGTTCATTGGACTCTGAACCTTTGGCACCTGACTTCTCTGAAACCGGGAATTCATCTAGTAAACACATGGTAGGAAGGAAGGCCGCAAGTGTTAGGACTAGTAATAGCACCTAGAGGGGGGTGAATAGGTGTTTAAAGCGATTTTAACAATCTAAACCTGTAGAGATATAAATAATTTAAAATCAACGATTGCAGCAAAATGAAAACAGTTAACAATAGAAGGATTAGGGATAGAGAATCAAGACTCCAGATTTATAGTGGTTCGGCTTAGATCAAGCCTACGTCCACTCTCCCGCACGGACAGCCCTTCTTGGTTGGATTTCACTAAGAATCAATAAGAGTGATTACATACTCACACTTTGAGTCCACAAAGTGTAGATTACTCTACTACACTTCCTCAAGGTCTACAATAAGATCTCTCTTTCTTGATTACAAGTAACGCTCAAAGAATGATATCGCAAAATAGAAAAGGAGATTCGGACTTTGGAATTCTTCTATCCGCACCCTTCAACAACTAGAGCATCTCTCTTATATACTTCTTCATGCCTTCAATACCGTTGGCACATTCTAAAGAAGTTCTTCCAATCAACCCGTTGACGTAATCAATTAGAGATCTCGAGCTCTTTAAGGTAAGTGTTGATAGCCCATCAATCCCCGCCGCCCATACAATCGGGATCTCGGTTTCCATAAGTAGATCCTTCCAAATATAAGTTGCGAAGTCGTCAAGGAATCCAAACTTATTCCATATATAGCTTAGATCGTTTAGTGCTAAATCCAGTAGAAAGATATCCACTAGCTGTTAGAATAAAGATCGTATAAGATCGGAATAAACGTCGTCCCGGAACTGTCCATGTGAGTAGACTTTGAAATATAAGTCTTGAGTCTTGCTAGCTTCGGACTTTGATCTTCGACTTTGTTCTTCGACTTTGTTCTTCGGACTTTGTCAACGAGAATCTGTAAGTCCTCGGACTAGAATGATAAACTTGTTTTGTCAACTTCAAAATACTTTAAGGGATTTCATCCAACAATCTCCCCCTTTTTGATGGTGACAAAACTTTCCTGCAGATTTGAATATTATCGCCCTGCAATACAACTTTTAAGCAAGCATCATAAAAGATTTAAATAAGATAGTAAAAGTTATCCTGTACACAGATATCCTGTACATAGATCTGCATTCACCGAAACCTCATTAGTCATAAACAGACAGTACTATCAAATTTACGAAGCTTAAAGTATTGCCATAGAGAGCATACATTCCAAAAACTGCAAACGTTAAAGAACTCAAGTCAAAGTCAAGATAGCAAGCAATAAAAAATTGGGGTTTGGGTTTGAGAAAATCAAAAATCAAAATCTGCAAGGTCTTCTCCCCCTTTTTGTCGGCATAAAAATCAAGGAGCTCGAGGAATGCGAACAAGTTGAAAGTCTTCCATAGACTTCACGGTGTCTTCCAGCTTCCTCAAATCTTCCCGTACTTGGGTGAGAGTAGTACCCTTTGCGGTTTCTTGAATCTGACAACATCTTTAATCGATCATGCAAAGTGATGAACATTGCATGATTTTCATTCTGCAAGGTCTGAAATTCATATCCCATGGCATAAATTTGACCTTTAAGTTCCAAGATGAGCTCAAGCAACCTTTGAAAATTTCCGAGAGTTTTCGGTCCGAGTTCTTGTTTCAACTCGGTCGATGGTGGAGTCAAGCCGTATGAATGTCGGCGGGAGGTTCGGTGTGTGGAGAAGATGCCTCTCCTTCGAGAAACCGTGCAGCATGAATATCCTCAACATCGGGAGGTGATCGACTAACACTGTTTGAGCATCCTCTTCTCGAAAGTCACCGAAGAGGTGTATTTTCTCTTTTTTTTATCTCCCCGTGTCCATGTCTTCGGTGGAGAAAAGAATTCTTCTTTACGAGGCGTTTCCTCGGTGGCGGGTGTTGTAAATCCTCCTTTTCTCGCTGGAGAATCTGCTTTTCGGTTCATCCCTTCTCTTCTTTTCTTTCTTCCTCCTCCTCTCTTTCTTCCTCTTTCTCTTTTTCTTCCTCTTTCTCCTTTTCCTCTTCCTTTTTCTCTTCTTTCTCTTTCTCTTTCTCTTTCTCTTTCTCTTTCTCTGCAACTTGATGTTCTGAAACAGTTGGTATAGATGCAAAATTGAGAAATTAGAGTAGAGATAGGAATTGCATCATCATCATCTTCATCTTCCAAGATGATTGCCCTTCGCTTCTTGGTAGAACTAGTCACAGCTTCTTTCCCTTTCCTTTTGGCTCATGAGTCCGTCCGAACTTGGCGGAGTCTTTTCTTTGAATTTTTCCAGCTTCTTGCTAAGCTCCTTCAAACGCATCTTGGTAATCATCCCCAGCCCGATGACCATTTTATCAATGGTCTTCACTGTGAGAATGTGAGGAGGTTGAATGTGTAGATGTTTGAAGAGACGAGTAATGAGAGCAGCATAAGGAAGCTTTCCTTTGTCCTTAACCATGCATCTATACATGTGAAAGATGATGGTATGTGGTAAAGAGAAGTTTACTCCGATCTTGATGGCAAACATCAACTTGGCTTCGAAATTGATACATCTATCTTGGATGTCGATTTGGGTCTTAGACAGTTGATTACAATCTTATGCAGCAAAGTATTTGTTGCATTCATTCTCGAGTAAGAAAGTCTTCCTTCGCAATTCTCGTCCTTTGCTAGATCAAGAGTAGCATGGCTGACGATGACACACCGATTGGTTGGAAAACCCCTCTTTCCACACCAAGCACATCAGCCATTAAGTCTTTATCAATGACATACTCTTTGTCCCTCACGCCGAAAGTAAAGCTGTTTGCATCAATGAAACCGATATTTGAGTAGAAATAAGCGATCAATTCGGAATGTGCCGTGTCACGCCTCCGTGCGACTGATAGAGTTGGAGCTTTTCAAATTTCTCTCGCAGATTTATACTCAACAAGTCCGAAAGTCGAAATCCACGGTTCGTGGGTTCATCACCCCACGCTTCAAATTTTTCATATCTCTTTCGTGTCCATCCGAGCGGAACAATTCATCCTTCTTCCCTCTAAGGCTCGCAGCCACACCCATCCATGGTTTAAAGTGTATGAACATCTTTTCATCATCATCCTTCCCTTCAGCGATTCATACTACTAAACCTAGGGTCACTAGGGAAATTTGCAAATGCTCTTGCAGCGGTTCCCTCGGGCACAACTCCGGATCTTTCCATAACAATGGAAAGTGTGTCTCGTTTCTATAACCCTTCTCTTTCGAAACTCATCCACAAAAGACATAGTAGAACCACCTTCCTTTAGCGCAGTATAGTTTGTAAACAAAGGCGGGTTTAAGAGTTCTTCTTTGGTTCGATATCTTCATAAATCGTTTCATCTTGAGGGCCCGGTTGAAGAGGAGTTTGCTCAGTAGGAATGTCGCTTTCCTCGGTGAGATCAAAATGCGTAGGACCCTCACCAGATCCTTGTGGTCCCCTGTTTGCTATTCTGGAAGACTTCCTCTGAAACGACATTGTGCTTTTCTTTGGAGAGACTTTTCACTTGTGTCGCAAGAAAGTTGGAAACTTTGAAACGGAGAAGTTTTGGAGAGAAAAATTGCAGAAGCAGTGAAAACTTTTGATCTAGGGTTTTTGAGTAAAGTGAAAACGAAGGAGAAGAGATGTATAAGTATGACAGTACGGGAGAAAACCAAGCGTCGTATATTTTGAGAATCTTGAATTTTCCTTTTGAAAAATAACTGCCTTAATAAAATGATAACCACTTCTCTTAAAAATAATAACCGACTTAAAATTGATAGATAATCTTACCTTATCAATAAGACTGTTTTAAGTAAATGGACTTACAAATCGTGTCGATTCGTATACTCGGTCTTTTAACCTTTGAGTCGATACTCTGCCGGACTTTAGTTACTGAAGTCGAACTTCACATTCTTCAAGAGATAAAATATTGAGTCTTGAGCGAATAGACTCAAACAAGCTTTTATCAAGTGGCTTTGTGAAGATGTTCCGCGTTGATTCTTTGAGTCTATGAATTGTATCAAGACTTCTTTGTTCGAACATGATCTCTTATAAAGTGATGTCGAATCTCAATATGTTTTGCTCTTGAATGTAGGATAGGATTCTTTGTAAGATTGATTGCACTGGTGTTGTCACATCTAATTTCTGTGCAAGAGTCTTCAATGCCAAAGTCTTGCAGTTGTTGTTTTATCCACAGTATTTGTGAACAGCAACTCCCAAGGGCTACGTACTCTGCTTCAGCCGTTGAGAGAGCCACAAGATTTTGTTTCCTTGAAAACCAAGATACTTTTTGTTTCCAAGCAATTGACAAGTACCAAGTGCTTTTTCTTTCAACTCGCAACCTGCAAGATCTCGCGTCTGAATAGCCAAGAAGTGTAAAGTCTCCTTCTTTGGGATACCAAAGACCGATCTTAACGAAAGTAGCAACATATTTAATAATACGTTTAGCAGACACTTAAATGAGATTCTCTAGGATCGATTGAAACCTAGCACATATGCAAACACTAAATAATATGTCGTCTGGATGCGTAAGATAAAGAAGTGATCCAATGATACTCCTGTATAGTTTTTGATCAACTTTCTTCCCTGCTTCGTCTTTGTCTATCTTCAAGGAACTTGACATTGGTATGTCAGTCTTCTTGCAGTTTTCCAGACCAAACTTTTTAACAAGTTCTTTTGCATACTTCTCTTGATGAATGAATATTCCCTCCTTTAGTTGTTTGACTTGAAGACCAAGGAAAAGGATAGTTCACCCATCATGCTCATCTCGAATTCATCCCGCATAGACTTAGAAAATTCCTTGCACAAAGTCTCATTAGATGATCCAAATATGATGTCATCAACATAAATCTGAACAAGTAGAAAACTTTTACCTTCTTTTTAATGAACAAAGTAGTGTCTACCTTACCTTTAGAAAAGCCACTATGAATTAAGAAATTACTTAGCCTTTCATACCAAGCTCGAGGAGCTTGTTTTAATCCATATAAAGCTTTCTTCAATCGAACACGAGTCTGGTTTCTTTGAATCTTCAAATCCGAGGAGGTTGTTCTACGTAGACTTCTTCTTGAATAAATCCATTCAGGAATGCGCTTTTGACATCCATTTGAAACAACCTGAAATTCTTATAGCAAGCAAAAGCAAGTAATAGTCTGATTGCTTCTAACCTTGCTACTGGAGCGTAAGTCTCATCATAGTCTATTCCTTCCTCTTGCGTGTATCCTTTAGCCACGAGTCTTGCTTTGTTTCTCGTTACTTTGCCTTTCTCGTCAACTTTGTTTCTGAAAACCCATTTAGCTCCAACAACTGATTTACCTTTAGGTTTGGGAGTCAATTCCCATACGTCATTAATACTGAATTGTCTGAGCTCTTCTTGCATTGCTTCAATCCAGCTTTCATCAGCTAAGGCTTCTTCAATATTCTTGGGTTCTATTTCAGAAATAAGAGCAACAGCACTAGACTCTTCTCGCCTTTTGGATCTTGTTCGAATTCCCTCATTAATGTTCCCAATAATGAGTTCTTCAGGATGACTAGACTTGTGCTTCCAGTTGCTGGTCAGTCTGATAGATTGTTGATCTTCTTCTTGAGTAGATTCTTCATCAGTAGCTTGTTGTACTGATTTTGATTTAGTAATTGCTTCAGTGGAGTTTGGTCTAGCGAGTGTTCGGAGCATTCTCGAATCTTCGCCCGTATCTGCCGAACTTGTGGAGAGTCTTGAAATTTGACATTCATTGATTCTTCAACGTTCGAGTCTTCTTGTTGAAAACTCGTAGGCTTTGCTTGTAGTTGAGTAACCAAGAAAAAATCCTTCATCGATTTCTCTTGAAATTGAAAGAAAGTAGACCCGGTAAATCGTGAATAGTCATCCACTATTACCGCATTTGAACCTTTTACCACCAATGCTTTTCGTTCGGTAGGTCCAAACAAATCCATGTGCAAAAGCTGCAATACATGGTTAGTGGAAACTTTATTTATCGATTTGTAAGAGTTTCTAACCTCGTTTACCCAGTACGCATGGTGTACATAGATCGAGACTTTGAATAATTCAGAATGGGCGTCCTCGAACAAGTTTCTTTGTAGAGATCTTGTTGATCTGCTTCATGTTGATATGGCCTAGCTTTTTGTGCCAAAGATTTGCTTCATCTTGTACGAGATATTAAGCACTGTGATCTATCTTGATTCACATCCAGAAGATAGATATTTCCATGTCTTCGACCAGTAAAAGATTGAGTAAGGTCTTTACTGATTCCAGAGCACGTTTCTTCTTGAAAGTTGATCTTGAAACCAGAATCACACAACTGACTTATGCTAAGCAAGTTGTAATTTAATCCTTCAACTAATGAAACATTATTGATAGACAAACTTCCAATCTTCACTGTTCCTCGACCAGTAATCTTTCCTTTGTTGTTACCACCAAAGGAAACTTTTCCTCCGTCTATCTCGAGTTCGCTGTCTGAGTCTGTATCTGAATCAAGGTCTGAGTCTGAGTTTGATTTTGCCATTAAACAGATATTGGCATAATCATCGTCACTTTTTTCACATTCTGTATCACTCCAAGTCTCGCTTTGAGTGCCTTCCCTTTTTCTCGGTCTTTCCTTTTCTCTTCTTTAACGAGGGACATTTGGGTCGATGTGTCCCTTTTCTTGCATTCAAAGCAAGTTACTTCTTTAGTAGAATCATCTTCCTCTGTTGACCTGTTTTGAAACCTTTGAGAATTTTGTTTCTTCCAATTGAATTTCCTTCCTTTTCTGTTCAACTTTCTTTTGAGTCTTCCTCTTCGTTGGTCTGTTCCACTTCATAGGATTGAAGAGTCCCAACCAGTTCATCTACGAGAAAGTGGAGCAATCCTCTGCGTCTCTCTTATTGAGGTTTTTATGTAGTTCCGAGTCTTTTGAGAGTCCTCGAAGAAGTTTGTTAACCTTCATGTGTCCTGGAGATTGGATGTCCCCTCGATATTCAAGACCATTCACAATTTCAGAAAGCGACTAAACATGTCGAGTTATTGATTCTCCCCGATCTCATCTTAAAGACTTCATATTGTCCCAGAAGAATGTTGATCCTCGTTTCTTTCACACGATCGGTTCCTTCATAGGTGATGTGAAGCCTATCCCAGACTTCTTTTGTCAGTATCACAAGAAGATATTCTGTTATACTCGGTGGGAGATAAAGCACGGTATAAAGAGTAAATAGCTTTGGCGTCAAGAGTCTGTCTCTTGGTGATTTCTTCTTGAGTCGGAAGAGTAGGAACAACGGTTTCTTTTCCTCTCTCTCGAGTCGATGCGGCAACGGAATGATTCCTTTATCAACCACTTCCCATTCCAAGGGATCTTTCGATCTTAGGAATGCCTTCATCTTATTTTTCCATATGTTGTAATCCTTTCCATCAAAGAATGGAGGTCGGTATTGCTTTGACCTTCAACCAACCCTGTAGATAGCATACTAGCCATAGATCTTTTACTTAGAAGTAAAGACACTTCTTATAAACAAGTACACAAGCTATGATACCAATTGTTAGGACTAGTAATAGCACCTAGAGGGGTGAATAGGTGTTTAAGCGATTTTAACAATCTAAACCTTAGAGATATAAATAATTTAAAATCAACGATTGCAGCAAATGAAAACAGTTAACAATAGAAGGATTAGGGATAGAGAATCAAGACTCATTTATAGTGGTTCGGCTTAGATCAAGCCTACGTCCACTCTCCCGCACGGACAGCCCTTCTTGGCTGGATTTCACTAAGAATCAATAAGAGTGATTACAGTCTCACACTCTTGAGTCCACAGTGTAGATTACTCTACTACACTTCCTCAAGGTCTACAATAAGATCTCTCTTTCTTGATTACAAGTAACGCTCAAAGAATGATATCGCAAAATAGAAAAGGAGATTCAGACTTTGGAATTCTTCTATCCGCACCCTTCAACAACTACAGCATCTCTCTTATATACTTCTTCATGCCTTCAATACCGTTGGCACCTTCTAAAGAAGTTCTTCCAATTAACCCGTTGACAGAGAATCAATTAGAGATCTCGAGCTCTTTAAGGTAAGTGTTGATAGCCCATCAATCTGCTCGCCCATACAATCGGGATCTCGGTTTCCATAAGTAGATCCTTCCAAATATAAGTTGCGAAGTCGTCAAGGAATCCAAACTTATTCCATATAAAGCTTAGATCGTTTAGTGCTAAATCCGGTAGAAATATATCCACTAGTCATTAGAATAAAGATCGTATAAGATCGAATAAACGCCGTCTGGAACCCGTCCATGTGAGTAGACTTTGAAATATAAGTCTTGAGTCTTGCTAGCTTCGGACTTTGATCTTCGGACTTTGTTCTTCGGACTTTGTTCTTCAGACTTTGTTCTTCGACTTTGTCAACGAGAATCTGTAAGTCCTCAGACTAGAATGATAAACTTGTTTTGTCAACTTCAAAATACTTTAAGGGATTTCATCCAACAGCAAGAAGGGTGTCAACGCTTCAATTTGATTTGGATTTTCAGCAAATCCGAACTGAACTAACCGTTAAGGTTAGCGGTTGAACCGAACTGAACTACGACCCGAACAAAAACCTAGTTTGGCTCAATTTGCTTATTTGGTTTTGTCTTCATCTTTCTTAATGATAAAAATGCCTTTTTTTTCCTAATTTACTTGTCTTGTGTTTGCTTTATTTTTATTTGGGTGGGGGCAGGGGATGAGACTAATCTGGTCTAGAAAAAATAGAGTAAAAGAACAGCTAAAGTAATTTACATAATTATGACCAAAATCAAAGGATAAAAGATTGGGTGGTTATTCAATGAGTGCGTAATATGTATCGTAAGAGCAATCTAGGAGAGTTAAAAATAAGAGGGAAGACATTTTATCATTTAGGTAACTCAATTCGCTTGCAATTGCTTTTATTGGTGGGCCCGTCAACTCTTGAGTTTCATTCTTAATATGATGGAGTCGAGATGGTGCCGGATCGAGCAAAGAAAATGCATCTTCTTGAGCTACTGATTTCTAAAGCCACCTCTCTGTTTGACTCCGAAGTAAATCCAAGCTTCATAATTGCATTTTGCTTTTAGAATTTGACTTTAAGACCGCGACGAGAGCAAACTCCTTCCGAATCGAACATCAACATCCTCAATAGGAACCATCGTTTTGTTGACCATTGCAAATTCTTTAAATTTGTTGACCATGCCATTAGCCCGCGAAACCAATGACATTATTACTTCATATGTGGGCACAAATTAATGTAGTTTTAATTGGTGAATATCATGTGTAGATAAAAGCTTATGCAGTTTAGTCCACGGGGATGCTGTTACAAGTGAAAACATATATATTAAAAGTTATGTATGTGTTAGATTCGTACGCCGCTTGTGGCTTGATATGGGCATGCAAGCTTCTACATTTAATATAATATGTCTTTTAACCTATTGTTGTGTTCTGTCATTGGTAATGATACCAAGTGTATTTAAAAGTTATGTCTATACTAATTCATTCGAGGTTCGCAGCTAGATTTTCTGGATCCGACATCGGTTGTGCGTACTTATAAGCATGTGAACTAATTTAAAAAAGGTTTCGGAGGAGATAAACTAACGTTATTTCGTCTACAGGCATGGTCAACCAAAGAATTTCGTCCATGTTCGCTCACAAGTTGCAATTGAAGCGCATCTCCTTCGATTTCTGCTTCGTAATGCCTCCTCTTCATTTTCGCTTCTTAAGCTTCGAAGGAATTAGGCTTAGTAGTGGCGCTTCGCTGGTCGCATTTGGCTTTAAGATGGCTAAGAAAGCCAATCCCTTCTTCTGAATCGAACATTAACATCCTTAACAAAAAGCATCATCCTCTTGACATTGGAAATTTTCTAAATCGTTGACCAAATCATAAGCCCAAAAAAAATAATAACAATAATAATAATAATTTTATGACAAGTGTAATTCATACATCTTTGCAAATGCATGTAGTTTTCAGTGGGGTATATCATGTGTAGATAAAAGTAGTCTACAAGCATGCGGTTACCAATAAAAATAAAATTTATATATACATAGTGTGTGTGTATATATATATATATATATAAGTTATGTATGTGCTGATTTTTTTTTAGCATCCTTTGGCTCATGATTACTGCTCTTAATGAGAAATTATTTTACATGGGAGTAGTACATATACTAAACTGAATTTTGGTACAGAGATAATGATAAGTTCCACGTGAATCTTGCTCCATTAGATCTAATAGCCCGATTGAACTTAGTGAACGTGTTAGCTACTTGAAATACTTGCTCATTGCTAGTCAATGCTGCTTTTATTTATTGTCCTTGGAATTCAATTATTTATCCATCATGTAATGTTTGCACTTGTTCGTGGAATTTGTGGTTCACCTTTATCAAGAATCTTTGTTACGATTCTAACAATTTATTCATGTTTATCTTTAATTGTGTTTCTTTTGCAATTAGCAAAGAGTACTAAAAATTGCTATTATCTTTGATGAAGGTCTCTCTTGTTCGCCCCTTGTTTATGTTGTATGAGGTGCTCTGTCACACAATAGGTAACATATCTGAATTCTGCATTGTACCATATGAGAGATCATATATTGGGTAGGCTTATTCTCTTGTCGGTATTCTTCATGCTAGGATGCTTCTGCCTCTTAACTTGGCAGTGGCAGGAGGGCCTGTTCATGTAAATGCTAGGCATTATCACGAGATTTCGAGACGAAGACAAGCACATGCTAAGCTTGAAAAGCAAACATCAAAGTTAGAAAAGTGAATTGCCTTTTTATGCATGTTGATTTGGAATCTCCTTCTGGACTTTGCCAATTATAAAAATTAAATATAAAGCTTTTTTTTTTAAAAAAAAAATTTGAAGCTATTCTGCTCGTGTTTGTTTCCTTAGCCACATGCTAGACTGTCATTAAATGCTATTTTTAGGAAATTCTATTTTGTGGGAAATAGTCTGACTGCATACTTCATCTTCGTTACAGCTTTTGCAGCTATAATAGCGTTTAATTCATTGGGGATAAACTCGGTTGTTATCTTTTCTTTGCCCGTTCTACGATATGGTGTCGTTCCTTTCTCTTGTCTTGGTTTAATTGGATCTATAGCCGTATCTTCATGAGTCGTGGCACCAGCATGCCATGAGAAGAGTCGGGGGAAGTGGAGGGCGGAATCCAAGTAATCTCAAGGCTTCGAACGATGCAGCTGAAAGGAAGGGCAAAAACTCTGTTACGACTCGTCTTCCGATTCTCGCAGTTCATTGGCCTCCGAACCTTCGGCCCCCGACTCCTCGAAACCTGGAATTCATCTAGTAATCACATGGCAAGAAGGTCGCAAGTAGGGGTGTCAATAATTCGATTTGTTTCGAGTTTTTCGGAAATCCAAACCGAACCGAACCATTAGAATGAGCAGCTGAATCGAACCAAATCATGACTTGAACTGAATATGACCCGAATGAAAACCTAGTTTGGTTCAATTCACTTATTTGATTTTCTCTTCTTCTCTTTCCAGCAGGAAAAACGCCTTTCTTTTTTTTCCTAATTTACTTTTCTTGTGTTCGTTTTGTTTTCATTTGGGTGGAGGCAAGGGACTAGACTAATCTGGTCTAGATAAAATAGAATTAAGGACAGTTGAAGAGATTTACATAATTATGACCAGAATCAAAGGGAAAAAATTGGATGGTTATTCAATGAGTGTGTAATATGTATTGTAAAAGCAATTTGGGAGAGTTAAAAATAAGAGGGAAGACACTTTATCATTTAGATAACTCAATTCACTTGCAAT